>OX467312.1:12394296-13600712 GCA_950108535.1 Agriphila straminella
AAAGTAAAAGTAAAAGTAAAAGTAAAAGTAAAAGTAAAAGTAAAAGTAAAAGTAAAAGTAAAAGTAAAAGTAAAAGTAAAAGTAAAAGTAAAAGTAAAAGTAAAAGTAAAAGTAAAAGTAAAAGTAAAAATAAAAATAAAAATAAACTGAACAACTTTTATTATAGGACTAACCCCGAAATCACGAAAAAAAATCAGCTGTTCCATTCAAAAATATTTTGAATTTGGAACAAGCGCGCATCGTATGAATTAGGTACAAAAAAAATAAAAGGTGCTGAAAGTATGGTATGGAGCTATTCCATAGATAAAGATATAGTTCTACAATTAAATGACAAAAATAATCCCGCCAATTTTATTTAGGTTCTTTTTAGTGTCTTATCTTTGGGTTCTTTTCTAAAAAATATCCCGCTAAATCAATTAGGTCCTTTTTAGTGTCTTATATTTGGGTTCTTTTTTATATATTTGAGGGAGATTAGTTGTTCAGTCTTGCAACAATCCATTCAATCAGTCTGGTACGATCTTCAGTCTGTAAAAATTCAAAGTCTATACAAACTGATGAAGTGGACTGATGCCAGACTGATCATGTAGTTTCCCTCTTAGTTAGCTCGGTGGCGCAGTGGTTTAGCGCCTGGCCCAGCGATTGCGGAAGTTAAGCAACGTTCGCAAGGGTCGGTCATGGGATGGGTGACCAAAAATATATTATCTCGAGCTCCTCCGTGCTTCAGAAGGCACGTTAAGCCGTTGGTCCCAGCTGCATTTGCAGTCGTTAACACCCACCAATCCGCATTGGGCCCGCGTGGTGGGTTATGGCCCGTCCTCCTTACCACCCATAAGGAAGGCCTGTGCCCCACAGTGGGGTCATCAAAAATGGCTGATGGACAACTATAAATACTATAGGTACTGCTATTTTTTTTTTCGCAGTCAATGGTAAAAAGTAGAGTACACAACTCGTGAAAAAAAAATTTCATCTCGGTCCTTTGTATCCCTCGCTTCGCTCAGGATTCTACTTTTGAATCCCTCGCTACTCTATATTATCTATATTATCTCGAGCTCCTCCGTGCTTCAGAAGGCACGTTAAGCCGTTGGTCCCAGCTGCATTTGCAGTCGTTAACACCCACCAATCCGCATTGGGCCCGCGTGGTGGGTTATGGCCCGTCCTCCTTACCACCCATAAGGAAGGCCTGTGCCCCACAGTGGGGTCATCAAAAATGGCTGATGGACAACTATAAATACTATAGGTACTGCTATTTTTTTTTTTCGCAGTCAATGGTAAAAAGTAGAGTACACAACTCGTGAAAAAAAAATTTCATCTCGGTCCTTTGTATCCCTCGCTTCGCTCAGGATTCTACTTTTGAATCCCTCGCTACTCTATATTATCTATATTATCTCGAGCTCCTCCGTGCTTCAGAAGGCACGTTAAGCCGTTGGTCCCAGCTGCATTTGCAGTCGTTAACACCCACCAATCCGCATTGGGCCCGCGTGGTGGGTTATGGCCCGTCCTCCTTACCACCCATAAGGAAGGCCTGTGCCCCACAGTGGGGTCATCAAAAATGGCTGATGGACAACTATAAATACTATAGGTACTGCTATTTTTTTTTCTCGCAGTCAATGGTAAAATGTAGAGTACACAACTCGTGAAAAAAAAATTTCATCTCGGTCCTTTGTATCCCTCGCTTCGCTCAGGATTCTACTTTTGAATCCCTCGCTACGCTCGGGATTCAACAAATAAAATTAAAAATAAAAGTAAAAGTAAAAGTAAAAGTAAAAGTAAAAGTAAAAGTAAAAGTAAAAGTAAAAGTAAAAGTAAAAATAAAAATAAAAATAAAAATAAAAATAAAAATAAAAATAAAAATAAAAATAAAAATAAAAATAAAAATAAAAATAAAAATAAAAATAAAAATAAAAATAAAAATAAAAATAAAAATAAAAATAAAAATAAAAATAAAAATAAAAATAAAAGTAAAAATAAAAGTAAAAGTAAAAGTAAAAGTAAAAGTAAAAGTAAAAGTAAAAGTTACCGTAAAAAAGTAAAAGTAAAAGTAAAAGTAAAAGTAAAAGTAAAAGTAAAAGTAAAAGTAAAAGTAAAAGTAAAAGTAAAAGTAAAAGTAAAAGTAAAAGTAAAAGTAAAAGTAAAAGTAAAAGTAAAAGTAAAAGTAAAAGTAAAAGTAAAAGTAAAAGTAAAAGTAAAAGTAAAAGTAAAAGTAAAAGTAAAAGTAAAAGTTACCGTAAAAAAGTAAAAGTAAAAGTAAAAGTAAAATAAAAGTTACCGTAAAAAAGTAAAAGTAAAAGTAAAAGTAAAAGTAAAAGTAAAAGTAAAAGTAAAAGTAAAAGTAAAAGTAAAAGTAAAAGTAAAAGTAAAAGTAAAAATAAAAGTAAAAATAAAAATAAAAATAAACTGAACAACTTTTATTATAGGACTAACCCCGAAATCACGAAAAAAAATCAGCTGTTCCATTCAAAAATATTTTGAATTTGGAACAAGCGCGCATCGTATGAATTAGGTACAAAAAAAATAAAAGGTGCTGAAAGTATGGTATGGAGCTATTCCATAGATAAAGATATAGTTCTACAATTAAATGACAAAAATAATCCCGCCAATTTTATTTAGGTTCTTTTTAGTGTCTTATCTTTGGGTTCTTTTCTAAAAAATATCCCGCTAAATCAATTAGGTCCTTTTTAGTGTCTTATATTTGGGTTCTTTTTTATATATTTGAGGGAGATTAGTTGTTCAGTCTTGCAACAATCCATTCAATCAGTCTGGTACGATCTTCAGTCTGTAAAAATTCAAAGTCTATACAAACTGATGAAGTGGACTGATGCCAGACTGATCATGTAGTTTCCCTCTTAGTTAGCTCGGTGGCGCAGTGGTTTAGCGCCTGGCCCAGCGATTGCGGAAGTTAAGCAACGTTCGCAAGGGTCGGTCATGGGATGGGTGACCAAAAATATATTATCTCGAGCTCCTCCGTGCTTCAGAAGGCACGTTAAGCCGTTGGTCCCAGCTGCATTTGCAGTCGTTAACACCCACCAATCCGCATTGGGCCCGCGTGGTGGGTTATGGCCCGTCCTCCTTACCACCCATAAGGAAGGCCTGTGCCCCACAGTGGGGTCATCAAAAATGGCTGATGGACAACTATAAATACTATAGGTACTGCTATTTTTTTTTTCGCAGTCAATGGTAAAAAGTAGAGTACACAACTCGTGAAAAAAAAACTACGCTCGGGATTCAACAAATAAAATTAAAAATAAAAGTAAAAGTAAAAGTAAAAATAAAAGTTACCGTAAAAAAGTAAAAGTAAAAGTAAAAGTAAAAGTAAAAGTAAAAGTAAAAGTAAAAGTAAAAGTAAAAGTAAAAGTAAAAGTAAAAGTAAAAGTAAAAGTAAAAGTAAAAGTAAAAGTAAAAGTAAAAGTAAAAGTAAAAGTAAAAGTAAAAGTAAAAGTAAAAGTAAAAGTAAAAGTAAAAGTAAAAGTAAAAGTAAAAGTAAAAGTAAAAGTAAAAGTGAAAGTGAAAGTGAAAGTGAAAGTGAAAGTGAAAGTGAAAGTGAAAGTGAAATTGAAAGTAAAAGTAAAAGTAAAAGTAAAAGTAAAAGTAAAAGTAAAAGTAAAAGTAAAAGTAAAAGTAAAAGTAAAAGTAAAAGTAAAAGTAAAAGTAAAAGTAAAAGTAAAAGTAAAAGTAAAAGTTACCGTAAAAAAGTAAAAGTAAAAGTAAAAGTAAAAATAAAAATAAAAATAAAAATAAAAATAAAAATAAAAATAAAAATAAAAATAAAAATAAAAATAAAAATAAAAGTAAAAGTAAAAGTAAAAGTAAAAATAAAAGTAAAAGTAAAAGTAAAAGTAAAAGTAAAAGTAAAAGTAAAAGTAAAAGTAAAAGTAAAAGTAAAAGTAAAAGTAAAAGTAAAAGTAAAAGTAAAAGTAAAAGTAAAAGTAAAAGTAAAAGTAAAAGTAAAAGTAAAAGTAAAAGTAAAAGTAAAAGTAAAAGTAAAAGTAAAAGTAAAAGTAAAAGTAAAAGTAAAAAGCCTTGTCAAGTAGACTTAGTTCTGCGGCATTCGCTGTTAAGAAAATAAGGCTTTTAACTGATATTGAAACGGCAAGGTTAGTATACTTTAGTTATTTTCATAGTGTAATGTCTTATGGACTGCTATTGTGGGGCTCAGCTGCCAGTTTTAAAAATATTTTTGTACTCCAAAAAAGAGCTGTTCGCGCCATATACACTCTACGGCGGAGAGATACCTTGAGAGAATTGTTCAAAGAAATAAATATTTTAACTTTGGCAGGCCAATATATTTATGAAAATTTAGTTTATGTAAGGAAACACTATGATTCATTTGATAAGAACAGCAACATTCACCAGTTTAATACAAGAAATAAAGATAAACTTGCCGTTCCAAGATTTAGGCTTGCAAAAACGAGAGGTTCATTTATGGGGAAAGGCATAGCCTTTATTAATAAAGTTCCACAACAAGTGATTGATCTTCCTTTGCATGAATTTAAAAACCATGTTAAAAAAACGCTCATGGGTAAAGGTTATTATAAAGTTGACGATTATCTTAAAGATCAAAATGCGTGGAAATGATGTAACACATAACTTGCTAATATAAGAACTTTGTTGAAGTAATATAATAAGTCTATGTTGTTGCCAATAATCCTGTCACCCTGTTGTAATTATCTGGTAACGATATATTCAAGTTTGTAAATATCGTTACTTATGGCTGTTACAGCTGATAAGTTTCTTGCGCCCGTTCTTCTTGTCAGCTAAAAAAGTCTGGAACGGGTGGTAGGAAAATATAGACGATTCAAAAGTACTTAATAATTAAGTTTATTTGAATAAAGCTTATTTCACTTTCATATTTCGGAGTTCAACTGTTTAACTTAACGTGCTGACAGTTGACACTGAGAAATGAAATAATTTTCTAATCTACGAGATACCTATACACTAACTACGCACGTCAGCTCGGTAAGTTTAGTATACCTAGTTGAACTACAAAAACAGCTCTTGTACGACAACGGTTCGGTACGACGGCGGTATAAAGGCTGCCTCATAGGTAGTCTGATGTGCGTTGACTGTACATACCTAGCCTAGTTTTATTTGAAAAGTAATTTGTTCACATTAAAGTACACATTGTAAACACAATATGTTTGATGACCCCACTGCTGGGGCACAGGTCTTCCTTGTGGGTGGTAAGGAGGATGGGCCATAACCCACCACGCGGGCCCAATGCGGATTGGTGTGTGTTAACGATTGCAAATGCAGCCGGGACCAACGGCTGAACGTGCCTTCTGAAGCACGGAGGAGCTCGAGATAATAAATTTTGGTCACCCATCCCATGACCGACCCTTGCGAACGTTGCTTAACTTCCGCAATCGCTGGGCCTAAACCACTGCTCCACCGAGCTCCTTACAATGCTAACACAATAACTTGTAGGTATTCAGATGAATTCTTATTTAAAAGAAGACAACCCTGAAGTCGTTAGAAGAAATAAGAGCTACGCGATAGAAAGAGAGGCAACTTCTAGGTGAATATAACTATAGGCAAGGGAGCGATGTGCGACCTGAATTGCACTTTGTTGCGTCTGGGATAGAGTCGCTATTTATTTAAATGACTTTGCGGAGTGGATCTTCTGTACTTGTACTATTATGTATTCTAAATCGAAATGAGCAATGTTCTTATAATAAGGTATGTTGTTACTTCAACAAGTACATACTGAGAGCAATGTTAATTTAACAATTTCGGGAATAACAATTTTAAATGACGTCTCGTTATTTCAACCGTGGTAACGTTGTTTCTACTACATATCAACACAGTGTAGTTTCAACAAATTATATTGTTATAACAACCAAACAGCCCTTGTAGATTTAACAAGACGCCAACTTGTTACTGCTACAAGTTTGTGTTTGTGTTGTTAATTCAACAAGTACAAATTGTTGACCATATACTTATTGTTGATTTTACTAAATCGGCAATGTCAATTTTAAATGACGCCATGTTATTTTAACCGCTGTAACGTTGTTTCAACAAGATACCATTTAACAAGTTACACAGTGTAGTTTCAACAAATTATATTGTTATAACAACCAAACAGTCCTTGTAGATTCAACAAGACGCCAACTTGTTACTGCTACAAGTTTGTGTTTTATGTTGTTACTTCAACAAGTACAAATTGTTGACCATATATTGTTGATTTTACTAAATCGGCAATGTCAATTTTAAATGACACCATGTTATTTCAACCGCTGTAACGTTGTTTCAACAAGATACCATTTAACAAGTTACACAGTGTGGTTTCAACAAATTATATTGTTATAACAACCAAACAGTCCTTGTAGATTCAACAAGACGCCAACTTGTTACTGCTACAAGTTTGTGTTTTATGTTGTTACTTCAACAAGTACAAATTGTTGACCATATATTGTTGATTTTACTAAATCGGCAATGTCAATTTTAAATGACGCCATGTTATTTCAACCGCTGTAACGTTGTTGCAACAAGATACCATTTAACAAGTTACACAGTGTAGTTTCAACAAATTATATTGTTATAACAACCAAACAGTCCTTGTAGATTCAACAAGACGCCAACTTGTTGCTGCTACAAGTTTGTTTTTTATGTTGTTACTTCAACAAGTACAAATTATTGACCATATTTTGTTGATTTTACTAAATCGGCAATGTCAATTTTAAATGACGCCATGTTATTTCAACCGCTGTAACGTTGTTGCAACAAGATACCATTTAACAAGTTACACAGTGTAGTTTCAACAAATTATATTGTTATAACAACCAAACAGTCCTTGTAGATTCAACAAGACGCCAACTTGTTGCTGCTACAAGTTTGTTTTTTATGTTGTTACTTCAACAAGTACAAATTATTGACCATATATTGTTGATTTTACTAAATCGGCAATGTCAATTTTAAATGACGCCATGTTATTTCAACCGCTGTAACGTTGTTGCAACAAGATACCATTTAACAAGTTACACAGTGTAGTTTCAACAAATTATATTGTTATAACAACCAAACAGTCCTTGTTGATTTAACAAGACGCCAACTTGTTACTGCTACAAGTTTGTGTTTTATGTTGTTACTTCAACAAGTACAATTTTTTGACCATATACTGTTGATTTTACTAAATTGGCAATGTCAATTTTACATGACGCCATGTTATTTCAACCGCTGTAACGTTGTTTCAACAAGATAGCATTTAACAAGATACACCATGTAGTTTCAACAAGTTATACTGTAATAACAACAAACAAGCATGTTGATTTAACGTGATACCAAATAGTATCTGATACAAGTTCAAGTTTTAGTTGAAGCTACAAGTCGATTTTGTTAAATCAACATGAAGCAGGTTGTTTCAAACAAATTTTTGGTTGTTTCAACTAAATACCCGTTAACAAGTTTAATCTTGTTCTTTGTACAAAATCGACTTGTAATGTTAACATTGCGTTTGTTTCGATTAACAAAAATACTGTTATTTCAAACAGATAACCACTTAACAAGTCGAACTTGTTCAAATTACGAACCCGATTTCTCTCAGTGTGATGGCAACGGTGGGTTTGCCTACTGCTTCAGAGTTTACATACGAAAATAACTGCGCTGAGAGTTTTTTATGTAGCGCACCTATGCAGTATCATAACATAATAGTACTGGCGTATATAAATTTAAATAGTTTCATAATAAAAATTATTTTCAGCTTGGAGCAGAATCCCTAGCAATGATTACTCCATCGATATAAAATCAATTGTAACCTCTGATTACACACAATACAACAGCAAACAAACCACTTAATTCCTTTCAGTACCCGCAGACAATTATATAGAACATTTAATTCCTTTTACAGTTCCACAGTCAATAGCAGCACAAGAGCACCCATAACAATACTCATTTTCTTTTAATAATGCACAACAGAGACTTGGAAGATGTTCAAGTTGCTCGCAGTATGACCGCTGCACTACACTGCACAACATTGAAGATTGAATTAAAAGCAAGTGATTTGGACTTTATTTTAGATGGAACAAGTGCGTCGTGAGCGGTAAATGTGCGCTTGTTATATGTAATCCAAATGAAACGTTGACACTGAGCCCCGACCGGACGGCGGAAGAAAATTGTAAGATCAAATTAGGTCCCGCCCGCTCTAAAGTCCCCGCAATAATAAGAATTGCTCGAAAATGAAATGTAAGAGGGGTTTCTTACTTTTTAAATTTGACGTTTGTTGTGTCGTCATTTAGAACGATTAGGTATGCACTTTTAAATTTTATCCATTTAAATTGTAAAAAAATGTAAAATCTTAAAAAACATTCCGGTAAAAGCTTTATGCAATGTAAGATTCTCTATTATTTTATTTAGAATAAATAGAATTTTAATGATAGGATTTTTTCATACACACTCTCATAAATCTTCTTTGATGTTAAAGATGCTTCTGTATTATTTTGAATTATGATCATGACGGCAAAAAAAAATTAAGTATAAAAAAACAGAAACGCACATAAAAAGTGAATCTTTCACTTATTGTTAGCAGAAATTACCACTTAATTAGTTGTAACTTAGCAGAAACCATTTTTTACACTTAACAAATGACATTAATTAGCGTGTTTGAGTGTTAAAATAAGTTTTAAAACATTACACATTACAGCTTTAGTGGTTGTTAAATAAATTAACAAAATTTTAAGTTGAAAAATTCAAATTCTTGAAAATTCTCTATACTAAACCGCATTTTCATACTTAAACCCCATAAACAAGCTTTAAGAAGCATTAAAGTGCTGAAAAATAAACGTAACCAAAAATTTAATAAGCAAACATGGCGAAATAATAACGTGCAATGATCGATAAGTAAAAAGTAAATATACTTACGGTGTTCTCCAATTTCCCTCCCTTCACTAAATGGCGTTACTTCAATTGAGTACATATTTAATGTTCTCAGGAACAAGGTACAGGACGGTTGTATAAAAAGGAATTTAATAAACTTCTAACTGATAGATTGAGTCGAGGAAAGTATGAACAAAATCCATTAGTTGAATCCCGGCGGAGACCACCGTGCCTCCCGTTTAGGAAATCGCATTAAAAGCAATACTTTCCGATGGAAAAATTGCTGGCTTTTTTTCCTGGTGACTTTTTCAATTGTTTTTTTGCGCTTGGACGTTTCACGTGAATATTTAGTTGCAAGGCTGGACCAATGAAAGATCGTGCAAAATGTCTTACAAACATTTAATGATGCTTATAAAAAATCCAATATAATTGAAGTTCCGAAGTCGTTAAATCGGAGTCTTAACCAGGTTTAGGATTAAAGGAGTTTTCTATGCATCTGGATAGGTCTTAAAGCTAATAGAATCTAAACTAAATGATTTCTAAACAACTCATAATGAGTCAAATACATAATACAATGAAAAACGCAATGAAAAACTGATTTCAAGTTCAAGTCAAAGTAAAAATAAAAATAAAAATAAAAGTAAAAGTAAAAGTAAAAGTAAAAGTAAAAGTAAAAGTAAAAGTTACCGTAAAAAAGTAAAAGTAAAAGTAAAAGTAAAAGTAAAAGTAAAAGTAAAAGTAAAAGTAAAAGTAAAAGTAAAAGTAAAAGTAAAAGTAAAAGTAAAAGTAAAAGTAAAAGTAAAAGTAAAAGTAAAAGTAAAAGTAAAAGTAAAAGTAAAAGTAAAAGTAAAAGTAAAAGTAAAAGTAAAAGTAAAAGTAAAAGTAAAAGTAAAAGTAAAAGTAAAAGTAAAAGTAAAAGTAAAAGTAAAAGTAAAAGTAAAAGTAAAAGTAAAAGTAAAAGTAAAAGTAAAAGTAAAAGTAAAAGTAAAAGTAAAAGTAAAAGTAAAAGTAAAAGTAAAAGTAAAAGTAAAAATAAAATAAAAATAAAAATAAAAATAAAAATAAAAATAAAAGTAAAAATAAAAGTAAAAGTAAAAGTAAAAGTAAAAGTAAAAGTAAAAGTAAAAGTAAAAGTAAAAGTAAAAGTAAAAGTAAAAGTAAAAGTAAAAGTAAAAGTAAAAGTAAAAGTAAAAGTAAAAGTAAAAGTAAAAGTAAAAGTAAAAGTAAAAGTAAAAGTAAAAGTAAAAGTAAAAGTAAAAGTAAAAGTAAAAGTAAAAGTAAAAGTAAAAGTAAAAGTAAAAGTAAAAGTAAAAGTAAAAGTAAAAGTAAAAGTAAAAGTAAAAGTAAAAGTAAAAGTAAAAGTAAAAGTAAAAGTAAAAGTAAAAGTAAAAGTAAAAGTAAAAGTAAAAGTTACCGTAAAAAAGTAAAAGTAGATTCAACAAATAAAATTAAAAATAAAAGTAAAAGTAAAAGTAAAAGTAAAAGTAAAAGTTACCGTTAAAAAGTAAAAGTAAAAGTAAAAATAAAAGTAAAAGTAAAAGTAAAAGTAAAAGTTACCGTTAAAAAGTAAAAGTAAAAGTAAAAGTAAAAGTAAAAGTAAAAGTAAAAGTAAAAGTAAAAGTAAAAGTAAAAGTAAAAGTAAAAGTAAAAGTAAAAGTAAAAGTAAAAGTAAAAGTAAAAGTAAAAGTAAAAGTAAAAGTAAAAGTAAAAGTAAAAATAAAAATAAAAATAAAAATAAAAATAAAAATAAACTGAACAACTTTTATTATAGGACTAACCCCGAAATCACGAAAAAAAATCAGCTGTTCCATTCAACAAATAAAATTAAAAATAAAAGTAAAAGTAAAAGTAAAAGTAAAAGTAAAAGTTACCGTTAAAAAGTAAAAGTAAAAGTAAAAGTAAAAGTAAAAGTAAAAGTAAAAGTAAAAGTAAAAGTAAAAGTAAAAGTAAAAGTAAAAGTTACCGTAAAAAAGTAAAAGTAAAAGTAAAAGTAAAAGTAAAAGTAAAAGTAAAAGTAAAAGTAAAAGTAAAAGTAAAAGTAAAAGTAAAAGTAAAAGTAAAAGTAAAAGTAAAAGTAAAAGTAAAAGTAAAAGTAAAAGTAAAAGTAAAAGTAAAAGTAAAAGTAAAAGTAAAAGTAAAAGTAAAAGTAAAAGTAAAAGTAAAAGTAAAAGTAAAAGTAAAAGTAAAAGTAAAAGTAAAAGTAAAAGTAAAAGTAAAAGTAAAAGTAAAAGTAAAAGTAAAAGTAAAAGTAAAAGTAAAAGTAAAAGTAAAAGTAAAAGTAAAAGTAAAAGTAAAAGTAAAAGTAAAAGTAAAAGTAAAAGTAAAAGTAAAAGTAAAAGTAAAAATAAAATAAAAATAAAAATAAAAATAAAAATAAAAATAAAAATAAAAGTAAAAGTAAAAGTAAAAGTAAAAGTAAAAGTAAAAGTAAAAGTAAAAGTAAAAGTAAAAGTAAAATAAAAGTAAAAGTAAAAGTAAAAGTAAAAGTAAAAGTAAAAGTAAAAGTAAAAGTAAAAGTAAAAGTAAAAGTAAAAGTAAAAGTAAAAGTAAAAGTAAAAGTAAAAGTAAAAGTAAAAGTAAAAGTAAAAGTAAAAGTAAAAGTAAAAGTAAAAGTAAAAGTAAAAGTAAAAGTAAAAGTAAAAGTAAAAGTAAAAGTAAAAGTAAAAGTAAAAGTAAAAGTAAAAGTAAAAGTAAAAGTAAAAGTAAAAGTAAAAGTAAAAGTAAAAGTAAAAGTAAAAGTAAAAGTTACCGTAAAAAAGTAAAAGTAGATTCAACAAATAAAATTAAAAATAAAAGTAAAAGTAAAAGTAAAAGTAAAAGTAAAAGTTACCGTTAAAAAGTAAAAGTAAAAGTAAAAATAAAAGTAAAAGTAAAAGTAAAAGTAAAAGTTACCGTTAAAAAGTAAAAGTAAAAGTAAAAGTAAAAGTAAAAGTAAAAGTAAAAGTAAAAGTAAAAGTAAAAGTAAAAGTAAAAGTAAAAGTAAAAGTAAAAGTAAAAGTAAAAGTAAAAGTAAAAGTAAAAGTAAAAGTAAAAGTAAAAGTAAAAATAAAAATAAAAATAAAAATAAAAATAAAAATAAACTGAACAACTTTTATTATAGGACTAACCCCGAAATCACGAAAAAAAATCAGCTGTTCCATTCAACAAATAAAATTAAAAATAAAAGTAAAAGTAAAAGTAAAAGTAAAAGTAAAAGTTACCGTTAAAAAGTAAAAGTAAAAGTAAAAGTAAAAGTAAAAGTAAAAGTAAAAGTAAAAGTAAAAGTAAAAGTAAAAGTAAAAGTAAAAGTAAAAGTAAAAGTAAAAGTAAAAGTAAAAGTAAAAGTAAAAGTAAAAGTAAAAGTAAAAGTAAAAGTAAAAGTAAAAGTAAAAGTAAAAGTAAAAGTAAAAGTAAAAGTAAAAGTAAAAGTAAAAGTAAAAGTAAAAGTAAAAGTAAAAGTAAAAGTAAAAGTAAAAGTAAAAGTAAAAGTAAAAGTAAAAGTAAAAGTAAAAGTAAAAGTAAAAGTAAAAGTAAAAGTAAAAGTAAAAGTAAAAGTAAAAGTAAAAGTAAAAGTAAAAGTAAAAGTAAAAGTAAAAGTAAAAGTAAAAGTAAAAGTAAAAGTAAAAGTAAAAGTAAAAGTAAAAGTAAAAGTAAAAGTAAAAGTAAAAGTAAAAGTAAAAGTAAAAGTAAAAGTAAAAGTAAAAGTAAAAGTAAAAGTAAAAGTAAAAGTAAAAGTAAAAGTAAAAGTAAAAGTAAAAGTAAAAGTAAAAGTAAAAGTAAAAGTTACCGTAAAAAAGTAAAAGTAGATTCAACAAATAAAATTAAAAATAAAAGTAAAAGTAAAAGTAAAAGTAAAAGTAAAAGTAAAAGTAAAAGTTACCGTTAAAAAGTAAAAGTAAAAGTAAAAGTAAAAGTAAAAGTAAAAGTAAAAGTAAAAGTAAAAGTAAAAGTAAAAGTAAAAGTAAAAGTAAAAGTAAAAGTAAAAGTAAAAGTAAAAGTAAAAGTAAAAGTAAAAGTAAAAGTAAAAGTAAAAGTAAAAGTAAAAGTAAAAGTAAAAGTAAAAGTAAAAGTAAAAGTAAAAGTAAAAGTAAAAATAAAAATAAAAATAAAAATAAAAATAAACTGAACAACTTTTATTATAGGACTAACCCCGAAATCACGAAAAAAAATCAGCTGTTCCATTCAAAAATATTTTGAATTTGGAACAAGCGCGCATCGTATGAATTAGGTACAAAAAAAATAAAAGGTGCTGAAAGTATGGTATGGAGCTATTCCATAGATAAAGATATAGTTCTACAATTAAATGACAAAAATAATCCCGCCAATTTTATTTAGGTTCTTTTTAGTGTCTTATCTTTGGGTTCTTTTCTAAAAAATATCCCGCTAAATCAATTAGGTCCTTTTTAGTGTCTTATATTTGGGTTCTTTTTTATATATTTGAGGGAGATTAGTTGTTCAGTCTTGCAACAATCCATTCAATCAGTCTGGTACGATCTTCAGTCTGTAAAAATTCAAAGTCTATACAAACTGATGAAGTGGACTGATGCCAGACTGATCATGTAGTTTCCCTCTTAGTTAGCTCGGTGGCGCAGTGGTTTAGCGCCTGGCCCAGCGATTGCGGAAGTTAAGCAACGTTCGCAAGGGTCGGTCATGGGATGGGTGACCAAAAATATATTATCTCGAGCTCCTCCGTGCTTCAGAAGGCACGTTAAGCCGTTGGTCCCAGCTGCATTTGCAGTCGTTAACACCCACCAATCCGCATTGGGCCCGCGTGGTGGGTTATGGCCCGTCCTCCTTACCACCCATAAGGAAGGCCTGTGCCCCACAGTGGGGTCATCAAAAATGGCTGATGGACAACTATAAATACTATAGGTACTGCTATTTTTTTTTTTCGCAGTCAATGGTAAAAAGTAGAGTACACAACTCGTGAAAAAAAATTTCATCTCGGTCCTTTGTATCCCTCGCTTCGCTCAGGATTCTACTTTTGAATCCCTCGCTACTCTATATTATCTATATTATCTCGAGCTCCTCCGTGCTTCAGAAGGCACGTTAAGCCGTTGGTCCCAGCTGCATTTGCAGTCGTTAACACCCACCAATCCGCATTGGGCCCGCGTGGTGGGTTATGGCCCGTCCTCCTTACCACCCATAAGGAAGGCCTGTGCCCCACAGTGGGGTCATCAAAAATGGCTGATGGACAACTATAAATACTATAGGTACTGCTATTTTTTTTTCTCGCAGTCAATGGTAAAAAGTAGAGTACACAACTCGTGAAAAAAAAATTTCATCTCGGTCCTTTGTATCCCTCGCTTCGCTCAGGATTCTACTTTTGAATCCCTCGCTACGCTCGGGATTCAACAAATAAAATTAAAAATAAAAGTAAAAGTAAAAGTAAAAGTTACCGTAAAAAAGTAAAAGTAAAAGTAAAAGTAAAAGTAAAAGTAAAAGTAAAAGTAAAAGTAAAAGTAAAAGTAAAAGTAAAAGTAAAAGTAAAAGTAAAAGTAAAAGTAAAAGTAAAAGTAAAAGTAAAAGTAAAAGTAAAAGTAAAAGTAAAAGTAAAAGTAAAAGTAAAAGTAAAAGTAAAAGTAAAAGTAAAAGTAAAAATAAAATAAAAATAAAAATAAAAATAAAAATAAAAATAAAAGTAAAAATAAAAGTAAAAGTAAAAGTAAAAGTAAAAGTAAAAGTAAAAGTAAAAGTAAAAGTAAAAGTAAAAGTAAAAGTAAAAGTAAAAGTAAAAGTAAAAGTAAAAGTAAAAGTAAAAGTAAAAGTAAAAGTAAAAGTAAAAGTAAAAGTAAAAGTAAAAGTAAAAGTAAAAGTAAAAGTAAAAGTAAAAGTAAAAGTAAAAGTAAAAGTAAAAGTAAAAGTAAAAGTAAAAGTAAAAGTAAAAGTAAAAGTAAAAGTAAAAGTAAAAGTAAAAGTAAAAGTAAAAGTAAAAGTAAAAGTAAAAGTAAAAGTAAAAGTAAAAGTAAAAGTAAAAGTAAAAGTTACCGTAAAAAAGTAAAAGTAGATTCAACAAATAAAATTAAAAATAAAAGTAAAAGTAAAAGTAAAAGTAAAAGTAAAAGTTACCGTTAAAAAGTAAAAGTAAAAGTAAAAATAAAAGTAAAAGTAAAAGTAAAAGTAAAAGTTACCGTTAAAAAGTAAAAGTAAAAGTAAAAGTAAAAGTAAAAGTAAAAGTAAAAGTAAAAGTAAAAGTAAAAGTAAAAGTAAAAGTAAAAGTAAAAGTAAAAGTAAAAGTAAAAGTAAAAGTAAAAGTAAAAGTAAAAGTAAAAGTAAAAGTAAAAGTAAAAGTAAAAGTAAAAATAAAAATAAAAATAAAAATAAAAATAAAAATAAACTGAACAACTTTTATTATAGGACTAACCCCGAAATCACGAAAAAAAATCAGCTGTTCCATTCAACAAATAAAATTAAAAATAAAAGTAAAAGTAAAAGTAAAAGTAAAAGTAAAAGTTACCGTTAAAAAGTAAAAGTAAAAGTAAAAGTAAAAGTAAAAGTAAAAGTAAAAGTAAAAGTAAAAGTAAAAGTAAAAGTAAAAGTTACCGTAAAAAAGTAAAAGTAAAAGTAAAAGTAAAAGTAAAAGTAAAAGTAAAAGTAAAAGTAAAAGTAAAAGTAAAAGTAAAAGTAAAAGTAAAAGTAAAAGTAAAAGTAAAAGTAAAAGTAAAAGTAAAAGTAAAAGTAAAAGTAAAAGTAAAAGTAAAAGTAAAAGTAAAAGTAAAAGTAAAAGTAAAAGTAAAAGTAAAAGTAAAAGTAAAAGTAAAAGTAAAAGTAAAAGTAAAAGTAAAAGTAAAAGTAAAAGTAAAAGTAAAAGTAAAAGTAAAAGTAAAAGTAAAAGTAAAAGTAAAAGTAAAAGTAAAAGTAAAAGTAAAAGTAAAAGTAAAAGTAAAAGTAAAAGTAAAAGTAAAAGTAAAAGTAAAAGTAAAAGTAAAAGTAAAAGTAAAAATAAAATAAAAATAAAAATAAAAATAAAAATAAAAATAAAAATAAAAGTAAAAGTAAAAGTAAAAGTAAAAGTAAAAGTAAAAGTAAAAGTAAAAGTAAAAGTAAAAGTAAAAGTAAAAGTAAAAGTAAAAGTAAAAGTAAAAGTAAAAGTAAAAGTAAAAGTAAAAGTAAAAGTAAAAGTAAAAGTAAAAGTAAAAGTAAAAGTAAAAGTAAAAGTAAAAGTAAAAGTAAAAGTAAAAGTAAAAGTAAAAGTAAAAGTAAAAGTAAAAGTAAAAGTAAAAGTAAAAGTAAAAGTAAAAGTAAAAGTAAAAGTAAAAGTAAAAGTAAAAGTAAAAGTAAAAGTAAAAGTAAAAGTAAAAGTAAAAGTAAAAGTAAAAGTAAAAGTAAAAGTAAAAGTAAAAGTAAAAGTAAAAGTAAAAGTAAAAGTAAAAGTAAAAGTAAAAGTAAAAGTTACCGTAAAAAAGTAAAAGTAGATTCAACAAATAAAATTAAAAATAAAAGTAAAAGTAAAAGTAAAAGTAAAAGTAAAAGTTACCGTTAAAAAGTAAAAGTAAAAGTAAAAATAAAAGTAAAAGTAAAAGTAAAAGTAAAAGTTACCGTTAAAAAGTAAAAGTAAAAGTAAAAGTAAAAGTAAAAGTAAAAGTAAAAGTAAAAGTAAAAGTAAAAGTAAAAGTAAAAGTAAAAGTAAAAGTAAAAGTAAAAGTAAAAGTAAAAGTAAAAGTAAAAGTAAAAGTAAAAGTAAAAGTAAAAATAAAAATAAAAATAAAAATAAAAATAAAAATAAACTGAACAACTTTTATTATAGGACTAACCCCGAAATCACGAAAAAAAATCAGCTGTTCCATTCAACAAATAAAATTAAAAATAAAAGTAAAAGTAAAAGTAAAAGTAAAAGTAAAAGTTACCGTTAAAAAGTAAAAGTAAAAGTAAAAGTAAAAGTAAAAGTAAAAGTAAAAGTAAAAGTAAAAGTAAAAGTAAAAGTAAAAGTAAAAGTAAAAGTAAAAGTAAAAGTAAAAGTAAAAGTAAAAGTAAAAGTAAAAGTAAAAGTAAAAGTAAAAGTAAAAGTAAAAGTAAAAGTAAAAGTAAAAGTAAAAGTAAAAGTAAAAGTAAAAGTAAAAGTAAAAGTAAAAGTAAAAGTAAAAGTAAAAGTAAAAGTAAAAGTAAAAGTAAAAGTAAAAGTAAAAGTAAAAGTAAAAGTAAAAGTAAAAGTAAAAGTAAAAGTAAAAGTAAAAGTAAAAGTAAAAGTAAAAGTAAAAGTAAAAGTAAAAGTAAAAGTAAAAGTAAAAGTAAAAGTAAAAGTAAAAGTAAAAGTAAAAGTAAAAGTAAAAGTAAAAGTAAAAGTAAAAGTAAAAGTAAAAGTAAAAGTAAAAGTAAAAGTAAAAGTAAAAGTAAAAGTAAAAGTAAAAGTAAAAGTAAAAGTAAAAGTAAAAGTAAAAGTAAAAGTTACCGTAAAAAAGTAAAAGTAGATTCAACAAATAAAATTAAAAATAAAAGTAAAAGTAAAAGTAAAAGTAAAAGTAAAAGTAAAAGTAAAAGTTACCGTTAAAAAGTAAAAGTAAAAGTAAAAGTAAAAGTAAAAGTAAAAGTAAAAGTAAAAGTAAAAGTAAAAGTAAAAGTAAAAGTAAAAGTAAAAGTAAAAGTAAAAGTAAAAGTAAAAGTAAAAGTAAAAGTAAAAGTAAAAGTAAAAGTAAAAGTAAAAGTAAAAGTAAAAGTAAAAGTAAAAGTAAAAGTAAAAGTAAAAGTAAAAATAAAAATAAAAATAAAAATAAAAATAAACTGAACAACTTTTATTATAGGACTAACCCCGAAATCACGAAAAAAAATCAGCTGTTCCATTCAAAAATATTTTGAATTTGGAACAAGCGCGCATCGTATGAATTAGGTACAAAAAAAATAAAAGGTGCTGAAAGTATGGTATGGAGCTATTCCATAGATAAAGATATAGTTCTACAATTAAATGACAAAAATAATCCCGCCAATTTTATTTAGGTTCTTTTTAGTGTCTTATCTTTGGGTTCTTTTCTAAAAAATATCCCGCTAAATCAATTAGGTCCTTTTTAGTGTCTTATATTTGGGTTCTTTTTTATATATTTGAGGGAGATTAGTTGTTCAGTCTTGCAACAATCCATTCAATCAGTCTGGTACGATCTTCAGTCTGTAAAAATTCAAAGTCTATACAAACTGATGAAGTGGACTGATGCCAGACTGATCATGTAGTTTCCCTCTTAGTTAGCTCGGTGGCGCAGTGGTTTAGCGCCTGGCCCAGCGATTGCGGAAGTTAAGCAACGTTCGCAAGGGTCGGTCATGGGATGGGTGACCAAAAATATATTATCTCGAGCTCCTCCGTGCTTCAGAAGGCACGTTAAGCCGTTGGTCCCAGCTGCATTTGCAGTCGTTAACACCCACCAATCCGCATTGGGCCCGCGTGGTGGGTTATGGCCCGTCCTCCTTACCACCCATAAGGAAGGCCTGTGCCCCACAGTGGGGTCATCAAAAATGGCTGATGGACAACTATAAATACTATAGGTACTGCTATTTTTTTTTTTCGCAGTCAATGGTAAAAAGTAGAGTACACAACTCGTGAAAAAAAATTTCATCTCGGTCCTTTGTATCCCTCGCTTCGCTCAGGATTCTACTTTTGAATCCCTCGCTACTCTATATTATCTATATTATCTCGAGCTCCTCCGTGCTTCAGAAGGCACGTTAAGCCGTTGGTCCCAGCTGCATTTGCAGTCGTTAACACCCACCAATCCGCATTGGGCCCGCGTGGTGGGTTATGGCCCGTCCTCCTTACCACCCATAAGGAAGGCCTGTGCCCCACAGTGGGGTCATCAAAAATGGCTGATGGACAACTATAAATACTATAGGTACTGCTATTTTTTTTTCTCGCAGTCAATGGTAAAAAGTAGAGTACACAACTCGTGAAAAAAAAATTTCATCTCGGTCCTTTGTATCCCTCGCTTCGCTCAGGATTCTACTTTTGAATCCCTCGCTACGCTCGGGATTCAACAAATAAAATTAAAAATAAAAGTAAAAGTAAAAGTAAAAGTTACCGTAAAAAAGTAAAAGTAAAAGTAAAAGTAAAAGTAAAAGTAAAAGTAAAAGTAAAAGTAAAAGTAAAAGTAAAAGTAAAAGTAAAAGTAAAAGTAAAAGTAAAAGTAAAAGTAAAAGTAAAAGTAAAAGTAAAAGTAAAAGTAAAAGTAAAAGTAAAAGTAAAATTAAAAGTAAAAGTAAAAGTAAAAGTAAAAATAAAAATAAAAATAAAAATAAAAATAAAAATAAAAATAAAAATAAAAATAAAAATAAAAATAAAAATAAAAATAAAAATAAAAATAAAAATAAAAATAAAAATAAAAATAAAAATAAAAATAAAAATAAAAATAAAAATAAAAATAAAAATAAAAATAAAAATAAAAATAAAAATAAAAATAAAAATAAAAATAAAAATAAAAATAAAAGTAAAAATAAAAATAAAAGTAAAAGTAAAAGTAAAAGTTACCGTAAAAAAGTAAAAGTAAAAGTAAAAGTAAAAGTAAAAGTAAAAGTAAAAGTAAAAGTAAAAGTAAAAGTAAAAGTAAAAGTAAAAGTAAAAGTAAAAGTAAAAGTAAAAGTAAAAGTAAAAGTAAAAGTAAAAGTAAAAGTAAAAGTAAAAGTAAAAGTAAAAGTAAAAGTAAAAGTAAAAGTAAAAGTAAAAGTAAAAGTAAAAGTAAAAGTAAAAGTAAAAGTAAAAGTAAAAGTAAAAGTAAAAGTAAAAGTAAAAGTAAAAGTAAAAGTAAAAGTAAAAGTAAAAGTAAAAGTAAAAGTAAAAGTAAAAGTAAAAGTAAAAGTAAAAGTAAAAGTAAAAGTAAAAGTTAAAGTTAAAGTAAAAGTAAAAGTAAAAGTAAAAGTAAAAGTAAAAGTAAAAGTAAAAGTAAAAGTAAAAGTAAAAGTAAAAGTAAAAGTAAAAGTAAAAGTAAAAGTAAAAGTAAAAGTAAAAGTAAAAGTTACCGTAAAAAAGTAAAAGTAAAAGTAAAAGTAAAAATAAAAATAAAAATAAAAATAAAAATAAAAATAAAAATAAAAATAAAAGTAAAAGTAAACGTAAAAATAAAAGTAAAAGTAAAAGTAAAAGTAAAAGTAAAAGTAAAAGTAAAAGTAAAAGTAAAAGTAAAAGTAGAAGTAAAAAGCCTTGTCAAGTAGACTTAGTTCTGCGGCATTCGCTGTTAAGAAAATAAGGCTTTTAACTGATATTGAAACGGCAAGGTTAGTATACTTTAGTTATTTTCATAGTGTAATGTCTTATGGACTGCTATTGTGGGGCTCAGCTGCCAGTTTTAAAAATATTTTTGTACTCCAAAAAAGAGCTGTTCGCGCCATATACACTCTACGGCGGAGAGATACCTTGAGAGAATTGTTCAAAGAAATAAATATTTTAACTTTGGCAGGCCAATATATTTATGAAAATTTAGTTTATGTAAGGAAACACTATGATTCATTTGATAAGAACAGCAACATTCACCAGTTTAATACAAGAAATAAAGATAAACTTGCCGTTCCAAGATTTAGGCTTGCAAAAACGAGAGGTTCATTTATGGGGAAAGGCATAGCCTTTATTAATAAAGTTCCACAACAAGTGATTGATCTTCCTTTGCATGAATTTAAAAACCATGTTAAAAAAACGCTCATGGGTAAAGGTTATTATAAAGTTGACGATTATCTTAAAGATCAAAATGCGTGGAAATGATGTAACACATAACTTGCTAATATAAGAACTTTGTTGAAGTAATATAATAAGTCTATGTTGTTGCCAATAATCCTGTCACCCTGTTGTAATTATCTGGTAACGATATATTCAAGTTTGTAAATATCGTTACTTATGGCTGTTACAGCTGATAAGTT
Organism: Agriphila straminella; assembly: GCA_950108535.1. Lineage (NCBI taxonomy): Eukaryota > Metazoa > Arthropoda > Insecta > Lepidoptera > Crambidae > Agriphila > Agriphila straminella. The sequence goes on from OX467312.1 coordinate 12,414,901, forward strand.
TCTTGCGCCCGTTCTTCTTGTCAGCTAAAAAAGTCTGGAACGGGTGGTAGGAAAATATAGACGATTCAAAAGTACTTAATAATTAAATTTATTTGAATAAAGCTTATTTCACTTTCATATTTCGGAGTTCAACTGTTTAACTTAACGTGCTGACAGTTGACACTGAGAAATGAAATAATTTTCTAATCTACGAGATACCTATACACTAACTACGCACGTCAGCTCGGTAAGTTTAGTATACCTAGTTGAACTACAAAAACAGCTCTTGTACGACAACGGTTCGGTACGACGGCGGTATAAAGGCTGCCTCATAGGTAGTCTGATGTGCGTTGACTGTACATACCTAGCCTAGTTTTATTTGAAAAGTAATTTGTTCACATTAAAGTACACATTGTAAACACAATATGTTTGATGACCCCACTGCTGGGGCACAGGTCTTCCTTGTGGGTGGTAAGGAGGATGGGCCATAACCCACCACGCGGGCCCAATGCGGATTGGTGTGTGTTAACGATTGCAAATGCAGCCGGGACCAACGGCTGAACGTGCCTTCTGAAGCACGGAGGAGCTCGAGATAATAAATTTTGGTCACCCATCCCATGACCGACCCTTGCGAACGTTGCTTAACTTCCGCAATCGCTGGGCCTAAACCACTGCTCCACCGAGCTCCTTACAATGCTAACACAATAACTTGTAGGTATTCAGATGAATTCTTATTTAAAAGAAGACAACCCTGAAGTCGTTAGAAGAAATAAGAGCTACGCGATAGAAAGAGAGGCAACTTCTAGGTGAATATAACTATAGGCAAGGGAGCGATGTGCGACCTGAATTGCACTTTGTTGCGTCTGGGATAGAGTCGCTATTTATTTAAATGACTTTGCGGAGTGGATCTTCTGTACTTGTACTATTATGTATTCTAAATCGAAATGAGCAATGTTCTTATAATAAGGTATGTTGTTACTTCAACAAGTACATACTGAGAGCAATGTTAATTTAACAATTTCGGGAATAACAATTTTAAATGACGTCTCGTTATTTCAACCGTGGTAACGTTGTTTCTACTACATATCAACACAGTGTAGTTTCAACAAATTATATTGTTATAACAACCAAACAGCCCTTGTAGATTTAACAAGACGCCAACTTGTTACTGCTACAAGTTTGTGTTTGTGTTGTTAATTCAACAAGTACAAATTGTTGACCATATACTTATTGTTGATTTTACTAAATCGGCAATGTCAATTTTAAATGACGCCATGTTATTTTAACCGCTGTAACGTTGTTTCAACAAGATACCATTTAACAAGTTACACAGTGTAGTTTCAACAAATTATATTGTTATAACAACCAACAGTCCTTGTAGATTCAACAAGACGCCAACTTGTTACTGCTACAAGTTTGTGTTTTATGTTGTTACTTCAACAAGTACAAATTGTTGACCATATATTGTTGATTTTACTAAATCGGCAATGTCAATTTTAAATGACACCATGTTATTTCAACCGCTGTAACGTTGTTTCAACAAGATACCATTTAACAAGTTACACAGTGTGGTTTCAACAAATTATATTGTTATAACAACCAAACAGTCCTTGTAGATTCAACAAGACGCCAACTTGTTACTGCTACAAGTTTGTGTTTTATGTTGTTACTTCAACAAGTACAAATTGTTGACCATATATTGTTGATTTTACTAAATCGGCAATGTCAATTTTAAATGACGCCATGTTATTTCAACCGCTGTAACGTTGTTGCAACAAGATACCATTTAACAAGTTACACAGTGTAGTTTCAACAAATTATATTGTTATAACAACCAAACAGTCCTTGTAGATTCAACAAGACGCCAACTTGTTGCTGCTACAAGTTTGTTTTTTATGTTGTTACTTCAACAAGTACAAATTATTGACCATATTTTGTTGATTTTACTAAATCGGCAATGTCAATTTTAAATGACGCCATGTTATTTCAACCGCTGTAACGTTGTTGCAACAAGATACCATTTAACAAGTTACACAGTGTAGTTTCAACAAATTATATTGTTATAACAACCAAACAGTCCTTGTAGATTCAACAAGACGCCAACTTGTTGCTGCTACAAGTTTGTTTTTTATGTTGTTACTTCAACAAGTACAAATTATTGACCATATATTGTTGATTTTACTAAATCGGCAATGTCAATTTTAAATGACGCCATGTTATTTCAACCGCTGTAACGTTGTTGCAACAAGATACCATTTAACAAGTTACACAGTGTAGTTTCAACAAATTATATTGTTATAACAACCAAACAGTCCTTGTTGATTTAACAAGACGCCAACTTGTTACTGCTACAAGTTTGTGTTTTATGTTGTTACTTCAACAAGTACAATTTTTTGACCATATACTGTTGATTTTACTAAATTGGCAATGTCAATTTTACATGACGCCATGTTATTTCAACCGCTGTAACGTTGTTTCAACAAGATAGCATTTAACAAGATACACCATGTAGTTTCAACAAGTTATACTGTAATAACAACAAACAAGCATGTTGATTTAACGTGATACCAAATAGTATCTGATACAAGTTCAAGTTTTAGTTGAAGCTACAAGTCGATTTTGTTAAATCAACATGAAGCAGGTTGTTTCAAACAAATTTTTGGTTGTTTCAACTAAATACCCGTTAACAAGTTTAATCTTGTTCTTTGTACAAAATCGACTTGTAATGTTAACATTGCGTTTGTTTCGATTAACAAAAATACTGTTATTTCAAACAGATAACCACTTAACAAGTCGAACTTGTTCAAATTACGAACCCGATTTCTCTCAGTGTGATGGCAACGGTGGGTTTGCCTACTGCTTCAGAGTTTACATACGAAAATAACTGCGCTGAGAGTTTTTTATGTAGCGCACCTATGCAGTATCATAACATAATAGTACTGGCGTATATAAATTTAAATAGTTTCATAATAAAAATTATTTTCAGCTTGGAGCAGAATCCCTAGCAATGATTACTCCATCGATATAAAATCAATTGTAACCTCTGATTACACACAAACTTAGCGTGTTCTAATCTAATCTTACAACAGCAAACAAACCACTTAATTCCTTTCAGTACCCGCAGACAATTATATAGAACATTTAATTCCTTTTACAGTTCCACAGTCAATAGCAGCACAAGAGCACCCATAACAATACTCATTTTCTTTTAATAATGCACAACAGAGACTTGGAAGATGTTCAAGTTGCTCGCAGTATGACCGCTGCACTACTGTCGTATATATATATAGAGCGTGCACCGATGTATTGATTCAGTAATAAACTAATCTCAACATAAAACAGTTGTCTCATTGTTTGTTCACGATATGGCGACCCTGCCGGCCAAGACAACAATGTGATCGCGTGCGTTGCGCAAGCGCTCGGCGCGCTGCGCCGCGGCTGCTGTGGCTGCGATGTGAGCCACCACAATAATAAATTAATAAAGACATTTTTAATTACGTTTGAAAGTGAAATAACGTGAAAAAAGAAAAGTTAAAATCATTAAAGTCTCTAATACGATGACTACGTGATTTACGTAAATTGAGTTATAAATTATATAGACAAAAGAAGATAATATAAATAACGAGAGAGCCCAATGCCCAAAACTTCATTATTCGAGAATTTAAATGCATGCGGCCGGGAGACGTTCGTGTCCTGGAAGCGAAGAAGACTCATCAAAGTGACCATTTTGAATAAAATAAAGTATCGGGTACCTGCGTGAGTAAATCCTGTGACTACATCGTTGAAAGACAAAATTTAAGTGATGAATTGTGTTTTTAATTTTTTTTCAGTGTGTTAAAGTTAAGTAGTTTTTATTTTTTATCTTGCAATAATGTATTGTGTAATAATGTTTAAGTATTCTCTCGATATTGATTAATCAATATTTTGTCATTTTGACGCAGTGGTGCTACGCGCACATTATGATAATGATTTTATGATATTGTAATAATAATAAGTTTTGTAAAATGAGACGATATATGGATTTTTTTGTCTCTAATAAATAGAATTGAAATCGCTTAAAGTGAAATAAACACGGATTTAAAATATAAAAAAGCGATAATATTATATAATAATTATGAATTATTTAAAAAAAAAACTGATTTTTATCAAAATCTTATTTAATCAGTGAAAAAATAAATTAATTTCACTTAAAAAAAAAAAAAAACTAAATATGGATACAATGGATAGATTTGATATAAAAACCGCGACTTCCATAATACCGGAATTAGATGGAAAACAAACTACAATCGACAAACTAGTTAATTCATCAGAACTATACCGTTCGTGCATTGATGATAAAGACGAACAAATACTAATTAATTTTATAATTAAAACCAGACTTGACCAAAACTCAAAATTAAAACTCCATAATAAATACGAATATTTCAGTGATCTGATTTCTGATATAAAAAAATACTTAATTATTAAAAAATCTCACACGTCGTTAATGACTCAATTAACATCATCTACACAAAGCGATTCAACAATAACACAGTTCGGTGATAGGTTAGAGACTTTATTTTCCGAATTAACAATTACACAAAGTGACGGAGATAATGACGCGAATGTTATTTTAAAACCCATTAACGAAAAGATTGCAATTCGCCAATTTATTAGTGGTCTGAAAAATAGGCGTATAAGCACTATTATTTCAGCAAGGAATTACAGTTCCTTGAGAGATGCTATTAGTGCAGCAGTCGAGGAGGACATCGAAGAATCGTCCCGAAAGCAACAATCGCTGACTGCTCTACAAAATTTCAAAGGTGAGTTTACACATAGACAGCCTAGACCACAATATAGGTTTTCAAGAGGAGATACCATTTCACGTAGAGGACAGTTTAGACAGTTTGGCGGATATTTTAACCAATGTCCAAGAAATTATTATTATAACTCGAATAACAACTTTGCACCACACTTTCCAAACACTTCGCAACAAACACACAGTAATTTTTATAGAAACAATAATAAAAATATAAATTTTAGAAAAACATACAGAGGAAACTCTTATCAAGCACGAAGTGGACATAGTCAAAACCATCTCAAAAACAAACACGCCCATGTAACAGCTCAAAACGACCAATTCAGAAATCAGAATGTTTTCGTCCCGCAACGGAATAAACAGCATTATATATGCAGTTCTGAATCCAATTATATTATAAAGTTGTTTGTACGTAATCGCATCAAAAGATTTTTAGTAGACACAGGTGCAAACCTATGTCTCTTAAGAAAAGGATCAATTCAACATCAACAACACAATTCCCTTAATACAACAAATGTTAAGGGCATAGGAGGAAATATAGAAACTTTAGGTAGCCTGTATCTAAATTTATATATACCCAATTCTAGAATATATTTAAAACAGGAGTTCCAAATCGTTAATAGTTTGCCGATAAACATCGACGGAATACTCGGAACCGATTTTATCTCAAATTACATTTCTTCAATAAATGTCTCTAGAAGTTACATTACTCTGTGCTACAAACAATTGAGTTTTAAAATAAAGCTTAAGCATCCTAATCACAATGTAAACAATGACACGATTCAGGCAATTCGCTCACAATCACAAGCGAAGCCCATGACGTTTTCCGAGACTCGCGTAAATGAATTCACAATTGAACCACGATGTGAACATATTTTTTTTGCACACGTGAACGTTCCAAACTATAATGAAGAAAAAGATTATGTATTATTTTCTGCGGAATTGAAACCGGATTTATTTTTAGCTAGTTCTATAGTTAAAATCAGAAATGGAAAAATTCCAATTAAGTTATTAAACACTAGTGAAAAACAACATACTTTAACAAATTTTGAACCCAATTTAGTACTTTTAGATGACTATATCGTATGTAACTTTAGTAATTCAGAGAATAAGTCAATTAGAACTGAAACAATCTTGCAACAAATAAATTTAAACCATTTAAATACGGAAGAAAAACAATCAATTGAACAAATATGTTCAAAATATTCAGATATATTTCATTTAGAAGGTGACAAACTAACTACGACAACTATCGGAACACAATCAATTACATTAAAAAATAACACGAAACCCATTTATTCTAAACCATATAGATTACCCGCAGCATTAAAACCTGAAATAGACAAACAAATAAGAAAAATGCTCGATAACGACATTATAGAACCCAGTAACAGCGAATGGTCTAGTCCTATTTTGCTTGTACCTAAAAAAACAGACAACAACGGAGAAAGAAAGTGGAGATTAGTAATTGATTATAGAAAAGTAAATAATGTAATACAAGATGATAAGTTTCCATTACCGAACATTACGGACGTACTAGACTCCTTATCAGGAGCTGTATATTTTTCGAAAATGGACTTGAGTAATTCCTTTTATCAAGTACTTTTAAACGAGGACTCCCGAGACGTCACATCGTTCACTACAAACACTGGTCAGTATAGACTAAAACGCTTACCTATGGGACTTAAAATATCTCCAAGTTCTTTTTCACGTATAATGTCGATTGGACTCTCAGGACTCACACAAGAAAAATGTCTAGTTTACTGCGATGACATCTGTGTATATGGTCGAAACTTAGATACACATAATAAAAATTTAATAGATGTTTTCGAAAGACTGAGAAAATTAAACTTAAAAATAAATCCATTAAAATGCGATTTTCTAAAAAAAGAAATATTGTACTTAGGACACCTAGTAACGGAACATGGCGTTCTACCAGATCCACAAAAAACTATAATTATAAAAAGCTACCCAAAACCTAAAAATGCTGATGAGGTCAGAAGGTTCGTTGCCTTCTGCAATTATTATCGAAAATTCATTCCTGATTTCGCAACGATAACAATACCACTTAACAAACTTTGTAAGAAGAATACACCTTTTGTTTGGACAAATCAATGTGACGATTGTTTTAATTTGTTAAGGCATTGTTTGACCACTGCCCCGGTTCTTGACTACCCGGACTTCTCAGAACAAAATGAATTCGTTTTGCAAACCGATGCGTCACAATTTGCGATAGGAAGTGTACTTATGAATAGCAATTTAAAACCAGTTGCTTATACAAGTCGACCATTAAATAAAGCAGAACTTAACTATCCAACAATTGATAAAGAATTACTGTCAATTGTATGGAGTGTGAAATATTTCCGACCGTATCTTTTCGGAAAAACATTTACGATAAAAACTGACCATAAACCGTTAGTACATCTATTTAATATGAAGGATATCTCTAGCAGACGTATGAAATTTCGTCTAGCTTTAGAGGAATATGATTTCAAAATATTATACGTAAAAGGATCTGATAACGTCGTCGCAGACGCTTTATCACGTATTGTTATAACTTCAAATGAATTAAAAGAGATGAATAATTCAGATTTTTGCAACGTAATGACTAGAAAACAAACGCGTTTATTAGAACAAAATAAACAAGTTATGCCCAGCGACAGTTCTCGAAATATTCTTGAAACAGGGGGTGGCCAACCCATAGTTTCAGAAATATTAAGAAAACAAAGCGACAGCATAGATTTAGTTTTTAAAGATAAGAAAGAGATAAATAAATACGAAAGAAATAATAAAATAAGTGATATAGAAGAATGTTTAATATACATACCAAGTGAAAGTATGATTATATTTAATATAGAGTATAAACAACATTACACCCGAGAGGTTTTTGTTGATTTATTACTAAAATTTTGTAAAAGATTAAGTTTAGAATATATAAATATAATTAAAGATAAAGATAATATTAATTTTATTAAAGAAATACAACGTGAAATATATAGTAGAAAAAACTGGGATTTTCCAAAAATTAATATTTTGCCTAATGTAGTTAGAATAACAAATGAAAGAGACAAAAACCAAATATTAAATGATTTCCATATTTTGCCCAGCAGCGGACATGCTGGAATGCGAAGAATGATAAACAATATTAAAAGGAAATACACATGGTCTTCTTTGGATAGAGATGTAATACAGTTTGTAAGTAAATGCAAAAAGTGTCAACTTCTAAAACATTCGACACCAAATAAAATGCCTATGGAAATAACAACTACAGCATACACACCCTTGGAAAAAATTTTTTTGGATCTTGTCGGACCATTAGTAAAAGACACGTATAATAACAGCTATATATTGACAATACAGTGTGAGATGTCTAAATACGTAGAGGCCTACCCACTACAATCGAAGGATACTATAACAGTTGCAAATTCATTCGTCAGTAATTTTATTTTAAAATACGGAGTACCAAAATGTATAGTTACAGATAGAGGTACGGAATTTTTATCTTCAACTATGTCAGAAGTATGCAAATTACTAGGAATAGAAAAACTAAATTCGACCGCATACCACCATCAGACAATAGGAGCATTAGAAAATACACACAAAAATTTACGATCTTTTCTTAGACAGTATTGCTTAAGTAACTCACACGATTGGTCAACATGGTTACCCTACTGGACATTTTCATTTAACACATCTGTACATACACATACCGGATATCAACCTTATGAACTTGTGTACGGAAAACAATGCAATTTACCAAGTAACATTGTTAATGATTCATTAGAACCGTTATATAATCCTTTAAATTACTCTAAGCAATTAAGATATAGATTGCAATTGGCTCATAAACAAGCCCGTGACAACTTACTAATCAGTAAACAAAATATGAAAAATCAATACGATAAAAATGTCCGCGTGCAAGAATACAAACAAGGTGATCAAATACTTATAAAAAATGAAACATCAGACAAAATGGAAAATATTTATTTAGGTCCCTACGAAATAATAGAAGATTTAGGACCTAATATAAAAGTTTTGAAAAATAATAAACCATACATAGTGCATAAAAACAACACTAAACTTTTGAAATAAGTAACTTTAAAACGTTGTTTAAAGATATATTAAAATATAATAATATAATATTGTAAGTAAATTTAAGTAACTAGTTAAAATATGTTTGTTCAAGATAATGTTTTGTATATGATTTGCTTTGTTGTTTAGAAACAGTATTCTTTTTTTTACAAAATGTAGGTTTAGTTTTTAAGAAAAACCTGTAATTAAAAACATGTAATTGTAGCATTTATTTAATTTGTAATACAGGTACCTGTACTTAAGAAAAATGCACGTTTATTGTTTATTTATTTTTTTACCTATAGATTGAACTTTTTTTTTCTGTTTTTTTTTATTACCCCGGTGGTGTCGTATATATATATAGAGCGTGCACCGATGTATTGATTCAGTAATAAACTAATCTCAACATAAAACAGTTGTCTCATTGTTTGTTCACGATACTACACTGCACAACATTGAAGATTGAATTAAAAGCAAGTGATTTGGACTTTATTTTAGATGGAACAAGTGCGTCGTGAGCGGTAAATGTGCGCTTGTTATATGTAATCCAAATGAAACGTTGACACTGAGCCCCGACCGGACGGCGGAAGAAAATTGTAAGATCAAATTAGGTCCCGCCCGCTCTAAAGTCCCCGCAATAATAAGAATTGCTCGAAAATGAAATGTAAGAGGGGTTTCTTACTTTTTAAATTTGACGTTTGTTGTGTCGTCATTTAGAACGATTAGGTATGCACTTTTAAATTTTATCCATTTAAATTGTAAAAAAATGTAAAATCTTAAAAAACATTCCGGTAAAAGCTTTATGCAATGTAAGATTCTCTATTATTTTATTTAGAATAAATAGAATTTTAATGATAGGATTTTTTCATACACACTCTCATAAATCTTCTTTGATGTTAAAGATGCTTCTGTATTATTTTGAATTATGATCATGACGGCAAAAAAAAATTAAGTATAAAAAAACAGAAACGCACATAAAAAGTGAATCTTTCACTTATTGTTAGTAGAAATTACCACTTAATTAGTTGTAACTTAGCAGAAACCATTTTTTACACTTAACAAATGACATTAATTAGCGTGTTTGAGTGTTAAAATAAGTTTTAAAACATTACACATTACAGCTTTAGTGGTTGTTAAATAAATTAACAAAATTTTAAGTTGAAAAATTCAAATTCTTGAAAATTCTCTATACTAAACCGCATTTTCATACTTAAACCCCATAAACAAGCTTTAAGAAGCATTAAAGTGCTGAAAAATAAACGTAACCAAAAATTTAATAAGCAAACATGGCGAAATAATAACGTGCAATGATCGATAAGTAAAAAGTAAATATACTTACGGTGTTCTCCAATTTCCCTCCCTTCACTAAATGGCGTTACTTCAATTGAGTACATATTTAATGTTCTCAGGAACAAGGTACAGGACGGTTGTATAAAAAGGAATTTAATAAACTTCTAACTGATAGATTGAGTCGAGGAAAGTATGAACAAAATCCATTAGTTGAATCCCGGCGGAGACCACCGTGCCTCCCGTTTAGGAAATCGCATTAAAAGCAATACTTTCCGATGGAAAAATTGCTGGCTTTTTTTCCTGGTGACTTTTTCAATTGTTTTTTTGCGCTTGGACGTTTCACGTGAATATTTAGTTGCAAGGCTGGACCAATGAAAGATCGTGCAAAATGTCTTACAAACATTTAATGATGCTTATAAAAAATCCAATATAATTGAAGTTCCGAAGTCGTTAAATCGGAGTCTTAACCAGGTTTAGGATTAAAGGAGTTTTCTATGCATCTGGATAGGTCTTAAAGCTAATAGAATCTAAACTAAATGATTTCTAAACAACTCATAATGAGTCAAATACATAATACAATGAAAAACGCAATGAAAAACTGATTTCAAGTTCAAGTCAAAGTAAAAATAAAAATAAAAATAAAAATAAAAGTAAAAGTAAAAGTAAAAGTAAAAGTAAAAGTAAAAGTTACCGTAAAAAAGTAAAAGTAAAAGTAAAAGTTAAAGTAAAAGTAAAAGTAAAAGTAAAAGTAAAATTGTTTTTACCATCGCCACTCAAAAAAGTGCGTCTTATTCATTGATAACAGTGAATAAAACGCGTTTTTATTCACCGAGTGAATAAAAATATTTTGAATTTGGAACAAGCGCGCATCGTATGAATTAGGTACAAAAAAAGTAAAAGTAAAAGTAAAAGTAAAAGTAAAAGTAAAAGTAAAAGTAAAAGTAAAAGTAAAAGTAAAAGTAAAAGTAAAAGTAAAAGTAAAAGTAAAAGTAAAAGTAAAAGTAAAAGTAAAAGTAAAAGTAAAAGTAAAAGTAAAAGTAAAAGTAAAAGTAAAAGTAAAAGTAAAAGTAAAAGTAAAAGTAAAAGTAAAAGTAAAAGTAAAAGTAAAAGTAAAAGTAAAAGTAAAAGTAAAAGTAAAAGTAAAAGTAAAAGTAAAAGTAAAAGTAAAAGTAAAAGTAAAAGTAAAAGTTACCGTAAAAAAGTAAAAGTAGATTCAACAAATAAAATTAAAAATAAAAGTAAAAGTAAAAGTAAAAGTAAAAGTAAAAGTAAAAGTAAAAGTTACCGTTAAAAAGTAAAAGTAAAAGTAAAAGTAAAAGTAAAAGTAAAAGTAAAAGTAAAAGTAAAAGTAAAAGTAAAAGTAAAAGTAAAAGTAAAAGTAAAAGTAAAAGTAAAAGTAAAAGTAAAAGTAAAAGTAAAAGTAAAAGTAAAAGTAAAAGTAAAAGTAAAAGTAAAAGTAAAAGTAAAAGTAAAAGTAAAAGTTACCGTTAAAAAGTAAAAGTAAAAGTAAAAGTAAAAGTAAAAGTAAAAGTAAAAGTAAAAGTAAAAGTAAAAGTAAAAGTAAAAGTAAAAGTAAAAGTAAAAGTAAAAGTAAAAGTAAAAGTAAAAGTAAAAGTAAAAGTAAAAGTAAAAGTAAAAGTAAAAGTAAAAGTAAAAGTAAAAATAAAAATAAAAATAAAAATAAAAATAAACTGAACAACTTTTATTATAGGACTAACCCCGAAATCACGAAAAAAAATCAGCTGTTCCATTCAAAAATATTTTGAATTTGGAACAAGCGCGCATCGTATGAATTAGGTACAAAAAAAATAAAAGGTGCTGAAAGTATGGTATGGAGCTATTCCATAGATAAAGATATAGTTCTACAATTAAATGACAAAAATAATCCCGCCAATTTTATTTAGGTTCTTTTTAGTGTCTTATCTTTGGGTTCTTTTCTAAAAAATATCCCGCTAAATCAATTAGGTCCTTTTTAGTGTCTTATATTTGGGTTCTTTTTTATATATTTGAGGGAGATTAGTTGTTCAGTCTTGCAACAATCCATTCAATCAGTCTGGTACGATCTTCAGTCTGTAAAAATTCAAAGTCTATACAAACTGATGAAGTGGACTGATGCCAGACTGATCATGTAGTTTCCCTCTTAGTTAGCTCGGTGGCGCAGTGGTTTAGCGCCTGGCCCAGCGATTGCGGAAGTTAAGCAACGTTCGCAAGGGTCGGTCATGGGATGGGTGACCAAAAATATATTATCTCGAGCTCCTCCGTGCTTCAGAAGGCACGTTAAGCCGTTGGTCCCAGCTGCATTTGCAGTCGTTAACACCCACCAATCCGCATTGGGCCCGCGTGGTGGGTTATGGCCCGTCCTCCTTACCACCCATAAGGAAGGCCTGTGCCCCACAGTGGGGTCATCAAAAATGGCTGATGGACAACTATAAATACTATAGGTACTGCTATTTTTTTTTTTCGCAGTCAATGGTAAAAAGTAGAGTACACAACTCGTGAAAAAAAAATTTCATCTCGGTCCTTTGTATCCCTCGCTTCGCTCAGGATTCTACTTTTGAATCCCTCGCTACTCTATATTATCTATATTATCTCGAGCTCCTCCGTGCTTCAGAAGGCACGTTAAGCCGTTGGTCCCAGCTGCATTTGCAGTCGTTAACACCCACCAATCCGCATTGGGCCCGCGTGGTGGGTTATGGCCCGTCCTCCTTACCACCCATAAGGAAGGCCTGTGCCCCACAGTGGGGTCATCAAAAATGGCTGATGGACAACTATAAATACTATAGGTACTGCTATTTTTTTTTCTCGCAGTCAATGGTAAAAAGTAGAGTACACAACTCGTGAAAAAAAAATTTCATCTCGGTCCTTTGTATCCCTCGCTTCGCTCAGGATTCTACTTTTGAATCCCTCGCTACGCTCGGGATTCAACAAATAAAATTAAAAATAAAAGTAAAAGTAAAAGTTACCGTAAAAAAGTAAAAGTAAAAGTAAAAGTAAAAGTAAAAGTAAAAGTAAAAGTAAAAGTAAAAGTAAAAGTAAAAGTAAAAGTAAAAGTAAAAGTAAAAGTAAAAGTAAAAGTAAAAGTAAAAGTAAAAGTAAAAGTAAAAGTAAAAGTAAAAGTAAAAGTAAAAGTAAAAGTTACCGTAAAAGTTACCGTAAAAAAGTAAAAGTAAAAATAAAAATAAAAATAAAAATAAAAATAAAAATAAAAATAAAAATAAAAATAAAAGTAAAAGTAAAAGTAAAAGTAAAAATAAAAGTAAAAGTAAAAGTAAAAGTAAAAGTAAAAGTAAAAGTAAAAGTAAAAGTAAAAGTAAAAGTAAAAGTAAAAGTAAAAGTAAAAGTAAAAGTAAAAGTAAAAGTAAAAAGCCTTGTCAAGTAGACTTAGTTCTGCGGCATTCGCTGTTAAGAAAATAAGGCTTTTAACTGATATTGAAACGGCAAGGTTAGTATACTTTAGTTATTTTCATAGTGTAATGTCTTATGGACTGCTATCGTGGGGCTCAGCTGCCAGTTTTAAAAATATTTTTGTACTCCAAAAAAGAGCTGTTCGCGCCATATACACTCTACGGCGGAGAGATACCTTGAGAGAATTGTTCAAAGAAATAAATATTTTAACTTTGGCAGGCCAATATATTTATGAAAATTTAGTTTATGTAAGGAAACACTATGATTCATTTGATAAGAACAGCAACATTCACCAGTTTAATACAAGAAATAAAGATAAACTTGCCGTTCCAAGATTTAGGCTTGCAAAAACGAGAGGTTCATTTATGGGGAAAGGCATAGCCTTTATTAATAAAGTTCCACAACAAGTGATTGATCTTCCTTTGCATGAATTTAAAAACCATGTTAAAAAAACGCTCATGGGTAAAGGTTATTATAAAGTTGACGATTATCTTAAAGATCAAAATGCGTGGAAATGATGTAACACATAACTTGCTAATATAAGAACTTTGTTGAAGTAATATAATAAGTCTATGTTGTTGCCAATAATCCTGTCACCCTGTTGTAATTATCTGGTAACGATATATTCAAGTTTGTAAATATCGTTACTTATGGCTGTTACAGCTGATAAGTTTCTTGCGCCCGTTCTTCTTGTCAGCTAAAAAAGTCTGGAACGGGTGGTAGGAAAATATAGACGATTCAAAAGTACTTAATAATTAAGTTTATTTGAATAAAGCTTATTTCACTTTCATATTTCGGAGTTCAACTGTTTAACTTAACGTGCTGACAGTTGACACTGAGAAATGAAATAATTTTCTAATCTACGAGATACCTATACACTAACTACGCACGTCAGCTCGGTAAGTTTAGTATACCTAGTTGAACTACAAAAACAGCTCTTGTACGACAACGGTTCGGTACGACGGCGGTATAAAGGCTGCCTCATAGGTAGTCTGATGTGCGTTGACTGTACATACCTAGCCTAGTTTTATTTGAAAAGTAATTTGTTCACATTAAAGTACACATTGTAAACACAATATGTTTGATGACCCCACTGCTGGGGCACAGGTCTTCCTTGTGGGTGGTAAGGAGGATGGGCCATAACCCACCACGCGGGCCCAATGCGGATTGGTGTGTGTTAACGATTGCAAATGCAGCCGGGACCAACGGCTGAACGTGCCTTCTGAAGCACGGAGGAGCTCGAGATAATAAATTTTGGTCACCCATCCCATGACCGACCCTTGCGAACGTTGCTTAACTTCCGCAATCGCTGGGCCTAAACCACTGCTCCACCGAGCTCCTTACAATGCTAACACAATAACTTGTAGGTATTCAGATGAATTCTTATTTAAAAGAAGACAACCCTGAAGTCGTTAGAAGAAATAAGAGCTACGCGATAGAAAGAGAGGCAACTTCTAGGTGAATATAACTATAGGCAAGGGAGCGATGTGCGACCTGAATTGCACTTTGTTGCGTCTGGGATAGAGTCGCTATTTATTTAAATGACTTTGCGGAGTGGATCTTCTGTACTTGTACTATTATGTATTCTAAATCGAAATGAGCAATGTTCTTATAATAAGGTATGTTGTTACTTCAACAAGTACATACTGAGAGCAATGTTAATTTAACAATTTCGGGAATAACAATTTTAAATGACGTCTCGTTATTTCAACCGTGGTAACGTTGTTTCTACTACATATCAACACAGTGTAGTTTCAACAAATTATATTGTTATAACAACCAAACAGCCCTTGTAGATTTAACAAGACGCCAACTTGTTACTGCTACAAGTTTGTGTTTGTGTTGTTAATTCAACAAGTACAAATTGTTGACCATATACTTATTGTTGATTTTACTAAATCGGCAATGTCAATTTTAAATGACGCCATGTTATTTTAACCGCTGTAACGTTGTTTCAACAAGATACCATTTAACAAGTTACACAGTGTAGTTTCAACAAATTATATTGTTATAACAACCAAACAGTCCTTGTAGATTCAACAAGACGCCAACTTGTTACTGCTACAAGTTTGTGTTTTATGTTGTTACTTCAACAAGTACAAATTGTTGACCATATATTGTTGATTTTACTAAATCGGCAATGTCAATTTTAAATGACACCATGTTATTTCAACCGCTGTAACGTTGTTTCAACAAGATACCATTTAACAAGTTACACAGTGTGGTTTCAACAAATTATATTGTTATAACAACCAAACAGTCCTTGTAGATTCAACAAGACGCCAACTTGTTACTGCTACAAGTTTGTGTTTTATGTTGTTACTTCAACAAGTACAAATTGTTGACCATATATTGTTGATTTTACTAAATCGGCAATGTCAATTTTAAATGACGCCATGTTATTTCAACCGCTGTAACGTTGTTGCAACAAGATACCATTTAACAAGTTACACAGTGTAGTTTCAACAAATTATATTGTTATAACAACCAAACAGTCCTTGTAGATTCAACAAGACGCCAACTTGTTGCTGCTACAAGTTTGTTTTTTATGTTGTTACTTCAACAAGTACAAATTATTGACCATATTTTGTTGATTTTACTAAATCGGCAATGTAAAATAAAAATAAAAATAAAAATAAAAGTAAAAATAAAAATAAAAGTAAAAGTAAAAGTAAAAGTAAAAGTTACCGTAAAAAAGTAAAAGTAAAAGTAAAAGTAAAAGTAAAAGTAAAAGTAAAAGTAAAAGTAAAAGTAAAAGTAAAAGTAAAAGTAAAAGTAAAAGTAAAAGTAAAAGTAAAAGTAAAAGTAAAAGTAAAAGTAAAAGTAAAAGTAAAAGTAAAAGTAAAAGTAAAAGTAAAAGTAAAAGTAAAAGTAAAAGTAAAAGTAAAAGTAAAAGTAAAAGTAAAAGTAAAAGTAAAAGTTACCGTAAAAAAGTAAAAGTAAAAGTAAAAGTAAAATAAAAGTTACCGTAAAAAAGTAAAAGTAAAAGTAAAAGTAAAAGTAAAAGTAAAAGTAAAAGTAAAAGTAAAAGTAAAAGTAAAAGTAAAAGTAAAAGTAAAAGTAAAAGTAAAAATAAAAGTAAAAATAAAAATAAAAATAAACTGAACAACTTTTATTATAGGACTAACCCCGAAATCACGAAAAAAAATCAGCTGTTCCATTCAAAAATATTTTGAATTTGGAACAAGCGCGCATCGTATGAATTAGGTACAAAAAAAATAAAAGGTGCTGAAAGTATGGTATGGAGCTATTCCATAGATAAAGATATAGTTCTACAATTAAATGACAAAAATAATCCCGCCAATTTTATTTAGGTTCTTTTTAGTGTCTTATCTTTGGGTTCTTTTCTAAAAAATATCCCGCTAAATCAATTAGGTCCTTTTTAGTGTCTTATATTTGGGTTCTTTTTTATATATTTGAGGGAGATTAGTTGTTCAGTCTTGCAACAATCCATTCAATCAGTCTGGTACGATCTTCAGTCTGTAAAAATTCAAAGTCTATACAAACTGATGAAGTGGACTGATGCCAGACTGATCATGTAGTTTCCCTCTTAGTTAGCTCGGTGGCGCAGTGGTTTAGCGCCTGGCCCAGCGATTGCGGAAGTTAAGCAACGTTCGCAAGGGTCGGTCATGGGATGGGTGACCAAAAATATATTATCTCGAGCTCCTCCGTGCTTCAGAAGGCACGTTAAGCCGTTGGTCCCAGCTGCATTTCCAGTCGTTAACACCCACCAATCCGCATTGGGCCCGCGTGGTGGGTTATGGCCCGTCCTCCTTACCACCCATAAGGAAGGCCTGTGCCCCACAGTGGGGTCATCAAAAATGGCTGATGGACAACTATAAATACTATAGGTACTGCTATTTTTTTTTTCGCAGTCAATGGTAAAAAGTAGAGTACACAACTCGTGAAAAAAAAATTTCATCTCGGTCCTTTGTATCCCTCGCTTCGCTCAGGATTCTACTTTTGAATCCCTCGCTACGCTCGGGATTCAACAAATAAAATTAAAAATAAAAGTAAAAGTAAAAGTAAAAATAAAAGTTACCGTAAAAAAGTAAAAGTAAAAGTAAAAGTAAAAGTAAAAGTAAAAGTAAAAGTAAAAGTAAAAGTAAAAGTAAAAGTAAAAGTAAAAGTAAAAGTAAAAGTAAAAGTAAAAGTAAAAGTAAAAGTAAAAGTAAAAGTAAAAGTAAAAGTAAAAGTAAAAGTAAAAGTAAAAGTAAAAGTAAAAGTTACCGTTAAAAAGTAAAAGTAAAAGTAAAAGTAAAAGTAAAAGTAAAAGTAAAAGTAAAAGTAAAAGTAAAAGTAAAAGTAAAAGTAAAAGTAAAAGTAAAAGTAAAAGTAAAAGTAAAAGTAAAAGTAAAAGTAAAAGTAAAAGTAAAAGTAAAAGTAAAAGTAAAAGTAAAAGTAAAAGTAAAAGTAAAAGTAAAAGTAAAAGTAAAAATAAAAATAAAAATAAACTGAACAACTTTTATTATAGGACTAACCCCGAAATCACGAAAAAAAATCAGCTGTTCCATTCAAAAATATTTTGAATTTGGAACAAGCGCGCATCGTATGAATTAGGTACAAAAAAAATAAAAGGTGCTGAAAGTATGGTATGGAGCTATTCCATAGATAAAGATATAGTTCTACAATTAAATGACAAAAATAATCCCGCCAATTTTATTTAGGTTCTTTTTAGTGTCTTATCTTTGGGTTCTTTTCTAAAAAATATCCCGCTAAATCAATTAGGTCCTTTTTAGTGTCTTATATTTGGGTTCTTTTTTATATATTTGAGGGAGATTAGTTGTTCAGTCTTGCAACAATCCATTCAATCAGTCTGGTACGATCTTCAGTCTGTAAAAATTCAAAGTCTATACAAACTGATGAAGTGGACTGATGCCAGACTGATCATGTAGTTTCCCTCTTAGTTAGCTCGGTGGCGCAGTGGTTTAGCGCCTGGCCCAGCGATTGCGGAAGTTAAGCAACGTTCGCAAGGGTCGGTCATGGGATGGGTGACCAAAAATATATTATCTCGAGCTCCTCCGTGCTTCAGAAGGCACGTTAAGCCGTTGGTCCCAGCTGCATTTGCAGTCGTTAACACCCACCAATCCGCATTGGGCCCGCGTGGTGGGTTATGGCCCGTCCTCCTTACCACCCATAAGGAAGGCCTGTGCCCCACAGTGGGGTCATCAAAAATGGCTGATGGACAACTATAAATACTATAGGTACTGCTATTTTTTTTTTTCGCAGTCAATGGTAAAAAGTAGAGTACACAACTCGTGAAAAAAAAATTTCATCTCGGTCCTTTGTATCCCTCGCTTCGCTCAGGATTCTACTTTTGAATCCCTCGCTACTCTATATTATCTATATTATCTCGAGCTCCTCCGTGCTTCAGAAGGCACGTTAAGCCGTTGGTCCCAGCTGCATTTGCAGTCGTTAACACCCACCAATCCGCATTGGGCCCGCGTGGTGGGTTATGGCCCGTCCTCCTTACCACCCATAAGGAAGGCCTGTGCCCCACAGTGGGGTCATCAAAAATGGCTGATGGACAACTATAAATACTATAGGTACTGCTATTTTTTTTTCTCGCAGTCAATGGTAAAAAGTAGAGTACACAACTCGTGAAAAAAAAATTTCATCTCGGTCCTTTGTATCCCTCGCTTCGCTCAGGATTCTACTTTTGAATCCCTCGCTACGCTCGGGATTCAACAAATAAAATTAAAAATAAAAGTAAAAGTAAAAGTAAAAGTAAAAGTAAAAGTAAAAGTTACCGTAAAAGTTACCGTAAAAAAGTAAAAGTAAAAATAAAAATAAAAATAAAAATAAAAATAAAAATAAAAATAAAAATAAAAGTAAAAGTAAAAGTAAAAGTAAAAATAAAAGTTAAAGTAAAAGTAAAAGTAAAAGTAAAAGTAAAAGTAAAAGTAAAAGTAAAAGTAAAAGTAAAAGTAAAAGTAAAAGTAAAAGTAAAAGTAAAAGTAAAAGTAAAAGTAAAAGTAAAAGTAAAAAGCCTTGTCAAGTAGACTTAGTTCTGCGGCATTCGCTGTTAAGAAAATAAGGCTTTTAACTGATATTGAAACGGCAAGGTTAGTATACTTTAGTTATTTTCATAGTGTAATGTCTTATGGACTGCTATCGTGGGGCTCAGCTGCCAGTTTTAAAAATATTTTTGTACTCCAAAAAAGAGCTGTTCGCGCCATATACACTCTACGGCGGAGAGATACCTTGAGAGAATTGTTCAAAGAAATAAATATTTTAACTTTGGCAGGCCAATATATTTATGAAAATTTAGTTTATGTAAGGAAACACTATGATTCATTTGATAAGAACAGCAACATTCACCAGTTTAATACAAGAAATAAAGATAAACTTGCCGTTCCAAGATTTAGGCTTGCAAAAACGAGAGGTTCATTTATGGGGAAAGGCATAGCCTTTATTAATAAAGTTCCACAACAAGTGATTGATCTTCCTTTGCATGAATTTAAAAACCATGTTAAAAAAACGCTCATGGGTAAAGGTTATTATAAAGTTGACGATTATCTTAAAGATCAAAATGCGTGGAAATGATGTAACACATAACTTGCTAATATAAGAACTTTGTTGAAGTAATATAATAAGTCTATGTTGTTGCCAATAATCCTGTCACCCTGTTGTAATTATCTGGTAACGATATATTCAAGTTTGTAAATATCGTTACTTATGGCTGTTACAGCTGATAAGTTTCTTGCGCCCGTTCTTCTTGTCAGCTAAAAAAGTCTGGAACGGGTGGTAGGAAAATATAGACGATTCAAAAGTACTTAATAATTAAGTTTATTTGAATAAAGCTTATTTCACTTTCATATTTCGGAGTTCAACTGTTTAACTTAACGTGCTGACAGTTGACACTGAGAAATGAAATAATTTTCTAATCTACGAGATACCTATACACTAACTACGCACGTCAGCTCGGTAAGTTTAGTATACCTAGTTGAACTACAAAAACAGCTCTTGTACGACAACGGTTCGGTACGACGGCGGTATAAAGGCTGCCTCATAGGTAGTCTGATGTGCGTTGACTGTACATACCTAGCCTAGTTTTATTTGAAAAGTAATTTGTTCACATTAAAGTACACATTGTAAACACAATATGTTTGATGACCCCACTGCTGGGGCACAGGTCTTCCTTGTGGGTGGTAAGGAGGATGGGCCATAACCCACCACGCGGGCCCAATGCGGATTGGTGTGTGTTAACGATTGCAAATGCAGCCGGGACCAACGGCTGAACGTGCCTTCTGAAGCACGGAGGAGCTCGAGATAATAAATTTTGGTCACCCATCCCATGACCGACCCTTGCGAACGTTGCTTAACTTCCGCAATCGCTGGGCCTAAACCACTGCTCCACCGAGCTCCTTACAATGCTAACACAATAACTTGTAGGTATTCAGATGAATTCTTATTTAAAAGAAGACAACCCTGAAGTCGTTAGAAGAAATAAGAGCTACGCGATAGAAAGAGAGGCAACTTCTAGGTGAATATAACTATAGGCAAGGGAGGGATGTGCGACCTGAATTGCACTTTGTTGCGTCTGGGATAGAGTCGCTATTTATTTAAATGACTTTGCGGAGTGGATCTTCTGTACTTGTACTATTATGTATTCTAAATCGAAATGAGCAATGTTCTTATAATAAGGTATGTTGTTACTTCAACAAGTACATACTGAGAGCAATGTTAATTTAACAATTTCGGGAATAACAATTTTAAATGACGTCTCGTTATTTCAACCGTGGTAACGTTGTTTCTACTACATATCAACACAGTGTAGTTTCAACAAATTATATTGTTATAACAACCAAACAGCCCTTGTAGATTTAACAAGACGCCAACTTGTTACTGCTACAAGTTTGTGTTTGTGTTGTTAATTCAACAAGTACAAATTGTTGACCATATACTTATTGTTGATTTTACTAAATCGGCAATGTCAATTTTAAATGACGCCATGTTATTTTAACCGCTGTAACGTTGTTTCAACAAGATACCATTTAACAAGTTACACAGTGTAGTTTCAACAAATTATATTGTTATAACAACCAAACAGTCCTTGTAGATTCAACAAGACGCCAACTTGTTACTGCTACAAGTTTGTGTTTTATGTTGTTACTTCAACAAGTACAAATTGTTGACCATATATTGTTGATTTTACTAAATCGGCAATGTCAATTTTAAATGACACCATGTTATTTCAACCGCTGTAACGTTGTTTCAACAAGATACCATTTAACAAGTTACACAGTGTGGTTTCAACAAATTATATTGTTATAACAACCAAACAGTCCTTGTAGATTCAACAAGACGCCAACTTGTTACTGCTACAAGTTTGTGTTTTATGTTGTTACTTCAACAAGTACAAATTGTTGACCATATATTGTTGATTTTACTAAATCGGCAATGTCAATTTTAAATGACGCCATGTTATTTCAACCGCTGTAACGTTGTTGCAACAAGATACCATTTAACAAGTTACACAGTGTAGTTTCAACAAATTATATTGTTATAACAACCAAACAGTCCTTGTAGATTCAACAAGACGCCAACTTGTTGCTGCTACAAGTTTGTTTTTTATGTTGTTACTTCAACAAGTACAAATTATTGACCATATATTGTTGATTTTACTAAATCGGCAATGTCAATTTTAAATGACGCCATGTTATTTCAACCGCTGTAACGTTGTTGCAACAAGATACCATTTAACAAGTTACACAGTGTAGTTTCAACAAATTATATTGTTATAACAACCAAACAGTCCTTGTTGATTTAACAAGACGCCAACTTGTTACTGCTACAAGTTTGTGTTTTATGTTGTTACTTCAACAAGTACAATTTTTTGATCATATACTGTTGATTTTACTAAATTGGCAATGTCAATTTTACATGACGCCATGTTATTTCAACCGCTGTAACGTTGTTTCAACAAGATAGCATTTAACAAGATACACCATGTAGTTTCAACAAGTTATACTGTAATAACAACAAACAAGCATGTTGATTTAACGTGATACCAAATAGTATCTGATACAAGTTCAAGTTTTAGTTGAAGCTACAAGTCGATTTTGTTAAATCAACATGAAGCAGGTTGTTTCAAACAAATTTTTGGTTGTTTCAACTAAATACCCGTTAACAAGTTTAATCTTGTTCTTTGTACAAAATCGACTTGTAATGTTAACATTGCGTTTGTTTCGATTAACAAAAATACTGTTATTTCAAACAGATAACCACTTAACAAGTCGAACTTGTTCAAATTACGAACCCGATTTCTCTCAGTGTGATGGCAACGGTGGGTTTGCCTACTGCTTCAGAGTTTACATACGAATATAACTGCGCTGAGAGTTTTTTATGTAGCGCACCTATGCAGTATCATAACATAATAGTACTGGCGTATATAAATTTAAATAGTTTCATAATAAAAATTATTTTCAGCTTGGAGCAGAATCCCTAGCAATGATTACTCCATCGATATAAAATCAATTGTAACCTCTGATTACACACAAACTTAGCGTGTTCTAATCTAATCTTACAACAGCAAACAAACCACTTAATTCCTTTCAGTACCCGCAGACAATTATATAGAACATTTAATTCCTTTTACAGTTCCACAGTCAATAGCAGCACAAGAGCACCCATAACAATACTCATTTTCTTTTAATAATGCACAACAGAGACTTGGAAGATGTTCAAGTTGCTCGCAGTATGACCGCTGCACTACACTGCACAACATTGAAGATTGAATTAAAAGCAAGTGATTTGGACTTTATTTTAGATGGAACAAGTGCGTCGTGAGCGGTAAATGTGGGCTTGTTATATGTAATCCAAATGAAACGTTGACACTGAGCCCCGAGCGGACGGCGGAAGAAAATTGTAAGATCAAATTAGGTCCCGCCCGCTCTAAAGTCCCCGCAATAATAAGAATTGCTCGAAAATGAAATGTAAGAGGGGTTTCTTACTTTTTAAATTTGACGTTTGTTGTGTCGTCATTTAGAACGATTAGGTATGCACTTTTAAATTTTATCCATTTAAATTGTAAAAAAATGTAAAATCTTAAAAAACATTCCGGTAAAAGCTTTATGCAATGTAAGATTCTCTATTATTTCATTTAGAATAAATAGAATTTTAATGATAGGATTCTTTCATACACACTCTCATAAATCTTCTTTGATGTTAAAGATGCTTCTGTATTATTTTGAATTATGATCATGACGGCAAAAAAAAATTAAGTATAAAAAAACAGAAACGCACATAAAAGTGAATCTTTCACTTATTGTTAGCAGAAATTACCACTTAATTAGTTGTAACTTAGCAGAAACCATTTTTTACACTTAACACATGACATTAGTTAGCGTGTTAGAGTGTTAAAATAAATTTAAAACATTACACATTACAGCTTTAGTGGTTGTTAAATAAATTAACAAAATTTTAGGTTGAAAAATGCAAATTCTTGAAAATTCTCTATATATACTAAACCGCATTTTCATACTTAAACCCCATAAACAAGCTTTAAGAAGCATTAAAGTGCTGAAAAATAAACGTAATACTAAATAATATACTAGAAAAAATACGACTCGCACCAGATCAATACTCAGACGGGAATCGAACCCGCGACCTTTGGATATCCGGTCCAATGCTCTGACCGCTGAGCTACCGAGTCACTAGTGACATCGCCGAATTTCTTCTAGTATATCCTACTCTTACGCTGCAAGCCAGCGTTATTTCACCAATGTGAGGAATTACCTCGACATTCAATTGAAATATCTTTCCAGATATTTGGCAATCGATTAAGATGAAATAGCTATATAATTTTTAATTTTGAGATTTTTGCATTCACAATGCTATTTTTACACAATACTAAATAATATACTAGAAAAAATACGACTCGCACCAGATCAATACTCAGACGGGAATCGAACCCGCGACCTTTGGATATCCGGTCCAATGCTCTGACCGCTGAGCTACCGAGTCACTAGTGACATCGCCGAATTTCTTCTAGTATATCCTACTCTTACGCTGCAAGCCAGCGTTATTTCACCAATGTGAGGAATTACCTCGACATTCAATTGAAATATCTTTCCAGATATTTGGCAATCGATTAAGATGAAATAGCTATATAATTTTTAATTTTGCCAAATATTGCCAAATATCTGGAAAGATATTTCAATTGAATGTCGAGGTAATTCCTCACATTGGTGAAATAACGCTGGCTTGCAGCGTAAGAGTAGGATATACTAGAAGAAATTCGGCGATGTCACTAGTGACTCGGTAGCTCAGCGGTCAGAGCATTGGACCGGATATCCAAAGGTCGCGGGTTCGATTCCCGTCTGAGTATTGATCTGGTGCGAGTCGTATTTTTTCTAGTATATTATTTAGTATTGTGTAAAAATAGCATTGTGAATGCAAAAATCTCAAAATTAAAAATTATATAGCTATTTCATCTTAATCGATTGCCAAATATCTGGAAAGATATTTCAATTGAATGTCGAGGTAATTCCTCACATTGGTGAAATAACGCTGGCTTGCAGCGTAAGAGTAGGATATACTAGAAGAAATTCGGCGATGTCACTAGTGACTCGGTAGCTCAGCGGTCAGAGCATTGGACCGGATATCCAAAGGTCGCGGGTTCGATTCCCGTCTGAGTATTGATCTGGTGCGAGTCGTATTTTTTCTAGTATATTATTTAGTATTGTGTAAAAATAGCATTGTGAATGCAAAAATCTCAAAATTAAAAATAAACGTAACCAAAAATTTAATAAGCAATCATGGCGAAATAATAACGTGCAATGATCGATAAGTAAAAAGTAAATATACATGAAATAAAACACTTTTAACGGATACTAGCGCGGTTTTATTGAAAGTACTTTGGTAATTAGTTGGTATTTGGTTTGATTTTTGATTTTCCCGACGTTTCGGCACCTTTGCAGCTGCCGTGGTCACGGGGGACTGAAGCTACTTGTGAGCCTACCCTCAAGCCTCAGTAGCTTCAGTCCCCCGTGACCACGGCAGCTGCAAAGGTGCCGAAACGTCGGGAAAATCAAAAATCAAACCAAATACCAACTAATTACCAAAGTACTTTCAATAAAACCGCGCTAGTATCCGTTAGAAGTGTTTTATTTCATGTCTAGTGAGCGCGTAAGCTTGAGAAGTGAATAAGTAAATATACTTACGGAGTTCTCCAATTTCCCTCCCTTCACTAAATGGCGTTACTTCAATTGAGTACATATTTAATGTTCTCAGGAACAAGGTACAGGACGGTTGTATAAAAAGGAATTTAATAAACTTCTAACTGATAGATCGAGTCGAGGAAAGTATGAACAAAATCCATTAGTTGAATCCCGGCGGAGACCACCGTGCCTCCCGTTTAGGAAATCGCATTAAAAAGCAATACTTTCCGATGGAAAAATTGCTGGCTTTTTTTCCTGGTGACTTTTTCAATTGTTTTTTTGCGCTTGGTCGTTTCACGTGAATATTTAGTTGCAAGGCTGGACCAATGAAAGATCGTGCAGTATTTCAAGCATTTAATGATGCTTATAAAAAATCCAATATAATTGAAGTTCCGAAGTCGTTAAATCGGAGAAACAACTCATAATGAGTCAAATACATAATACAGTGAAAAACGCAATGAAAAACTGATTTCAAGTTTAACTAGAATGTAATCACCACAAAAGTTAATAAGGGTTCAAAATTGTCAATTAGTCGTTGCCATCCGATTGACAAATTTTGTCATAGACGTGAAATATTTCGAATGCGATTGACCAAATAAACTCAATTGATTACGAATTACGATACGAAAATCTACGACGAGTCCGTCCGCTACGTCGACTGAGGGCCTACTACAAAAATTCACAGATTTTACAGTCCCCGCAAGAATCGGAGCATCAAAAATGAACCCAAAAATTTACGAAAAACCAAAATCAAATCAAATGCAAAATCCTATTATATTTTTAAACCCGAATTTACCCAAATTTTGCAAAATAAAAAAAAAACCAGTAGATTTTCAAAATTCAAACGTTCCTACGTGTCTCGATAAATTCCTCAACTTTTGGTACTATTCCCATCTCGAGCCTCCCATAATCCTCGGAGATATGGCCAAAAATACGTCTCAGGCGATTTGCATCTGATAACCATTTTCAATAGTAAAAGAATCACGATATTCGGACGCAATTCGTCGTTATTCCTGAGTCAAAAGTGACACGGAGCGAGTGGAACGAACATCGTATATATCGCGATGCTTTTTTGTAATAGGCCATCACGGTTTTGGTGTAAGAGCAAGTTAGTGTAGAAATAAAAAAATCCCTTCGCCTTCTTCTTCCTTATTCTTCTGTCTTATACAAATGAATAATTAAATGAAAGTCTATCATACCGCTGGCTTTTCTGTGCCAGATTAAAAAGACAAAAGAACAATGAGAAAGATATCTCATTATTCTTACAAAATAAGCTTAAAAGGTGTGGCCAAGTGAAGAGACAAGTGGTGAACGGGGTCACGAATGGGCCTCCATTTTTCGTGGTATCGCCTTCCAGTTGAACTATTTCGTACCATTTATATTCAGAGCAGCCACGGGCCCCTAATGTGATGTATAGGATCGGTAACATTTTATGCTGGCCTCAAAATGTTATTTGGAATAAGGTGTCACGTGGAAATTTATTTCAAATTTTCTTTTAGGTTTTTTAAATTTAAATACAGAATCTTTCATTCCAATTAGCTACGAGGTCAGAAAGCCAAAATTGCTTGCGCTATCGACGTAGTAAGTTACTACAGTAACCTACGCGTAAGCGTCCAATTGACGAAACCGCGCAAAGCATTTTTTCTGCAAAGTAGCAGAGCACCAACCACTTCAATTGTACCTTTTTTTTAACTAGGGGAACCCGTATTATTAGCTTTCGGCTGGTGAGCCGGCGAGTCTGGGGCTCCCCTCCGCTCGCCCACTCGACGAGCGTGCTTGCCGGATAGACGCGCGGAGGTATACCCACTAAAACCCCTAGTGTCTTCTTCTGCAGTGCCACCAAAGGACGAGTGGGACCGTGACGCGTGGAGTCAATCGCCACAGTGTCCAGTGCGGCATTCCTGGCCAAGCCAGGTAAGTCCGAGTGGTACCTCAATTGTACCTAAGCTCAATAGTGTAGTGGCTTAGCACATTCAGGCTGTGATTGTCGTGGTTGAGCAACCATTATCGGTCATCAGAAGGGTGACCAAAAATGTATAAGCTCCTCCGTGCTTCAGAAAGCACGTTATGCCCTTATCCAACCGGCATTTGCTTTCTTTGACACTCACCAATTCGTGGTGCGTGGTGGGTTTGGCAGTGTTTGTTCGTAGATTGAGACATTAGAATCGTTAATGGTGATGGTGGATAATAGGCATGATGACTATTTTTATTATTTTATGTTACATAAATTACCTCTCAAAAAAAGAAACATTGGTAAAAGAATTAATTCGCTAGCATGAAAACTGCCCGAGATATCACAGTGTGAAATGCACACAAATGGACTCGCCCAAAGACGCTCCATACTAACGGCTACTCAATTATGACGTCACGCACGCCTGAGTAGTTTGTATGCAACGCGTAGGAAATTTGTTCGGCAGCTATATTAAATATTGTGTTTATCAAAACGGTTTCTTAGACAAATTTGCTATACATTTAACGGATTAATTAAAGGTATTAAGTTAAATTAGTATATTAATAATTAGTAATTTAAATAGGTAACATTGTTTTTTTTTTGTTCGTATCATTCAATTCAATGAATGCTATGTACGCCGTTATTTTGATACATATCAGAAATATTGTTATAATAAGTATAAATGTGATTATTTAATATGTATCATGTGGCTGTACTTTATAAATAAACAAACAAACAAACAAGGTATCATTTATTTTAATAAATTGTATACTTTTTAAATGGACTTGTCCACCCAACTTTGAAGGGTCATAAAACAAATAATATGCAATAGGTATATAAAACCAAGAGGTATACAAGCTACTCTAAAAGTTTAATATGTTTACGATTTTTATTAGTATTTCGTTATTTTATTCATTAGTCATCATCCCTATTGAAAAAGATTTTTTGTGAATGATAATAGAACATTTGCAGATATCCCGTAGTTTTATCTCTTTTTAGTAGGTATCTCGGAAACATCAGACACCAGAATTTGCATCCCTTTTCAAATTTATTTATTTATTTATAAATAGGTACACTGACAGATTATCATCTCTAAAATAACAACTTTAAGAATAAGATATAGCTAGACTAGACAACAATCCACAAGTAGTGTACACAGCATGATTACTTATTATCTAATGCAAAAACTAACAAATACTCACAATTAAACGAAAAATAAATTAACAGTAGGTAGCGAACAACTTATTTTTAACAAATGAGATGAATTATATATGAAAAAAAAAATACAAAAATAAATCAACAATAAAATCTTAGGTAATTATGCAAAGTAAGTTTTATAAGGTGGGTGGGATTGATTCCTGGTCTTTAAGGAGGTTAGTTAAAGTCCTCTTATACCGCGCGAAATTAGGGTTAAAAATGTCGATGTCTTTGCTACTACCCGCCACTTCATTGTAACTCCGACACATCCTAACCACAGGGTTATAATAAGACGTATTGTTTTTATAAACTTGGATCGCAAAAGTGTTGGGACGGCGGGACCTGTATGGTGTGTTAATGCTCAATGATGAAAGTAAATCGGGTGCATCAATGGATGCATGGAGTATTTTATGAAGACAAAGATCATATCTTTTACGTCGGTAAATTGGTTTAATACCTAACTAAATTCGGTGCACTAAAACGGTGTCACATTTGCTTAAAACTTAAATAGGATTTTCGTGTACCTAACAAATCTCACATGAATATAATTTAACCAAACATGATATCCCCCGACACTGCAGGAAATTAGTCTCGCTGCGAAAATTTCAGCTTCTAGGTAACCTTTGCGAATAATCTACACTGTATTTGACATAAATTGTGATAACTTTATTAATTTTAAGTTAGTCACAGAATTAACAATAGTTCAGTTAGAACTATGTATGCTTAAAAATGTTTTTTAGATAACACATTATAAAATCTACGCGTACAGACAGTACTTAACAGTAGGTACTATTATTCAGTGACCTAACTAACTACGAAAAACTTTATTCCGTATTTCCAAGTACTTTTTGGTGTAAAAAAAGCATTGCATGCATTACCACGCAATGTTACGCGTACAACTGGCCGCGTCTGCGAGTGTATGCTACACAGCTGCGTGCGGCCGAGTTGAAAGGCAGCATTTATGTGCGTGCTCATGAGATACATCGAGTGACGACGTTTTGAAGCCATTGTTTGTTACGAAATACTTAAAATTTTGATTATGTTTCTTTAGTCAAAAAGTAGGAAATAACGAGTAAAATAAGATTTCATAAAAAAAAAAAAATGACTTTGACCTTCAATAACTTCGTAACTATTGGTTTCCCAGGTATAGTCTAAAAGACAAAAATTATCCTAATGATGGGCGGAATACGTGGACTTCGGCTTCGTTGAAGGTCTTGTTACACCCGTTATATAATATACCTTACCTACAAGGTACCTACACTAAAAATAAAAAAATAAAAAATTGTTTAAAAAAAAACAAAAAACCGACTTCAAAAAACCTACCTCTAAAAAGCAAGAAATAATATTCGTATAATAAAAATACGTCTATTGAAGTCGGGTGGGGCTTTTAGAATAAAAAAAAGGAATCTGTACTCCAGCCCCACCCGACTTCAATAGACGTATTTTTATTATACGAATATTATTTCTTGCTTTTTAGAGGTAGGTTTTTTGAAGTCGGTTTTTTGTTTTTTTTTTAAACAATTTTTGAATAGATTTTTCTTGCCATATACTTATTTAATTTGAATGACCAAAAATGATTTCCTAACACTTTGTCCACCCAAATCACAGTAATTTTGAAATGTACGTTAATAACACATTTTTTAACATTTTGTCACAATGCCGCCATTACATATCAAAACGTCAAAACGGTTAGGTCAGAGCCAACAAAGTTGCGAACGCTAGGTGGCGCTAAAAGCGTGCACAGAGCCAATATAATAATAATGATGGCTATCTATGTTGTCTGTGAATATGAGCCGTATAGAGAGCCGACTCCAGCCGTGTAGGTTGAGATGTTCGTCGGCGCGTAAAATTAAGAAACAAAACGAGAAACCTCTTTGTGGGATAAAGAGGCACGGAGGATACGACACGAAGATGTGAGAAAGGCAAAAGATAATAAGGGACGAGAAAAAAGAAATTTTTTTATTTTGAGAAAAAATTGCGAAGAGGTCTTTTGTTTATCCAAAACTATACTTAATTATAACTTTATGTTTGGTTTTGTTAGCTTAGGCTTTTGTCATCAACTCATACTAGCTTGTTTGGAGCAGTCGAATTTAAATGTAGTAGAATGTTATATTATTATTATGAAAACGTAAATACATCTTTATGAGTTAGTAAAGAATAACTATAGGTACTGAAATGAAAAATATTTCAGGATAAATTCAGTCATTTATACGTTTTATTGAAAAAATTGCAAGAGCAAATATTACATTACGAAATCTATATATTTTTTCTCACATTACTTACTATGTTCGCTTATGATAGCATAAAATAACAAGATGCTTAGTCAATCCTATAATGGATACGGCATTATGAAAATTAAAGAGATTATAGACGAACGAAGAGCGCTTGCCGTGAATAACAAAATGGTTCAAAAAAGAGCCGCGTCCATTTCCATTTCATGTTTATAACTTCATGTCACCATTTGAGGAAAATCTTCATACGGAGAAAGTTAAAAAGAGATGCTTTCCCAATATCGAGTTTATTGAATCCGAAATAACTTCTTTGTTGTTGGATTTGGTTGAGCACTCGAGACGGTTCGATGGATTTGAGTGTATTGAGAGTTTCTTCGATCGTCGACTGACCTCAAATTGATTTCGTACACATTTTTTACGGCTTTTTATGTCAGATGTTTAATTAGCAATCTAAAGTATGTAATTTCATATTTTGATTAAAGGAAAAATGCTAGAAAATTTAGAACTGTCAGAATTATACAGGATTCTGTCAGAAAATGTATTTATTTTTATCTGGGTTTAGTTTAGATTGTAGGTAGGGTACAGTCAGTTATACATAAGATAATACAAAAATTACCAACTTGATAATAATAAAATCGAAATTGATAGAAAATTGCATGTTGTGCTGGCCCATGGTGCTATTGACAGTACTATCGAGTATTTTCGCGCCCGCCCCGCCGCGCCGCTGGGGGTGATGTGCGCGCACATATTTTTTTTACAAAGTGGTTAGGCGAGAGAGTACATACGAGTAGGTAGTTCATTATTTTTATTTATTTTTTATAGAAAAAATATTATAAAATATAATGTTTTTTGTATAAGTGATCTGATTTTTTTACATTACAATATAATTATAAGTTAACAAAACGCTGTTATGTAAATTCAAGGTGAAAGAGCATATTTTGAGAACAACCGAGGAGAGTAGCTGCGTTTTCGGGCACCCTTCCTTTGTGATATTGAGTCATAAGATAAACTGCTCGACGTCACTACGCAATTACGCATCTCACAATAGCATAGAAAATGTGTCAATGTTTAACTAATTTCCTCTCTCGTCGCTCACGTACAGCTTTCAAGCAAAATTCCAACTTCTCTCCGTGAAGTTAACCACTAGCGTAACCAGTTTACACGACGAATGAAAATTAAATACTCCCATTGACAACGGGACAATGCAATTTAATTTCCCGATGCAAACAACCATGCAGCCCGGTTATTTGTCTCTCAGCGGCTCTCGATGGCCATTATTCGATTAGACACAGTCTAACTTCGCCATACAAATAAATCCGACAGAATTAAGCTTTAGGCAGACCCGCCTCTGCCCGAACTGTGTTGAGCGAGCTCGTAATGTTTTTTATTTTGCTCAACCAATCCGCTAGTAGGGAAGTACTCAAACTATCCCATGGAACTGGTTGCGAAAGTTCGAATCGGCTGTATGCCCATTTTCATCTATTTTTAATTAAATTCATCGGGTTAGGTATAACGGATTTGAAATAAACATACATACCAAAGAAGCTCGTCGTCGTCGTGATAAGCAATATTTTTAACAGGTTTTTTTAGGTTGCTTTTAGGGTTCCGTACCAAAATGGTAAAAAGGAACCCTTATGGCGTAACTCAGTCTGTCTGTCTGTCTGTCACAACTGGATATCTCAAGAACTATTAATGGTATCAACTTGAAATTTGGAACATTTTAAGATGACGTTTGCCCAACTATTTTGCAAATAAGAAAGAAATAAAACAATAAATATTTTTTTTACAACAGGGACTGAAAAGGGGTCTTTAAAATTTTAAGTGGAGCGACTAGGGCATGTGGGGTATCATTATAAAAGAGCACATCATTATGCACATTTAAAATCATTTTTTCTTTTTTTAGGCCGCTGGAGTACAAATTCCTTTTTTTTATTCTAAAAGCCCCACCCGACTTCAATAGACGTATTTTTATTATACGAATACTATTTCTTGCTTTTTAGAGGTAGGTTTTTTGAAGTCGGTTTTTTGTTTTTTTTTTTAAACAATTTTTATTTTTTTTATTTTTAGTGTAGGTACCTTGTAGGTAAGGTATATTATATATGTATGTAGAAAAATCGGCTCAGCCAAACGTAAGATAATCGCGGAGAAACATACTTAAATGCGGGTCAAACTGAGAACCTCCTTTTTTAAGTCGGTTAAAAAACTACACTTAAGATATCCCTCTTCCAACAAAAAAATTATTATCTTATTCAGTTCATAAACAAAGATGTAATTCGACCAATCATCGAGGTAATTCACACGAAATCATACTATTTTCGTGCTTTTTTCAAAATTACTGAACCGATTTCCAAATTTTTAAAAATGGGACCAACTTGGGAGTGTACCTAATGTAATAACGTTTGAATCATTTCAATCGGTCCAGCCGTCTTCGAGTAATCGGTGGACACACACAAAAAAAAAAAAAAAACAAATATACAGACGAACATAGAACCTCCTCCTTTTTTGGAAGTCGGTTAAAAATGGCTGATGGACACCACTTAACCCGGCGAGCATGTGGTGAAAAAAGTTACACCTAGCATGTGGTGGGGTTTGCCAAACCCCAACATATAATTACCTATAAATGCCAATTTATTAAACCAAGACTTAAGAATTTATTCGTATTTTGAAATATGGTTTATATTTAGTGTATAAAATAAAAAACAGTGTATATTTATATACTTTTATTGTATTATTTATCAGAAATACTAAAATATAACATTTACAAAAAAAACAAAAAAAGGAACTTCTGAAAAAGGAACTAAAATCAACTAATTCTTTAATTTCTTATAGTCCTATCTTTATTTATTTTTCACCCAAGGGTTGCCTGGAAGAGATTGCTGCTTAGCAATAAGGCCGCCTCTTGTATGCTTTTTTCTCTGTAACTGTCCTTCTTTCTGTAATTCTTTTTGTGTGTGCAATAAAGTGTAAATTATTTATTTATTTATTTATTTAAAAATATAAAATCAACTTTAAAGACTTAAAGAATATAAGATTCTCAATAACATATTTTTTTTAAAGAATTAGTTGATTTTAGTTTTAGTATTTTTGATAAATAATACAATAAAAGTATATAAATATACACTGTTTTTTATTTTATACACTAAATATAAACCATATTTCAAAATACAAATAAATTCTTAAGTATTGGTTTAATAAATTGGCATTTATAGGTAGATATATGTTAAAACTAACACGGAGCATGTGGCGGGGTATGACGCACCCCACGAACGTTTACACGCGTGTAGCTCCTGCGCCGGTTGACGCGACACTGCGGTCACGCCACTCTCCCTCCGCGGAGTACATTGGCTCCAGCTACTCGAAGCAACAAACCAATTGAGGGGCAAATTTGAAAAATACACGACTTCGCGCAAAGCATGGGCATGTCACACCCCACCACAAGCTCGCCGGGTTAAAGGAAAAAGGTATTAGTACTAAAACTAGTTTACCTTTTAACCCTCTACCCGTCCCTGTGTTCACAAATCGGTCTTTAATCCTTGGTAAATTGCTTACCGTCTGCCGGCCCGATTATCTCGCATTCAGTGCCATATCGCACTAGAGCACTAGTGGTGGTGCAACGCATCTAGTCGTACTACCAACAAAATGTATACAGATGTAAGGAGGGTACCTCACGGTGTCCGTTTGGTTGCGCAACAAATTTGTTGGCGGCAAACGAATCACCCGCTGGTGGCGCAACTAGTGTCTTAGTGTGATATACACACACTAACTTCGCAAATAAATAGTTTAATTTATCATAGTTTTTAAGTATTGTTTAACTAAATTTTTGTATTTGTATTTAATAAAGTAACTATTAAGGTGGTACAAAGTAGTCTATTGTAACCATGCTATGGAAGAGCGGTGCTTCCTAACACAAGCAAACTTTTGCTTAAAGGGTTAGCTCCAACCACTTATTATTGTTCTAGACTAAGTTAATGAAATAAATATTTTGTATTTGTATTTGTATTTGTATTTGATATGGCACTTAGGTCCGAATATTTAACGGAACACGCCATTGAAGTACACTGACGATCCTAAGACGATTTAAATTGCTTTTGAATTTTTTTGCGCTATTTTGCTAAGGTACCTACTGTTTGTCCTTTGTCAAGCGAGTGGCAGATTGCTGAATGCTGAGAGCTTATTAAAACGTTTAAGTACGCGGAATCTTTCATTTTATATCATTCGGCAATGCTGATGTTAACACAATTTGTGAAAACATTTGGTATAATAAATATAAAACTTTTATATAAAGTACAACTCCATCATACGGTAATTTAAAAAAAAACCGGACAAGAGCGAGTCGGACTCACGTTTCCGTACCATCATAATAAATACACTGGAGAGCTGTAGAATAATAAAATGATTACCTATTGCATTATTAGGTCAGCACCATCTCTTGGCCGATAGTGGAACTTTTTTCATTTCTTAGGCCAGCGCCATCTCTTGACCGATAGTAGAACTAATTTAATTTTTCTTGGGTCAGGGCCATCTGTTGACTGGTAGAGGAACTAATTAATTTTTTGTTTGTTTTTTTAATTTCTAAAAAAGTGTGTTATATTGAGACATCGTTTTATTTTTCCTGTAATCTTTACATAAACTACTATGACATAGAATTATTTCAGATTTTTCTCTTTGCAAACTTCGGAGATAAAGGAGGGGAACGGTATTTTTTTTTACAATTTTCATCATAAGTAGAAAACTAAAAAAAAAGAAAAAAATGTTTTAAAATGTGCAAACCGCGCTCTTTCATATGATACCCCACATGCCCTAGTCGCCCCACTTAAAATTTTTAAGACCCCTTTTCAGTCCCAGGGCATCTCACAGACTTACTTCATGCAGGGCTAAACTTAACCACAGGTGACGCGGATTGTAAAAAAAAAGATTAACCTGGAAAAATATTTGTGCCAATTTGCCACAAACATTTTGTTGCCACTGACTATTTGTTGTCAGTACCCTTAGCACGAACAGCTATCGAGAAAAAAAACGTGCGTAAAATTACTCGATAGAGAATTATCTATGGAAATTTTAGTTTCGCTATTCGGCGGTAGATGGCGTTGTACAAATTTTCCATACTAAATTGCACTATCGAATGATTTTACGCGAGTTATTTTTTTTCGATAGCTGTTCGTGCTAAGGGTACTGTTTCCATTAACTTACAAAGAATGGAATTTACGAGAACTGGGTTACTGTGGCTTTGTCAGCTGAAAAAACAATGTTGGAATTTTCCATGACAGATTTTAACTATCCTTAAAAACACACAAGGTATAAAATAGTGGAGCTCGTTACATTTTATTATGGTAACACCGTAGAATAGCGTGCCGGCGATGTGTCGCAATTAGTGTTGCCAGAGCGTGTTGCGTTATTATTTCCGAAGTGACATGTAACTGACATGGATCTGTTTTTGAATACACTACTTTTAACGGAATTAAAAACGTGCGGCATGTTTATTATTTAAATACTGGAAATAAACAACCATAAAGATTGTAACTTACTCAGAAACTTCAGTTGAACTTGAAATAGCTAGTTAGTATGAAAGTGATAAGTATTTTGTGGTGAACTTATGGTATAAAATTATATTGAAGAAGTCCTTCAGAATATTGTTTAAAATATCTTCAACTAATGTTCGTAATCTTGTTTTAAAGTTGTATATATATTATTATCAATTCATTCAAATCTAATAGTTTATTGAGTAGAAATAATGAAAATACAATTTTATTTGCATACCTTGTTTATTTATTACATACTCTTTCATTCTGAACATAATTATTAAGTCGTTAATACGAAACAATTTTTTCCGAAAAATAATCATTTTATTGAAAATACTAAAAATAAATCATATAATTTTATCATTCGACCGTGACAGGACTCGAACCTGCAATCTTCGGATCCGAAGTCCGACGCCTTATCCATTAGGCCACACGGTCAGCAAGTGACGTAGCGAAATAAACGTAAACCATTAGAAATTTGCCCGGAAACGGAATAATAAATAGTTTGCCTTCACGTCGAAATTACCTAATTAAATTCTCCTAAGTTCCAAATTATCCTTCCGGCTGGACGGATTATTAAAAAAAATGTTTTTCTTTTAATATTGTCAATCAATTGAACCAATCGTCAATCACACTGGGCTAATACGACCGGTGGTTCCGTACAAATATTTTTATCATGCAAAATTGTTATAAAATTATGATAATTGGCTTTGCTTCCTGACTCTGGCAAATATGATTCTATTTTAATGAGAAATACTTATTAGGTTTTGATCAGAGACATGTGACGTATCTAAATGAATGAATGGAGGTGTCTATTGATTCATCATCACCATATCAGCCGCACGACACCCACTGCTGGGTATAGGCCTCCCCTAAGGATCTCCACGACGATCGGTCCTGCGCTGCCCGCATCCAGCGGCTTCCCGCGACCTCCAGATCGTCGGTCCACCTTGTCGGGGGCCTACCCACGGAGCGCCGTCCGGTGCGTGGTCGCCATTCCAGAACCTTTCCGCTCCAACGGCCATCGGTTCTTCTCGCTATGTGTCCCGCCCACTGCCACTTCAGCTGAGCAATCCTTCGAGCGATGTCGGTTACTTTAGTTCTCTTGCGGATCTCTTCGTTTCTGATTCGATCACGCAGGGAAACGCCGAGCATGGCTCTCTCCATTGCACGCTGGGTGACCTTGAGCCTCCTTATGAGACCCATAGTTAGCGACCACGTTTCACTGCCGTAAGTCATCACTGGCAACACACACTGTTCATAGACTTTCGTCTTGAGACACTGAGGTAAGTCGGACGCGAAGATTTTTCGAAGCTTCCCGAATGCTGCCCACCCGAGTTGGATTCGACGAGAGATCTCTTTCTCGAAGTTGGACTTACCTAACTGGATTGCCTGTCCTAGGTATACGTAATGGTCAACAACTTCAAGTGTAGTGTTCCCAACATGAACTGGAGGTCTATTGATTAAGTTGACTTAAATACTTGAAATTTTTACAGCTCTAAGGGACTGTAGGTAGATCTTAGTATTTATAACGAATTTCAACATGAAACCTCATGGTGACATTCATCTCATCATGACCTTCATGAAAAAAAGATTTTTGTTAGTCAGAGTAACAGACGGTCACCCGAAAAAGTTTTTGTTCGTTTTTAAACAATACTAAATAATATACTAAAAAAAAATACGACTCGCACCAGATCAATTTTATTCTCGGACGGGAATCGAAACTGCGACCTTTAGATATCCGGTCCAATGCTTTGACCGCTGAGCTACCGAGTCACTCTGTCCTTTTTGAGGTCTTCAGTTGTTTTTGAGGTAAGGAACAGCAAAAGTTGTAAATAGCTACTAAATTAAGCTTAGAGTAAGATAGTAGAAAACAAGCCCAGAACCAGTAGAATAACCAAACACATTATTCAGACGTTTCAGATCCATGGGCTAAGATGCTGTCCGTTGCAAGCATTAAGCCTCGACCCGAACTCAACTCAAACTCAACCCGAACTCACCTCAAACTCACCTCATAAGTAATGCATTTCAAGGTGGGCTGCGGTTGAGGCGAGTTTGAGTTGAGTTCGGGTTGAGGTCGGGTCGTGTCTGCCGCTTCTCTCAGAAACATCTTTCACTGAAGTAAGTAAACAAAACACAGAACTCTGACATTGAAATAAGAAAATTATTTTGAATTTAATACAATACGAGCTCGCCATTCGAGAACGGAACAAAGAAATCAAAATGAAAGTTGTTTTTTATTCCATAAACAGATTTGTAAGAGTTCTTCGGCCACAAAGAGATCTTTCTCCGGGGACAAAGGGAATAAAACAAAATAAGTACATTCTCACTCAGCTGAAATATCGCAAAGCTTTCAAATTAGATATTTTGTGGAGTACCTAAATGTGTTTTCATAAATAATCTGCTTTAGAATTAAGTTAGGATGATTTGTTTGAAACAGTTTATCTGTAAATAGATGACAGCTACTTCTAAGTACCTAGATAAGAAATTTCAAGAATAACCTAAAATTTTTTAAGGGTTTATTCATGAGACATTACAATCTCAAATGGGACAATAATTAAAAAAAAAAATCGGTCAAGAGCGAGTCGGACTCGCGCACCGAGGGTTTCCGTACCATCATAATAAATACACTGCAGAGCTGTAGAATAATAAAATTATTATTGCAGTATTAGGTCAGCACCATCTCTTGGCCGATAGTGGAACTATTTTTTTTTCTCAGGCCAGTGCCATCTCTTGACCGATAGTGGAACTAATTTAATTTTTCTTAGGTCAGGGCCATCTGTTGACTGTTAGAGGAACTAATGAATTTTTTGTTTGTTTTTTAATTTTTATAAGAGTGTTATATTGAGACATTGATTTATTTTTTCTGTAATCTTTACATAGAATTATTTCAGATTTTTCTCTTTGCAATCTTCGGAGATAAAGGGGGGGGGGGGGAACGGTATTTTTTTTACATTTTTCATCATAAGTCGAAAACTAAGACCCCTTTTCAGTCCCTGTTGTAAAAAAAAAATTTTTTTTTCTTTCTTATTTGCAAAATAGTTGGGCAAACGTCATCTTACTATTCCAAATTTCAAGTTGATACAATGGTAGATATCTCGAGAACTACTAATGAGTAGTTCTCGAGATATCTAGCCGTGACCATACCATAAAGGGTTCCTCTTTACCATTTTGGTACGGAACCCTAAAAACGTACAGTTTTCTGTAAGTATAGTCCGTAAGCCTGCGACAATATTGCCTACGTCATATGACATCACGATTAAATGCATGGCACACGGTCAGTACCCTTAGCACGAACAGCTATCGAAAAAAATAACTCGCGTAAAATCATTCGATAGTTAAATTTTGTATTGGAAATTTGTACAACGCCATCTATCGCCGATAAGCGAAATGAAATTTTCCATAGAGAATTGTCTATCGAGTAATTTTACGTGCGTTTTTTTTCTCGATAGCTGTTCGTGCTAAGGGTACAGAAATGTCGTGCAGAGCGAGGATCAGAAGATTATCGCAAATAAAATTGACCGGAAGCTTGAGAAAATCCTTTACTTCCGGTCAAAATTTTAAGGTTATATTTACGTCATGTGACATCAGTACGAGACCCGTGGCGTGGCATCATTTAGCCCTTCAATAGTTAAGTAGAGAGAGTTTACATAAGTCTATCAGTTATGAAATGGGCGGGAAGTCTGTCAAGTACTTTCACGCCATTTCAGATGTGACAGACTAATGTTAACTCCCTTTAGTATTGAAGGCTAAATGACGCCACAGGTCTCGTATTGATGTCACATGACGTAAATATAACCTTAAAATTTTGACCGGAAGTGAAGGATTTTCTCATGCTTCACGCCAATTTTATTTGCGATAATCTTCTGATCCTCGCTCTGCACAACATTTCCGACCGTGTGCCATGCGATTTCATATGACGTAGGCAATTTTGTCGCGGGCTTACGGACTAACAGAAAAGAGCTTTATTCGCGTACTTAAATTTGGAACATTGATGACAATAATTAAAAATATTTTCCTAGTCTAATCTTCAAGTCTTCTTGGAATAATTTCGTTTCGAGCGATTCATTTGACACAATGTAAATGTAAAGAAACGATGTAAAAACGATTCGCGATACCCCAGCATACTCGTCAAGCAAACTTCTTTCATTCGACTATAATATACGTAAGAATTCTGACACGAGCACACCTGTGTCGTCACAGGATAACTTTAACGAGGCGACCCTTGTCAGCTACTGTCCACTGACTGGGCCAAAGGACGCCTAATTCTCTACAATATTGTAGACGAGACTACTATCGTTCGTAGCGGAATGTTGCTGTTTGTGGTACAAAATAGTTTGTGTTTACTGAAATAACTATGTAGTAAATCCTAGGGCTAGCTAA
The DNA here is from genome assembly GCA_950108535.1 of Agriphila straminella. Classification (NCBI taxonomy): domain Eukaryota; kingdom Metazoa; phylum Arthropoda; class Insecta; order Lepidoptera; family Crambidae; genus Agriphila; species Agriphila straminella. The sequence goes on from OX467312.1 coordinate 12,455,889, forward strand.
TTATTTTGTTAACCCTAAATAGTATCATGATACCAGGTTTTTATGAGAAATTTTGAAAGGGATGCTTAAAAAATTCATAAAAATCAAAAGTCCAATTAGAAAAACCAATCTGAAAAATCGCTGTTCATTTTGACAAGTCATAAATCTGGAAATAATGAATCTTCAGCGTGCGATGATTCGCGAACCTCTGCGAACCTGACGGTTCACAATTTGTTTTCATATTTTTAGATAATTTCAGTGAGTCAGACGGCGCGGCTTTATACTACGTCTACACCAGTGCGCTTCCGTGTTCATCTTGCGTCTTCAACTGTCAATTCGCTTTGCGTCAAGCAAAATAAAATATAATAAAATTGCAATATTGATTACTTTAGGACGCATACACAGTTAGCAAAAAAGTGCTCTACCAGTTTTGACTTTTGAGAAAACTTTATGTGTAACCAAGATTGAGTATCAGTTGTAAAAATTAAAGTTTTAATTTTATTCTGAGAACAAAAAGTGTCTTTGTTCCTAAGAACACAAAGTTTACTTAACTACTATAAAATGTTAACAGAACATTAGTATCTGCAAGAATATTATTGCTGTTTCAAGGCATGCAAATGAACTTCAACCGCTGGGTGGTGAACCATATTTTTATCTCGACTGTACCTGAGCGTTATCGAGTCCAAAATAAATATAAGTTACTTATAGGCAAATCATGTTTATTTAATTTAACCATTATGTTTATTTTGTAGTTATCTTTTGTTTTAGCCCACTCTATTAATAACCACTTTTTGATGTTCCTTTGAGAAAATTGCATGCGCTGTTGCATGTACTAATGGCGCTTCAAGCATGCGTCAGACGAAAACGAAAGATGATCATGAAAGCGCATTGGTGTGCACACAGCTTTACTCTTTTATGTGTGTTGCAATGCCTCTCACGTAGCAGAGCTGCTGCTGCGTTCAGATATGCATTTAATGAAAATAATCCTATAATTCTAATCACATCCCAGACGTGTAGGATTTCTATATTTATTAATAGGAAGGGATAAAGGGTGCACCTGGAAATGGAAGGTTTTAATTGAAAATTGAACCATCAATTGGACTTTAGGGTATTTACCTACCTGCTCAACTTATCAAGCCCATGATGAGTAATTTGGTAAAAACTTGCAATATAATCTTTTTTGCCTCTAGACTTTTATACAAGTACTTCGCCTTATCTTCCATTAAGGCTCTAAAAATTCACTGAAAGACACAAATAATATACGATCGTGTCGTGTTATCATTTTCCATTATTATGCTTTCTGAAATTGGCGTGGAATTGTCAAGTGCTATCACCCGCTCGATCCATCAGGCCCATTAGCCTAACAGTTGCTGTCAGATTACGCTTCTTTGGTGTGTAAATGTTTCCGGCACACACTTGACACAGTAGATACATTTGTAAAGCAGTATCTCAACTTAGCTGTAAGCTTTTTTCTCTTTAGGGGCGCACAAGGCCAGCCTGCAGACTTGGTGAAGGCCAAACCCTTCCGCCCAAATCGGCACTACACGCACAAGATATTATTATAGGTACATGTGAGATTTGGTCAGAAGGATGTGGCCTTCAGAGTTCAGTCGAAGCTTGCAGGCCAGGCCTGTGCATGTGTTTTTAACCGACTTCAGCAAAAGGAGGAGGTTCTCAATTCGATTGTATGTTTTTTTTTTATCGTTGTTCGCGCGTATCTTCGACATTTATGGACCGATTTAGATGATTCTTTTTTTGTTCGATTGAGTTTTCTTGCGAGATGGTCCCATTTATTTTTTTTTCAAATCGGTTCAGTAGTTTACAAGTAATCCTGAAAATACTATGATATTAAATCAACTAACTTGACAATTTTGTTATATATGAACCGAATTAGATGATTTTTTTTTTGTTGGGGAAGGGATACCTTTGTGTAGTCTTTTTAACCGACTTCAAAAAAGGAGGTATTCAGTTTGTATGTATGTATGTTTCTCCGCGATTATCTCACGTTTGGCTGAGCCGATTTTTCTACCTAAATAATATACCTACACTACCTAATACACAAGGTACTTACACTAAAAATAAAAAAATTGTTTAAAAAACAAAAAAACCGACTTCAAAAAATCTGCCTCTAAAAAGCAAGAAATAATATACAAATCATTAGATACGCATTATCATTGTTATAATAAAACACGTCAATTGAAGTCGGGTGGGGCTTTTAGAATAAAAAATAGGAAGATGTACTCCAGCCCCACCCGACTTTAATAGACGTGTTTTATAATAACAATGATAATGCGTATCTAATAATTTGTATATTATTTCTTGCTTTTTAGAGGCAGGTTTTTTGAAGTCGGTTTTTTTGTTTTTTTATTGTATACTTTCCATTACGCCGCCATCTACCGTCCGCCAGAGCGCTGGTAGGCAGGCATTTAGAGCGCGCGGCGGGGGCGGGCGGAGCAAGCGTGACACAGTAGTCGTTATGCAGAACATAATTTCGATGTAAGTGAGAGAAGCGAGTGGTGGGGCACGGCCTTCACATCCGCCAATAAGAATGAAATGCAGTCAGTGCATAAGCAAATTGAATGTTTTGTTATCTGTGGCCCTACCATGACTTGTTGCAAACTATTTTTGCTGTCGAAATCAGTTGGATGGTACTTTAACTGCTCTAAGCAGTAATGACTGGCTGCTTCAGGAATTGTGCGTCTTAGGCATTTTGCGTTTTAGGCATTCTACTTTTAGTCGCGTAGCTAGAGAAAAATTACCTTCGATAATACTAAAAGTTTTCGTTTTTGCTGAGTGTATAGATTATGTGCATTGTGAGCTATTTTTGAAAAGTTAGAAGTTTTATGCCGGTGCTTTAGGTATAGTTTAGGTATTTCGTAATATTTCGTTTAACTTCATATATATAGAATTAAAGTTTGAAATGTTGATTGTTTCATAATAAGAACTATGTTATCATCATGTTGTAAAAAAATTAGAAAGTTAATATATGTGTAACTGCGTAAATCACAAAATTACTCTTTTGTGTCCGAATAAAATTTTAAAGTTTCTGAAATCTTATTTTAAGACTTTCAGTGGTTAGATATAGCTGTTGAACAAAGTTTAGAAAGTTAAGTGGTGTGCTTCTTTGATATTTTAATTTTTCCTTTATAACATACGGAATAATGAATAAAAATTGATAAGATCGCTCTAACATGACCTTTTCAATGCACTTATATACTACACAAAAAATTAGAAACATACATAATGTGGATTTTGTTTAATTACGGATAAATTATTGCGCTTAAATACGAATTATGCGGGACGCGCGAGCAGGTCCATGCAGGGCCCGCCGACTGCCACGCGCCGCGCGGGCAGGCGCGGGGCCACAAACTATTAGCTACTCTCGCGGCACGGCAATAAAGTACAATTTCAAATTGCACAGCGCTGTGTGCCTGATATTATATATAAGCACCTACGAAGCGCCTCTCTTTCTGTCGCGTAGCTCGCTAGTCGTTCTTACCGATGCCGATATCATAGAAAACATCCGTTATGTATGTCGATGAATATACAATGAAATAACACAGAATACTTATAAAATAAAATAAATCTACCTACCTACTAAATGAGCTGAGCATAATTGTATTTCTAAGTTAGTTGGGCGAATCAACTTTTGAGGCACTCCTTTCAGAGCATTTTGAAACAGAAAAACAAAATTAAATTTAATCGAATTTACAAGAATTTATATTTTATTTTTTTAATTTAATTTATTTATTTATATTCAGGCATCGATGGCCCATAGATATATACCTTAAAAACGAAATATATATAATTTATAAAACAATGTTGTTAGTAAATAACTTAAAACACATGTTAGTAAAAAAATCAAGTACCTAGACACTTTGTGTGTCGAATCGGTGGCACAAGGCAGCGTCCCTCTGAAGCGCCTGTACACCACGCCCTGCGGCCAGAAGTCCTCCTTCACGAAGAGGTCCAGCCTTGCTGTCGGGATGCGCACCACAAACGCCTTAAAATTGGTATTATGGCGCGACTCCAGTGGCTGAACTCTCAAACAAAAGTTGGATTTCTTCTTTATGTACTCGATCACGTCCTGCACTGTGGTGGTATGGTGCAAGCGGGAGAGGTACACGGCCGTGGTCGGTATGGCAGCTCGCAGCAGGAAGTTGGGCCCTGTCGGTGCGGTGCCATGGTGGTTCTTGCTCTCTCGCTGACGACGTCGCTTTTTGTTCCGAACCTCGAGGAAACCGTCTTCATCTTGGCCCGGTACGACGGCATTCAGCAAAGGTATAGATTCGATTATAGTTTGTATAATTTATCTAAAATTTAGGTTTTAAAGGTGGCCACGATGTTTGACGTTTAGTTTTTGAGATTTTTGAGAATAACAAAGGATCGTCGTAAAAAATTCCCCTCTGTTACTGTTGAGTTTTTTTTTGTGAATTAAAATGATACTTCAAAGAAAATCTGTACATTAGGTATTTAAGTAATACAACAAGAAAGTATCCTATTCAAATAATGTATCTATGTAGTAAGTAATAGTTTCTTAAGATTGACATTATTTTAACTCCACTGCGTTACTTTGACATAAAGTAACGCAGTGGAGTTGATTAGTAACTGATTGTTAGTTTTCGCACTAACAATCAGCGGGTAATAATCGGTACCGCCTATAAGCCACAATGGCAGGACCCGGGTGTATTTTTGGACGATATTGCGGATTCCATTGCCTCTTTCAGAAACTACGATGTGTTGATCCTGCTGGGTGATTTCAACATAAATCTGCTTGATGTTAGTACTGGTAAATACAAACAATTTATGCAGTTTCTTAGCTGTGTCAACTTAAAACAAATAGTTAAGGAACCCACACATTTTACCGATCACAGTTACAGCTTAATTGATGTAATATGCACGGATACTCGGGCTCTAAATGTCACTGTTAAACACATCTCTGAACGTGGTCATGGAATGATATTAGCTGAATTTATGGTCAAGAAAGACAAAATATGCCCACGATGGGTGACATATAGGCCACAAAAAAATGGTGAACCAATTAAATCGGGATCTTGATGCGATCAATTGGGATGATTTTCATAAACTTGATAACATCAATGAGCTTGCAGAATCCTTTACGGCTTGTCTCATTACATTATTTGATTTGCATGCTCCAACCAAGGTGCAAAAATTCAAACATCCACCGCACCTCTGGATCACTGATTCTATCAAATGTATGATGCAAACTAGGGATGATTATAACATAAGATCTTTGGACGAACACCTAACTTTTGAAAACCATGTCGCTGAGTGTTCACGCAATTGTTTTTATAGACTTAAGTTACTGTTCAAAATAAGACCTTATTTGGGTGAGGAACTGAGGGTCACACTGTGCGAGGCACTGATTTTGTCAAAACTAAATTACTGTGACATTGTTTATGGGCCGTGTTTGATGTCCAAGACGAGTAAGCTTATCCAGCGGGTGCAGAACGCTTGTGCGCGTTTCTGTTTTCATGTACCACCCCAATCGCATGTGATTCCCTTTCTGGACTCTGCAAACATGATGAAAATGGAAGCGCGCAGGAGACTTCATCTCGCCACTCTCTTGTTTGGTATATTAGATACGGGAAGGCCGTGCTATCTTTATGAAAAATTGGTATGGTTTGGTGACTTGAGCAGGTTCCCAAAGAGAAAAAATACTAACATTTTCGCAATTCCAAAGCACGGGACAATGGCGTTCCGCGGTTCTTTTAAATTCGCCGCCTCGAAGTGCTGGAACGATATTCCACCGCCGTTACGTAACCTGAAAGCGGTTAAAACATTCAGGAACCACCTTAAGAAATATCTCACCACGTTGCAAAAACAAGACTCACTTCGGGGTTTTTCACGATAGGAGCCGGGTTGCGTTCCAGCCTTGGGGATTGTGTGTGTCGCCTTGAGGCGGACACCTGTTTTAATTTATTGTATTTGTCACCCATATATTATTTTGTCACCATACAATTTGCTTGAATGTTGTTTTGTTATTGTTGTTTGTTTGTTTTGTGGTTCCGAGGTTGTATTATATTGTAAAATGTCAAATAAACTCATTTCATTTCATTCCATATCACACTATTCTATAGTTGCACTTTGTATGTAATATAGGTTGCGATTTCTTTTTCTTTTTTTAATTGTTTGAAATGATGTATTTTTGCCATTTTAACCAAATAAAATAATCTCTTCGTAAATAAAATCAAAACGAAAAATATCAAATCAACCAAAGAGTACTTCGATTTGTCTGACCAAACAGCTCTTTTATATATATTTCTTTTTATTACTATGTATATCAAACTGTCATGGAAGAGGCAAGGAGACCTAATTCCATACAGCCATGAAGTTTTTTTAATTTTTATTCCTCTTAAATAATATTTTTATTTTGTTTGTGTTGGTGATGATAGAATCGATGCTCGTTAATATTTATCTATTACTTCGTTAAAATTATTGTCTATTGTCTTCTGAATTGTTATTAAATTATAATTTTTGTTTGTCTGTTCGCTGTCGTCACCAAGTACGCTCTTCCAGAATACCAGCGTTGCAGTGGCATACTCAGGTTTGCTTCGTAGCATTGCTGAGGTTGGGGCCTAGTTGGCCGCACTGTAATTAGTCCTAAGTTTGTGTAGGTACATTGTTTTCTTTTGTTTTGCGGTCAATAAATGATTTTTCTTCTTCTTTCTTAAACTTTAAAATAATTTGATATTAAACAGCCACTTGAAACTTACTTCTATGTCAGGCAGTACTTTTCTTTTCTTTTTAATTACGTTCACTGTATTGTTTACAAGGGGGACACCAGGGTAACACTAGAGAATAATATATAGTAACTAGTAACTCCGGAGAAAAAGAAAGAATTTGAGAATATTAATTGTTAATTGTAACTAGCGACCTGTCCTTGCTTCGCTTCGGTTCCTTCTTTTTTGCTAAATGCAACCTTCCAACAACACCCAAAAAGATAAAAAAATAATACCTAACAGTCCTCACCTCCATTTGCTCTAAAGTCTTTTTCTCTCCCGTTCGTCCCGTCCCGTTGTCGGTATAAGAGACGCGTTTGATTTATATTTGCGCGTGTTAATTTTTTGCAACGACTCCTACGATATTCATTTAAATGGTATGGTGTTAAAGGCTAAAATAATGTGCATAAAATGCTTAAGGTAACTAACGTATTTAATTTGATAAGGATTTGTACTTTATCCTTCTAAATAGCTTTCCAAATTACCGCGTTGAACTTGATAATTTTTTTAGGAAGATATAATTGGTATAGTTAGTTATTTTTAAAAGATAGATATATAACATCACGGACTTTTTTGTAGATCTATAAAATAGGAATAATTTCATCATAAATTATTTAGTTATAGCTCTAAAGGTTAGAGCAGCGTTTTCAATGCAAGCTCCCAGTCGGCTTAATTTTTGCCGACCTCTTCAACAATCATCGTGATATTTCTACCAATTTCTATAAAACCTCAACTTATAATACACTTAAACCTTCCTCAGGAATCATTCCATCATTTAGTGAAAACGCCGCATGAAAATCCGTTTTTATAGTTTTTGAGTTTATCGCGAACAGACAGACAGACGCGGCGAGGGACTTTGTTTTATAATATGTAGTGATTCATCAATTAATCTAAGCTATAAAACTAGACACGAAGTTATATTAACTTAACCAGATCACAAATCATAACAGGAACATAGCGAAAACACAATTTAACATAACATATTGTCGCTATGTCCCATGTATGAAAATGTATTTTTTTTTTACAATTTAAGTGATTTTTTCGCCAAAACCTACCTGTAACCTTTATAAAAAACATCGTATTATTTTTTTAACGATAAGTTTGAGCTTAATTTCACGTCTTTTCATTTGTGCACTTAATGACTGGGCACATGGTATATTTTTAAAATTGCTGAAGACTCGACTATATTGATATTTGATTCTATTTTAAAATCAGAGCTCAAACCTCATCAAACTGCAGCGAGATAACAACAAGACAAGGAGCCTTAATGTATCTTTTTAGGTTTCTGGACTGGAATTAATTCGGCATCAGCATCAATGGCGAGCACCTAGGAGGCCTTCATTTTGCTAATGATGTAATTCTTATAGTCAAGACCTTAAAATACTGGGAAATAATGTTTTAATATCTCAGTAGTGCTCCCCAAAGTGTGGGAATGAGATGAACATGATAGAGTTAAATAATAAGTCTGAAGGAGATCGGGAATTTCTATTCCCTCGCAGATTCGATGACTTCACCTTCCAAACAAGCCGGTTCCCAAGCAGGCACCATTAGACCATGACCAGGGGCCTAATCGCGCTAATTTTCAACGATAAAACCAAAACTAAATTGTTACCGTTTCAGTTTCGTTTACAGAAAAATACTCGCTTTAGTTTTGTTGTTGAATACTCTGCCTAAGGAGTCTAGGATTACAATCTAGGACAATTCAAGTGAAAATTTTGAAGCTAAACCAAAGATTTTTAGGTACCTAAATATAACCTAAATGACAACGTTACGTTACGTTTTTGTTTTATCGTTCAGAATTACCGCGGTTGAGCTCCAGGTTGCACAGAGCACCGAAGAGTATCTGCTAAGAGTTGGTGTTCATGAACTATGAGGATAAGAATACAAAACTGGGTAGATCGGACACTTCCGTTGAGTGACGGTGGGTCCGAGCTGCTGGTGTGGTGCGCAGAGCTGCCACGCCGGAGTGAGGGCCCAGTGATGCTCCAGTAGTGGGCTGCGAAGACCAGGTCGGGATAATGCCGTCGAGAGTTGCCGAAGGTCCAAGAAAGCGTCGTCAATGATGCTGCGATGGAACCTTGAAGGCCTGGCTTGCTGTGCTTCTGCTTGCAGTGTGACTGCTGCGGATGCTGGGATAAGGTATGGGGAGTGATGGCTGCGCTGCGTTGCTTGCTGAAGGTGCTTGATGTGCTCCGTTGGGGTCACCAGTGTAGTGAATGAAGTAGGTATGGAGAGAGGTGACCACTAGGAGGAACGCCAAATGGAAGATCTTCCTCCGGACTTGGTGGTATTAGTCCAACCGATGATGGTTGGCAGTTGTATATTATGCTGCGTCGCTGACTAAACGTCGTTAGCGAGATTTAGGTTTCTCCATAATTATTCTCCATACTACGAGACGCTATTCCTTACTAATCTTTGTGTTTATTCGACATTAGCGCCATCTAGTCACACGGTGATGAATCTTGTTGCAATCGTGTGTTGGTATGGTAATGAGCGGCGTATAGGTAGGTGCTGCTACACGGGCAACGCAGGACCGATTGTTGTGGAGATTCTTGGAGGAGGTTTTTTACACAGAAGATAAGATGATGATAATGAGTGTAAATGTAAAACCAACCATTAATTTACTTCACTACAGTGAAGTAATCGGTTGATTATATTATATATATATATATATACGTACAGTACATAAATTCTCTGGTGTTAACAGATATTTCTCTAGTATTACCGGTAACGCGATGGAAAACATTGATAAAAGTACAAATAAGTAAGTAATCATTGCATATCGAACAACTATTTCAACTTGATCTTAAATTCCGATATTAAAGTTAATATCTTAACGTAATAATAATAAAATAATCCATGAACTTATCGTGATTTCCGACGTAACACAGCAGAACAACAATAGACCCACACACACTCCTCGAGAGCTATCGCTAGAAAGACATTGAATGACAAAACAAGAATTAAAGTTAGACAAGGGGCAATACTAACGACGCTAGATAGGACCTTCATGCTAATACCATCACCAATTATTAATGGTCACGCAGGAGCCCTGATTTTTTAGACATTGTTGGGGACAAACCTTCGCAAATATTAATTAAATATTGTTTAAGCAAAATTACCAAAACTATGTATTGTAAATAAAGGATTATTCAATATAGAACTTAAATATGTATAAAATATTGGGTATTCTGATACAATATTTTGAAGATTTGACATGATTCGCTTTGACCGGCTATGCCAGGTAACACAGATTCTTTGTATGGGGAGCGATTTTGTTCTCCTGAGATACTAGCTATAAAATGTTCGAAGGAAAAAATATTGTAATCTGTTGTTCTCGCATTGCTAAATGCATCTAATTTTAGATTAATGTAGAAAAATGTAAGGTTTAAACCGAGTTGTATGTAATAATATGATTTTTTATAGAGCGGGGACAAGAAAGGAGTGCCTTAAAAGTTGATTGGCCAATCTCTGACTCTGACTAAAGCAAACATAACTTGCCTAGTAAAAACTAGGTACTTGATAAAAATAAAAATATACTTGAAAAAGTATTAATCAAATTGTTTAAACCTACTAATTTGTTTTATTTATCTATGTACCTACTGTGCTCATTTCATAAATTTACTGTCGTCTTTTAGGGCCTATCTACATAATATATGTGGCAGTTGTATAAATTAGGTAGGTACGTTAGTTAGAGCTAGGTAGGTTAGAGTTGCACTATCCTTACTAATATTATAAATGCCAAAGTCCGTTTGTTTGTTTTTTTAACCGACTTCCAAAAAAGGAGGAGGTTCTATGTTCGTCTGTATATTTGTTTTTTTTTTTTTTTTGTGTATGTCCACCGATTACTCGAAGACGGCTGGACCGATTGAAATGATTCAAACGTTATTACATTAGGTACACTCCCAAGTTGGTCCCATTTTTTTAAATTATTATGAAATCGGTTCACTACTTTTCAAGTAATTTTGAAAACAAGCACGAAAATAGTATGATTTTGTGTGAATTACCTCGATGATTGGTCGTATTACTTCTTTGTTAATGACCTGAATAAGATAATATTTTTTTTGTTGGAAGAGGGATATCTTAAGTGTATTTTTTTAACCAACTTAAAAAAGGAGGTATTTAAGTATGTTTCTCCGCGATTATCTTACGTTTCGCTAAGCCGATTTTTCTACTTTACTACTAAATAAATGAATTGAATTGAATTGAATTGAATTGAATACATATATAATATACCTTACCTACAAGGTACCTACACTAAAAATAATAAAATAAAAAATTGTTTACAAAAAAAAACAAAAAACAGACTTCAAAAAACCTACCTCTAAAAAGCAAGAAATAATATTCGTAATAATAAAAATACGTCTATTGAAGTCGGGTGGGGCTTTTAGAATAAAAAAAAGGAATTTGTATTCCAGCCCCACCCGACTTCAATAGACGTATTTTTATTATTACGAATATTATTTCTTGCTTTTTAGAGGTAGGTTTTTTGAAGTCGGTTTTTAGTTTTTTTTGTAAAAAAAATTTACGCCTTCACGTCATGACTACTGAATCGATTACAATGAAATTTTACATACACGTTGCCAGGGGTATAGAAAAGGACATAGGGTTTTATTATCCCGAAAAAAGTATTGTTCGCGAGGCATAGCAAAAACTGTCCACGCAGACGAAGTCGCGGGTGGCCGCTAGTGGAATTATAAAAATATATCATTTCGGGATAAGAGATAGGTCAGATAGGAGTCGACACATCTTAAGTAGCCGTAATGTTACGTTACGCCGAAATGTTACAGATCAATCGCCAGTATCGCCACCTAATTAATTTATTCATATGGCGCGAGCGGGCATAGTAGCTGGCCGCCGCGCCGGCGTAACGGCGCGGCGCGGGCGGCCTGTAGCGACAACAATGTATCTGTAATTAAACAAAATCCACTGTATGTATTTTTCTAATTTTTTGTGTGGCATATAAGCGCATTGAAGAGGTCATGTAAGAGCGATCTGATCGATTTTTAATTCATTATTGCGTATATTACGAAAGAAAAATAAATTTATCAAAGAAGCACACCACTTAACTTTCTAAACTTTGTTCAACAGCTATATCTAACCACTGAAAGTCTTAAAATAAGATTTCAGAAATTTTAAAATTTTATTCGAACACAAAAGAGTGATTTTGTGATTTACGCAGTTACGCATATATTAACTTTCTAATTTTTTTACAACATGATGATAACATACTTCTTATTATGAAACAATCAACATTTCAAACTTTAATTCTATATATATGAAGTTAAACGAAATATTACGAAATATTACGAAATACCTAAACTATACCTAAAGCACCGGCATAAAACTTCTAACTTTTCAAAAATAGCTCACAATGCACATAATCTATACACTCCCCAAAAATTAAAACTTTTAGTATTATCAAAACTTTTTTATGAAATTTAATGTCCCACGACCGGACTATTTCTATGCATTATGTGATTTAGGAATTTAACTACTAAGGCATTTTGCGTTTTAGACGTCGCGCTCATAAAGGGTGGTAACGTGTATCTGTGTGAGTGCGCTGGTTCTATTCTATGTATTATATTTTTATTCTATGTACTCGACTTGTGTGAAGATCCTACAGAACGAATCCATATTGGTTGCTAATATACCTATAAGTAATGTAAAGATATTGGTGAGATTGATGTTTCTTTTGATATTTGTGAATATTGATTACATTTTCCTTGTATATAGTTAGTATCTACATGGGCTTTATGTTATGGCATTTTGTTTTTTTGTGTGATGAGTATTTCAATAATAACACAATTGTTACAGTTACACCCATTTCTCGGAATATTAACCTATACAAGGAATGAACTCACGTGAGTGTTCACTATTATTCTACTAATATAATACAGACTAAGCTGGTAACATTATTCCTGGGATTCCGGTAAATTGTAACATACGACCTTATTCGTCGGCTGCAGCGGTTAAGTCAGGCAATTTTCCCCTTGATCCGGCAAAAATTATCGCCCATAAACCCAAACCGAGTCCCTTGCGATACCCTAAAAAACCGATGTACTGGGTCCGTATGCGACTTGCATCAAATCGCCTTAGGGTAAGCGAATACTTGCGATTTTGGATGTAAGTAAATAACGTTCGCAAAGGGTCGGTCATGGGATGGGTGACCAAAAATTTATTATCTCGAGCTCCTTCGTGCTTCGGAAGGCACGTTAAGCCGTTGGTCCCGGCTGCATCTGCAGTCATTAACACCCACCAATCCGCATTGGGCCCGCGTGGTGGGTTATGGCCCGTCCTCCTTATCCACCCATAAGGAAGGCCTGTGCTTCAGCAGTGGGGACATTAAAATGGCTGATGGACAATTAATAATTTTGAAACTAACTCTTCTTTGCATAAAGATTATAATAGTGATGCAGGTTATCTGATCGAAGTAGTGATGTTTTCACTTAGTATGGATAGTACCTAAGTTACGGGATTTGTTTATGGTTTTTTAATGTTTTGGTTGGGTTTATATTTGAGACTGTGACCGTTTGCCGATACGTCGGAAAATGTAATAATAAAAATTGTTTAAAAAAAAACATAAACGCCTTGAATAGAATCAAAAGAGTTGCATCAATGCAAAGTGCATTGCAAGCATATCATGGATATGTCTCCTCTGTACTCCGCTATGGCTTAGTAATCTGGGGAAATAGTGTAGATTTTGAAAGGGCATTCAAAGCCCAAAAACGTTGTATAAGAGCACTCTCTGGTATACAAAGCTGGGAATCTTGTCAACCGTGGTTCAGAAAATATAAAATATTAACCTTGCCATGTATGTATATAGCTGAGTTATGTCTTTTTGTAAAGCGATATCCCGAACTTTTTGTCACTCAATATCAAAGAAATGAAAATGTACGAAAATGTAGACAAAACAAATTATGTATACCTAAAATCAATTTAGCCATTTTCAGGAAAAATGTTTACTGTATGGCAATAAAAATATATAATAAATTACCAATGAATATGAGGGACCTACCCGTAGAAAAAAATATTTTTAAGAAATCTTTATTTTCCTGGCTTTCAGAACAGGGTTTCTACTCGATTAAAGAATACTTAGATCAGAAAAGTGCTTGACATTGTATTGTTTTTTATTATTTCTTTTTTATTATGGTCCAATTGTTATAATTTTCTGAACATACCTTTATAAAAAGCGGATGAATAGTCATGACATTTGAATTATATTTTTTTTTTTTTTTAAATTGAGCACTAATTGAACTATTGACATTTTATATTATTATTACTGACATTCTACTGTAATTATGACTTACCTAAATTTATTAATTTTAATCAATATGACCGCTTTAAATTATCTATAATCAGCCTATTGTTCTGTTATTCTTTAAATATTTGCATGCCTACATTAATAAGGCAAATACTGTAGATCTGCCAAAATAGTATTCTTTTTGTACTTATATAAGATCTTGTATACTCAGTATTCGCAAATAAATGATTCTATTCTATTCTATTCTATTCTATTCATAAAACCGACTTCAAAAAACCTACCTCTAAAAAGCAAGAAATAATATTCGTAATAATAAAAATACGTCTATTGAAGTCGGGTGGGGCTGGAGTACAAATTCCTTTTTTTTTATTCTAAAAGCCCCACCCGACTTCAATAGACATATTTTTATTATTACGAATATTATTTCTTGCTTTTTAGAGGTAGGTTTTTTGAAGTCGGTTTTATGTTTTTTTAAACAATTTTTTATTTTTAGTGTAGGTACCTTGTAGGTAAGGTATATTATATATGTAGAAAAATCGTCTCAGCCAAACGTAAGATAATCGCGGAGAAACATACTTAAATACGGGTCAAACTGAGAACCTCCTTTTTTAAGTCGGTTAAAAAACTACACTTAAGATATCCCTCTTCCAACAAAAAAATAATTATCTTATTCAGTTCATAAACAAAGAAGTAATATGACCAATCATCGAGGTAATTCACACAAAGTCATACTATTTTCGTGCTTTCTTCAAAATTACTTGAAAAGTAGGTACTGAACCGATTTCCAAATTTTAAAAAATGGGACCAACTTGGGAGTTTACCTAATGTAATAACGTTTGAATCAATTCAATCGGTCCAGCCGTCTTCGAGTAATCGGTGGACATACACAAAAAAAAAAACAAATATACAGACGAACATAGAACCTCCTCCTTTTTTGGAAGTCGGTTAAAAATACCCAAATATAAAATGAAATACTTAATTGTATAAAGTCGAGTAAGAATCTGTAAAAAGTAAAAGTGAAGGAAGACCCTAGTTAGAGATCTATATTCAATTCAGCCTTGCAATGATAATTATTGTGAACATGGTATTATGTATTCTGTGACATGGTAATAATATCTTTGATTGCAAAATGGTAGAAAAGTGGTATAACAATAACAGTGGTGGAATAGTACCTACCGTTACGTGTACTTACGACAATTTGTTTTGAACAAAGCTTAATCTATTGTTAAGTTTTTTGTTGTTGTTTGTTGTTTTTTGTCGAATAAAATATACCTATCTGCAAGTGTGTTTGTTCACTTAGGCACATCGCCTTGAATGCGCGAAGGTGCGAGCGGTTTCGCCCTCAGAGCGACAAAGTGAGAAAAATATGGTTGTTCAATATTTATAGGATTTTTATTTCCGTCGTTTAGTCTCGGATATAAGGCCGCAAACATAGGTAGAGGATGCACCGTGATATATGGCCCTGGCTAGATATGACATTTTGAGACTTATTTTTTTTTATTACAACTGTTTGATTTCGTATTCATAGCAAATGCGTGCCGGCAAATAACTGCCCCTAGCCAGAAGAACTTATCACATAAATGACGCTGTACCTACGCTTTATCGAAAGAAATCTTTTTTTTTTACATTAAAATCTTTAACTTTACACGCTAAAGTCATCTGTTTCTTTGAGAACACTACGGAAGCTAGAACCAAATATGTGACAGATGCTCACTTCACTGACATAAAATATTAGAAACTGAAATCTAAGTTGACAGTCGAAGTCACACTTCACACAAACAAACTTCAAATCTTGTTCATTGCAGTTGTGAGACAAACGAATGCGTAAAGTCTTGAGTCCACTACTTTTAGAGCTTCTTCCAAGACTTAAGTTTATCCAGTGTATCTCCTGCGCGTGCAACATTTATGCAATGTCACATCCAGATTACGCACATGCGTCTTTTGGGACACGTTGTTTTTCTTCGGCGGGTGCATTCATTCCGACGGCTTAGGTAGATAAATAATGCATGCTCGCAGGGGGGTCATCTGTATTCCGTGGCAGTACCGCCCGGGAGCATGTCGTCACGTGAAGATGTGTTTGCAAATAGTTTGTTTTTTTAAAGGGACACTTTCAATTGTTTTTAAAATTGACAGTCAAGAGCTATTGTTGTGATCGGGGGAGCAAAATTACGTTGTTAAAGTCTATTATTAGTGCAGTTAAAATATTTTTAATAATAATAAGATATGTATTGGATACCATCACATAATTATCTATACTGTGTACTTACGATGCTCCGATTCCAAAGTAAGTAGCTAAAGCGATAAAGAAATCAGCGACAGTGATGGTAACACCAGTAGGCTTACGCAACAGCACAATTTGACGACCGTCGTGATCGTGATCGTAAAACAGTGTAAGATATAGTCAGCGAGTCAAGCTTTCTATCGGCGTTTTTCGTTGCTCTATCTAGCAACTAAGATCTTATACCGCGAATTTTTATTTCACTATGAATAACTGACACCGCCTGTCAAATTGGTACGCAAAGGCACATTCGCAAAGAAAAGATAACGACGAACGACCACATAGACTTTTTGTCTTTGCATCGCAAAAGTGACAATTTGGTGTCAACCAGGTGCAAATGTCAGCTTCAAACAAGTTTTGAAAATTATTATTTAAGTAAAGTTTTAATTATATGTTTGTTGTTTCAGCTCGAAAATTTATGAGAATGATTTGTGATTAAAGCGCTTACAAAGGCAGAGACAGGAAAAAACAATTTATTAATAAAAAAGTATCAATTAATATAGATACAAAAGATTTATGCTCCAAAGCGGCATACCTACGTATAATTTATCAATTAAATCGCATAATCCTACGAAAAAGTGAGTTTAATAGCGCCGAAGAAGAAACTCTTGTAAAATGTATACCAAAAATCTTGTATAAGTACAATACAAGGTATTGAAGAGGTACATTGTGAATTTTTTTGAAAGAAAGTAGTTTATATCGATTAATTTTGTATTACATGAATAAAACGTTTCATTACAAATCTGTGTGGTATAATTTGCTGGGATAGTACTTAGGTATGTTATTTAGTATTGTATAAAAACATTGAGAATCCTAAATCTCAAATAAAAAAGGTATGACAGCTCGGCTGCCCTAAACCAAATTATCTTAGATACCTACTTGTATCTTATTCAAGACATATTTTACAGGAGAGCTTGAGATATTCTGAACACTAAAATGTTAAAATAAGAATCGCATATTGCAGAAAGGGCATAAGTCAACTTAATGTTATAAAAACAAAAAACCGACTTCAAAAAACCTACCTATAAAAACCAAGAAATAATATTCGTAATAATAAAAATAGGTCTATTGAAGTCGGGTGGGGCTTTTAGAATAAAAAAAAGGAATTTGTACTCCAGCCCCACCCGACTTCAATAGACGTATTTTTATTATTACGAATATTATTTCTTGGTTTTTATAGGTAGGTTTTTTGAAGTCGGTTTTTTGTTTTTTTTAAACAATTTTTTATTTTTTTATTTTTAGTGTAGGTATCTTGTAGGTAAGGTATATTATATATGTAGAAAAATCGGCTCAGCCAAACGTAAGATAATCGCGGAGAAACATACTTAAATACGGGTCAAACTGAGAACCTCCTTTTTTAAGTCGGTTAAAAAACTACACTTAAAATATCCCTCTTCCAACAAAAAAAAATATTATTTTATTCAGTTCATAAACAAAGAAGTAATACGACCAATCATCGAAGTAATTCACACAAAATCATACTATTTTCGTGCTTTTTTCAAAATGACTTAAAAAGTACTGAACCGATTTCCAAATTTCAAAAAATGGGACCAACTTGGGAGTGTACCTAATGTAACAACGTTTGAATCATTTCAATCGGTCCAGCCCTCTTCATAGAACCTCCTCCTTTTTTGGAAGTCGGTTAAAAAACAACAAAGTTTGTTTTTATAACAAAATATAAAAACAAACTTTGTTAAACGGAACGTACCATAACCATAGCCGAACTGAATCATAATACATAGGTACAGTGTGTGTTAATACAGTCCATCAAAATTTGTTATTATAAAATTAAAAAGTTTTTACTTAATTCCCTAAAGTAAATTTAAATGGACTAAGGTCCTTTCTGCAATATGCGATTATTGGTAAAAGGGCGAACGGTGACAAAATATGCCTATTATTAGTATTATAATATTATCTGTGCTATTATAGAGGTAATAAAGTTCTCTAGGTATCTATTATGTAGGTACCCATAATGTTGATAATTCCTGTTTGTCAAAATTCAAAATTCCCTATTAAAACCCCCAAGTTATTAATGAATACCATACATTAAGGTATTAAGGCACCCTGAGCGAAAGTGGCGCCGCCGTGGTGAATTTTATTTCATATTATAATTCTAATACACGATTTTAATAATGTTTTACGTGGAATTTTTAGGGCCCACAGTCTAGTAATTTTAGAGGGTATGATTAACTGCTTAAACTGCTAAAAGTGGCCGTTTTTTACATATCTGCTATCTACTTCGCGAATGACTATGAGGGAATGTAGTGATCTTCTAAAAATACTAGAACATGGGTCCTAAAGCTTCCACGTTAAACATTATTCAAATCTTTTTCTACTAATAACTTAATAAATAAAAACTTCTGAGGGCGCCATTTTCGGTGGGGTAGCCACCTTAAGGGAAAAGTACGAAATGAACTGCAAAATTCCCTAATTAATTAATAAAAACCCCCAAGTCATGAATGAATACCATACATTGAGGGAAGAATACGCAATAAGGGTCACATTTTGACGATAACTACAAGGTTTTGGATAGTGGTATTTATAATCTGTGGAATTCGTGATCTTTTACAAAATCGTTGTCAAAATTGTGCATTTGCGTAAGCACTTGCGACTGACCACTCCCACATGTTGTCTATGACGGAGGAGGCCACGAAGATTTAAGTAGACATACACACTACGACATTTTTCAGAATCTTATGAATGTCTCTATATTTAATGTAATATGGTTCCTTTGATTTAAAACAATATTTGCATTGTTTCGGCTTAAAGATTAAAGTTTACGACAATGGTTGTAGCTCTTTATGTCGTTGCGTGAATGGTGTGTTTTGTCTTGGCTATGTCATAACCATAGAGTTAGAGTAATCTTGTAAGTCAAAAATATAGGGTGACTATGAAAAATACAATACTTTAAATTTTAAGCGAGTATTATTTTTTTATAAGAAGTATCGAATGGAAAGTTTTCCTACACATTTTAATTAAAATGTGTAAAACGACTTATATACCTATAACACTTATTTTTTCAGATTATATAGAGTATTTCGTAATTTGTTAGCTCAAAAACACTTTATAGGTATTGCGATATACTTAGTGAGAAATAAATATTGAACGCAAAGAGGAGAACATTTTTGATCTTTATGCAAATTATTCGAAAAGAAAAATAGCCGAGGACCTATTTTCAAAGACTAATAAATATAGGTACTCTGAGTGCCACTTACGTGGTTACCCTACATGAACCATAAACGAAACTATGATATTTTTTAGAACCACGCACACGGGCACTAGCATGTGAAATAACGATAGAAATAAAGAAATAACGACACTCATGTATTGTAAAGCCGTGGTCGTCGTTAACGTTGTAATGTCAAATTGACGATCACGAAACGATCGCGATGGTGCTGTTGCGTAAGCCTGCAGGGCTCTCTCACTTCGCGCGCGAGTCTGAACCGCTCGGCATCCTCTGAGAGGACAAATTTCATATACATCAGAAAAGATAAGACCTACGCAATAGAAAGAGAGGCAACTACTAAGTGAATGTTTTGGAGCGAAGGGAGCGCTGTGCGACCTGAATTGCACTTTATTGTGTCGGAGCAAGAGTCGCAATTTATTTAAACGATTTTGCGGAGTGCCACTTCTGTACGCTAGTACTATTATCTATTGGTAACACACACACCCAGACCTGCGGCAACATTAAAAAGTTAGTTTTCAAAATTGCCAGCCGGGGTTCGAACCCGGGAAATGAAAGGTTGACTCAACCACGGAGGTCGTCAAATTTTATGACTGTTTATGATTGATGTCGTAGATAATCTTCTGTTGGAACTTTATGTTTGCATAAGTCTATTAATAAAACTTCATAATAAAATATCCAAATTCATACTACATATAAAAACAAAACCAAATTCTAATAACGATAATGAAACAATCTACATTAACTACTGGGTTAAGGCTTTGTCACCATGACAGGCCATCGCATGCAAACTTTATCAAGCGGAGTGCACACGGTAGGCGTGGCGACGGTTACAATACGTGATTTATGTCAACATCACATACATTCATGGCGATATCAAATAATTTAAAAGGTTATGAAGGCCGTTGGATGTAATTACTATGAGTTTTAGTTTTAATAAGTTTGTATTCGAGTGCATTGAAATAAGAATACAAATTATGTTGATCAATAAAATTTTGACATTGATGTGTAACTAGGTACCTATGTACCTAGTTAGAATATTAACCTTTCACTTTAAGGAAAAAAACCGGTCAAGCAAGAGCGAGTCGGACTCACGCACCGAGGGTTTCCGTACCATCATAATGAATACACTGCAGAGCCTGCTGTAGAATAATAACATTATTATTGCAGTATTAGGTCAGCACCATCTCTTGGCCGATAGTGGAACTATTTTTTTTCTAAGTCCAGCGCCATCTCTTGACCGTTAGTGGAACTAAATTATTTTTTCTTGGGCCAGGGCCATCTGTTGACTGGTAGAGGAACTAATAATTTTTTTGTTTGTTTTTGAATTTCTAAAAAAGTGTGTTATATTGAGACATCGTTTTATTTTTAACCGACTTCCAAAAAAGGAGGAGGTTCTATGTTCGTCTGTATATTTGTTTTTTTTCCTGTAATCTTTACATAAACTACTATCACATAGAATTATTTCAGATTTTTCTCTTTGCAAACTTCGGAGATAAGGGGGGGGAACGGTATTTTTTTACATTTCATCATAAGTCGAAAACTATGCCGCCTAAAAAAAAAGAAAAAATGTTTTAAAATGTGCAAACAGCGCTCTTTCATATGATACCCCACATGCCCTAGTCGCCCCACTTAAAATGTTTAGGACCCCTTTTCAGTCGCTGTTGTAAAAAAAATATTTATTTTTTTATTTCTTTCTTATTCGCAAAATAGTTGGACAAACGTCATCTTTGAATTTCAAGTTGATACCATTAGTAGTTCTCGAGATATCCAGCTGTGACAGACAGACAGACTGAGTCACACCATAAGGGTTCCTTTTTACCATTTTGGTACGGAACCCTAAAAAAGAAGTGTGTGCGTAGTAAAAGGCGAGTTAAAAGATTATGGCAATACGGCCATGGGAAAGGCATAATAATATGTCCTACAGTGGAGTGGAATATGAATGTTTGTTATGATGATTGTTGCATATTAGTTTTGTTAAGTTTTATACCTACATGTCGTAGGCCAATCCTTGAACTGGGCCGATCGAGATCTGCCTGGGTACATCATAATACGCTGGCATTTCTCGATTTGCCGGTTTAACACCCGCCATATCGTTTGCCTGGCTATGCTTGGGTAAGTCGATGACAGACAACTGTTGACTGACGTGCGTTGAATTTGCGTGACTTGTATAAAGAATCTTGTAACTTACGCTCGTAATTCACTTGAAAAATATTTAATTCACTACTATTTACTTTTTTTTTACCACAGTTTTAGATTTCTTGTGATGCCGCCATCTTTGTCAAACATAAACACCTGCCATGGATTTAGTACTTCCCTCACATAGCTGACAGAGCAACAGCAGTGCCACCAGCGCCGCGAAACGGAACTTCATTACAATGCACCCAGCAATTTAAGATATTATGGTCAAGAGGCTAGTTGGGAATATCGTCAAATAGGGTGTTCTCTTCAATCTATCCAACTTTATACATGGCATATCAGGAAAACTTCGGGCAATCCACGACATAAATAATATCATGATCTACGCCCAGGCACATCTTTATCGGCCCAGTTCAAGGAATGACCCACGACATGCACCTATTATTATGTCTTTATTTCAGCAGGTATCTGGTTTATATGACTATACGAAACTTATTACCTATCCCATTTTAGACTTCAGTTAAAGCTAGAATTCGCGAAACAATCTCCATTCACTTCCGGTGCAAGCGCTTCTCAGCAACAAACTTCTATTTTAGTTTCACTAAAGCAGTTTCAGCTGAAGTTATAGTCAAAGATACCTCCGTTCTATTCCAAGAGTGCCAATAAAAAAACCTTGCAAATCCTTGTACCCTGGAGTGTTGGCGAATAGTCGAATGTAGCATGTGATAGCTTAGTAGAAAGTTCCGCTAAAACAGGGGCGATTCTGTTACTGTATCCTGATATTATTTATTAATTTTAACGAATTTCGAAAATATTGTTAATGTGTATTTTTATTTTCTCAGGCAGAAATATGATTCAATGAAAGATAAGAAACAATAGACTACGTATGTAGAACCTCGTTATAGAAAATTAGGAAATAGCATATATAGCATAAATTGAGGATTATGTAAGAACATTTGGGTTGGTACCAATGATATTCATTGGGTTGGTAGTTGGTACCCATCTTTTCAGTAAAAAAAATTGTTATTTGAATTTCACATTCTTTTTCTGAAATTCAAATGACTAACCAATTTTTTTAGTATTTAACCGCCTCTGAGGTCTAGTGGTTCGCCTACCCGTGTAAGACGCAGGGGTCCCGGGTTCGATTCCTAGGAGGAGTACAATTTGTACTCGGTTTGGTTTGGTTTGGTAGGGCTTATTTCAAGTCCGCCTGGCTAGCTACCACCACAGAATAGATAATAGTACTAGCGTACAGAAGTTGCACTCCGCAAAATCGTTTAAATAAATTGCAACCCTTGCTCCGACACAATAAAGTACAATTCAGGTCGCACAGCGCTCCCTTAGCTCCAAAACATTCACTTAGTAGTTGCCTCTCTTTCTATCGCGTAGGTCTTATCTTTTCTGATGTATGAAATTTGTCCTCTCAGAGGACGCCGAGCGCTTTAGACTCGCGCGCGGAGTGACAGAGCCCTGCTACCACCATCTTACCTAAGTCTGACGCCATAACAACAATAAATAAAAATTGTGTTCTGTCAATTTTATTAGAGGTAAGATACAAAACAAAAAAATACAAAATATTTATTTCCCAAAAGCCACAGGTTAGGGTAATTTACATTGGACTCCTCCCTTTAAGCACACCCCGGGCACTCCAAACAAGCGCCGCGTTTCAACTGCCTATTACACAGACGCTACACAGTGACGTTTTTGCACACGCGCAACTGTGTGCGTGAAGTCTAGGGCTATTGAATGAGCACACGATTCGGCACACGAACTCGCGCGATGGGGTGAGGTAATTGATTGTGGGGCGGGGCGGAGAGTTTCCTTTCTGTACGGTAGTACTTATATTTTCTATTCATAGCCTGTATTGAGAGGGGGCCGCTCCTCTGCCAGAACATCTACACCAGTTCCTCAGTGATGAGGATTCCGGGTGTAGTGCGCTTCCACCTTCCGCCTTATGTGATGTGAAGGCTAAGCACTATCCCGTTGTGCATAAAAAACCTAGTGATAATTTTGTCGTCGCAATCTTGTCGAAAGTTTTTGAGAATAGTCCCCCCAACCAACCCCAACAGAGTCTACTTTCATAGTGTGCGCTATTTACCGCTTCGTCTCGCGAATCGATATCGCGCCTCGGATGCATTGCACTAACAACTATACTTCACAATAAACTTGGGTATTTTTGCAAGAAATTTTGTTTGGGCGTTTTAAGTATTTTCTCTTTATTGAAATTTTATATTTTAGGCATTCACAATGCTATTTTTATATTAAGATAATCGATATGATAGAAAAAATTCCGTGTGAGCTGCTACGGGTGAGTCGATTTTTTCTAGATTTTTTTCTATTACTTATAATTTATCTTTATTTAGTGCATATTTTCTTTGGTTTGGGGCTTTAATCTGTATATTGCCAGCCTCATATTGTACCTATCTATTTAAAAAATAAAGTAACAACCAGATTTAAATTCATCCCTTGTCGGGAATTATCGAGATAGAGTTCACATGGATCGAATAAACGTCAAAAATCTGTTGTGTGTCTTCGCATCTGAACAATATGTGGGATAATTGAAATAGGTGCGATCTTGGTTGTGTGAAGCTGAGACTGTTATTGTAGTGGTGGCTACCTCGGCAGAACTTACTGAGTAAACTGTATCGATATATTTGAAGCCAAATGCTCCAAGCAGCATTGGAATGCGATGCACCCGCATTCTAATGTAAACTTAAACAATACCACTTGTTAAGGCGTCTCCTATAATGCCTTTACGCTGAATAAATTTTTTCACTATCACTTTCACTTTCACTTTCCTACACAAGTTCGACTACTTAGCCGCTGATAAACGTATTGCTATAACAAATTTGCAGGCGTTATAATACGACCGTACCAATCAATGTGTCGCGTCATTACTTGCCTGTCAACCTTCGCACTGTAACTATCTATATTTTTGAAGTAATCCAATTTATACCAAGATTTACGGGCTTTTCAATAATCTGCACCTTTATGTTCTCAAACATAATTTGGTGGCCCATGAGAAAACCGTTATCAAGATACGGCAAAAATATTACGAAAACATCGAAATACGAAGGACGGAATTCGCGCCAACAACGTTGCGCAATACAAGCCGGGAACACTAAGGTGGAGTTCGACCACAGTTTCCAGTGGACAAAGTTGCATCCAGAGACGCCGAAGGATCTGGAGTGGATCAGTGGTGTAGCCAAAGCATCACGCCGTGCAGCAAGGTTCACCTAAAGATAAGTGTCCTCCTTCATTTCACCTAACTCATTTATTCATCCAATTTCCATAAAAAACCTATTCCTTTCTATCTTAAAACTATTCAGAATAGAATTCATTTGCGTAAATAAGTGTTTTTGTGTAGATTATTGTGCTATTTGTTCCGTAAATCAAATATTTCATCATAATTTTCTTTATCGACATACCCCCATACAAAATTTATCGAAAGAGATTTCATAGTTTTTCACACATTTGCCGATAATTCCAGGGCAAAAATATCAATCACCTGTCACGCACCTGCATATACAAGTGATTCACGGTGGTTCTGTGAAGTTCTGGGTTGTGGTCGGCGGCAAAGGGCTGATCGCGATCGGAGCCTCCTGTGAAACGGTGACATCGAAACGAGGAACGTGAGCGTTTTTACATTATTTACAGTTTCTTATCGTTTTTTTACATTTTTATCGCGTAATTTTTACATTTATATTTTTAATTTTGCAAAATGTCTACATCGACATCGACATCTACATCTACAGAAGATAAGCGTTATAAAGAATTATTAACAAAACGAGTGTCCATCAAAGGGCAAATCACTAAATTTAAGAATTACGTGAATAGTGTGACTAACCAAGACACTTTAGACGATATACAGTTAACAGAATTAAATTTAAAATTAGCAAAGTTTGAATCATTATCAGTGAGGTTTGATGACTTGCAAAACGAGATCGAAGTTTTAATTCCTGAAAAAATTATGTCCGAAATTGATGAACGCGAAACCATTGAACGCGATTTCATAAAAAACATAGCTATAGCCAAGAGAATAGTTGAGTCATTTTCTATAAAACAAGAATGCGAAAGGCGCAATTCCATGCATAACACTTCGTGCTGCGCTGAGCAGCATAAAGAGTTAGGCATGAAACTACCTCAAATTCAAATCGCTAAGTTCGATGGTTCATATTTCCGCTGGTTAGAATTTAGAGACACTTTTACGAGTTTAATTCACAACAACGAGCGCATACCGCCAATTAGTAAATTCCATTATTTGTTATCCTACTTGGAAGCTGACGCAGCGCGCGTACTTTCAAACCTTGAAGTTTCCAGTGCAAATTACACGGAAGCTTGGAATTTATTATTTAATCGTTTCAATAACAAAAGAACTCTTATCAATCATCATTTAAATTCACTTTTTAGCTTCAAACCGATACAACGCGAGTCTGAACGGTCCCTTAGGTATTTAATTGACCATGTCACAAAAAATTTACGTGCGCTAGCGAGTTTAGGGCAACCAACTGATAAGTGGGACGTATTAATTATTTATATGTTGTCGTCAAAATTAGATAATGTTACATTAACGAAATGGGAAGAGCATCGCAAAACATTAGAGGGTGATGTGGCTTCTTTAGATCAATTTTATAAGTTTTTAAGCGAGCGTGCGGAAGTGCTCGAGTCGCTTAATCCTAACAAGCATGACATGTCGAAACCTTCCACATCTCATACACGTTTTACACCTAATAATAATAATAACAATCAGAGGTCAGGGCAAAGTACATACACAAAGTCATTTTTAAGTTCAAGTCATCATAACAAAAATAATAATAATTACAAATCTATAAACTACACATGTATTATTTGCAATGAAAGTCATAGAATTTACGACTGTCCTACATTTAAATCCAAAAGCGTTGATGAGAGGTTACGAGATGTGCAAAAATACAAGTTGTGTATGAATTGTCTTAGACAAGGTCACCCTACTAACGAGTGTCGATTGGGACCTTGTCGTGAATGTAAACGCAGACACAATAGTTTACTTCACCGTCCAGTATCAGTAAATAATCTTTTAACCACAGATGAACAAACAGAGCAAATCGAAACAGTTGTTAATTATTCCAACCACGCCAATCAGGTCGTGCTTTTGTCTACTGCCATAGTCGAGGCGTCGAATCCATTTAATCAGCAAAAGATTAAAGTTCGCGCCTTACTAGACTGTGGCAGTCAATCCTCATTTGTCACTGAGTCCCTAAAGACCAGACTTTCACTAAAATCAAATCCTATCACTGCAACTAAAATCATTGGCATAGGTAACGTAACCTCAAATCAAGCTGTCGAAAGCTGCAACATACAAATTAAATCTATAAACACTAATTATCTAGCATCATTAAACTGTCTTGTTTTAAACGAATTAACCGGTCATTTGCCGAAATGTCCTATTGATATTAAAAAATTAAACCTTCCTAAGGATATACAGCTAGCCGATCCTAAATTCTATGAGCCAGCTCCGATTGACATTTTGATTGGAGCCGATTTAGTCTGGGACATATTAGGTAACGAGCAGCGTTCCGTAGGAAATAGCAACACTACAAAGCTAAGAAACTCACAATTAGGCTGGATCGTAGCCGGCCCCGTTAACTTAGTAACTTCTCACAAAACCATTCATTGCAATCACGCAACTATATCTAATTCACAAAATGAAAATTTAGAAAATCTGTTAACGAAATTTTGGGACTTGGAAGAAGTTCCCAACAAACCTATTTTAAGTCAAAATGATCAATATTGCGAAAATCATTTTATAACGAACACCACTAGAGACCAATTTGGTAGATTTTGTGTACGGTTGCCAATGAAAGATAACGCTGATTGTCTTGGCGACACGTATTATTTGGCTAAAAAACGCTTTCTCAATTTAGAAAAGCGATTTCATAAAAATCCAACATTAAAGTTAGAATATTCTAAATTCATTAACGAATATGCCGCGTTAGGTCATTTATCTTTTACTAATAATAGCATAAATAAATCTACGGAACCAAAGTATTATCTTTGCCATCACGCGGTCTTAAAACAAGAAAGCGAGTCGACCAAACTCCGAGTGGTATTTGATGGCTCCGCCCCCTCCACTTCTGGCTATTCATTAAACGATATATTGCGAGTAGGCCCGAACATACAAGATTCTTTATTTTCTATTTTAATAAGGGCTAGGCAATACAAATTTTTAATCACTGGTGACATTGAAAAAATGTACCGCCAGGTGTTAGTGAATGAGCATGATCGTAATTTACAATTGATATTATGGCGCGAGAACGAGTCTCAGCCTATACAAACAATTAATTTAAATACCGTTACGTACGGTACCGCCGCGGTAGTGCCAGTTATCTAAGCACGCGATGTTTATGGCAACTTGGCGAAGAAACTAATGATAAGCTCATAAAAACTATTATTCAGATGGATCATTTCGTTGATGACCTCATTACCGGTAGTAACGACATCGATCAGTTAAAATACATACAACAATCAGTTTCAAAGGCATTAAAATCAGGTTGTTTTAATTTAAGGAAATTTAAAAGTAATTGCCCACAAATATTCGACGATATTCACAAAAATACTCAAGATAAATTGCTTATCAGTGAGTCATCAAGTACTCTCGGGCTCGGTTGGACACCTTCTGACGATACATTCCATTTTCCATTAAAAAATATTGTTTACGAAAACGAAGTGATAACGAAACGGTTCATTATGTCTAACTCGTTTAAGATTTTCGATCCTTTAGGGTTGCTAAGTCCGATTGTTATTCAACCTAAAATTATGTTACAAAAGTTATGGAAATTAAAGATTGATTGGGATGAACCTGTCCCAGAAACAACAAAAGATGAATGGATTAAGTTTACAAAAAATATTAAATGCTTATCCAATTTACACATCCCAAGGTTGGTGTTGTGTGATTCACCAACGACTATCGAGTTACATTCCTTTAGTGACGCCTCTAATTTGGCGATCGGGGCTTGTATTTACATGAAATCTACAAATAATAATAACGAAGTTGCTGTTCGTCTGCTTTGCGCTAAATCTAAGGTGTCACCGCTTAAACCCAGCTCCACTCCACGTCTCGAGCTAAGCGCAGCCCTACTCGCCAGTCGGTTAACTAAGTGTGTACTAGATTCACTTCGCTATAAACCGGATCGGGTGGTGCACTGGTGTGATTCCAGCGTGGTTTTAAGTTGGATAAACAGTGACCCAAGTAAACTAAAAACATTTGTTAGTAATCGAGTTTATGAAATCACACAATTAACCAATCCGTCCGCTTGGAGATACGTTCCGACGGATTCCAATCCGGCTGATCTTATATCTAGGGGTGTAAACGCAAATCAATTGATAAATATGGATTTGTGGTGGTTCGGTCCTAACTACTTACGTAATAACGAAACAGACTGGCCAACACTCAAGGTCACGGAACCAGTGATATTGCCGGAAATTAAATCACATTCAGTAACAATAAATAATACAACAACAATCAATTTTGATAATTATTCGAATTTCAATAAAATTAACAGATTATTTGCCTATGTTTTACGATTTATATTTAATTTAAAAAATAGTGTAAACAAGCGGACCGGTTTGTTAACAGCTAGCGAGTTGCGTGAGTCATTCCACTCATTGTGTCTTATCGCTCAGCGCGAATCGTTCCCGAATGAATACCAATTATTGTTAAGTAATAAGCAACTCAATAATCACAACAAAATATTATCATTATCACCTTTTTTAGATTCGAATAATTTAATTAGAGTGGGTGGACGTATAGATTCGTCTAGCTACACTTATGAGAAAAAACATCCCATATTACTCCATGCGTCACACAAACTTACTAAATTATATTTCATTCATGAACACTACAATCACATGCATGCGGGTCCTCAATTATTATTAGCTACGGTACGAGAAACCGTGTGGCCCGTAGATGGTCGACGTCTCGCTCGACGTACAGTTAACAACTGTGTGCGATGTAGGCGCATGCGAGGTAAAACTTTACAAACTAAAATGGGTAATTTACCTGCCGCACGTATTAATCCGGGCTTCCCGTATTTATCCGTTGGTCTTGATTTCGCTGGACCATTCTTCGTGCTAAACCGCAAGGGTCGCGGGAGTCGTGTTACGAAATGTTATTTATGGTTATTTGTATGTCTGCGTTATAAGTGTATACATCTCGAGGCGGTAAGCGACTTAACTAAAGATGCATTCATAATGACATTGAAAAGATTTATAGCTAGGAGAGGAAAACCAGCGGAAATATATAGCGATAATGGGCGCAACTTTGTGGCCGCTGCTAAAGAAATAGGAGCATTTTTAAACGAAAATAAAGATTCTTTCTCTGATTTTGCAAGTCAACAAGGCATTAAATTCAATTTCATTCCAACTTACGCTCCTCATTTCGGTGGCATCTGGGAGGCCGGAATCAAATCGTCAAAATATCATATTAAACGTGTAATTGGTAACAGCCATGTTACATTCGAGGAAATCTCCACTTTATTTGCGCAAGTGGAGGCCATTCTGAATAGCCGTCCCTTGTGTCCACTTTCATCCAGTCCTGACGATTTCCTTTCCCTATCCCCCGGACACTTTTTGATAGGAAGGCCTCTTACTGCACTTCCTACTCCAGCGCTGACTGAATGCAAGGAAAGCAACCTCAAGCGATACGAGCGACTGGAGAAAATCAGACAGCACTTTTGGCAACGCTGGCAAAAGGAATACATCACCGAATTGCAACAACGCACGAAATGGCGTACGAATCCAGCTAATTTGAAAGTCGGCGACATGGTGCTGTTGGCTGAAGACAACACATCCCCGCTCCAGTGGCGACTTGGGCGCGTGCTGCGTCTCTTTCCTGGTCCAGATGGCATCGCGAGGGTAGCTGATGTCAACACCGTCAGGGGCTGCGTGCGTCGTCCCTTTGTTCGACTTTGTCCCCTACCCACGGCGGAGGAACTTCAAGAATAGACTGTTGAAAGTACCTTTCAACGGCGGGGAGCATGTTAAGGCGTCTCCTACACAAGTTCGACTACTTAGCCGCTGATAAACGTATTGCTATAACAAATTTGCAGGCGTTATAATACGACCGTACCAATCAATGTGTCGCGTCATTACTTGCCTGTCAACCTTCGCACTGTAACTATCTATATTTTTGAAGTAAACCAATTTATACCAAGATTTACGGGCTTTTCAATAATCTGCACCTTTATGTTCTCAAACACCACTGAATTATTTAACACTTGACACTGGCAAATATTACTCCCTGAGATTGCCATAACAAAAATAAGATTTCTAATTTTACAACAAATGTTATGTTCTATTTCAATTAATATGACATCACTATAATTAGAAATCAAAAGTTAAAATAGATTGTACTTGTAACCACACTGCTAAAATAGTTAAGTAAAAATAGATAATAAATTAATAAAAACCAGCAAATGTACATGTAAAAAATTGTTTAATAAAAACAAAAAACCGACTTCAAAAAACCTACCTCTAAAAGCAAGAAATAATATTCGTAATAATAAAAATACGTATATTGAAGTCGGGTGGGGCTGGAGTACAAATTCCTTTTTTTTTATTCTAAAAGCCCCACCCGACTTCAATATACGTATTTTTATTATTACGAATATTATTTCTTGCTTTTTAGAGGTAGGTTTTTTGAAGTCGGTTTTTTGTTTTTTTTAAACAATTTTTTATTTTTAAATTTGAGATTTTTGCATTCACAATGCTATTTTTACACAATACTAAATAATATACTAGAAAAAATACGACTCGCACCAGATCAATACTCAGACGGGAATCGAACCCGCGACCTTTGGATATCCGGTCCAATGCTCTGACCGCTGAGCTACCGAGTCAATTTTTTATTTTTTTATTTTTAGTGTAGGTACCTTACTACCTTGTAGGTAAGGTATATTATACATGTAGAAAAATCGGCTCAGCCAAACGTAAGATAATCGCGGAGAAACATACTTAAATACGAGTCAAACTGAGAACCTCCTTTTTTAAATCGGTTAAAAAACTACACTTAAGATATCCCTCTTCCAACAAAAAAATGATTATCTTATTCAGTTCATAAACAAAGAAGTAATACGACCAATCATCGAGGTAATTCACACAAAATCATACTATTTTCGTGCTTTTTTTCAAAATTACTTGAAAAGTACTAAACCGATTTCCAAATTTTAAAAAATGGGACCAACTTGGGAGTGTACCTAATGTAATATCGTTTGAATCATTTCAATCGGTCCAGCCGTCTTCGAGTAATCGGTGGACATACACGAAAAAAAAAAACATAGAAACGAACATAGAACCTCCTCCTTTTTTGGAAGTCGGTTAAAAATTCACAAGTTGCAAAACTTGCTGGTATAAGTTAAGACTCAAGAAAAGTGTAAAACAAAGACCTTAAATAGCGTGTACCTTTATTTCCCTTGTCTTGTAAATAAAGAATAAAAATAATAATACATAGAGCGGCGGGCATCCCACCCGTTATAGTATGAATGTGTATAATTGAAAGAAAGATACAGAATGCAGCATAAAAGTACGAGAGGCATACTTGAGAGAACTGGCATGAATGAGTAGATTAGATATACAAAGGCCTGGACCTAGAGTCTGGAGAGAAGTAGAATTAAAAAAAAATAAGAAGAAGAAGACCATGAATGGATTGACATTTACACATTAGGAGTCAGTAGTAATATAATCACACTTTTCCACTACTTAATCTTAATCTTAATCCAATAAAAAATGTAATTCTGCCGAAAATCATTTCTAAATGAATAAAATAAAATAAAGGATTATGTACCCTTAGCACGAACAGTACCCTTAGCACGAACAGCTATCGAGAAAAAAAACGCGCGTAAAATTACACGATAGAGAATTATCTATGGAAATTTTAATTTCGTTATTCGGCAGTAGATGGCGTTGTACAAATTTTCAATACAAAATTGCACTATCAAATGATTTTACGCGCGTCATTTTAGCTGTTCGTGCTACGGGTACAGATCTAGAAGTTATACTTTCACATAACATAAGAAAAGCTCAAAATAATAATAAAAATATTTGTAGCTAGCATAAGGACGTGCTAGGAGACGTAGTACTAATCTATTCTGCGCTGGGAGTACCAATTTGCAAGAGGGGGCAGTACATTAATTGTATAAAAAAATATTTCGACATAAGTAAGTTGCAAATTAGATACCTACATAATATACATTCGTACCATTTCCATTTCAGCGAGTTCACCCGTTTGCCATGAAACCATAATTTATTTCCTTTTTTTTGAGGTATGTATGGTTGAGACGCATCATGGCCCAAAATCGGATCCTTTGAAATGCAGTGCGGGGAATGAATTTCAATACACTTCCTTCACAAGTATTCCAAATTCAAAACTGATAGCGTTCTTTTATAAAACTTTTATGGCTGATCGTTTCACATCTCCACACGAATTTCATTCCTCGCATTTCTTGAGAAAAGCTCTATTTATTTAATCCTTGTACGGTAAGTAATTTACATTGCCTCTAATAATTAAAGCATCCTCGATAATGTAAATGCGCACTTCCCGCGCTCGCCTGTAATGTACTATTATTCCCTCTCGATACGAAATGCTGAGATGGATGCAGCTGTTTGTAAAGTCGTTTTAAATAATAAACAAAAGACAATCTTATCGAAACCGCACGATCGGCGTAAAAGTAATTGAAAAGCCGGAGCGGTGTTAACAAAATAGTTCTTGGACATTCCCAGTCTAGACGGGGAGCGTAAAAGTTTGAAAAGTAAATTAGATTTCGTCTGCCAGTGTAACAGAAACCATCGCTGGCCTCTGCACTTATCGAGATGCGCTCGCTCGGCGCATTCCCATTGCCGTTTCAGGTACGTGACGCGACGGAATAAGCCGAGCTGTTTCGATTTCCTGAAATTCTATTCCGAGTAATGCTTCAAATATGTAAAAAAAAAATTTACTTTTCATACAAATCAAAGAGATCACGTGATCAGTTTAGTATGGGATGACCAAATTTTTTAGGCGTATTTCGACACGTGTTTCATAGAGAAAGTTGTTCAGTTTTATCCTTAAAATTTGGAGAGTGGTTACAAATACACCCTGTATATTCAGTAAGATAACCTCCTACATCCAAACACACGTCAATTTATAATATTATTATAGATAATGTTTCTCTTCTTATATATAGATCTGATAGTTTCTGTATAGATAATCTTTTTTATTCCCGCTAACGGAATAAATTAAGATATCTAGGTACCCAGTTTCCGTTGTTACTGAAATGGACGACAAGAAGAAAAGTGTTAAAGAAGCAATTTGCTTTACTTTAATCATGCACAATCTGATCGATCACATTTCAAAGTAAATAGGTAAGTAATTTAATTGTATCTAAAAATGTTGTCTAATGTAGTACAAGTAATTTGCAGTGCAGCTAAATGTAATAAATACTTATTTATTATTAAACAAGATTAAAGAATATTGAATGTGAAGGATAAAAGAAAAACATTACACTCCGTAAACTAATTACGGGCGCGACAGAGTGCTGTCATATAAAGTTTAAGTTACAATTTGTCATAAAACGTATTACGCGGGGCGGCAACAAAAGAACGGTTTGTCTTCAATACGGTCCCATTCGTTCCCACTCCATTCAGTCGGTCGTCCATTCAACGTCTTAACAGTGTCCTCCATTGTAGCTTCACCCGCAGGCAGCGTGGCCATACGAATTACAGATGCTTGCCTGAAATTGGATTTTGATTATTGTTGTGTTGAAATACGAATAACATTGCAGTAAGTGTGATATGTAATTTTGATTCGGCGGTTTGTATGTGAACATTGGCTGGTTCAATTAGTGTATGGATGGAGCAGATGAAGGCTTTAGCCAAGTGACGGCTGAGATACTCGTAAGTAAGTGGAGGATGTGTCCCTCTCTTATCTCAGCCGCTACTTGGCTCAACAATCCTTTACTTGGCTTAGTCGCCATTTATTGACTCAGCTGCCACTCACTTATCTCAGCCGCCAATGTATTTGCATGACCATGAAAAAAATTTCCACGATACAAGCCAAACGGGTCCCCGACCACTCTTAAAAAAAACTTCAACAAAATATGCAACCACTTTACTTAGTGAGTAAAGTTTTTAAAACAAAATTAATTTAATAATTTGACAAAAACGTCGGAACATTAATAAAACATTATTGTCTATTTTTTTTCATAAAATCTCTTTCTATGAAAATGACAACCCCATACATACATTCGTAATGTACAAAGGTCGATTCAGCTTTTGAAATTCACAATCACTGAAAATACTGTTTTAAAACAAAGAGCTTTTATCAGGTTATCTGATCGAAGGCTTTTATTGTCGAACCTGCTTCGGAAACCGAGCAATCATAATAAAGGTTGCA
Source organism: Agriphila straminella (assembly GCA_950108535.1). Lineage (NCBI taxonomy): Eukaryota > Metazoa > Arthropoda > Insecta > Lepidoptera > Crambidae > Agriphila > Agriphila straminella. Next base: position 12,490,881 of record OX467312.1, read on the forward strand.
CTACAACAATTTAATTTTTTTTATTAAACATTTTCATTAAAATTAATGTAGTTATCATTTTGCAGTTACAATTATTTTTAGTCGAAGAGACACAAGATTTTAGTAAAAAGCAATAAGGGATAATTAGTAAACACTTTTATTATAAAATGGCATCATGCTGGTATTTGTTAAACTTTCAATAAAATAAAGATCTGTACCCTTAGCACGAACAGCTATCGAGAAAAAAAACGCACGTAAAATTACTCGATAGACAATTCTCTATGGAAAATTTCATTTCGCTTATCGGCGATAGATGGCGCTGTCCACATTTCCAATACAAAATGTATCTATCGAATGATTTTACGCGAGTTATTTTTCTCGATAGCTGTTCGTGCTAAGGGTACTGTACCCTTGTGTTAAATTTTGTATTGGAAATTTGTACAACGCCATCTATCGCCGATAAGCGAAATGAAATTTTCCATAGAGAATTGTCTATCGAGTAATTTTACGTGCGTTTTTTTTCTCGATAGCTGTTCGTGCTAAGGGTACTGGTAAAGGTCGCGGATAACCATTGGATGAGAGCAGCGCAGTACCAATCGCCGTGGAGATTTTTTGAGGGCATGGAAATAGTCTGGAGTCCAAGTAATTAATAATGATATTGAAAAGGAATCATCCAATTTAGAAACTGTAAAAAGTGATATTCGATTTACTAGGATAGTCATGGTCTTCGAGTATCGCGGCTTCGTAAACACGTCTTACTCTAAGGTCATGGTGAAATAGATTTAGAGATGGGTCATCTAAAATAATTACAATATTACGCGGACCAAGAAGTATTTATTCTAAGTTCTCTGGACCATAAGATCTTAAAACCAAAACACATATTGTGAATGTCAAAATGAAAAAGCCTCAGAAACACCTAATCCCAAAATGCCTGTTTGTAAGTGGGACGCTATTTGAGGTGGCATTTTTGCGTTAGTTCGTGAAGCTTTTTTCTAGGATATTCTATCGAAGGGTCCAAGGTACTTTGACGTAGCTCGTAAAACGAACTCACACGCACTATTCGAATATTGTTTTTCGCAGGCTAAAATAGATGACGGGTTATAATCGCCGGCTAGATTTTACTTACGAACTTGGCCCGCGGGCCGCCGCCATTTCCCCACCCCTGGACTAGGAACATAATCAGTTTTACCATTCAACCACGAAAGGCTTTGTTTGTTGGTCTACACCCTTTCAGCGGCGTTCCAGTCCACTGATTCCATGTGTTTGCTCAACATAATTGCTATTCAGTCATGGGGCGGCGTCCACCGGATGAAATCATATTGCGAGTGTCTGCATTCATTCCGTGTGTCTGCTCATTTGTACGTGGGCTGGCATATTAAATTTTAAGAATTTAATTGTTAGCGTTGAAGGGTTTAAAGCGACAATGTTATGAGCCCGCATGGACGCACGGTGGGTTGTAAAAGCGTGCTATAAATGTATTAAAATTGAGGATAAACGATATGAGACTATGCGTTTTAATGTAATTAAGTAATCCAATGGTGTGTCTCCACTATTTGCTCTCACACTAGGGAAAAGACAAATAAAAATACAACCAAGTTTTGGTTTGTCAGGTATTAAGTTAATAAAAATACGCATGCATAGCGAGCACAGTGATTGGCTTTATGTTAAACTAGCTGCCGCCCGCGTTTACACCCGCGTGGTTCCCGTTCCCGTGGGAATATCGGGATAAAAGTATCCTATGTTTTAATCTAGGCTATATACTATCTGTGTGTCAAACCAAATCCGTTCAGTAGTTTTTGCGTGATTGAGGAACAAACATCCAAACCCACAAACTTTCACATTAATTATAATATTAGCACAGAATACACAATAGTACAAGTATATTAGTAGGAAGTAGGAAGTAGGATAGTAGGATATTAGAACCTAATATTAGTGTATAATTTATTTAAATTAAATTGAGTGTCTGCTGAATCAAAATGAAATTATGTTTTATGTAACTTGACCCCAACTTTAACGAAATTTGTGAAACAGGCGCTATAAGTTTGTAAATAAACATAAGTATAATAAAACATTATTATCTCATAATAATGTTATGAGATAATCATTGTTGTTACTTAAAGTAAGAATGCATTTGTGTTGAAAGCTCTGCTTTTTACTGCAACTACATTTTAATAAAAATGTTATAATGCAAACGGACTTGTTACAAAGTTCAACATAACTCACGAGAAATAAGATTATGTAATGCTACTTTCATAAAGGTGTATAAAAGGTATGGTAATTCCTGCTACCCGGTAAAAACAAACTTCAACTTTTTAATCAACATTAAACAAAGTTCAGTCTCTGTAGGGAATAATCTTGCTTAGTTCACTATCAATATTTATTAGAGCTACTTAGATGCCATAGAATTACTAGTTATAAGACTGACCATGACCAGAACTTAAAAAATTGTTTATAATTTATAGGACGCTACTTATAGCGAAAGTACAGTACGAGGCATATATCTTGAAATGCGACGGAGTGGGAATAAGTTCGCGCATGTGCTCTTGTGAGCGACCAATAGCGCGCGCCCCTCTCCCGCCGCCCGCGCCCCTCACCACTACGCATACCCAAAATACGATACAATCCCCACCCGATTTTCAAAATATATGCCTCGTACTTATATGAAATTCAATAAACAATAGACTGTTATGCTATTTAATTTTATTGAAACGTAAAAGTGTTAGAGAATGATTGAAAAACAAAATGTATTATTATGTAATTAATTGGATATAATTTAACGAAGATGAATTAATCTTTTGTAATTTTTCGTTTTGGTAATGGATAAAAGAGAAGAAAAATATCAGAGGGACGAAATATGCCCAAAGAGAAAACTATCGTTCTCAAACGTAAGACATCATTCATAGTCCGGTCGTGGGACATTAAATTTCATAAAAAAGTTTTGATAATACTAAAAGTTTTAATTTTTGGGGAGTGTATAGATTATGTGCATTGTGAGCTATTTTTGAAAAGTTAGAAGTTTTATGCCGGTGCTTTAGGTATAGTTTAGGTATTTCGTAATATTTCGTTTAACTTCATATAAGTATATAGAATTAAAGTTTGAAATGTTGATTGTTTCATAATAAGAAGTATGTTATCATCATGTTGTAAAAAAATTAGAAAGTTAATATATGCGTAACTGCGTAAATCACAAAATCACTCTTTTGTGTTCGAATAAAATTTTAAAATTTCTGAAATCTTATTTTAAGACTTTCAGTGGTTAGATATAGCTGTTGAACAAAGTTTAGAAAGTTAAGTGGTGTGCTTCTTTGATAAATTCATTTTTCTTTCGTAATATACGCAATAATGAATTAAAAATCGATCCGATCGCTCTTACATGACCTCTTCAATGCGCTTATATGCCACACAAAAAATTAGAAAAATACATACAGTGGATTTTGTTTAATTACAGATACATTGTTGTCGCTACAGGCCGCCCGCGCCGCGCCGTTACGTGCGCGGCGGCCAGCTACTATGCCCGCTCGCGCCATATGAATAAATTAATTCGGTGGCGATACTGGCGATTGATCTGTAACATTTCGGCGTAACGTAACATTACGGCTACTTAAGACGTGTCGACTCCTATCTGACCTATCTCTTATCCCGAAATGAAATATTTTTATAATTCCACTAGCGGCCACCCGCGACTTCGTGTGCGTGGACAGTTTTTGCTATCCCTCGCGAACAATACTTTTTTCGGGATAAAACCCTATGTCCTTTTCTATACCCCTGGCAACGTGTATGTAAAATTTCATTGTAATCGATTCAGTAGTCATGACGTGAAGGCGTAAAAATTGTTTACAAAAAAAACTAAAAACCGACTTCAAAAAACCTACCTCTAAAAAGCAAGAAATAATATTCGTAATAATAAAAATACGTCTATTGAAGTCGGGTGGGGCTGGAATACAAATTCCTTTTTTTTATTCTAAAAGCCCCACCCGACTTCAATAGACGTATTTTTATTATTACGAATATTATTTCTTGCTTTTTAGAGGTAGGTTTTTTGAAGTCGGTTTTTTGTTTTTTTTGTAAACAATTTTTTATTTTATTATTTTTAGTGTAGGTACCTTGTAGGTAAGGTATGTTATATATGTATTCAATTCAATTCAATTCGATTCAATTCATTTATTTAGTAGTAAAGTAGAAAAATCGGCTTAGCGAAACGTAAGATAATCGCGGAGAAACATACTTAAATACGGGTCAAACTGAGAACCTCCTTTTTAAGTCGGTTAAAAAACTACACTTAAGATATCCCTCTTCCAACAAAAAAATTATTATCTTATTCAGGTCATAAACAAAGAAGTAATACGACCAATCATCGAGGTAATTCACACAAAATCATACTATTTTCGTGCTTGTTTTCAAAATTACTTGAAAAGTACTGAACCGATTTCATAATTTAAAAAATGGGACCAACTTGGGAGTGTACCTAATGTAATAACGTTTGAATCATTTCAATCGGTCCAGCCGTCTTCGAGTAATCGGTGGACATACACAAAAAAAAAAAAAAAAAACAAATATACAGACGAACATAGAACCTCCTCCTTTTTTGGAAGTCGGTTAAAAAAACAAACAAACGGACTTTGGCATTTATAATATTAGTAAGGATAGTGCAACTCTAACCTACCTAGCTCTAACTAACGTACCTACCTAATTTATACAACTGCCACATATATTATGTAGATAGGCCCTAAAAGACGACAGTAATTTTATGAAATGAGCACAGTAGGTACATAGATAAATAAAACAAATTAGTTGGTTTAAACAATTTGATTAATACTTTTTCAAGTATATTTTTATTTTTATCAAGTACCTAGTTTTTACTAGGCAAGTTATGTTTGCTTTAGTCAGAGTCAGAGATTGGCCAATCAACTTTTAAGGCACTCCTTTCTTGTCCCCGCTCTATAAAAAATCATATTATTACATACAACTCGGCTTAAACCTTACATTTTTCTACATTAATCTAAAATTAGATGCATTTAGCAATGCGAGAACAACAGATTACAATATTTTTTCCTTTGAACATTTTATAGCTAGTATCTCAGGAGAACAAAATCGCTCCCCATACAAAGAATCTGTGTTACCTGGCATAGCCGGTCAAAGCAAATCATGTCAAATCTTCAAAATATTGTATCAGAATACCCAATATTTTATACATATTTAAGTTCTATATTGAATAATCCTTTATTTACAATACATAGTTTTAGTAATTTTGCTTAAACAATATTTAATTAATATTTGCGAAGGTTTGTCCCCAACAATGTCTAAAAAATCAGGGCTCCTGCGTGACCATTAATAATTGGTGATGGTATTAGCATGAAGGTCCTATCTAGCGTCGTTAGTATTGCCCCTTGTCTAACTTTAATTCTTGTTTTGTCATTCAATGTCTTTCTAGCGATAGCTCTCGAGGAGTGTGTGTGGGTCTATTGTTGTTCTGCTGTGTTACGTCGGAAATCACGATAAGTTCATGGATTATTTTATTATTATTACGTTAAGATATTAACTTTAATATCGGAATTTAAGATCAAGTTGAAATAGTTGTTCGATATGCAATGATTACTTACTTATTTGTACTTTTATCAATGTTTTCCATCGCGTTACCGGTAACACTAGAGAAATATCTGTTAACACCAGAGAATTTATGTACTGTACGTATATATATATAATATAATCAACCGATTACTTCACTGTAGTGAAGTAAATTAATGGTTGGTTTTACATTTACAATTTACATTTACACTCATTATCATCATCTTATCTTCTGTGTAAAAAACCTCCTCCAAGAATCTCCACAACAATCGGTCCTGCGTTGCCCGTGTAGCAGCACCTACCTATACGCCGCTCATTACCATACCAACACACGATTGCAACAAGATTCATCACCGTGTGACTAGATGGCGCTAATGTCGAATAAACACAAAGATTAGTAAGGAATAGCGTCTCGTAGTATGGAGAATAATTATGGAGAAACCTAAATCTCGCTAACGACGTTTAGTCAGCGACGCAGCATAATATACAACTGCCAACCATCATCGGTTGGACTAATACCACCAAGCCCGGAGGAAGATCTTCCATTTGGCGTTCCTCCTAGTGGTCACCTCTCTCCATACCTACCATACCTTTCTTGCGTCTGCGACGCTTACTAAGCAGACGTGTTACTCGTTTTACTTGCTTTTTTTGTTGATAAGGTCTAATTCAGTGTGTATTCGAGTGAGTGCCTAGTGCAAGCAGTTACAGTGCTGCGATATCTACCTCTCTTTCTAACGCGTTCATACTCGCTCAGTGGAAAAAAGATGACGGCTCGATCGCCGGTCAAGCATCATCACTCAAATCCCGACCTAAGTGACACACAGAAAGTGGATAACCCAAATATAATGCTGCGAAAAAGAAAACGATCGGAGGAAGATTTTACCTTTGCGATAGAAAAGCTAGAACAGACTTTTTCTAGCTCGATCGACAACATGATGATAGAATTGCGAAAAGAATTATCGGACAATATTGCAAAAATAAACGAAAATTTTAACAACACCTTCAAAAAAGAGCTAACAAATCTCGCTACCGCCACTACGGAAATCAAGACTGAAATAAATGAGCTACGTTCTGAGTATTCCAGCTTGCGTGAGCATGTATCAGACTTAAATAGTAAGTACAAAGACCTGGGAGGGGAGCTCAATAGCTTGAGGGACTCGTGTGAATTCCAGTTCAACGAACAATTAGACATGAAAAAAAATCTTGATAGTATGAAACCATTGATCAATAGTACCATCTCAGATAAAGTTTCAGTTCTTCAATACAAAATTGACTCAATGGAACAACAAGCACGACAAAACAACATTGAAATATGCAACCTACCTGAAAAGCGGAGTGAAAACCTATACAACATAATTGAGACAATTGGAACTGCGATCAAATGCAAACTAGACAGTAAAGATGTTATTTCCATTCACCGGGTGCCACACGCTCGCAAAGAAGAAAATAGCCGGCCTAAAAACATCATAGTCAAGCTGTGTTCGCAAACCCTAAGGAACAACGTACTTAGTGCTTTTAGATTGGCAAAAGGACTCTCAACTGATCAACTGGGGCTTCTCGGCACCCCCCGTAACATTTACATAAATGAACACTTAACGTTGTTAAATAAACAATTATTTCGTGCCAGCCGTGAAGCAGCAAAAAAACACGGGTGCAAATATGTATGGATCAAAAATGCTACCGTGCTGGCTCGAATGTCAGACACATCTCCAATATTTGCTATCAAAAATGAAAATGATATATCTAAATTCCGTGAAACAAAATCAGGTGGTACTGTGCAACAAAAAACAACTGCGGCTTAAAATGGTATCGTTGCAACTTTTTTTTTCATTGCTGTGTTATTATTACTGTATTCCATACACTGTTCTATTCAAATCAATGCATGCTATTGTTCTTGTGTCTGACATTCATCTAAAAGCTTTAAAATGTCATTTATTTATTACCTTTATGAATCCTACAGTATTTAACTATTATAACTTTAAAAAGCCAAAACCTTTTTATCAGTGGGTAATCATATTAATTGTAATAGTTATCACTTTTTATAGTTATCTAAAATATCATGCTACATATCATGTTATTCTTAACGTTTATTTCAAAAGTTTGGCCTGTAATCAATTACCAAAAGTATTTTGTCAGTGGAAGATTAAAATAACTAAACAAAAAATTAATTATTATTATAACTATCTAAAATGTGTTATTTATCAGCTAATTCATAACTATGTCAAATATTTAATGTGTTTTAAATTTTCGCCTAAATTGTGTCAGTCAGTGACAAGTAAATTGTATCAGGGTGTAATAAGAATAATAGAACAAATTGCAAATTTTTGTAACTCACTAAAATGTTTAAAATACCAATTAACTCATACCTATGTCATACAGTTGAACTATAACTTATTTTGTCAGTGGGCACACACAATAATTGAACTTATAGCTCTTAAATTAACATTTATTTCATACTTAAATCACATAATACAGTGTTATTGTCTCAATATTATAGTTAGTGCAGCACTCCAGTGGATATGTGGTGTCGTGGCACACATAAATTTTCTGAAAATTAATAATCACATACTAGTCCACTATTTTATACACAAATTATCATTTATCATTTATCATTATGGCTTGCAATAACATAACCTTATATTATCAAAATTGCAGAGGGTTGCGCACTAAACTCCAAAGTACATACATGAATATTTTGTCATTGTCATACGATATAGTTATCTTGACCGAGACCTGGCTCACTCCACAAATCTCTGACACAGAATTTATCGACGATAGATATCTAGTATTTAGATGCGATCGTGACCGCCTATTAACTAACAAGCAAGACGGTGGCGGTGTTTTGATTGCGGTACGCCGTGAGCTGCGACCGGTTTGCATACAGGTACCGAATGCCACTCCCGCCTATATCGAGCACGTGATCGTCGCATTACCGGCAGCCGGACATCATAGGCAACAAATACTTATCAGCGCTGCATATTTACCTTCCACCACGCCTGATAATATTTACACATCACATTTTAACACACTGAGCGAGTTGACTATGCGAAATGATGTGGAGTCATTTTACGTTGTGGGTGATTACAACTTGCCGCACATAGACTGGCTGAGTAGTAGTGTTGATGATTGTGGCATGGTGGGCATTAGCACGGACATTGACTGTACACATATTTTTGATTTTATAGCATTAACAAATTCCTTACAATTTAATTTTTTAAAGAATAAAAACAGTCGCATTCTTGATTTGTTTATATCAAATCATGACTGTAATATCGTGCCCTGCGACGCGCTGCTGCCGCCGGATATGCACCATCCACCTTTCATAGCTAATTTAAAATTAAATTTAAGCAGCGCTCACATGAGACAACGCCCGCTTACTAAATTTAGGTTTAATACCGCTAATTATGATCTAATTAATTGTGAGTTGGATAAAATTAATTGGGCTGAGACTTTAAATGTGTTAGAACCGGATGAGGCGGTAGATAAATTCTATGAAATTGTATATGACATTATAAGAACTCATATACCGACTGCACGAGTTAAGTCTGATCAGTTCCCGTGTTGGTTTTCAAAAAGTCTAATACGTATGTTTAATAACAAAGAAAAGGCATGGATAAGGTGGAAAACGTACAACGACCCCTCGACATATGAAGTTTTTTCTAATCATCGTAAAAAATTTAAAGCTGAATGTAACAGGTGTTATTTTAATTATATAAGATTAGTCGAGGATAGCATACCTGTCAACGTTAAGTATTTTTGGTCCTTTATATCTAAACGCAAAAACACGTCCGTTTTACCAGCCTCAATGTACTATAAAGATAAACATTCTAATGATCCTACGCAAATAAGTAACCTCTTTTCAACATTTTTCCACTCAGTTTACGAACCGTCTACTCTTGATGCGGGAAGCTGGCAGCCTCCGTCCACACTCGACGGCGAGTCTGTTCTTATGTCTGATATTCAAATAGATTTAAACACAATAATTGACGAATTAAAGAATTTGGACGCAACTAAGGGTCCAGGGCCCGATGGGTTGCCAGTTATCTTTTTGAAATCAACAGCACACACTATAAGTAAACCTCTGCACATCTTATACAACAAATGTCTCAGTAAAGGTACTTTTCCAGCTGTATGGAAACACGCTCATATACCGCCAGTTTATAAAAGCGGTGACAAGCACGACGTTGAAAACTATCGCCCAATTTCTATTCTATCCATATTGTCTAGGCTTTTTGAGCGCTTAGTACATAACATTATTTATCCTATTCTACACAATATACTAATATCAGAGCAGCACGGATTTGTTAAACGTAGGTCCACTACTACTAACCTTTTGATATTTACCAACTTCGTATACCAAAACATGGACCGTCGTTTACAAACAGACACTGTTTATACTGACTTTCGGAAATGTTTCGATAAAGTTGATCATGAGCTACTGTTGAAAAAATTAGCTTTTAATGGTATAAGGGGCAATCTCCTTAGATGGTTCATATCCTACGTTAGTAACAGATGTCAAACGGTAGTCATCAATGGCTTTAAATCAGATCTTATTGATATATCTTCTGGTGTCCCTCAAGGATCCATATTGGGTCCCTTATTATTCAATTTATTCATAAATGACATTAAATCTTGTTTTTTGAACACCCATTTTCTTATGTATGCAGATGATTTGAAAATTTTTAGAACATGTGTCAGTTCTACTGATGCTGATTTACTCCAAAGTGATTTAAATAGACTCTCAAACTATTGCCTGATGAACAAACTTCAACTTAGTCTTTCTAAATGCGTTTCAATATCTTTTACTAAAAATATAAACATTATTAATAATTGTTGAAATTATCTGCGAGAGTGTGTGATATGCTTTACATTTCTTTTTCTCTTTTGAATCTAGCAACACCGTAATAATGTCTTCTCTTCCGTTCGAACTATATTTTTGCTCCGTCTCACTGGCTCGACTAAAAATTGTTTTGTGTTGTCTTGTTAGGCTAATCCATTTTAATCTCTAACTAATTATTGACTGTGAATACGGCCTGTTGTTTTATGATTAAAACATCAAGTGTTATCAGCATTCGTGAGTTTATTTTAACTAGACCTTGGTACAACACGCAGCCACGTGCCGCTCCCTTCATCTGCAAATCATCATATCAGGTTACGGCCCCAGCCAAAGAAGACCAAGGTCAGTTGTAAAAGTAAACGAAATAGCAAGAAAAATAACCTCCAATATGGCCATGCCGCAAAACGTGTCAATTGAAAAATTGAATGGATCGGACAACTATTTGAATTGGAAATTCGCATTGAAAATGTGCCTCACTCTTGAAGGGCTCTGGAATTGCGTGCTTGGCACAGAACAAGATGCCACTTTGGATGCCAAAGCATTAGCAAGAATCTGTTTGTCATTACAACCTCACCTCTATCAATTCGTTAGAAATGCAACAAAAGCCAAAGAAGCGTACGACAATTTAGCTAAAATGTTCGAGGATAAAGGTATTTACCGCAGAGTACTGTTATTGCGAAAATTACATCGCATTGATTTCAATAATTTTTCAAGTATGACAGACTACATAAATGCAATAATGAATCTAGTCAACCAATTAGCAGACATAGGGAAAGTAATCGACGATGCGGAAATAGCAGAAATACTTTTAGCTGGTTTACCCGAACAGTTTGACGTGCTGGTCACGAGCTTGGAAACTGCCAATTTGACTAAAGGATTGAACTCTGAGATGGTGAGAGCCCGTCTTTTACAAGAGGATAACAGACGGCACGAGAACAATAATGGTGCTGAGAACTCCGCCTACTTCACTAAGAAGAAAATTGTTTGCGACTACTGTAAGCGTGTTGGGCACACTGTCAAGAAGTGTTTCAAGAAGAAGCGTGATAACAACAAGGTAGAGAAAAAGGAAGAACACACACTAATTGCTTCAGCTTTCTCGGCCTGCAATTCTAATGAATTCATTGTTGACTCCGGTGCCACCGCTCATATGTGTGCTGCTGCTGATACCGCCCTGTTGAGAGACGTGAAGGAGAAAAATAGCGTCATACATGTAGCGAACGGGCAGAAGCTCACTAGTAGGTTAGTTGGTAAACTTAATATCTCATCTAATGTAGGTCTTGATAATGTTCTTTTAGTACCCGAACTTTCCAATAATTTATTATCTGTTAGTGAAATAACCTCAAAAAATTATGCTGTAACTTTCCTAAAAGATAAATGTATTGTTTATAAAGATTTTAAAATCACTGGCAATCAAGTACTAGTTGCTAACAACCATAATGGTCTTTACAAAGTCAAGGTAGAGCAGGTTCAGCCTAACCCCAAGTTTGAGTTTTCCAAGTCCTTGAAATGTAGTCAAGGAACAGAGAATGCTCATGCTGCATCAAGTGTGTCTACTGCTGTCTGGCACAAGCGTTTGGGTCACTTACACACTAAAGGTATGAAGGTACTTGGTGATGGGAAAAACATGTGTGTTGGTGTTGTTTTTCAGGAATCTGACGACAACTTACCAAGCAGTTGTATCTCGTGTCTTACTGGGAAGATGCATGAAGCATCCTTTCCCCGGGCAGTTGCGAGGCATGCTGCAAGACCACTGGAACTCATCCACAGTGACGTGTGCGGCCCAATGCAAGAAACCAGCTGGGGTGGAGCGCGCTACCTACTCACTTTCACCGATGATTTCTCAAGAAAGACATATGGATATCTTATGAAGACAAAATCAGAGGTGAGTTCACATTTTTTGTCTTTTAAAGCACTTGTAGAAAAACAGAAGGGTTTGCCAATTAAAATCTTGAGGACGGATAATGGCACAGAGTATTGTAATGCTGAATTAGAGGGATTTTTAAAAAAAGAAGGAATTGTGCATCAGACTAGTGTTCCTTATTGCCCGCAGCAGAACGGCATTGCTGAGAGGGTTAATAGGACTATACTAGAAAAAGCTAGGGCTATGCTTCAGGAAGCGGGTCTGTCTAACAAGTATTGGGGAGAAGCAGTTATGACTGCAATATACCTTAAAAATAGGTCTCCTACCCAAGCATTATCCGATCGCATTCCTGAAGTGGTCTGGACTGATTTACCAGTTGATTTAAGCCATCTTAGAATTTTTGGATGCACAGCGTATTCCTTTGTTCCTCATCAAAAACGGCGTAAACTCGATGCTAAAGCAAAGGCCTATATATTTGCAGGATATGGTGAGACGTGTAAAGGGTATCGTCTTATCGATCCGTCCAATCCACGCTCTGTTGTTTACTCAAGAAATGTAGCTTTTATAGAGAGTGAATTTTTGGGAAAGAAAGAGCAGAAGTCTGAGCCGACGGAGAATAATTTAAATTTTTACAATTTTAATCTAAATGAATGGAAGAAAAGCTTTAATTCAAATGACATTTTAAATATTAATTCTAATGAAATAATTAATGATATCAATTTTAATAATTTAAATAATGAGAATAATATTTTACCTAATGAGAATGATAATTTATTGAATATTGAAAATAGTGATAATGCTAGTAATAAGTCTGAGGGCACAAATATTAATCAATCTTCGATGATTTCAGGATCAGATATGGCGCACCTGCAGTCGCCGCTGTCGTCGCCGCTGTCTGACCAGTATTTCATGGCGCAGGAAGATGAAAGAGATGAGGATTGCGATGTGACTTCTGATACACCTTCGCAACCGCCGCCTGCATTTCCAGGAGAAGATGACATTACCAAGGAAGTTTCCGGTGGTGAGTCTGTCTCACAGCGCCCTGTTCGAAGCACACGAGGTGTTTTGCCAGAAAAGTACAAAGATTATGATGTATCCTCACTACTAGCACACGGTAGTTCATTCTCAGATCCTCAAACATTTGACGAAGCCATGAGTTCAGCTGATTCACGCCAGTGGATGGAGGCAATGAACCGTGAGTACGAATCGTTAAATAGAAATCAAGTTTGGGAGATAGTTGATCGTCCCAAAGATGCCAACATCATAAAATGCAAATGGGTGTATAAACGAAAATATGATGCTACAGGTAAGCTAGATCGATACAAAGCTAGATTGGTTGCCCGTGGTTTTACTCAACAAGAAGGCGTTGACTATTCCGAAACATTTTCCCCTGTCGTTCGACATTCCACTCTAAGAATATTATTTTCACTAGCCAATGAGTTTAACTTACAAATGGATCATGTTGATGTAACGACAGCGTTTCTGAATAGCGACTTAAATGAAACAATATTCATGGAGCCTCCTCAAGGCTTAAGTATAGATAAAAATAAAGTCTGTAAACTAAATAAGAGCTTATATGGTCTTAAACAATCTTCACGCATGTGGAATTTAAAAATTCATAATGTTTTGTCTCAAAATAATTTTGTACAAAGTCGATGTGAGCCATGTGTATATATAAAAAATAATAATAATGAGTATATCATAATAGCATTATATGTAGATGATATGTATGTTTTTCACAATGGATGTATAGATAAAGTTCTTAGTATGTTGCAGAAAAACTTTGAAATCAGACATTTAGGTAAACTAACTAATTGTTTAGGTATTAATGTTACAAAGAAAAATGGTACTTTAATGTTAGATCAGTCAGATTATATAAAGCGCCTATTGTTGAAATATAATATGTCAGAATGTAAAACTGTTTCTACACCTTTGCCAGTGAATAGTAAATTCGACAAGTCAGATATTAAACCATTGGATGATGACATGTATAACTATAGACAATTATTGGGCTCATTAATGTATTTATCTGTTTGTACACGTCCGGACATATCATATGCATGCAGTCAACTTAGTCAGTTTGCTACTTGTTTTAATAAAAGTCACTGGCAAGCATTGAAGAGAGTACTTCGTTACTTAGCTGGAACAATAACATATGGTCTGGTATTTAGGAAATCGAATGATTTTACTATTAATGCCTATGCCGACGCGGATTGGGCGAACGATTTATGTGATCGTAAATCGTACACCGGCTTTGTCGTGAAACTCGGTAACAATGTTGTTAACTGGGAAGCCAGGAAGCAGCGAAGTACAGCTCTTTCAAGTACAGAGGCTGAGTACCTTGCGATCAGCGATGTATGTAAAGACATATGTTTTGTTAAAAATTTCTTGAGTGAAATTTGTAATAAACATTTTAAGGTCATAGTTTACAACGATAGCCAGAGTGCTCAAAAACTCTTACTTGTAAAAGAATATTCTCATAAGAAGACTAAACATATAGATTTAAGGTATCATTATATAAAAGATTTAGTGCAGAATGGTATTGTGATTGTTAACTATTTACCTACCGATCAGATGTTGGCAGATATTTTGACCAAACCACTTTGTACTCAAAAACATCAATACTTTATGAATGGTTTAAATGTTATTAAGTGTGTATAACTTAAATATTTGACATAGAGTCATTTTTAATGTAGAGTCGTTGTAATTTAATAATATTTTTTTTACTTTTGACTTTAACAAATGTAAACCATAAGGGGGAGTGTTGAAATTATCTGCGAGAGTGTGTGATATGCTTTACATTTCTTTTTCTCTTTTGAATCTAGCAACACCGTAATAATGTCTTCTCTTCCGTTCGAACTATATTTTTGCTCCGTCTCACTGGCTCGACTAAAAATTGTTTTGTGTTGTCTTGTTAGGCTAATCCATTTTAATCTCTAACTAATTATTGACTGTGAATACGGCCTGTTGTTTTATGATTAAAACATCAAGTGTTATCAGCATTCGTGAGTTTATTTTAACTAGACCTTGGTACAACACGCAGCCACGTGCCGCT
The DNA here is from genome assembly GCA_950108535.1 of Agriphila straminella. NCBI lineage: Eukaryota > Metazoa > Arthropoda > Insecta > Lepidoptera > Crambidae > Agriphila > Agriphila straminella. The sequence continues at coordinate 12,506,178 of OX467312.1, forward strand.
CCCTTCATCTGCAAATCATCATATCAATAATAAATATAGCTTGTTGGGAGAGGATTTGAGGTCGGTTCAGTCGGTACGTGATTTGGGAGTTCTGTTAGATTCGAAATTACATCTAGATCAGCATATAAACGCTATTAGGGATAAGTCTCTTAGACTATATGGCTTCGTTATGAGATCGTCTTATGATTTTAGACGTCCCTCTACCCTTTTATTTCTTTATAAGGCACTCATAAGATCCCAATTGGAGTACGCTGTACCAATTTGGAACCCTATATTTCAAAAGTACGTTGATGCTTTGGAGTATGTCCAGCGTAAATTCTTACGTTATGTCAATTTTAAACATAGTCGCACTCGTCAATCATACGCATGTCTACTGGAGGAATATAAGCTGCTAAGCTTAGAAAATAGGCGTACTCTTCTAGGCGCCATGACACTCTTTAAAATATGTAATAATAAATTCGACTGTATTGATTTATGCAATGGCCTGTATTATGTGGTTCCACGCAGTGTGCACAGGAGAGCAGTGCGCGTGCCTCGGCTGTTCTACTTGTCAACTTGCCGCACATACGCCGGCGCGCGCGCACCTCTTCACCGGCTCGCTGACACCTTCAATAAAGTTTTCCCGAATCTGGACATATTTGCTGAGTCGGAATCAAAATTTAAAAAAGTTGCCACTGAAACCTTAACTAATTTAGCTGATAATTTACCAAGTAATTGATAAAAATATCCTGACCTTAAATTTTTTTTTTTGTTTTTTAAATTTGAGATTTTGTATTTTGATGAGTTGAATTTTTTCTAGTATACCTACTTATTTGAAAATTTATAAAGTTAAAAGTTTTTCTTTTTTTTGGATTGTCTCATAATAAATTCATAAAATGTTTTAAGTGCTATCTTTCTGTTAGCTTTTGTCACATTAGTTAGTAAGTAATTGAGTATCACATGTGTAACCCGTGGATGATGGTGTGGGCTTCGCAATTAGCAAATTTGTTTTACTTAATATTTAGATCATAAGTTAAATTGTGAACGCTGTTTATTATCCCTAATAAATAAAATAAAAAAATAAAAAAAATACCTACTTCATTCACTACACTGGTGACCCCAACGGAGCACATCAAGCACCTTCAGCAAGCAACGCAGCGCAGCCATCACTCCCCATACCTTATCCCAGCATCCGCAGCAGTCACACAGCAAGCCAGGCCTTCAAGGTTCCATCGCAGCATCATTGACGACGCTTTCTTGGACCTTCGGCAACTCTCGACGGCATTATCCCGACCTGGTCTTCGCAGCCCACTACTGGAGCATCACTGGGCCCTCACTCCGGCGTGGCAGCTCTGCGCACCACACCAGCAGCTCGGACCCACCGTCACTCAACGGAAGTGTCCGATCTACCCAGTTTTGTATTCTTATCCTCATAGTTCATGAACACCAACTCTTAGCAGATACTCTTCGGTGCTCTGTGCAACCTGGAGCTCAATCGCGGTAATTCTGAACGATAAAACAAAAACGTAACGTAACGTTGTCATTTAGGTTATATTTAGGTACCTAAAAATCTTTGGTTTAGCTTCATAATTTTCACTTAAATTGTCCTAGATTGTAATCCTAGACTCCTTAGGCAGAGTATTCAACAACAAAACTAAAGCGAGTATTTTTCTGTAAACGAAACTGAAACGGTAACAATTTAGTTTTGGTTTTATCGTTGAAAATTAGCGCGATTAGGCCCCTGGTCATGGTCTAATGGTGCCTGCTTGGGAACCGGCTTGTTTGGAAGGTGAAGTCATCGAATCTGCGAGGGAATAGAAATTCCCGATCTCCTTCAGACTTATTATTTAACTCTATCATGTTCATCTCATTCCCACACTTTGGGGAGCACTACTGAGATATTAAAACATTATTTCCCAGTATTTTAAGGTCTTGACTATAAGAATTACATCATTAGCAAAATGAAGGCCTCCTAGGTGCTCGCCATTGATGCTGATGCCGAATTAATTCCAGTCCAGAAACCTAAAAAGATACATTACGGCTCCTTGTCTTGTTGTTATCTCGCTGCAGTTTGATGAGGTTTGAGCTCTGATTTTAAAATAGAAACAAATATCAATATAGTCGAGTTTTCAGCAATTTTAAAAATATACCATGTGCCCAGTCATTAAGTGCACAAATGAAAAGACGTGAAATTAAGCTCAAACTTATCGTTAAAAAAATAAAACGATGTTTTTTATAAAGGTTACAGGTAGGTTTTGGCGAAAAAATCACTTAAATTGTAAAAAAAATACATTTTCATACATGGGACATAGCGACAATATGTTATGTTAAATTGTGTTTTCGCTATGTTCCTGTTATGATTTGTGATCTGGTTAAGTTAATATAACTTCGTGTCTAGTTTTATAGCTTAGATTAATTGATGAATCACTACATATTATAAAACAAAGTCCCTCGCCGCGTCTGTCTGTCTGTTCGCGATAAACTCAAAAACTATAAAAACGGATTTTCATGCGGCGTTTTCACTAAATGATGGAATGATTCCTGAGGAAGGTTTAAGTGTATTATAAGTTGAGGTTTTATAGAAATTGGTAGAAATATCACGATGATTGTTGAAGAGGTCGGCAAAAATTAAGCCGACTGGGAGCTTGCATTGAAAACGCTGCTCTAACCTTTAGAGCTATAACAAAATAATTTATGATGAAATTATTCCTATTTTATAGATCTACAAAAAAGTCCGTGATGGTATATATCTATCTTTTAAAAATAACTAACTATACCAATTATATCTTCCTAAAAAAATTATCAAGTTCAACGCGGTAATTTGGAAAGCTATTTAGAAGGATAAAGTACTAATCCTTATCAAATTAAATACGTTAGTTACCTTAAGCATTTTATGCACATTATTTTAGCCTTTAACACCATACCATTTAAATGAATATCGTAGGAGTCGTCGCAAAAAATTAACACGCGCAAATATAAATCAAACGCGTCTCTTATACCGACAACGGGACGGGACGAACGGGAGAGAAAAAGACTTTAGAGCAAATGGAGGTGAGGACTGTTAGGTATTATTTTTTTATCTTTTTGGGTGTTGTTGGATGGTTGCATTTAGCAAAAAAAGAAGGAACCGAAGCGAAGCAAGGACAGGTCGCTAGTTACAATATAATATTTTCAAATTCTTTCTTTTTTTCCGGAGTTACTAGTTACTATATATTATTCTCTAGTGTTACCCTGGTGTCCCCCTTGTAAACAATACAGTGAACGTAATTATAAAGAAAAGAAAAGTACTGCCTGACATAGAAGTAAGTTTCAAGTGGCTGTTTAATATCAAATTATTTTAAAGTTTAAGAAAGAAGAAGAAAAATCATTTATTGACCGCAAAACAAAAGAAAACAATGTACCTGTGGTCGCAGGCTAGCTAGGGATCGAGCTACACAGGTCACTGAGGAAAACACTAGTATTCAGAAAACTTTGTATTGCAAAGAAAACAATTTCCATAGAAAAACGTAATGACACCAATATTGGTTTTTCGCCCGTGACAGCCGTCACCTCTTAACGCATGTTTTTCAGGCGGCGTTCAAAGTACGGAAGGAGGTTAACTCGCGGTGCTGGCCACACCACCCCCCGTGGAGAATTAATGATGGATGAAGGGTACCTGTGGAAATGAAAATGATACTGATTTGATTCGACGGCCCGAGCGCGTATAGCCGGCACCGTCTGTCTGTATGCGGCTATTTGCCGCCTCCTGAGAAGCATCTACCTCAACATACGCAGGCTTAACTCTGTCTATCGACACGGAGACAGGTCCTCTGCCGGTGTCGATTGTGATGGTCTTCTCCGATCTGCTCAATACCTTGTGCGGTCCAGTGTATGGAGCTTCGAGCGCACCCCGCAAAGCGTCCTTACGCAAAAACACATGTGACGTTGATTTCAAGTCTTCGTGAACAAATATTTTGGTAGAAGAGTGACGTGACGCCTCTTGCGGTCTCAGGAGTGAGATGTTGTGCCTGAGCTGTGACACAAAGTCGGAGGGTTTAAGTTGATCGGGCGAAGATGAATTGAAAAACTCGCCGGGTATTCTTAACGGCTCGCCGTAGACCATGTCAGCCACAGAACACTGCAGGTCTTCCTTCCAGGCTGAACGTAAACCAAGTAAAATAACCGGCAGGATGTCCGTCCATATCTTTTCTCCGTGTGCCATGATCGCAGCTTTCAAAGACCGATGGAATCTTTCGATCATTCCGTTAGCTGCCGGATGGTATGCAGTTGTGTGGCGGAGCTGGATTCCACATAAGTCTGCGAGGTGCTTGAACAGGTGAGAAGTGAACTGTCGACCTCTGTCTGTGGTCACAGTCTGTGGACAACCAAAACGCGCTATCCACATCTCATAGAAAGCTCTTGCTACAGTTTCCGCCGTTATGTCCTGTAACGGCTGTACTTCAGGCCATCTTGTATATCGGTCGATAACAGTCAGACAGTACTTAAAATCTCGGGAAGATGGAAGCGGGCCAACTAAATCCATGTGAACGTGACTAAAGCGTGATGGAGGAAGCGTAAAAGTACCAACAGGTGAAGACGTGTGGCGGTGTACTTTCGACTTCTGGCAAGCTTCGCACATTTGTACCCAGGAACGACAATCCTTGCGAACGGAGGGCCAAATGAATCTGTCTGATATCAACTTGATTGTTGTCTTGGCTCCAGGATGACTAAGTGAATGAGCTGAATTAAAAATCTGTCGACGCAACTCCTTCGTGATGAAAGGACGAGGCCTCGACAAAGAGACATCGCAGAATAAGCTGATGTTTGAGCCAGGAATGGGCACCTGTTCCAGCTTCAAAGAGGTTGAATTATTGGAGAGGAGCTCTTGCAACTCGGCATCGTGTTTTTGAGACTGTTCTATCTGTTCTAAAGTTGGTGGTGCTGTAATAGCTTCGATTCGGGTCAGTGTGTCGGCAGGAATGTTGTTTTTGCCAGAGATATGTCTGATATCCGTTGTAAACTGTGACACGAAATCGAGGTGGTTGAATTGTCTTGGTGAGCACTTCTGCTTGTTCTGCTTGAAAGCATAAGTAATAGGCTTATGATCTGTATAGATGGTAAAATGTCTACCTTCAACCATGTGGCGGAAGTGTTTGACGTTCTCGTAAACAGAGAGAAGTTCGCGGTCATAAGCGCTATAAAGCTGTTGGGACTTGCTGAGCTTTTTCGAAAAGAAAGCGAGTGGCTGCCAATCTCCATCTACCAACTGCTGTAACACCCCGCCCAAGGCTAAATTAGAAGCGTCAGTCACGAGGGCAAGAGGCGCGTTTAAGATCGGATGAGCAAGAAGAGTGCATTTGACCATATTTGCTTTGCAGTTTTCGAAAGCAGCAAGAAGTTCTGGTGTCCAGGTTAACGGTTGCGTTCCTTTTACCTTAGGTCCCGATAGCATGACATGCAGCGGTGCTTGATCAACGGCGGCGTGTGGAATGAAACGCCGATAAAAGTTGAGCATTCCAAGAAACCTTCTTAAACCGTTAACAGTCTTCGGAGGTGGGAACTCCTTTATCACCTTGACTTTGTCCTCCAGAGGGTATGTGCCATGTTGGGTGACGTGGAAACCAAGAAAATCTACCTCACTTTTACCAAATTCACACTTTCCTTCATTAATGTGAAATCCGTAGTCCTCTAGGCGCTTGAAAATCGTTTCCAGGTGTTGCAGGTGTTCTGATGTACCTCTGGAATACACCAAAATATCGTCGATATACGAGAAACAACAGTAATCCAAACCTCTAAGGACTTCGTCGACAAACCTCTGGAACGTTTGCGCTGCGTTTCTTAATCCAAAGGACATGAATGGAAATTCCAGTAGGCCAAAAGGAGTTGTGATGGCGGTTTTCGCAATATCAGCTGGATAAACTGGAATTTGATGGTAAGCTTTTTCCAGGTCAATTTTGGAGAAAATGGTACTGCCAGCTAATCTGTGTGCGTAATCTTCAATATGCTTGATAGGGTATCTATCCGGAATGGTGCGCGCGTTGAGAGCGCGATAGTCCCCACAAGGCCTCCAACCAATTTTCTTCGGTACCAGGTGTAACGCTGATGCCCATGGTGAATCAGACGGGCGAGCGGTTCCGTCACGGATCATGTCATCAAACTGCTCCTTAGCGATCTTGAGACGGTCCGGTGCTAACCGGCGAGGTCTGCAAAACACTGGAGGACCAGGCGTAGTGTTAATGTAGTGGACGGTAGAGTGCTTGGCTTTTCGCTCAGCTCCAGAAGGTCTTATAAGACTTGGGTAACGAGAAAGCAGTCTATGAAACTCGGTAGTACCTGAAATAGCTTTTATGCTGGTTTGGTTGCAGCTCTTGAGGATTCCAGGTGTAACTAGTGTTGTTAAGCTGTCCATCAATCGCCTGTTCTTGCAGTCAACCAACAACCCGTAGTGCGCGATGAAATCGGCGCCGATGATTGGTTTGTCTACGTCTGCAACCACGAAGTCCCAGGAGAAGTCGCGTCGGAGACCAAGGTCCAGACACATTTTCATCAATCCGAAGGTGCGGATGTTAGAACCGTTGGCTGCGGTGAGGCTGTAATCAGTAGGTATTGTATATGTACGCAAAAACTTACGAGGCAGAACACACAGATCAGAGCCAGTATCAATCAAATATTGGGTCTTGCTTTTCCTGTCAGTTACGAAAAGGCGACGGGAACTTTTCTGACAGTCGGCTGTCGCCGCTACTGACCGTCTCGAGGGTTTTCCTTCTTAAAACTGCAGGGGGAAATGCACTTTTCGGCCTTGTCAGCGAACCTGAAGTGGTACCAACACATACCCGTCTTCTGAATCTGGCCTTGTCCTGCGCTTCTAGATCTACTCCTTGAACTATTAGTTCGCCTCCGGAGCGATCGACGACCACGCTCCAGTTGGGACAACTGTCGGCTGAGTTCAGTAATAGTTTGTTCTAAACGTTGAAACGTTGCTTCCGTGTTGCTCGAAGAAGTACTGGCAACTTGATTGTTGGGTGAAGGAACAACGTCGTAAATCTGATCGGCGAGAATAGCAACCTCATCTAGACAAGTGGCTTTTTGTGAGGCAATAATGACCTGTATATGCGTGGGGAGACGACCTGACCACAAACTGCGTAAAAAGTCGTCACCTACACCATCACCTGCCAGAGCTCTCAGGTGGCGCAAAAACTGCGACGGCTTACGATCCCCAAGCTCTTCATGGGTGAGAAGCTGACGCATACGATGCTCTCGAGAAACGGAAAGACGGTTGATAAGTTCTTGCTTCAATTTCTCGTACTTGCCGGTCGCCGGTGGGTTAGTTATGACATCTCTGACTTCACGTGCAGTGCGCTGATCGAGTTCCCGGATAACTTGAAAGAATTTCGTGCTATCCGTTTTTATTCCACAGCAAGCAAATTGTGCTTCCACTTGCGCGAACCAGATTTCCGGGTCCTCCGGCCAGAAGGAAGGCAATCGTACCGTGACTCGCTCTACTGTACTACCATCGTGTGTTCCCTGAGCGGCGGAATCATCTTTGCTCGGCGATCCGTTACCGTCTGTAGGCGCGCTCATATTTGGAAAAAAAAAACTAACGCGGGTGTCACCAATGTGGTCGCAGGCTAGCTAGGGATCGAGCTACACAGGTCACTGAGGAAAACACTAGTATTCAGAAAACTTTGTATTGCAAAGAAAACAATTTCCATAGAAAAACGTAATGACACCAATATTGGTTTTTCGCCCGTGACAGCCGTCACCTCTTAACGCATGTTTTTCAGGCGGCGTTCAAAGTACGGAAGGAGGTTAACTCGCGGTGCTGGCCACATACCTACACAAACTTAGGACTAATTACAGTGCGGCCAACTAGGCCCCAACCTCAGCAATGCTACAGAGGCAAACCTGAGTATGCCACTGCAACGCTGGTATTCTGGAGGAGCCTACTTGGTGACGACAGCGAACAGACAAACAAAAATTATAATTTAATAACAATTCAGAAGACAATAGACAATAATTTTAACGAAGTAATAGATAAATATTAACGAGCATCGATTCTATCATCACCAACACAAACAAAATAAAAATATTATTTAAGAGGAATAAAAATTAAAAAAACTTAATGGCTGTATGGAATTAGGTCTCCTTGCCTCTTCCATGACAGTTTGATATACATAGTAATAAAAAGAAATATATATAAAAGAGCTGTTTGGTCAGACAAATCGAAGTACTCTTTGGTTGATTTGATATTTTTCGTTTTGATTTTATTTACGAAGAGATTATTTTATTTGGTTAATATGGCAAAAATACATCATTTCAAACAATTAAAAAAAGAAAAAGAAATCGCAACCTACATTACATACAAAGTGCAACTACAGAATAGTGTGATATGAAATGAAATGAAATGAAATGAGTTTATTTGACATTTTACAATATAATACAACCTCGGAACCACAAAGCAAACAAACAACAATAACAAAACAACATTCAAGCAAATTGTATGGTGACAAAATAATATATGGGTGACAAATACAATAAATTAAAACAGGTGTCCGCCTCAAGGCGATACACACAACCCCAAGGCTGGAACGCAACCCAGCTCCTATCGTGAAAAACCCCGAAGTGAGTCTTGTTTTTGCAACGTGGTGAGATATTTCTTAAGTGTAAATAGTTTTCAATGCAAGCTCCAAGTCGGCTTAATTTTTGCCGACCTCTTCAACAATTATCGTCATATTTCCACCAATTTACATAAAACCTCAACAAATTATACACCTATAACCTTCCTCAGGAATCACTCTATCATTTAGTGAAAACCGCATGAAAATCCGTTCGGTAGTTTTTGAGTTTATCGCGAACAGACAGACACGGCGAGGGACTTTGTTTTATAATATGTAAGGATTTTCAGTCTGATTTGAGGCACTTTTCAGCGCTCTTTTTACATGACGCCTTTTTCTCACTTTATGGAATATGGAACTAAGATTTAATTTAAATAATGTAACGGAGTTTCTATGAAGTTTTCTGTCAGATGTTAACTGATTTGGAACATTTCCAAAACCTGTGGAATTAGACCTAAGTGTAACAAAAACTGAGTCAGAAAAACCACATGGCAACGTCATCGTCAGTCAGGTAATAGGTATAGGTGGTGACCTTGAGTGAGAGAGATGTCATCCTCCATCGAGTCGAGTGACGCGTGCGCACGTGTAAGGTCAAATAAGTGGATTATTAAACTGCTCACTACGCTTTTACTAATAAATAATGATTGTATAGTGGATGTCTAGTCACACACTAATCTGTCAAACTATTTAAATTTGACATGATGTATATTGTAGTTACAAACAGGGGGCTTACCATCAGCAAATAAGAAACCATTCAGTTCAAAGGCAGGCCTCAAACAGGACTACTTAAGGCCTGCTTTCATACTAACCGTTGAGGTGATAGTACGAAAAGGTAAGGCAGTTCAATATAAGCCCTGCTATAAGAGCTCATAGTAAGGCCCCTGGTCAGTGGTCACTGGTGACTGGTGACTCGACTCTTTATCAAACTATTTAAATCATTAACACCGGAGCGGTCGCTGGCGACCGAGACACAATAGATTTTCTATTGTGTCTCATTTTCCGGGCGTTGAAAAGTTAAGTTTGACATTAAAAAGAAAGGGACATTGATACAGTATGTTTAAAGATTCATTCGTTTTTTTACCTCCGGTTTCTGAGCTACTTTTTCGGAGAAGTTTAACTTAATCGCAGGGGTCTACAATAAAATTAACTTAAAACCAGATAATGTGGACTTCAGAACCCAGGCAATCAACAGTTTTTTGTTTTAAGTTCTCTGAAAAAAATTACAATAAGTATTTCAAAAATTCAACTTTAATCCTCGTCAAATAAAATAATAATAATATCTGCTATTGTCTACCATTAATACTGAATTTGCAACTGACCTTTTTCACAATCACAAACTACGCAGTTACGGAAACAGCTGTGTAAATATTTTTATTGTTAGTGCAAAAGGTTTCATTACTTAGTTGCATTAATGTGATATATCATTGATTGCAGAAGTTAAGCAGCTATCGTAAAGGTCGCTCATTAGATGGGTGATCAGTTGCGATCAGGATATGTTATGTTGTTTCATAGTTTTCCGCGTGTTCTCACGAGATTGCATAATTCTTAACCTAAACCTCTTCTTCTTAAGGCTGATTTTCTCTTGCATATTGTCGTTGGTTATAGACAGTTCGGTTGATTTCTTCTTCTTTTTTGGTTTTTCTTGTTTAGAATCTTCGCATTCGTAATTTAAAACGACATGAGACTTTCTCTTTTTGGAGGCTGACTTTTTACTTTTTAATTTCCTTTTTCTATTTCTATTCTCTTTAGCGGCATCGATAGCGAAATCTATAGCGGTACGTAACTTAGGAGAAGGACTTCGGGATCGGGAATCATGTTTGTGGCTAAAACTGCATTTGAAGTGTCTATCAAATTCGTTTAAATATTGGTTTTTAAAGCTCTCAATGTCTAAATCTACTTTGTTGTTTTTCAATATTTTGTCTTTAGGACTGTATTTTAAGACAAAAGTTTTGTTTTTTAAAGGGCTTTTTAGATTAGGAGTTGTTGTGCCCGTATTTTCTATTTTGACTAAATCAATGTTGATGATGTCGTTGTGTTCTGATATTTCCATGCTGGAATCTTTCTGTATTTCGACTGTTTTAGTTTTTTTAGGTGTTTCTAAAAATGGTATGCTATCGTCGCTATTATGGTCTGCAATGAATTCTGAAGGTAATTCAAATGTACTGTTAGACGAATCATCCAAATGTGTGGCAGTTTCTTCTTTTGTATTAACTTCATTAGTTGTTTCAGTGGCTTCCAAATCTTTTGTAGTTTGTTGTACCTGAAATAAATGTATAAAAAATGATTTAAAACAATCCTCAATATACTATAGCCCCTAATGCCGATTACGGTAGACACACTGAGAAAAATGCCCATCATAAATGACGTGAATTCAGATTAAAATAAGATGGATTCACTTAAAGCACGGAGTATACTGATATCACCAAAAAGTACGATGATACTACTGTTGCTGATGATAACGGTATTTAAGATGACATGTCACCATACCTTTGGTAGGACGAGCATACAATATTTTTTATATTGTATGCTCGTCCTACAATATAAAAAATTGTATGCTCGTTCCTACTACTTATGGTTACTGTCATTGTACATCGAGTTATATCCTATTATTTTTCCTACTATTTCTCGATGACATCCTCTTATGTCAAAAAATATAATATTCTTTCATTATATCTCAAGTTATGTCCTATTATTTTTCGTACTATTTATTGATGACTTCCTCATATCTCCAGTTAGGTCCTAATATGTTTCCTACTATTTAGAAATTATTTCCTCATAATATATTCGGTTGTTTTCTACTATTTATCGGTGACTTCCTAATATCCTTAGTGAAGTCCTACTAATTAAAATACACTTTTCTCGTATTTCGGGTTAAATCCTACTATTTAGCAACGATTTCCTCATATATCCGGTTATATCCTATTACTTTACGTGCTATTTATTATTACATCCTCTTACCTTGGGTTATCTTAGTACAGTCGCCATCAGATATACTGTAGCAGAAAAGGTGATCAAATACTTCTGAAAAGTTTAAATATCAATAAATTCCATACAAAGAGTAAACGAAGTGGAGAGGATGTACCTAATAATAAATAGTAGGTACGTAAAGTAATAGGATATAACCGGAGATATGAGGAAATCGTTGCTAAATTGTAGCATCTTACCCAAAACACAAGAAATGTCAATTTTAATTGGTTGGACTTAACTATAAGGATATGAGTCACCTTATTTGCTACAATATATCTAAAGACGACTGTACCTACTACTTCTTTCTTATCTAATTCACATTCCTAAAATACTTAAAAAAAGAGGATCGCGCATAAGTAAAAAATAACAATTTAAAGCATGTGAAATATAGAAAAAGTAATAGGTACCTTCATAACTTGGCAATATGCAATTGCATTAAAAACTTAAAGAGAACAGGAAGACACGTGTATAAAAAAAACAGAAATAGTAATCAAGAGTAATTTTATTTATTTTTGAAAGTAACTTTAATTATTGCAATATCAATATTTCTTTTTGAAAGTAAGTAACGTTAATTTTTACAATATTATTTTTTTACTTTTATATTAGTAATTATTTATTAATAAATGTATTGTACAACAGAAAAAAAGACACCAAAAATAATGTACCTACCTATTCGCAAATTGAGCACTTAATAGTACTTACTTAATTATAATAACACAGGCTTATAAGCTTACGGTGAACTAATTCGAAAAGGACTCATTGTACTCATTATGGTGAACAACTTTTACTTTGGGCACAACATAATTCGACGAAATTCACTTAAGGTGGTGCGAAAGTGGTGCAGCGGTGAATTATATTTAATATTATAATTCTAATACACAATTTTAAAAATATTTATCGTGGAGATTTTAGGGCCCACAGTCTAGTATTTTTAGACGGTATCGTTACATTCCCTCGTAGTCACTGCTAGAAGTAGATAGCAAAACTGCTAAAAGTGGCCGATTTTGACACATTTGCTATCTACTTCTACGAATGACTACGAGGGCATGTAGTGATACCTTCTAAAAATACTAGATCAAGGGCCCTAAAATTTCCACGATAATCATTATTAAAATAATTTTCTATTAATAACTTATTAAATAAAAACCTCTGAGGGCGCCACTTTCGGTCATACAACCGCCTTAAGTAGCAGCAGTTTTTTTACGATTTCAGAGTTTACCCGATAGTAAAAGTTATTTAATGGATGAGTACAATGCCCCCCTTTCGGCTTAATACACCATGCTTATAATCCCGTACCTTTATGCTTATAACAATCACAGTATTTGTCAGTCAAAAATAATTTACATAGTTAAAAATAAATACCTATTTAGCATGTCACAACTTACTTACGTACCTAATTATACTCATGACACTAAGAACAATCATTAGGAAAATCCATAAAATATGCAAAATAATTTAATAAGTAAAATCATGATTCGCTTTCAATGACTTAAGATAAGAACCACCCAGCATTCTGCAAGATACTGTGGGTTACACCCACCGTCTCCTTTAAATCCTTCCAATATTTCTGCTCGTGATGTTTGCCAATCTTTCCTGGAGCGACGGGCAGGAGCCGCAGGAGGTATGTTAAATAAGCAACCGAGGAGTAATATGACAGCAATGAAATTTAGTCTCTGGTTTTGTATCTGAAAAAAAAATGCTTATTGTATATAACACTACACATTATTATTAATTTATTTTTCAAACGAGGACAGACCAGAATAATTACATAAATCCTTACCGTCACAAACTGCTAGTGTGTCTGTTATTTTTTTGCGAAGAAACTTGTGCTTTGTGGTATTCAGCTTCTGCCGGGCAGCTTTTAAATGGTGTCAGATGAAGCTTCGAAGCTGTCGAGACCGCCGGATTTTAAGCTAAAATTAAACATGTAATTTGTGATAAGAATTCAATGTTTTAGGTCCATTTCAATGGCAATAATATTATGATCATTTGATTTTTTCCTTCAAATGATAAGTACACTTTATATGAAGAGAAAATTAAAATTTACCCCAAATACGTTTTTTTGTCCTCCAAAATGATATGTTTTATATAAAAAGTTAATTTTCTTCCCCCCCAATAAAGTGTGCACGCGCACGCGCACAACATAGGCTTGGCAACTTACCTTCAAAACGTTGTATATAAGTATTGAGCTAGATTCCATTATTTTAGCAAGTCATGAGTTGCTTTATCCATAAGTATTGCACTTTGCACTCACTCACATTTAAAAAAATAGTCAAATATAAATAAATTCTGTACACGCTAAAAACTGTCCTTGCGACTCTGCGACTTCGACTGACTGAATGGAGAGAATATACAAAACGAACGACAAGTCGATGATAATGAACGGCGAATTTACGTGCTGTCATCGTATTTTTTAGGAATCATACAAAAATTGATGCAAACTCTTAAATAAGTTTCTGTAATCGTATTTTTGTAGGATTCATTTTAATTTTGATACTATAAGGGGACGTCATCGTATTCTAGATGCTTCTTCTCAAAAACTATGACAACTTTTTATGGAAGGTGGCACTTTCATTGTGATTTAGAATTATAATCTTATTTATAGATTATCATACATATTTATAGGACAGTGGGCTATTTTCTATTACATAGTGTTATAATATTAAGAAGATAATATTATTTTTGATGAGCAATTTTTACGATATAATATTTTGGCCAAAACTCTTAAATAAGTTTCTGTAATCGTATTTTTGTAGGATTCATTTTAAATTTTGATGCCAATTCCTTATATTTTAAGTGAAGGTAATCTCAAAATAAAAGGAACTGGCACATAATTTTATCATACTACTATAAGGGGACGTCATCGTATTCTAGAGATGCGTCTTCTCAAATACTATGACATCTTTTTATGGAAGGTGGCACTTTCATTGTGATTTAGAATTATAATCTTATTTATAGATTATCATACATATTTATAGGACAGTGGGCTATTTTCTATTACATAGTGTTATAATATTAAGAAGATAATATTATTTTTTAATGACCAATTTTTACGATGATAAGTGTCATAATATTGCCTTATTTAACCATATAATTCGACTACATCATAACACGTTTCAAGATAGCGTAATATAAACCTATTATTTCCTTATTTTAGGACAACGCACTTAATTTAAACGTACGCCACGATATTTTAAGATTACCCCAAAATGACATTTTTCTCAGTGCAGGGACCATCAAACCGAACAACTTTTACTATGGGACCAACTCTGAAATCGCCAAAAAATCAGCTATTTTATACATTTTGATACTTTCGTTTTTTTGTATGAAACAGCTGTTTTCTTTGCAGTTCAGAGTTGGTCCCATAGTAAAATATGGTTTCATAGTTGGTCCGGCTTGATGGTCCCTATCTACCATATTCGGAATTAGGGGTTTTTTGTAACACGTTGTATACAAACAAGGTTATTTTTAGTACAAGTATACGAAACCTGAAAACGTTTGTTCAGAATCCGTAATAGAATCGATTGCAATATTTTTATTTAATGTTATATTTTTTGACTAAATAATATATACAAAACCATAATTAACACACACCCTACTAACGGGACAACACAAAAAAACAGACTTCAAAAACCGACTTCAAAAAACCTACCTCTAAAAAGCAAGAAATAATATTCGTTTTTATAAAAATACGTCTATTGAAGTCGGGTGGGGCTGGAGTACATATTCCTTTTTTTTATTCTAAAAGCCCCACCCGACTTCAATAGACGTATTTTTATAAAAACGAATATTATTTCTTGCTTTTTAGAGGTAGGTTTTTGAAGACGGTTTTTTGTTTTTTGTTAAACAATTTTTTATTTTTTTATTTTTAGTGTAGGTACCTTCTGTATTAGGTAGTGTAGGTAAAAAATCGGCTCAGCCAAACGTGAGTTAACCGCGGAGAAACATATAAGTATACATACGGGTCAAACTGAGAACCTCCTTTTTTAAGTCGGTTAAAGAACTACACTTAAGATATCCCTTTTCCAACAAAAAAATAATTATCTTATTCAGTTCATAAGCAAAGAAGTTATACGACTGATCATCGAGGTAGTTCACACAAAATCATACTATTTTCGTGCTTTTTTTTAAGATTACTTGAAAAGTACTGAACCGATTTCAAAATTTTAAAAATGGGACCAACTTGGGAGTTTACCTAATGTAATAACGTTTGAATCATTTCAATCGGTCCAGCCGTCTTCAAGTAATCGGTGGACATACACAAAAAAAAAACAGACGAACAGAGAACCTCCTCCTTTTTTGGAAGTCGGTTAAAAATATGTGACCCGTGTTTCGGCTTTAGTATTACAAAAAAATAATGTTGTTTACCTGTACATCACGATTCCCAACATCGTTATTATCCTTTTTAGGAGAAATCCATTCTTTCGTCGGCTCCTTTACTTTCCGTTTCTCTCTTCTTGTATTGTTCAATATATCATCAAGGATGCCACTAGAAACAAACGCATTTTTAATAATTAGTTTGCAATGCATAATTGTGGAATTGTGGAGCTCGGTGGCGCAGTGGTTTAGCGCCTGGCCCAGCGATTGCGGAAGTTAAGCAACGTTCGCAAGGGTCGGTCATGGGATGGGTGACCAAAAATGTATTATCTCGAGCTCCTCCGTGCTTCGGAAGGCACGTTAAGCCGTTGGTCCCGGCTGCATTTGCAGTCGTTAACACACACCAATCCGCATTGGGCCCGCGTGGTGGGTTATGGCCCATCCTCCTTACCACCCATAAGGAAGGCCTGTGCCCCAGCAGTGGGGACATCAAAAAATGGCTGATGGATTGGATTAAATGCATAATTAAATAATTAATTAAATAAATATTTTTTTATTTGACATAATCTTTAGTACAAATTCCTATGAAGACTGACACCCAAACTAGGCTAAAAACCTGTATCTCAGGAGTCAGTGGCTTCTCCCAAATAAAAATACGACAGCTGTCATGTCAATACAAGTAAGCTTATGCTCTAAGCAAGTAAGCCTAATGATTTTATGTAGTTTAAGTATGCACGTATAAAAAGTAACTAAGTATAAATAATATAATATATAATTATATAAATAATATACCTATAAAATAATATAATTATATAATAGAAAGAATTATCTTATAAAATATTGACAAAATTAAAAATTGACTTACCATGGCGGTCACATAATTAAATACCTACACCAGTTGATGTTCATACAAACGAGGTAACTTTGAAGCCTTGGTTCTCCGCCAAGGATTGACCTAGCTGCGATCTTATGATGGCCATCCAGGGAGTGAATGGTGGAGATTCAGATATACACACCCAACTGATCTGATCAGTATTCTAGGATATATAGGGATTTTAAAAAAACCGCGAAATTATCATAAAAATGTATGGAAATCCTGAAACTGAAAACTCTGATCCTTACATCTCTTAGCTAGAATACTGATCAGATCAGTTGGGTGTGTATAGCGATCTGAATCTCCTCCATTCACTCCATGGATGGCCATCATCAGATCACAGCTAGGTCAATCCTTGGCGGAGAACCAAGGCTTCAAAGTTACCTCGTTTGTATGAAAATCGACTGGTGTATTTAGTTATGTACTTATTTAATATTACTCCCTCACTCACACACACACACACGCACACACACACACACACATATAATGAGCTATTATTATTAAGACTACCTATACTATTATTAATTCAGTATACTTAGGTGATCCGCAGGTGAGGACCTGGAGACCTGAAATACAGGGTCGCCCTAGTTTGGGCTCCAGATCAAACACTCGAAGCACTCTGTGATGTAATTATGCTGCTTTGTTGTTATTTGTGTGTGATGAAATAAATGTCTTTTATTTATTATTATTATTTATGTGACCGCCACTGTATGTGATTATAAAAAAAACTTACTCAACAATTTTCCTTTTCTCGCTCAAAGGCCTCGGTTTCCCAATCTTCTGTCTCAGTCGCTCCATCATGCTCGCATCTAGGAGTGCATTCTCGGTCTCCCTCCCACGTATCGTCTCTCTCAACTTTTGTTCTAGTAACTTCATCGGTGACAGGAAACTATCAGCGGGTTTGATTTGATCTTCTTCAGATCTTAATTGTCTTTTTGGCGTTTTTAGATTTAGTTCTTCACGAGATGAAATTGTTTTTGAATCTGGATCTGAAATAACTAAATAATACATTTTATTGTAGTAGGCCCTCTGTTTTTTGTGAACTGTAATTACCTACTTATTTAATACGTTTATTTTTTGTTTACACAAATTTTTTGCTCTATATAATTATTGTAACGTGTGGTCAGTGGCGTGCATACCATATAGGCAGTTAGGCAGTGCTTACCTCATGACGAACCTAATAAAAATAGATACCACTAGTCACTAGTGTTAAAGTAAAAAATAATTATTTGGTTCCGTTAATATTCTATAATAACCAAATTTCTATTGAACACTCAGATAGTAAGCAAATTTTCCTTGCGCATCATTCCTACCTACGCGCTACGGTGGGGTAAGCAGTCTCCAGAATGCATATTCGAAGCAAGGAGCGTTTCATACAAAACTCATTTAAAAATTTTCGGTAAAAGTTATACGACCACAGAAAAAAGTGCGCTCTTTATACGTGTAAGGTTCTAAAACATGACCTTCGCAATATAACAGCGCTAGGTAATTATGCTTACTCGGGCTACCTCGGGCGCCGGGCGGCCGCGGCCGAACGAATTTTACAGAGAAGCCGACGACGACATTATTTGTCTCACTCGCTCCTATGCACAAACCGCTCGCTCCCAGTCCGAGTTTTATTATCTCACGAGTGCGGGTGAATTTAACAAGTTTCAACCTTGTTACCTTGTCCTAAGAGTGTGGATACCCGCGCTTAATAGAATGTTTGTTTTCGGAAATAAAGATGCAAGCAATGCGGTTGTCATATTTTGTTTGTTTTTAGTTCCGTTAGTTTCTGCAGAGAAAGCAATAACTTATTTTTTTTTTTTTGTCTTCTTGACTTTTGACACCACGCGCGAGTTAATGAGAGATATTTTTTTTGTTTTGTTAATTTTGTTTTTGTGTAGGTACTATTTAGTGTTTTTTCTGTGAAAACAAAAAGAAATTGCTGTGTTTTGTGATTAAAATATTACCTAATTAAATAATGGAGAAATTAGTAGAGTGTGCCGATTGTGGTGAGAATTCGATTTGTTTACAAAAATTACGTATCCTTTCGCACAGTTTTCGTTCATAGAAAAAGTAATGGCCGCTTTTGGTCGCTAATGGATAATTTATACCTAGGAAGCAACTTCACATAACATAAGTTTACAACGTGAAGAAAAGGCAATATAAAAGTGGTAGGTAAACAATTTAACATCCTTATTACCTACTAATAGTATCAATTTTAAAAGATAAGAGCTTAATTACAACTGTTTAGATCTAGAGTGCCTACCTAGCTTGAAAACCAATGCACGCCCCTGCGTGTGGTCTCTGTGTTAATAAAAAATATATATATCTCTCTCTCTCTCATTTATTTAATTTACAATGTGGTTGGAGCAAGCAGAATATAATTGTCATTGGTTGGCTAAAAATTTAAATGAAAACATTTTCGATAATTAATAGTGTTTCTTACAGCTAAATTAAACCGATTTTAGACAAAAATTATCCAATTATATTCTTTAAGTAAATTAGGACATTTCAAAAATGAACTTAATATTTTTTTAACTTTTTAGATTTATGTAAGTATCTTGCTTGCGTATGAATTTTCATTAAAATCTTTTTTGTCAATATTGTTTGAAATAGACAGCTTCACATTTAATCAGGTGTCTACGTTAAACAGTGTCTTTTGTAACACGGCAAGTGTTCATTATAAACTAACATTATTTTATTATGCTGTTAGGGAAACCCTAAAATATTAAGTATTATATTTTTTTATATTATACTTTTTTAACATATTACTAACCTGTTGCATTTTTTATACAAATTGAAGTATTCGAACCAGTTGATGAACTTGAAGCTCTGCAATAGAAAACATATGTTATAGAAAAAATAATACACACACACACAAACATATTATACAACTTGTTAATGTCCATCAGCCATTTTTGATGTCCCCACTGCTGGGGCCATAACCCACCACGCGGGCCCAATGCGGATTGGTGGGTGTTAACGACTGCAAATGGAGCCGGGACCAACGGCTTAACGTGCCTTCCGAAGCACGGAGGAGCTCGAGATAATAATTTTTTGGTCACCCATCCCATGACCGACCCTTGCGAACGTTGCTCAACTTCCGCAATCGCTGGGCCAGGCGCTAAACCACTGCGCTACCGAGCTCCACACGTGACTTGTTAATGAATGAACCCAAAATGGGAAAACCGTTGAGTGAACCAGGGAGTGAATGGTGGAGATTCAGATATACACACCCAACTGATCTGATCAGTATTCTAGGATATATAGGGATTTTAAAAAAACCGCGAAATTATCATAAAAATGTATGGAAATCCTGAAA
Source organism: Agriphila straminella (assembly GCA_950108535.1). Taxonomy (NCBI): domain Eukaryota; kingdom Metazoa; phylum Arthropoda; class Insecta; order Lepidoptera; family Crambidae; genus Agriphila; species Agriphila straminella. The sequence goes on from OX467312.1 coordinate 12,526,216, forward strand.
CTGAAAACTCTGATCCTTACATCTCTTAGCTAGAATACTGATCAGATCAGTTGGGTGTGTATAGCGATCTGAATCTCCTCCATTCACTCCATGGATGGCCATCATCAGATCACAGCTAGGTCAATCCTTGGCGGAGAACCAAGGCTTCAAAGTTACCTCGTTTGTATGAAAATCGACTGGTGTATTTAGTTATGTACTTATTTAATATTACTCCCTCACTCACACACACACACACGCACACACACACATATAATGAGCTATTATTATTAAGACTACCTATACTATTATTAATTCAGTATACTTAGGTGATCCGCAGGTGAGGACCTGGAGACCTGAAATACAGGGTCGCCCTAGTTTGGGCTCCAGATCAAACACTCGAAGCACTCTGTGATGTAATTATGCTGCTTTGTTGTTATTTGTGTGTGATGAAATAAATGTCTTTTATTTATTATTATTATTTATGTGACCGCCACTGTATGTGATTATAAAAAAAAACTTACTCAACAATTTTCCTTTTCTCGCTCAAAGGCCTCGGTTTTCCAATCTTCTGTCTCAGTCGCTCCATCATGCTCGCATCTAGGAGTGCATTCTCGGTCTCCCTCCCACGTATCTTCTCTCTCAACTTTTGTTCTAGTAACTTCATCGGTGACAGGAAACTATCAGCGGGTTTGATTTGATCTTCTTCAGATCTTAATTGTCTTTTTGGCGTTTTTAGATTTAGTTCTTCACGAGATGAAATTGTTTTTGAATTTGGATCTGAAATAACTAAATAATACATTTTATTGTAGTAGGCCCTCTGTTTTTTGTGAACTGTAATTACCTACTTATTTAATACGTTTATTTTTTTTTTACACAAATTTTTTGCTCTATATAATTATTGTAACGTGTGGTCAGTGGCGTGCATACCATATAGGCAGTTAGGCAGTGCTTACCTCATGACGAACCTAATAAAAATAGATACCACTAGTCACTAGTGTTAAAGTAAAAAATAATTATTTGGTTCCGTTAATATTCTATAATAACCAAATTTCTATTGAACACTCAGATAGTAAGCAAATTTTCCTTGCGCATCATTCCTACCTACGCGCTACGGTGGGGTAAGCAGTCTCCAGAATGCATATTCGAAGCAAGGAGCGTTTCATACAAAACTCATTTAAAAATTTTCGGTAAAAGTTATACGACCACAGAAAAAAGTGCGCTCTTTATACGTGTAAGGTTCTAAAACATGACCTTCGCAATATAACAGCGCTAGGTAATTATGCTTACTCGGGCTACCTCGGGCGCCGGGCGGCCGCGGCCGAACGAATTTTACAGAGAAGCCGACGACGACATTATTTGTCTCACTCGCTCCTATGCACAAACCGCTCGCTCCCAGTCCGAGTTTTATTATCTCACGAGTGCGGGTGAATTTAACAAGTTTCAACCTTGTTACCTTGTCCTAAGAGTGTGGATACCCGCGCTTAATAGAATGTTTGTTTTCGGAAATAAAGATGCAAGCAATGCGGTTGTCATATTTTGTTTGTTTTTAGTTCCGTTAGTTTCTGCAGAGAAAGCAATAACTTATTTTTTTTTTTTTGTCTTCTTGACTTTTGACACCACGCGCGAGTTAATGAGAGATATTTTTTTGTTTTGTTAATTTTGTTTTTGTGTAGGTACTATTTAGTGTTTTTTCTGTGAAAACAAAAAGAAATTGCTGTGTTTTGTGATTAAAATATTACCTAATTAAATAATGGAGAAATTAGTAGAGTGTGCCGATTGTGGTGAGAATTCGATTTGTTTACAAAAAATACGTATCCTTTCGCACAGTTTTCGTTCATAGAAAAAGTAATGGCCGCTTTTGGTCGCTAATGGATAATTTATACCTAGGAAGCAACTTCACATAACATAAGTTTACAACGTGAAGAAAAGGCAATATAAAAGTGGTAGGTAAACAATTTAACATCCTTATTACCTACTAATAGTATCAATTTTAAAAGATAAGAGCTTAATTACAACTGTTTAGATCTAGAGTGCCTACCTAGCTTGAAAACCAATGCACGCCCCTGCGTGTGGTCTCTGTGTTAATAAAAAATATATATATCTCTCTCTCTCTCATTTATTTAATTTACAATGTGGTTGGAGCAAGCAGAATATAATTGTCATTGGTTGGCTAAAAATTTAAATGAAAACATTTTCGATAATTAATAGTGTTTCTTACAGCTAAATTAAACCGATTTTAGACAAAAATTATCCAATTATATTCTTTAAGTAAATTAGGACATTTCAAAAATGAACTTAATATTTTTTTAACTTTTTAGATTTATGTAAGTATCTTGCTTGCGTATGAATTTTCATTAAAATCTTTTTTGTCAATATTGTTTGAAATAGACAGCTTCACATTTAATCAGGTGTCTACGTTAAACAGTGTCTTTTGTAACACGGCAAGTGTTCATTATAAACTAACATTATTTTATTATGCTGTTAGGGAAACCCTAAAATATTAAGTATTATATTTTTTTATATTATACTTTTTTAACATATTACTAACCTGTTGCATTTTTTATACAAATTGAAGTATTCGAACCAGTTGATGAACTTGAAGCTCTGCAATAGAAAACATATGTTATAGAAAAAATAATACACACACACACAAACATATTATACAACTTGTTAATGTCCATCAGCCATTTTTGATGTCCCCACTGCTGGGGCCATAACCCACCACGCGGGCCCAATGCGGATTGGTGGGTGTTAACGACTGCAAATGGAGCCGGGACCAACGGCTTAACGTGCCTTCCGAAGCACGGAGGAACTCGAGATAATAATTTTTTGGTCACCCATCCCATGACCGACCCTTGCGAACGTTGCTCAACTTCCGCAATCGCTGGGCCAGGCGCTAAACCACTGCGCTACCGAGCTCCACACGTGACTTGTTAATGAATGAACCCAAAATGGGAAAACCGTTGAGTGAACCAGGGAGTGAATGGTGGAGATTCAGATATACACACCCAACTGATCTGATCAGTATACTAGGATATATAGGGATTTTAAAAAAACCGCGAAATTATCATAAAAATGTATGGAAATCCTGAAACTGAAAACTCTGATCCTTACATCTCTTAGCTAGAATACTGATCAGATCAGTTGGGTGTGTATAGCGATCTGAATCTCCTCCATTCACTCCATGGATGGCCATCATCAGATCACAGCTAGGTCAATCCTTGGCGGAGAACCAAGGCTTCAAAGTTACCTCGTTTGTATGAAAATCGACTGGTGTATTTAGTTATGTACTTATTTAATATTACTCCCTCACTCACACACACACACACGCACACACACACATATAATGAGCTATTATTATTAAGACTACCGATACTATTATTAATTCAGTATACTTAGGTGATCCGCAGGTGAGGACCTGGAGACCTGAAATACAGGGTCGCCCTAGTTTGGGCTCCAGATCAAACACTCGAAGCACTCTGTGATGTAATTATGCTGCTTTGTTGTTATTTGTGTGTGATGAAATAAATGTCTTTTATTTATTATTATTATTTATGTGACCGCCACTGTATGTGATTATAAAAAAAAACTTACTCAACAATTTTCCTTTTCTCGCTCAAAGGCATCGGTTTCCCAATCTTCTGTCTCAGTCGCTCCATCATGCTCGCATCTAGGAGTGCATTCTCGGTCTCCCTCCCACGTATCTTCTCTCTCAACTTTTGTTCTAGTAACTTCATCGGTGACAGGAAACTATCAGCGGGTTTGATTTGATCTTCTTCAGATCTTAATTGTCTTTTTGGCGTTTTTAGATTTAGTTCTTCACGAGATGAAATTGTTTTTGAATCTGGATCTGAAATAACTAAATAATACATTTTATTGTAGTAGGCCCTCTGTTTTTTGTGAACTGTAATTACCTACTTATTTAATACGTTTATTTTTTGTTTACACAAATTTTTTGCTCTATATAATTATTGTAACGTGTGGTCAGTGGCGTGCATACCATATAGGCAGTTAGGCAGTGCTTACCTCATGACGAACCTAATAAAAATAGATACCACTAGTCACTAGTGTTAAAGTAAAAAATAATTATTTGGTTCCGTTAATATTCTATAATAACCAAATTTCTATTGAACACTCAGATAGTAAGCAAATTTTCCTTGCGCATCATTCCTACCTACGCGCTACGGTGGGGTAAGCAGTCTCCAGAATGCATATTCGAAGCAAGGAGCGTTTCATACAAAACTCATTTAAAAATTTTCGGTAAAAGTTATACGACCACAGAAAAAAGTGCGCTCTTTATACGTGTAAGGTTCTAAAACATGACCTTCGCAATATAACAGCGCTAGGTAATTATGCTTACTCGGGCTACCTCGGGCGCCGGGCGGCCGCGGCCGAACGAATTTTACAGAGAAGCCGACGACGACATTATTTGTCTCACTCGCTCCTATGCACAAACCGCTCGCTCCCAGTCCGAGTTTTATTATCTCACGAGTGCGGGTGAATTTAACAAGTTTCAACCTTGTTACCTTGTCCTAAGAGTGTGGATACCCGCGCTTAATAGAATGTTTTCGGAAATAAAGATGCAAGCAATGCGGTTGTCATATTTTGTTTGTTTTTAGTTCCGTTAGTTTCTGCAGAGAAAGCAATAACTTATTTTTTTTTTTTTGTCTTCTTGACTTTTGACACCACGCGCGAGTTAATGAGAGATATTTTTTTTGTTTTGTTAATTTTGTTTTTGTGTAGGTACTATTTAGTGTTTTTTCTGTGAAAACAAAAAGAAATTGCTGTGTTTTGTGATTAAAATATTACCTAATTAAATAATGGAGAAATTAGTAGAGTGTGCCGATTGTGGTGAGAATTCGATTTGTTTACAAAAATTACGTATCCTTTCGCACAGTTTTCGTTCATAGAAAAAGTAATGGCCGCTTTTGGTCGCTAATGGATAATTTATACCTAGGAAGCAACTTCACATAACATAAGTTTACAACGTGAAGAAAAGGCAATATAAAAGTGGTAGGTAAACAATTTAACATCCTTATTACCTACTAATAGTATCAATTTTAAAAGATAAGAGCTTAATTACAACTGTTTAGATCTAGAGTGCCTACCTAGCTTGAAAACCAATGCACGCCCCTGCGTGTGGTCTCTGTGTTAATAAAAAATATATATATCTCTCTCTCTCTCTCTCATTTATTTAATTTACAATGTGGTTGGAGCAAGCAGAATATAATTGTCATTGGTTGGCTAAAAATTTAAATGAAAACATTTTCGATAATTAATAGTGTTTCTTACAGCTAAATTAAACCGATTTTAGACAAAAATTATCCAATTATATTTTTTAAGTAAATTAGGACATTTCAAAAATGAACTTAATATTTTTTTAACTTTTTAGATTTATGTAAGTATCTTGCTTGCGTATGAATTTTCATTAAAATCTTTTTTGTCAATATTGTTTGAAATAGACAGCTTCACATTCAATCAGGTGTCTACGTTAAACAGTGTCTTTTGTAACACGGCAAGTGTTCATTATAAACTAACATTATTTTATTATGCTGTTAGGGAAACCCTAAAATATTAAGTATTATATTTTTTTATATTATACTTTTTTAACATATTACTAACCTGTTGCATTTTTTATACAAATTGAAGTATTCGAACCAGTTGATGAACTTGAAGCTCTGCAATAGAAAACATATGTTATAGAAAAAATAATACACACACACACAAACATATTATACAACTTGTTAATGTCCATCAGCCATTTTTGATGTCCCCACTGCTGGGGCCATAACCCACCACGCGGGCCCAATGCGGATTGGTGGGTGTTAACGACTGCAAATGGAGCCGGGACCAACGGCTTAACGTGCCTTCCGAAGCACGGAGGAGCTCGAGATAATAATTTTTTGGTCACCCATCCCATGACCGACCCTTGCGAACGTTGCTCAACTTCCGCAATCGCTGGGCCAGGCGCTAAACCACTGCGCTACCGAGCTCCACACGTGACTTGTTAATGAATGAACCCAAAATGGGAAAACCGTTGAGTGAACCAGGGAGTGAATGGTGGAGATTCAGATATACACACCCAACTGATCTGATCAGTATTCTAGGATATATAGGGATTTTAAAAAAACCGCGAAATTATCATAAAAATGTATGGAAATCCTGAAACTGAAAACTCTGATCCTTACATCTCTTAGCTAGAATACTGATCAGATCAGTTGGGTGTGTATAGCGATCTGAATCTCCTCCATTCACTCCATGGATGGCCATCATCAGATCACAGCTAGGTCAATCCTTGGCGGAGAACCAAGGCTTCAAAGTTACCTCGTTTGTATGAAAATCGACTGGTGTATTTAGTTATGTACTTATTTAATATTACTCCCTCACACACACACGCACACACACACATATAATGAGCTATTATTATTAAGACTACCGATACTATTATTAATTCAGTATACTTAGGTGATCCGCAGGTGAGGACCTGGAGACCTGAAATACAGGGTCGCCCTAGTTTGGGCTCCAGATCAAACACTCGAAGCACTCTGTGATGTAATTATGCTGCTTTGTTGTTATTTGTGTGTGATGAAATAAATGTCTTTTATTTATTATTATTATTTATGTGACCGCCACTGTATGTGATTATAAAAAAAAACTTACTCAACAATTTTCCTTTTCTCGCTCAAAGGCATCGGTTTCCCAATCTTCTGTCTCAGTCGCTCCATCATGCTCGCATCTAGGAGTGCATTCTCGGTCTCCCTCCCACGTATCTTCTCTCTCAACTTTTGTTCTAGTAACTTCATCGGTGACAGGAAACTATCAGCGGGTTTGATTTGATCTTCTTCAGATCTTAATTGTCTTTTTGGCGTTTTTAGATTTAGTTCTTCACGAGATGAAATTGTTTTTGAATCTGGATCTGAAATAACTAAATAATACATTTTATTGTAGTAGGCCCTCTGTTTTTTGTGAACTGTAATTACCTACTTATTTAATACGTTTATTTTTTGTTTACACAAATTTTTTGCTCTATATAATTATTGTAACGTGTGGTCAGTGGCGTGCATACCATATAGGCAGTTAGGCAGTGCTTACCTCATGACGAACCTAATAAAAATAGATACCACTAGTCACTAGTGTTAAAGTAAAAAATAATTATTTGGTTCCGTTAATATTCTATAATAACCAAATTTCTATTGAACACTCAGATAGTAAGCAAATTTTCCTTGCGCATCATTCCTACCTACGCGCTACGGTGGGGTAAGCAGTCTCCAGAATGCATATTCGAAGCAAGGAGCGTTTCATACAAAACTCATTTAAAAATTTTCGGTAAAAGTTATACGACCACAGAAAAAAGTGCGCTCTTTATACGTGTAAGGTTCTAAAACATGACCTTCGCAATATAACAGCGCTAGGTAATTATGCTTACTCGGGCTACCTCGGGCGCCGGGCGGCCGCGGCCGAACGAATTTTACAGAGAAGCCGACGACGACATTATTTGTCTCACTCGCTCCTATGCACAAACCGCTCGCTCCCAGTCCGAGTTTTATTATCTCACGAGTGCGGGTGAATTTAACAAGTTTCAACCTTGTTACCTTGTCCTAAGAGTGTGGATACCCGCGCTTAATAGAATGTTTGTTTTCGGAAATAAAGATGCAAGCAATGCGGTTGTCATATTTTGTTTGTTTTTAGTTCCGTTAGTTTCTGCAGAGAAAGCAATAACTTATTTATTTTTTTTTGTCTTCTTGACTTTTGACACCACGCGCGAGTTAATGAGAGATATTTTTTTTGTTTTGTTAATTTTGTTTTTGTGTAGGTACTATTTAGTGTTTTTTTCTGTGAAAACAAAAAGAAATTGCTGTGTTTTGTGATTAAAATATTACCTAATTAAATAATGGAGAAATTAGTAGAGTGTGCCGATTGTGGTGAGAATTCGATTTGTTTACAAAAATTACGTATCCTTTCGCACAGTTTTCGTTCATAGAAAAAGTAATGGCCGCTTTTGGTCGCTAATGGATAATTTATACCTAGGAAGCAACTTCACATAACATAAGTTTACAACGTGAAGAAAAGGCAATATAAAAGTGGTAGGTAAACAATTTAACATCCTTATTACCTACTAATAGTATCAATTTTAAAAGATAAGAGCTTAATTACAACTGTTTAGATCTAGAGTGCCTACCTAGCTTGAAAACCAATGCACGCCCCTGCGTGTGGTCTCTGTGTTAATAAAAAATATATATATCTCTCTCTCTCTCATTTATTTAATTTACAATGTGGTTGGAGCAAGCAGAATATAATTGTCATTGGTTGGCTAAAAATTTAAATGAAAACATTTTCGATAATTAATAGTGTTTCTTACAGCTAAATTAAACCGATTTTAGACAAAAATTATCCAATTATATTTTTTAAGTAAATTAGGACATTTCAAAAATGAACTTAATATTTTTTTAACTTTTTAGATTTATGTAAGTATCTTGCTTGCGTATGAATTTTCATTAAAATCTTTTTTGTCAATATTGTTTGAAATAGACAGCTTCACATTTAATCAGGTGTCTACGTTAAACAGTGTCTTTTGTAACACGGCAAGTGTTCATTATAAACTAACATTATTTTATTATGCTGTTAGGGAAACCCTAAAATATTAAGTATTATATTTTTTTATATTATACTTTTTTAACATATTACTAACCTGTTGCATTTTTTATACAAATTGAAGTATTCGAACCAGTTGATGAACTTGAAGCTCTGCAATAGAAAACATATGTTATAGAAAAAATAATACACACACACACAAACATATTATACAACTTGTTAATGTCCATCAGCCATTTTTGATGTCCCCACTGCTGGGGCCATAACCCACCACGCGGGCCCAATGCGGATTGGTGGGTGTTAACGACTGCAAATGGAGCCGGGACCAACGGCTTAACGTGCCTTCCGAAGCACGGAGGAGCTCGAGATAATAATTTTTTGGTCACCCATCCCATGACCGACCCTTGCGAACGTTGCTCAACTTCCGCAATCGCTGGGCCAGGCGCTAAACCACTGCGCTACCGAGCTCCACACGTGACTTGTTAATGAATGAACCCAAAATGGGAAAACCGTTGAGTGAACCAGGGAGTGAATGGTGGAGATTCAGATATACACACCCAACTGATCTGATCAGTATTCTAGGATATATAGGGATTTTAAAAAAACCGCGAAATTATCATAAAAATGTATGGAAATCCTGAAACTGAAAACTCTGATCCTTACATCTCTTAGCTAGAATACTGATCAGATCAGTTGGGTGTGTATAGCGATCTGAATCTCCTCCATTCACTCCATGGATGGCCATCATCAGATCACAGCTAGGTCAATCCTTGGCGGAGAACCAAGGCTTCAAAGTTACCTCGTTTGTATGAAAATCGACTGGTGTATTTAGTTATGTACTTATTTAATATTACTCCCTCACTCACACACACACACACGCACACACACACATATAATGAGCTATTATTATTAAGACTACCTATACTATTATTAATTCAGTATACTTAGGTGATCCGCAGGTGAGGACCTGGAGACCTGAAATACAGGGTCGCCCTAGTTTGGGCTCCAGATCAAACACTCGAAGCACTCTGTGATGTAATTATGCTGCTTTGTTGTTATTTGTGTGTGATGAAATAAATGTCTTTTATTTATTATTATTATTTATGTGACCGCCACTGTATGTGATTATAAAAAAAAACTTACTCAACAATTTTCCTTTTCTCGCTCAAAGGCCTCGGTTTCCCAATCTTCTGTCTCAGTCGCTCCATCATGCTCGCATCTAGGAGTGCATTCTCGGTCTCCCTCCCACGTATCTTCTCTCTCAACTTTTGTTCTAGTAACTTCATCGGTGACAGGAAACTATCAGCGGGTTTGATTTGATCTTCTTCAGATCTTAATTGTCTTTTTGGCGTTTTTAGATTTAGTTCTTCACGAGATGAAATTGTTTTTGAATCTGGATCTGAAATAACTAAATAATACATTTTATTGTAGTAGGCCCTCTGTTTTTTGTGAACTGTAATTACCTACTTATTTAATACGTTTATTTTTTTTTTACACAAATTTTTTGCTCTATATAATTATTGTAACGTGTGGTCAGTGGCGTGCATACCATATAGGCAGTTAGGCAGTGCTTACCTCATGACGAACCTAATAAAAATAGATACCACTAGTCACTAGTGTTAAAGTAAAAAATAATTATTTGGTTCCGTTAATATTCTATAATAACCAAATTTCTATTGAACACTCAGATAGTAAGCAAATTTTCCTTGCGCATCATTCCTACCTACGCGCTACGGTGGGGTAAGCAGTCTCCAGAATGCATATTCGAAGCAAGGAGCGTTTCATACAAAACTCATTTAAAAATTTTCGGTAAAAGTTATACGACCACAGAAAAAAGTGCGCTCTTTATACGTGTAAGGTTCTAAAACATGACCTTCGCAATATAACAGCGCTAGGTAATTATGCTTACTCGGGCTACCTCGGGCGCCGGGCGGCCGCGGCCGAACGAATTTTACAGAGAAGCCGACGACGACATTATTTGTCTCACTCGCTCCTATGCACAAACCGCTCGCTCCCAGTCCGAGTTTTATTATCTCACGAGTGCGGGTGAATTTAACAAGTTTCAACCTTGTTACCTTGTCCTAAGAGTGTGGATACCCGCGCTTAATAGAATGTTTGTTTTCGGAAATAAAGATGCAAGCAATGCGGTTGTCATATTTTGTTTGTTTTTAGTTCCGTTAGTTTCTGCAGAGAAAGCAATAACTTATTTATTTTTTTTTGTCTTCTTGACTTTTGACACCACGCGCGAGTTAATGAGAGATATTTTTTTTGTTTTGTTAATTTTGTTTTTGTGTAGGTACTATTTAGTGTTTTTTTCTGTGAAAACAAAAAGAAATTGCTGTGTTTTGTGATTAAAATATTACCTAATTAAATAATGGAGAAATTAGTAGAGTGTGCCGATTGTGGTGAGAATTCGATTTGTTTACAAAAATTACGTATCCTTTCGCACAGTTTTCGTTCATAGAAAAAGTAATGGCCGCTTTTGGTCGCTAATGGATAATTTATACCTAGGAAGCAACTTCACATAACATAAGTTTACAACGTGAAGAAAAGGCAATATAAAAGTGGTAGGTAAACAATTTAACATCCTTATTACCTACTAATAGTATCAATTTTAAAAGATAAGAGCTTAATTACAACTGTTTAGATCTAGAGTGCCTACCTAGCTTGAAAACCAATGCACGCCCCTGCGTGTGGTCTCTGTGTTAATAAAAAATATATATATCTCTCTCTCTCTCATTTATTTAATTTACAATGTGGTTGGAGCAAGCAGAATATAATTGTCATTGGTTGGCTAAAAATTTAAATGAAAACATTTTCGATAATTAATAGTGTTTCTTACAGCTAAATTAAACCGATTTTAGACAAAAATTATCCAATTATATTTTTTAAGTAAATAAGGACATTTCAAAAATGAACTTAATATTTTTTTAACTTTTTAGATTTATGTAAGTATCTTGCTTGCGTATGAATTTTCATTAAAATCTTTTTTGTCAATATTGTTTGAAATAGACAGCTTCACATTTAATCAGGTGTCTACGTTAAACAGTGTCTTTTGTAACACGGCAAGTGTTCATTATAAACTAACATTATTTTATTATGCTGTTAGGGAAACCCTAAAATATTAAGTATTATATTTTTTTATATTATACTTTTTTAACATATTACTAACCTGTTGCATTTTTTATACAAATTGAAGTATTCGAACCAGTTGATGAACTTGAAGCTCTGCAATAGAAAACATATGTTATAGAAAAAATAATACACACACACAAACATATTATACAACTTGTTAATGTCCATCAGCCATTTTTGATGTCCCCACTGCTGGGGCCATAACCCACCACGCGGGCCCAATGCGGATTGGTGGGTGTTAACGACTGCAAATGGAGCCGGGACCAACGGCTTAACGTGCCTTCCGAAGCACGGAGGAGCTCGAGATAATAATTTTTTGGTCACCCATCCCATGACCGACCCTTGCGAACGTTGCTCAACTTCCGCAATCGCTGGGCCAGGCGCTAAACCACTGCGCTACCGAGCTCCACACGTGACTTGTTAATGAATGAACCCAAAATGGGAAAACCGTTGAGTGAACCAGGGAGTGAATGGTGGAGATTCAGATATACACACCCAACTGATCTGATCAGTATTCTAGGATATATAGGGATTTTAAAAAAACCGCGAAATTATCATAAAAATGTATGGAAATCCTGAAACTGAAAACTCTGATCCTTACATCTCTTAGCTAGAATACTGATCAGATCAGTTGGGTGTGTATAGCGATCTGAATCTCCTCCATTCACTCCATGGATGGCCATCATCAGATCACAGCTAGGTCAATCCTTGGCGGAGAACCAAGGCTTCAAAGTTACCTCGTTTGTATGAAAATCGACTGGTGTATTTAGTTATGTACTTATTTAATATTACTCCCTCACTCACACACACACACACGCACACACACACATATAATGAGCTATTATTATTAAGACTACCTATACTATTATTAATTCAGTATACTTAGGTGATCCGCAGGTGAGGACCTGGAGACCTGAAATACAGGGTCGCCCTAGTTTGGGCTCCAGATCAAACACTCGAAGCACTCTGTGATGTAATTATGCTGCTTTGTTGTTATTTGTGTGTGATGAAATAAATGTCTTTTATTTATTATTATTATTTATGTGACCGCCACTGTATGTGATTATAAAAAAAAACTTACTCAACAATTTTCCTTTTCTCGCTCAAAGGCCTCGGTTTCCCAATCTTCTGTCTCAGTCGCTCCATCATGCTCGCATCTAGGAGTGCATTCTCGGTCTCCCTCCCACGTATCTTCTCTCTCAACTTTTGTTCTAGTAACTTCATCGGTGACAGGAAACTATCAGCGGGTTTGATTTGATCTTCTTCAGATCTTAATTGTCTTTTTGGCGTTTTTAGATTTAGTTCTTCACGAGATGAAATTGTTTTTGAATCTGGATCTGAAATAACTAAATAATACATTTTATTGTAGTAGGCCCTCTGTTTTTTGTGAACTGTAATTACCTACTTATTTAATACGTTTATTTTTTTTTTACACAAATTTTTTGCTCTATATAATTATTGTAACGTGTGGTCAGTGGCGTGCATACCATATAGGCAGTTAGGCAGTGCTTACCTCATGACGAACCTAATAAAAATAGATACCACTAGTCACTAGTGTTAAAGTAAAAAATAATTATTTGGTTCCGTTAATATTCTATAATAACCAAATTTCTATTGAACACTCAGATAGTAAGCAAATTTTCCTTGCGCATCATTCCTACCTACGCGCTACGGTGGGGTAAGCAGTCTCCAGAATGCATATTCGAAGCAAGGAGCGTTTCATACAAAACTCATTTAAAAATTTTCGGTAAAAGTTATACGACCACAGAAAAAAGTGCGCTCTTTATACGTGTAAGGTTCTAAAACATGACCTTCGCAATATAACAGCGCTAGGTAATTATGCTTACTCGGGCTACCTCGGGCGCCGGGCGGCCGCGGCCGAACGAATTTTACAGAGAAGCCGACGACGACATTATTTGTCTCACTCGCTCCTATGCACAAACCGCTCGCTCCCAGTCCGAGTTTTATTATCTCACGAGTGCGGGTGAATTTAACAAGTTTCAACCTTGTTACCTTGTCCTAAGAGTGTGGATACCCGCGCTTAATAGAATGTTTGTTTTCGGAAATAAAGATGCAAGCAATGCGGTTGTCATATTTTGTTTGTTTTTAGTTCCGTTAGTTTCTGCAGAGAAAGCAATAACTTATTTATTTTTTTTTGTCTTCTTGACTTTTGACACCACGCGCGAGTTAATGAGAGATATTTTTTTTGTTTTGTTAATTTTGTTTTTGTGTAGGTACTATTTAGTGTTTTTTCTGTGAAAACAAAAAGAAATTGCTGTGTTTTGTGATTAAAATATTACCTAATTAAATAATGGAGAAATTAGTAGAGTGTGCCGATTGTGGTGAGAATTCGATTTGTTTACAAAAATTACGTATCCTTTCGCACAGTTTTCGTTCATAGAAAAAGTAATGGCCGCTTTTGGTCGCTAATGGATAATTTATACCTAGGAAGCAACTTCACATAACATAAGTTTACAACGTGAAGAAAAGGCAATATAAAAGTGGTAGGTAAACAATTTAACATCCTTATTACCTACTAATAGTATCAATTTTAAAAGATAAGAGCTTAATTACAACTGTTTAGATCTAGAGTGCCTACCTAGCTTGAAAACCAATGCACGCCCCTGCGTGTGGTCTCTGTGTTAATAAAAAATATATATATCTCTCTCTCTCTCTCTCATTTATTTAATTTACAATGTGGTTGGAGCAAGCAGAATATAATTGTCATTGGTTGGCTAAAAATTTAAATGAAAACATTTTCGATAATTAATAGTGTTTCTTACAGCTAAATTAAACCGATTTTAGACAAAAATTATCCAATTATATTCTTTAAGTAAATTAGGACATTTCAAAAATGAACTTAATATTTTTTTAACTTTTTAGATTTATGTAAGTATCTTGCTTGCGTATGAATTTTCATTAAAATCTTTTTTGTCAATATTGTTTGAAATAGACAGCTTCACATTTAATCAGGTGTCTACGTTAAACAGTGTCTTTTGTAACACGGCAAGTGTTCATTATAAACTAACATTATTTTATTATGCTGTTAGGGAAACCCTAAAATATTAAGTATTATATTTTTTTATATTATACTTTTTTAACATATTACTAACCTGTTGCATTTTTTATACAAATTGAAGTATTCGAACCAGTTGATGAACTTGAAGCTCTGCAATAGAAAACATATGTTATAGAAAAAATAATACACACACACACAAACATATTATACAACTTGTTAATGTCCATCAGCCATTTTTGATGTCCCCACTGCTGGGGCCATAACCCACCACGCGGGCCCAATGCGGATTGGTGGGTGTTAACGACTGCAAATGGAGCCGGGACCAACGGCTTAACGTGCCTTCCGAAGCACGGAGGAGCTCGAGATAATAATTTTTTGGTCACCCATCCCATGACCGACCCTTGCGAACGTTGCTCAACTTCCGCAATCGCTGGGCCAGGCGCTAAACCACTGCGCTACCGAGCTCCACACGTGACTTGTTAATGAATGAACCCAAAATGGGAAAACCGTTGAGTGAACCAGGGAGTGAATGGTGGAGATTCAGATATACACACCCAACTGATCTGATCAGTATACTAGGATATATAGGGATTTTAAAAAAACCGCGAAAATTATCATAAAAATGTATGGAAATCCTGAAACTGAAAACTCTGATCCTTACATCTCTTAGCTAGAATACTGATCAGATCAGTTGGGTGTGTATAGCGATCTGAATCTCCTCCATTCACTCCATGGATGGCCATCATCAGATCACAGCTAGGTGAATCCTTGGCGGAGAACCAAGGCTTCAAAGTTACCTCGTTTGTATGAAAATCGACTGGTGTATTTAGTTATGTACTTATTTAATATTACTCCCTCACTCACACACACACACACGCACACACACACATATAATGAGCTATTATTATTAAGACTACCGATACTATTATTAATTCAGTATACTTAGGTGATCCGCAGGTGAGGACCTGGAGACCTGAAATACAGGGTCGCCCTAGTTTGGGCTCCAGATCAAACACTCGAAGCACTCTGTGATGTAATTATGCTGCTTTGTTGTTATTTGTGTGTGATGAAATAAATGTCTTTTATTTATTATTATTATTTATTTGACCGCCACTGTATGTGATTATAAAAAAAAACTTACTCAACAATTTTCCTTTTCTCGCTCAAAGGCATCGGTTTCCCAATCTTCTGTCTCAGTCGCTCCATCATGCTCGCATCTAGGAGTGCATTCTCGGTCTCCCTCCCACGTATCTTCTCTCTCAACTTTTGTTCTAGTAACTTCATCGGTGACAGGAAACTATCAGCGGGTTTGATTTGATCTTCTTCAGATCTTAATTGTCTTTTTGGCGTTTTTAGATTTAGTTCTTCACGAGATGAAATTGTTTTTGAATCTGGATCTGAAATAACTAAATAATACATTTTATTGTAGTAGGCCCTCTGTTTTTTGTGAACTGTAATTACCTACTTATTTAATACGTTTATTTTTTGTTTACACAAATTTTTTGCTCTATATAATTATTGTAACGTGTGGTCAGTGGCGTGCATACCATATAGGCAGTTAGGCAGTGCTTACCTCATGACGAACCTAATAAAAATAGATACCACTAGTCACTAGTGTTAAAGTAAAAAATAATTATTTGGTTCCGTTAATATTCTATAATAACCAAATTTCTATTGAACACTCAGATAGTAAGCAAATTTTCCTTGCGCATCATTCCTACCTACGCGCTACGGTGGGGTAAGCAGTCTCCAGAATGCATATTCGAAGCAAGGAGCGTTTCATACAAAACTCATTTAAAAATTTTCGGTAAAAGTTATACGACCACAGAAAAAAGTGCGCTCTTTATACGTGTAAGGTTCTAAAACATGACCTTCGCAATATAACAGCGCTAGGTAATTATGCTTACTCGGGCTACCTCGGGCGCCGGGCGGCCGCGGCCGAACGAATTTTACAGAGAAGCCGACGACGACATTATTTGTCTCACTCGCTCCTATGCACAAACCGCTCGCTCCCAGTCCGAGTTTTATTATCTCACGAGTGCGGGTGAATTTAACAAGTTTCAACCTTGTTACCTTGTCCTAAGAGTGTGGATACCCGCGCTTAATAGAATGTTTGTTTTCGGAAATAAAGATGCAAGCAATGCGGTTGTCATATTTTGTTTGTTTTTAGTTCCGTTAGTTTCTGCAGAGAAAGCAATAACTTATTTTTTTTTTTTTGTCTTCTTGACTTTTGACACCACGCGCGAGTTAATGAGAGATATTTTTTTTGTTTTGTTAATTTTGTTTTTGTGTAGGTACTATTTAGTGTTTTTTCTGTGAAAACAAAAAGAAATTGCTGTGTTTTGTGATTAAAATATTACCTAATTAAATAATGGAGAAATTAGTAGAGTGTGCCGATTGTGGTGAGAATTCGATTTGTTTACAAAAATTACGTATCCTTTCGCACAGTTTTCGTTCATAGAAAAAGTAATGGCCGCTTTTGGTCGCTAATGGATAATTTATACCTAGGAAGCAACTTCACATAACATAAGTTTACAACGTGAAGAAAAGGCAATATAAAAGTGGTAGGTAAACAATTTAACATCCTTATTACCTACTAATAGTATCAATTTTAAAAGATAAGAGCTTAATTACAACTGTTTAGATCTAGAGTGCCTACCTAGCTTGAAAACCAATGCACGCCCCTGCGTGTGGTCTCTGTGTTAATAAAAAATATATATATCTCTCTCTCTCTCTCTCATTTATTTAATTTACAATGTGGTTGGAGCAAGCAGAATATAATTGTCATTGGTTGGCTAAAAATTTAAATGAAAACATTTTCGATAATTAATAGTGTTTCTTACAGCTAAATTAAACCGATTTTAGACAAAAATTATCCAATTATATTTTTTAAGTAAATTAGGACATTTCAAAAATGAACTTAATATTTTTTTAACTTTTTAGATTTATGTAAGTATCTTGCTTGCGTATGAATTTTCATTAAAATCTTTTTTGTCAATATTGTTTGAAATAGACAGCTTCACATTTAATCAGGTGTCTACGTTAAACAGTGTCTTTTGTAACACGGCAAGTGTTCATTATAAACTAACATTATTTTATTATGCTGTTAGGGAAACCCTAAAATATTAAGTATTATATTTTTTTATATTATACTTTTTTAACATATTACTAACCTGTTGCATTTTTTATACAAATTGAAGTATTCGAACCAGTTGATGAACTTGAAGCTCTGCAATAGAAAACATATGTTATAGAAAAAATAATACACACACACACAAACATATTATACAACTTGTTAATGTCCATCAGCCATTTTTGATGTCCCCACTGCTGGGGCCATAACCCACCACGCGGGCCCAATGCGGATTGGTGGGTGTTAACGACTGCAAATGGAGCCGGGACCAACGGCTTAACGTGCCTTCCGAAGCACGGAGGAGCTCGAGATAATAATTTTTTGGTCACCCATCCCATGACCGACCCTTGCGAACGTTGCTCAACTTCCGCAATCGCTGGGCCAGGCGCTAAACCACTGCGCTACCGAGCTCCACACGTGACTTGTTAATGAATGAACCCAAAATGGGAAAACCGTTGAGTGAACCAGGGAGTGAATGGTGGAGATTCAGATATACACACCCAACTGATCTGATCAGTATTCTAGGATATATAGGGATTTTAAAAAAACCGCGAAATTATCATAAAAATGTATGGAAATCCTGAAACTGAAAACTCTGATCCTTACATCTCTTAGCTAGAATACTGATCAGATCAGTTGGGTGTGTATAGCGATCTGAATCTCCTCCATTCACTCCATGGATGGCCATCATCAGATCACAGCTAGGTCAATCCTTGGCGGAGAACCAAGGCTTCAAAGTTACCTCGTTTGTATGAAAATCGACTGGTGTATTTAGTTATGTACTTATTTAATATTACTCCCTCACTCACACACACACACACGCACACACACACATATAATGAGCTATTATTATTAAGACTACCTATACTATTATTAATTCAGTATACTTAGGTGATCCGCAGGTGAGGACCTGGAGACCTGAAATACAGGGTCGCCCTAGTTTGGGCTCCAGATCAAACACTCGAAGCACTCTGTGATGTAATTATGCTGCTTTGTTGTTATTTGTGTGTGATGAAATAAATGTCTTTTATTTATTATTATTATTTATGTGACCGCCACTGTATGTGATTATAAAAAAAAACTTACTCAACAATTTTCCTTTTCTCGCTCAAAGGCCTCGGTTTCCCAATCTTCTGTCTCAGTCGCTCCATCATGCTCGCATCTAGGAGTGCATTCTCGGTCTCCCTCCCACGTATCTTCTCTCTCAACTTTTGTTCTAGTAACTTCATCGGTGACAGGAAACTATCAGCGGGTTTGATTTGATCTTCTTCAGATCTTAATTGTCTTTTTGGCGTTTTTAGATTTAGTTCTTCACGAGATGAAATTGTTTTTGAATCTGGATCTGAAATAACTAAATAATACATTTTATTGTAGTAGGCCCTCTGTTTTTTGTGAACTGTAATTACCTACTTATTTAATACGTTTATTTTTTTTTTACACAAATTTTTTGCTCTATATAATTATTGTAACGTGTGGTCAGTGGCGTGCATACCATATAGGCAGTTAGGCAGTGCTTACCTCATGACGAACCTAATAAAAATAGATACCACTAGGCAGTGTTGGGCAAAATGTAATTAACTACTAATTAACAATTACAATTACAAATTGTAATTGGCGACTTCAGTTACAAATTACTTGAAATTATTAAAAAGTAATTCAGTTAACAATTACAATTGGTAATTGTAATTGTTAATTGTAATTACCTTACTACTTATATAATTTCTTTTAAAGTTGGGGTAGTATTTTAAATAATACGATGTAGTTTCTGTGGTAGGTAGCGAAACCACTGCTAACGACGCACTGACGCGACGGGTGCGACGAAGAGAGGAGTAGGGATGCGCCGATCCGCAAGCTGATTATCTAAATAGAAACTATTTAGCGACCGGTTTCATTTGACAAACATTGCTACTTTTCTTTGGTATGTTTTTTAGGCCAAAAAGAAGAAGCAATGTATCACATTCATCTGTCAAATGAGACCGGTCGCTTGGTGGTTTCTGATTGGATAATCAACCCGCCGATCTTTTGAAAGATCGGATTGGCAGGCATACGGTCCGGCGATTTTCGGATCGGATCGAGACCATACGATTTTTTGCCGGATCGATACAAAACTTGAAAGATAGGATCGCTTGGATCGTATGAATTAAAACGTGGTTTGTTTACGAAAAATTGGTACTTACTTAGGTTTATTTGTAACGAATCATATCTTTGTTTACATTCTAAACATGGCGGCATCAATCATCATCATTCAAGGTACTTGTTTACAAGTTTTACATGGGTTTTTTCTATTTATTGGGGTCGACAAGCAGTTTCACAATAAGTAATCTTAAGCTAATCTTAAATAGTAGATTTAGTAAATTGTCAAAAAGACCAACACCGTCAACCACAGATTAATAACTTTATTTTTAATGGTTTACTTCATAAAAATCAAAAAATAATTGCGTCCTTACTTATTTGCATCCGATCCGGATCGATTCCCTAAGGATCGTATTGACGGCATGCGATCCGATACAATCCATTACGATTCGAAAAATCGGACCGACGACCCCGGAACGAAAATCCCTAGAGAGGAGAGGTGCACGTGAGGAGGCGCGAGAAGGGATACCTGTGTGCAGTAACAAGCCACACACACACACACACACATGCACTAAAAGCATCGGTTGTGATATGCTGCGTGAGGACAGCAAGCGATCAACATCTCAATTTTATTTATCTTTTATGTAACCCCATAAAAAGTAATTGAGTAATTTTAATTACAAACTAATGTAATTAGAATTACTAGTGATTTATGTAGTTGCATTAAATTAATTCCAATTACATGTAATTTCAATTAAAGTAATTCAATTACTTTTCATCTAATTAGTAATTTAATTACAAAAGTAATTAATTACGCCCAACACTGCCACTAGTCACTAGTGTTAAAGTAAAAAATAATTATTTGGTTCCGTTAATATTCTATAATAACCAAATTTCTATTGAACACTCAGATAGTAAGCAAATTTTCCTTGCGCATCATTCCTACCTACGCGCTACGGTGGGGTAAGCAGTCTCCAGAATGCATATTCGAAGCAAGGAGCGTTTCATACAAAACTCATTTAAAAATTTTCGGTAAAAGTTATACGACCACAGAAAAAAGTGCGCTCTTTATACGTGTAAGGTTCTAAAACATGACCTTCGCAATATAACAGCGCTAGGTAATTATGCTTACTCGGGCTACCTCGGGCGCCGGGCGGCCGCGGCCGAACGAATTTTACAGAGAAGCCGACGACGACATTATTTGTCTCACTCGCTCCTATGCACAAACCGCTCGCTCCCAGTCCGAGTTTTATTATCTCACGAGTGCGGGTGAATTTAACAAGTTTCAACCTTGTTACCTTGTCCTAAGAGTGTGGATACCCGCGCTTAATAGAATGTTTGTTTTCGGAAATAAAGATGCAAGCAATGCGGTTGTCATATTTTGTTTGTTTTTAGTTCCGTTAGTTTCTGCAGAGAAAGCAATAACTTAATTTTTTTTTTTTGCCTTCTTGACTTTTGACACCACGCGCGAGTTAATGAGAGATATTTTTTTTGTTTTGTTAATTTTGTTTTTGTGTAGGTACTATTTAGTGTTTTTTCTGTGAAAACAAAAAGAAATTGCTGTGTTTTGTGATTAAAATATTACCTAATTAAATAATGGAGAAATTAGTAGAGTGTGCCGATTGTGGTGAGAATTCGATTTGTTTACAAAAATTACGTATCCTTTCGCACAGTTTTCGTTCATAGAAAAAGTAATGGCCGCTTTTGGTCGCTAATGGATAATTTATACCTAGGAAGCAACTTCACATAACATAAGTTTACAACGTGAAGAAAAGGCAATATAACAGTGGTAGGTAAACAATTTAACATCCTTATTACCTACTAATAGTATCAATTTTAAAAGATAAGAGCTTAATTACAACTGTTTAGATCTAGAGTGCCTACCTAGCTTGAAAACCAATGCACGCCCCTGCGTGTGGTCTCTGTGTTAATAAAAAATATATATATCTCTCTCTCTCTCATTTATTTAATTTACAATGTGGTTGGAGCAAGCAGAATATAATTGTCATTGGTTGGCTAAAAATTTAAATGAAAACATTTTCGATAATTAATAGTGTTTCTTACAGCTAAATTAAACCGATTTTAGACAAAAATTATCCAATTATATTTTTTAAGTAAATTAGGACATTTCAAAAATGAACTTAATATTTTTTTAACTTTTTAGATTTATGTAAGTATCTTGCTTGCGTATGAATTTTCATTAAAATCTTTTTTGTCAATATTGTTTGAAATAGACAGCTTCACATTTAATCAGGTGTCTACGTTAAACAGTGTCTTTTGTAACACGGCAAGTGTTCATTATAAACTAACATTATTTTATTATGCTGTTAGGGAAACCCTAAAATATTAAGTATTATATTTTTTTATATTATACTTTTTTAACATATTACTAACCTGTTGCATTTTTTATACAAATTGAAGTATTCGAACCAGTTGATGAACTTGAAGCTCTGCAATAGAAAACATATGTTATAGAAAAAATAATACACACACACACAAACATATTATACAACTTGTTAATGTCCATCAGCCATTTTTGATGTCCCCACTGCTGGGGCCATAACCCACCACGCGGGCCCAATGCGGATTGGTGGGTGTTAACGACTGCAAATGGAGCCGGGACCAACGGCTTAACGTGCCTTCCGAAGCACGGAGGAGCTCGAGATAATAATTTTTTGGTCACCCATCCCATGACCGACCCTTGCGAACGTTGCTCAACTTCCGCAATCGCTGGGCCAGGCGCTAAACCACTGCGCTACCGAGCTCCACACGTGACTTGTTAATGAATGAACCCAAAATGGGAAAACCGTTGAGTGAACCAGGGAGTGAATGGTGGAGATTCAGATATACACACCCAACTGATCTGATCAGTATTCTAGGATATATAGGGATTTTAAAAAAACCGCGAAATTATCATAAAAATGTATGGAAATCCTGAAACTGAAAACTCTGATCCTTACATCTCTTAGCTAGAATACTGATCAGATCAGTTGGGTGTGTATAGCGATCTGAATCTCCTCCATTCACTCCATGGATGGCCATCATCAGATCACAGCTAGGTCAATCCTTGGCGGAGAACCAAGGCTTCAAAGTTACCTCGTTTGTATGAAAATCGACTGGTGTATTTAGTTATGTACTTATTTAATATTACTCCCTCACTCACACACACACACACGCACACACACACACATATAATGAGCTATTATTATTAAGACTACCTATACTATTATTAATTCAGTATACTTAGGTGATCCGCAGGTGAGGACCTGGAGACCTGAAATACAGGGTCGCCCTAGTTTGGGCTCCAGATCAAACACTCGAAGCACTCTGTGATGTAATTATGCTGCTTTGTTGTTATTTGTGTGTGATGAAATAAATGTCTTTTATTTATTATTATTATTTATGTGACCGCCACTGTATGTGATTATAAAAAAAAACTTACTCAACAATTTTCCTTTTCTCGCTCAAAGGCCTCGGTTTCCCAATCTTCTGTCTCAGTCGCTCCATCATGCTCGCATCTAGGAGTGCATTCTCGGTCTCCCTCCCACGTATCTTCTCTCTCAACTTTTGTTCTAGTAACTTCATCGGTGACAGGAAACTATCAGCGGGTTTGATTTGATCTTCTTCAGATCTTAATTGTCTTTTTGGCGTTTTTAGATTTAGTTCTTCACGAGATGAAATTGTTTTTGAATCTGGATCTGAAATAACTAAATAATACATTTTATTGTAGTAGGCCCTCTGTTTTTTGTGAACTGTAATTACCTACTTATTTAATACGTTTATTTTTTGTTTACACAAATTTTTTGCTCTATATAATTATTGTAACGTGTGGTCAGTGGCGTGCATACCATATAGGCAGTTAGGCAGTGCTTACCTCATGACGAACCTAATAAAAATAGATACCACTAGTCACTAGTGTTAAAGTAAAAAATAATTATTTGGTTCCGTTAATATTCTATAATAACCAAATTTCTATTGAACACTCAGATAGTAAGCAAATTTTCCTTGCGCATCATTCCTACCTACGCGCTACGGTGGGGTAAGCAGTCTCCAGAATGCATATTCGAAGCAAGGAGCGTTTCATACAAAACTCATTTAAAAATTTTCGGTAAAAGTTATACGACCACAGAAAAAAGTGCGCTCTTTATACGTGTAAGGTTCTAAAACATGACCTTCGCAATATAACAGCGCTAGGTAATTATGCTTACTCGGGCTACCTCGGGCGCCGGGCGGCCGCGGCCGAACGAATTTTACAGAGAAGCCGACGACGACATTATTTGTCTCACTCGCTCCTATGCACAAACCGCTCGCTCCCAGTCCGAGTTTTATTATCTCACGAGTGCGGGTGAATTTAACAAGTTTCAACCTTGTTACCTTGTCCTAAGAGTGTGGATACCCGCGCTTAATAGAATGTTTGTTTTCGGAAATAAAGATGCAAGCAATGCGGTTGTCATATTTTGTTTGTTTTTAGTTCCGTTAGTTTCTGCAGAGAAAGCAATAACTTATTTATTTTTTTTTGTCTTCTTGACTTTTGACACCACGCGCGAGTTAATGAGAGATATTTTTTTTGTTTTGTTAATTTTGTTTTTGTGTAGGTACTATTTAGTGTTTTTTCTGTGAAAACAAAAAGAAATTGCTGTGTTTTGTGATTAAAATATTACCTAATTAAATAATGGAGAAATTAGTAGAGTGTGCCGATTGTGGTGAGAATTCGATTTGTTTACAAAAATTACGTATCCTTTCGCACAGTTTTCGTTCATAGAAAAAGTAATGGCCGCTTTTGGTCGCTAATGGATAATTTATACCTAGGAAGCAACTTCACATAACATAAGTTTACAACGTGAAGAAAAGGCAATATAAAAGTGGTAGGTAAACAATTTAACATCCTTATTACCTACTAATAGTATCAATTTTAAAAGATAAGAGCTTAATTACAACTGTTTAGATCTAGAGTGCCTACCTAGCTTGAAAACCAATGCACGCCCCTGCGTGTGGTCTCTGTGTTAATAAAAAATATATATATCTCTCTCTCTCTCATTTATTTAATTTACAATGTGGTTGGAGCAAGCAGAATATAATTGTCATTGGTTGGCTAAAAATTTAAATGAAAACATTTTCGATAATTAATAGTGTTTCTTACAGCTAAATTAAACCGATTTTAGACAAAAATTATCCAATTATATTTTTTAAGTAAATTAGGACATTTCAAAAATGAACTTAATATTTTTTTAACTTTTTAGATTTATGTAAGTATCTTGCTTGCGTATGAATTTTCATTAAAATCTTTTTTGTCAATATTGTTTGAAATAGACAGCTTCACATTTAATCAGGTGTCTACGTTAAACAGTGTCTTTTGTAACACGGCAAGTGTTCATTATAAACTAACATTATTTTATTATGCTGTTAGGGAAACCCTAAAATATTAAGTATTATATTTTTTTATATTATACTTTTTTAACATATTACTAACCTGTTGCATTTTTTATACAAATTGAAGTATTCGAACCAGTTGATGAACTTGAAGCTCTGCAATAGAAAACATATGTTATAGGAAAAATAATACACACACACACAAACATATTATACAACTTGTTAATGTCCATCAGCCATTTTTGATGTCCCCACTGCTGGGGCCATAACCCACCACGCGGGCCCAATGCGGATTGGTGGGTGTTAACGACTGCAAATGGAGCCGGGACCAACGGCTTAACGTGCCTTCCGAAGCACGGAGGAGCTCGAGATAATAATTTTTTGGTCACCCATCCCATGACCGACCCTTGCGAACGTTGCTCAACTTCCGCAATCGCTGGGCCAGGCGCTAAACCACTGCGCTACCGAGCTCCACACGTGACTTGTTAATGAATGAACCCAAAATGGGAAAACCGTTGAGTGAACCAGGGAGTGAATGGTGGAGATTCAGATATACACACCCAACTGATCTGATCAGTATACTAGGATATATAGGGATTTTAAAAAAACCGCGAAATTATCATAAAAATGTATGGAAATCCTGAAACTGAAAACTCTGATCCTTACATCTCTTAGCTAGAATACTGATCAGATCAGTTGGGTGTGTATAGCGATCTGAATCTCCTCCATTCACTCCATGGATGGCCATCATCAGATCACAGCTAGGTCAATCCTTGGCGGAGAACCAAGGCTTCAAAGTTACCTCGTTTGTATGAAAATCGACTGGTGTATTTAGTTATGTACTTATTTAATATTACTCCCTCACACACACACGCACACACACACATATAATGAGCTATTATTATTAAGACTACCGATACTATTATTAATTCAGTATACTTAGGTGATCCGCAGGTGAGGACCTGGAGACCTGAAATACAGGGTCGCCCTAGTTTGGGCTCCAGATCAAACACTCGAAGCACTCTGTGATGTAATTATGCTGCTTTGTTGTTATTTGTGTGTGATGAAATAAATGTCTTTTATTTATTATTATTATTTATGTGACCGCCACTGTATGTGATTATAAAAAAAAACTTACTCAACAATTTTCCTTTTCTCGCTCAAAGGCATCGGTTTCCCAATCTTCTGTCTCAGTCGCTCCATCATGCTCGCATCTAGGAGTGCATTCTCGGTCTCCCTCCCACGTATCTTCTCTCTCAACTTTTGTTCTAGTAACTTCATCGGTGACAGGAAACTATCAGCGGGTTTGATTTGATCTTCTTCAGATCTTAATTGTCTTTTTGGCGTTTTTAGATTTAGTTCTTCACGAGATGAAATTGTTTTTGAATCTGGATCTGAAATAACTAAATAATACATTTTATTGTAGTAGGCCCTCTGTTTTTTGTGAACTGTAATTACCTACTTATTTAATACGTTTATTTTTTGTTTACACAAATTTTTTGCTCTATATAATTATTGTAACGTGTGGTCAGTGGCGTGCATACCATATAGGCAGTTAGGCAGTGCTTACCTCATGACGAACCTAATAAAAATAGATACCACTAGTCACTAGTGTTAAAGTAAAAAATAATTATTTGGTTCCGTTAATATTCTATAATAACCAAATTTCTATTGAACACTCAGATAGTAAGCAAATTTTCCTTGCGCATCATTCCTACCTACGCGCTACGGTGGGGTAAGCAGTCTCCAGAATGCATATTCGAAGCAAGGAGCGTTTCATACAAAACTCATTTAAAAATTTTCGGTAAAAGTTATACGACCACAGAAAAAAGTGCGCTCTTTATACGTGTAAGGTTCTAAAACATGACCTTCGCAATATAACAGCGCTAGGTAATTATGCTTACTCGGGCTACCTCGGGCGCCGGGCGGCCGCGGCCGAACGAATTTTACAGAGAAGCCGACGACGACATTATTTGTCTCACTCGCTCCTATGCACAAACCGCTCGCTCCCAGTCCGAGTTTTATTATCTCACGAGTGCGGGTGAATTTAACAAGTTTCAACCTTGTTACCTTGTCCTAAGAGTGTGGATACCCGCGCTTAATAGAATGTTTGTTTTCGGAAATAAAGATGCAAGCAATGCGGTTGTCATATTTTGTTTGTTTTTAGTTCCGTTAGTTTCTGCAGAGAAAGCAATAACTTATTTTTTTTTTTTTGTCTTCTTGACTTTTGACACCACGCGCGAGTTAATGAGAGATATTTTTTTTGTTTTGTTAATTTTGTTTTTGTGTAGGTACTATTTAGTGTTTTTTCTGTGAAAACAAAAAGAAATTGCTGTGTTTTGTGATTAAAATATTACCTAATTAAATAATGGAGAAATTAGTAGAGTGTGCCGATTGTGGTGAGAATTCGATTTGTTTACAAAAATTACGTATCCTTTCGCACAGTTTTCGTTCATAGAAAAAGTAATGGCCGCTTTTGGTCGCTAATGGATAATTTATACCTAGGAAGCAACTTCACATAACATAAGTTTACAACGTGAAGAAAAG
Source organism: Agriphila straminella (assembly GCA_950108535.1). NCBI lineage: Eukaryota > Metazoa > Arthropoda > Insecta > Lepidoptera > Crambidae > Agriphila > Agriphila straminella. Next base: position 12,554,064 of record OX467312.1, read on the forward strand.
GCAATATAAAAGTGGTAGGTAAACAATTTAACATCCTTATTACCTACTAATAGTATCAAGTATATCACTTTTGGTGTAACTAATAAAAACATTCCTGATGACAATTTCCAACTTGTGGCACACACTTGTGATCGATCAATATCTATTCCTATATGCCACTGTGTTATTTTGGAGAGAGTGAGCTCAATTAGATACCTTGGCGTAATTCTGGATCACACCTTTAATTGGAAGTTGCATATTCAAATGACAGCGGACAGATGCCGTAAATTAATTTTTATTTTTAAAAATTTGCGCCATGTTGCTGATGGTAACTTAATTAAAATAATATATTACGCCTTAGCTCAATCCATTATATCTTACTGCATAAGAGCGTGGGGAAGTGCTAGCAAAAGTCACATTATTCGGGTAGAAAGAGCCCAGCGTGCATTGCTTAAAGTTATGACATTTAAGCCCTTTACGTTTCCTACAAATAGCCTTTACGCCCTTTGCGATGTATTAACTGTGAGGAAGTTGTTTATTGTTGAAACCATACTAACTCAACATAAGAAACTTACCTTTAATAAAAACCAGCTACTGAATCGCAGGTATTACCAAGTGTGTCCAACCCTTTCTTATTCATTATCATTCATGCACAAATTCCAGTGCTTTTTAGGCCCTTTCTTATATAATAAAATTAATAAAATAATTCATATATACCCATTAAATACATTCGACTGTAAAACTAAATTAACAGGTTGGCTAAAACCTAAAGGTTATGAAGATATAGAAGATTTATTTACCATAATGAAATAGAAATAGTCGTACTTAGTTATAAATTTCCGTACAAAGTACATTTGCACGTTAAAATGTAATAAAATGCTGAGTTTGTTAAAATATTATGTTCTTAGGCTCATCTCATAAGTTAGAAAAAAAACCTGTTTTCATTTTTCATTTTTTTTTTCACATAATAATTATTAAGTATGTAGTCATTAGAATAATTAAATGTGTACTAATGGAACAATTGGGAGAAATTGATAGCTAAAATACAGGCTCGGCCTAGTTTGGCTATCAATAATTTGCAAATTGTGTGCACATAATAATGTTCATTATGCATTATCTGCAGGTAAAATCTTAAGAAATTTTATGTTCCTAGTTTTAGTAGTCACTGCTGTATACTGAGGGCCTATTGCGTGATGACATCGCGGTGAGCGTGCGATGTTCGTTCCACTCCGTGGCACTATTAACTCACAAATAAGGTTCAATATCAAGTAAATTTGGCGACGAATTGCGTCCGACTATCGTGGTTCTTTTTGTAATAGGCCATCTGCCCAATATTTAAGATCTACCCACAGTTATTTTATTATATTTACCTAACTTTGTTGTGTAATTATTGGTGTCAATAAAAACAATATTATTATATTATTATTATTATTATAATTTTAAAAGATAAGAGCTTAATTACAACTGTTTAGATCTAGAGTGCCTACCTAGCTTGAAAACCAATGCACGCCCCTGCGTGTGGTCTCTGTGTTAATAAAAAATATATATATCTCTCTCTCTCTCATTTATTTAATTTACAATGTGGTTGGAGCAAGCAGAATATAATTGTCATTGGTTGGCTAAAAATTTAAATGAAAACATTTTCGATAATTAATAGTGTTTCTTACAGCTAAATTAAACCGATTTTAGACAAAAATTATCCAATTATATTTTTTAAGTAAATTAGGACATTTCAAAAATGAACTTAATATTTTTTTAACTTTTTAGATTTATGTAAGTATCTTGCTTGCGTATGAATTTTCATTAAAATCTTTTTTGTCAATATTGTTTGAAATAGACAGCTTCACATTTAATCAGGTGTCTACGTTAAACAGTGTCTTTTGTAACACGGCAAGTGTTCATTATAAACTAACATTATTTTATTATGCTGTTAGGGAAACCCTAAAATATTAAGTATTATATTTTTTTATATTATACTTTTTTAACATATTACTAACCTGTTGCATTTTTTATACAAATTGAAGTATTCGAACCAGTTGATGAACTTGAAGCTCTGCAATAGAAAACATATGTTATAGAAAAAATAATACACACACACACAAACATATTATACAACTTGTTAATGTCCATCAGCCATTTTTGATGTCCCCACTGCTGGGGCCATAACCCACCACGCGGGCCCAATGCGGATTGGTGGGTGTTAACGACTGCAAATGGAGCCGGGACCAACGGCTTAACGTGCCTTCCGAAGCACGGAGGAGCTCGAGATAATAATTTTTTGGTCACCCATCCCATGACCGACCCTTGCGAACGTTGCTCAACTTCCGCAATCGCTGGGCCAGGCGCTAAACCACTGCGCTACCGAGCTCCACACGTGACTTGTTAATGAATGAACCCAAAATGGGAAAACCGTTTCTTTGGACCATCAGAAAGAACAATTTTTACTATGGGACCAACTCTGAAATCGCGAATAATATCAGTATCATAAAAATTAATAACGAAAATATCAAAATGTATGAAACCGCTGATTTTTTTTCGCAATTTCAGAGTTGGTCCCATAGTAAAAGTTGTTTTTGGGTAATCTCCAAAAAAACCGGCCAAGTGCGAGTCGGACTCGCGCACAAAGGGTATGCCGTACCAAAAAAGGGCAAAAAAAAAACACGTTTGTTGTACCCCTACAACGTGTTTTTTTTGCCGCTCCCCAGTCCACTTAAATATTTATTTTATTCTCAAAGTGAAATAAGCTTTATTCAAATAAACTTAATTATTAAGTACTTTTGAATCGTCCCCTCCCCTCTTTTTGCGTCGGGGGTTAAAAAAACCTCAACTTACCCGAATGCTATTCGCTGCTTGGTCCGCCGTAGCGACATCCTAGCCGGCATTAGCGGGCCACGGCGCGCGTTCGAAGCGCTCGTCTGTTCGGTCGCTATTACTGTTAAACATTATAAAAAAACTAAAAAAAACTGGCCAAGTGCGAGTCGGACTCGCGCACGAAGGGTTCCGTACCAAAAATGGCAATAAAATCAGGTTTGTTGTATGGGAGCCCCCCTTAAATATTTATTTTATACTGCTTTTACTATTTGTTGTTATTACGGCAACAGAAATACATCATCTGTGAAAATTTCAACTGTCTAGCTATCACGGTTCATGAGATACAGCCTGGTGACAGACAGACAGGCGGACTGACAGCGGAGTCTTAGTAATAGGGACCCGTTTTTACCCTTTGGGTACGGAACCCTAAAAAGTGACAAAAACAGCTCCAAAAGGCAAGAAATAACTCCCAAAGAACGTAATATCAAATAAAAAAGGCTATTGAAGTTATCTACTTCAGGCATCAGTCACACACAAACTAAGCTAAGAATAATATTATGTTACCATTAAAGTGCGTAAACCAGTTAGAGTGCGGATTAACTAGTTAATCTGCAGATTACCCGGGGGATATTACAACCTCTTTAAACTTGCCAGCATGGGCGTACCGAGGGGGGCAGTTTACCTCCAACTATCAATTGTTATCAATAGAAGTTCTAATTTGCCATACAATACATTTGATTTACAATAAATTTGCCCCCCCTGGCCCAGAACCTGGGTACGTCCATGCTTGCCAGGTTTATGAACTGCTATAGTTTCGTCTCTATCTCGCTGTATAGTAAATAAAGGAGACGGCTTGACATAAGAAGATAGTCATTCAGAAAACTGGCAAGGGGTTGTAATGTAATACGGGGGCTGGTCGAGTCCGTTAAGGCTCCGTTACGCGAAATCACTTGTCTCTGTCTTTTCTTTACGTGTAAAGAGTATGGAAAATAACCTCACTTCTGCACTTTTTCGATGTTTTTCGTTGTTTTTTCATCATAATCTTTAGCACAATCATCTTTCTTAAAAAAAAGTTATTGGAGCAACTGCGCAGTACGTTAAAGTGTATTTTGATGTAGAATTCAATACGTTTCCGCTATTATTTACGCCAAAAATATGGCCCGCGACAAGCGCTTTTGATGATATTCTGATTTTTTTTACAATCATCTGTGAGGTTTATACGCAATTTAATACTTGTATGTACTAGATAATCTCTTTAGCTTGTCGTATGTTGGCCCCTTAAGGTGCAATTTTTTTTTTCATTTCTTATATTAATCTGCAGATTAACGACCAAGGGTCAGTTAAAGTAAGAAAACAGGTTCTTTAATTTAAAAAGTAGTATACCTAATTGAGGAGCTCGGTGGCGCAGTGGTTTAGCGCCTGGCCCAGCGATTGAGGAGGTTAAGCAACGTTCGCAAGGGTCGGTCATGGGATGGGTAACCAAAAATTTATTATCTCGTGCTCCTCCGTGCTTCGGAAGGCACGTTAAGCCGTTGGTCCCGGCTGTATTTGCAGTCGTTAACACCCACCAATCCGCATTGGGCCCGCGTGGTGGGTTATGGCCCATCCTCATTACCACCCATAAGGAAGGCCTGTGCCCCAGCAGTGGGGACATCAAAAATGGCTGATGGACTACCTAAATACATAAAAGAGGGTAGAGTGGACACAAAAGCGGGGTACGGGTACGGGTGAGGCTCAGAAAGTCCATTTCAGAATTCACATATTCCGTTTTAATTGGAGTTTCCACGTTGACCTCTTCCTCGGTTGCAGATATGACTCTAACCATCGGAGACTTGTCCAAGGTCCAAGGGAATTCAGTTTGTTGTTTACAAAACAATTCCAGGGAATTAACTGACAGCTAAAAGGAAAATTTATGAATGATGATCTTTGTACCATAATAAGTAGGTACTTAAAGAGCTCATTAGGTTAAGTTAGGTTAGAACTGCGGCCGGCGAAGCGCCAGAAACGACGTCTTTGTAAAATTTACTTTCAATAAAATTCTTTAACTTAAATTTCTTGAAGCCTTGGCTATTTCACTCACTGTCTTCCGCACTTTAATGCAGTGTATATGCAGATAAACTAGGTAAAGTGTGGAAATCTGCTACTTTAAGCAGTTTTATGGATCGTACCCGGTAATTTGCGGATTACTTAGTTAAATCGCACATTAACGTAGTCTGTACTTTAGCGGTAACACTAACATATAGGCTCGTATTATAGAATCAAACTCAAACTTAAATCTCTGCTTGAGTACAGTTAGAAAGGGATGGCGCTTTATGCGATGAATAGCACCATGCCTTTCTAACTGTACTCAAGCAGAGATTTAAATTTGAGTTTGATTCTATAATACGAGCCTTAAACTAAGTTCCTTATTTGTGATGAGAAGACAAAGATTTATTATTATTATTGAAGTTAGGTGGGGCAAGAGGTCATTTTGTTATAACACTTTTATATTTTTTTGTTTTATTAATATCTCATTTTTTCTAAAAGCCCCATTAAAAAAATGTGATAACATGAAAAAAAAACTTGCTGTAAAAACGTTTGAATCAAATCAATAATAAAGCCACAAACCTGCTTGTATGTGGTCAGCTAACTTGTCCAAGTCCGTGGGCGCGGCGGGCCGGCAAGTGTCGCACACGAACCTAGCGCCGGCGCACCCAGCGTGCGCCCCCACGCTGCCGCATAGCAGGCACGGGAATATCTCCCACACACTGGTATACAAATACAGGGTGAAAAAAGGCCCTCAACGAAGCCGAGGTCTACGTATTCTGCCCATCATCAGCAGGCCTCCTTCACTCGCTCAAGGTCGCGCTATAAGCACCCACCGCTAGCCGTTCCTTCACAAGCGAGCAGAGGGCGCCACACGCCCGCCGCCGTACGAGCGCGGCATCTTACTACCCAAGTAGGTATTGCCTCTTTATAATAGTAACAATGTCGAATCGACATTACTGTGCCGTGTACGGATGTCAAAATAAAAAAAAAGTTGTGTCGTCAGAAAAGGTAAGAGCACGCGATAAAAAGAGAGGCAACTACTAGGTGAACTGCGCGACCTGAATTGCACTTTGTTGTGTCGGAGCAAAAGTCGCTATTTATTTAAATGACTTGCCGAGTGCTGCTTCTGTACTTGTACTTAAAACGTAGTGATTATTTCCTCTGTGCTTGTACTATTAGTTATTCTGTGTCATCAGGACCATTTCTGTTCAAAATTTTATTGTTGCTGGTAAACGATTTTCATTTTTGATGTTAAAAAAGCATTGCAAACGCGTAAAACAGACAGCTGCGTGCAACTGAGTTGAACGAGGTCTACGTATTCTGCCCATCATCAGGACCATTTCTGTTCAAAATTATAGCTGGGAAACGATTTTAATTTTTGGTGTTAAAAAGCATTACATTACATTGCATTACCACGCAATGTAAATGTAACGCGCGCAACAGACCGCGCCTGCGAGTGTATGCTACACAGCGGCGGCGTGCGGCCGAGTTGAAAGGCAACGCTTATGTGCGTGCTCATGAAATACATTGAGTGATGACGTTTTGAAGCCATTGTTTGTTATGAAAAACAATGGACAAAATTTAGGAAATAACGAATAAAACAAGGCTTTTTAAAATTTTGAAAAAAAAATTGACTTTGACCTTCAATAACTTCGTAGCTATTGGTTTCCCAGGTATAGTCTAAAAGACAAAAATGATCCTGACGATGGGCGGAATGCGTGGAGTTCGGCTTCGTTGAGTGTGTTGTTACACCCGTTATGTTTGATTAGTTAGAGTAATTAAATTAGCTAGGTGTGTATTGTAACGATTTTTGTAGGATTTCCATTTTTTTTTTATTTTTAATATTCAATCCCGAAATAATCCCGGGATTGGCTAAGTGTAATCCTGAAATCCCGGGATCAGAAATAAGGACCGGGATCTAATTAACTAGGTGCGAGTCATATTTACAATAATAAATTATTTAATATTGTATAAAAGAAGCATTGTAAATGCTAAAATATCTAATTAAAAAAATACTTTATTATATTTTTCATGTTCAGAAACAAAAGGAAGGCGTGCATGAAATAGTATCGAGTCTATTATAATTTCACTAAAACTCACTCGGTGTCAGAGTCATGGTTCCTTCCCATCGGGCACTTGCACTCTTCCACGCTGCAGGTTATAGGCCTTTCGTAGATCTCAGCGAAAGCATTTTGTTCTAACTCCCATGCAGCATCCCTGATAATAAATATTGCTTCATACAACGTCAACGTGTTACAAAATAACCTGTACCACCAAACTGAACAACTTTTGCTATAGGACCAACTCTGAAATCGCGAAAAAAAAACAGCTGTTTCATACAAAAATTAATAACGAAAATATCAAAATTTATTAAACAGCTGATTTATTCCCGCGATTTCAGAGTTGGTCCCATAGTAAAAGTTGTTCAGTTTGATGGTCCCTATCTACCATATTCGATATTGGGGGTTATATTGTTACACATTGTATAAGGTTATACTACATTAATGATGTAATGATATACAGCGTGAAATTTTTTTTCATCATTTGGTTCCCGCCATGGGGTGGTTCCACTCATGATTACAAGCAACTGTTACTATGGAGCCAACTCTCCTCCTCGCAAAAAAATATCAGCTGTTCCATACATTAAGGTCGAGTAGGTACTGCACTTTTGTATGGAACAGCTGATTTTTTTGCGAGGAGGAGAGTTGGCCCACGGCGGGAACCAAGTAAGGAAAGTTCGCGCTGTATATTATATTTTTTTCGTTTTTCGACCTATGTTCCATGGAAAAAGTTCAGCTTAAGCAACGCTGTCACCATAAAATTTATCCACTGTTAGTACAAAAAGTACTTACCTATCAGGGACGTAATACCCCTGTACAACGACCGCTTGGTAAAAGTTTTCTTTGTCATTGCACAGCGGACATTTTAAATAGTGCATCCCAGCACTTAGCGCCATGCGCTAAAACAAACACAAATAACTGTATAGTCTGTTTATCCTTGCCTTATTTGATAAACTTGTGGAGCTCGGTGGCGCAGTGGTTTAGCGCCTGGCCCAGCGATTGCGGAAGCTAAGCAACGTTCGCAAGGGTCGGTCATGGGATGGGTGACCAAAAATTTATTATCTCGAGCTCCTCCGTGCTTCGGAAGGCACGTTAAGCCGTTGGTCCCGGCTGCATTTGCAGTCGTTAACACCCACCAATCCGCATTGGGCCCGCGTCCTCCTTACCACCCATAAGGAAGGCCTGTGCCCCAGCAGTGGCGACATCAAAAATGGCTGATGGACACATTTGATAAACAATCTTCGCCCAACTCTTTATTGAAAAAATCCTTGCTAAAATTAAAAATGCGAAAATCAGTTTGTTTGTTTGTCACCCCTTAACTATTAAACCGATCATCGTGAAATTTTGCATACATATTGTCAGGGGTGCAGAAAAGGACAGAGGGTACCTTTTATCCCGAAAAAGGAAATGTTCCCCTGGGATAGACAAAATACTATAGGCCGTTATAGGCTATCAACTTTTTTTTATCCTGGTTCCCTAGGGTCCAAACCTTGTGGATGAAGTCGCGGGCGCTAGTAAACAAATCAATATTATTTCATTTTAATTAATTATATTTTCTGTAATCCTCAGTGATGAGGATTCCGGGTGTAGTGCACTTCCACCTTCGGCCTTATCGTCACTTAACATCAGGTGAGGTGGAGGCCAAGCACTATTCCGTTGTGCATAAAAAAACTTACCTGTAAACAAGATCTATGGAACCACGCATCTCTGGCACAACATGGCGGCCAAAATGTCTGCAATGTTGGAAACGCATCTACTTCTTCATAACATATCACGCATACACACTCTGCTTTCAAAGATTCTGAAAAAAAAACAAAAATCGGTCCATAAATGTTGAAGTTTTTGATAAAAATAGTTAATATACAATCGCATTTAGAACCTCCTCTATTTTTGAAGTCAGTTAATTAAAAAGGACATACAAAAACCACTTACCAGATGGATTTTTAACCTTTTTGACCCGTTTATTGTGTAAATCCTTTAGAGCTTTTCTCTTCTCCTGCATTCTAACTTTGGCTTTGCTCATAATGCTATCAGGGATTTTCTGTTTGGGTGCATGAATTTGGCAAAATGACCTAAAAAACACAGGTGATTATTATAGGGACCAATGCCACAATTAGTACTTTTTTTTCAAAATTCAAAAATTATTTATTCAGTCTAGGCTGTTACAAGCACTTGTGAATGACATAGAAGTTACACCATCGGTTCGCAAACCCTGAGCGGGAAACCTTGTAACGAGAAGAACCGGCAAGAAACTCGTCAAGGGCTGCTTTTTTCCCTGTATATTTCATACAGAGTCGTCAACATTGAAAAATGACCTCCACATTTAAAGTGAGGTCATTTTCCATCACAATAATTAACAAAAGTTTGCACATAATGGGTAGGTAGGTTGAAATTAAATACCTACTACATATCGGATAGGTAATTGTGAGAGTAAAAAACTTTCATCTAGTTGAGAAATCAGTAATCACTATGTCTGCTACTCGAAAGTGCACCTAAGTAGGCAAAATTTACCAAAAAACACTTGATACAAGACATAAAAATAAAAATAGAAAACGCAATTTTTACAATTCACTAACTCAATACTAAACATACAGAAGCCCATCCGCGCGAGGATAATCAAGTAATAAGCTACTCTCGCTGCACGGCAATAAAGTACAATTTCAACTGAGTGACTGAGTCAGCCGTGAGCAAGTAGGCTAATATAACAGTTCAAGAGTGGAGGAGTGAGACCCCCTTGCCAATACATCACACAAGCATTTCCTTGTACAGACAACAACAGAAGTGGCTTAACACTTAAGTACTTATCATAACAACTTCTTCAAAGATTCTCAGTTTGAACATTAGTCAGAAAAGTAGCTATGACAAAGTACCAAAATGATGATTTTAACATGAATAAAAAAATCAACATCAGGCATTTTTATTGTTCCCACTGTTGGGGCACAGGCCTTCCTTATAGGACAAGGAAGATGGGGCCGTAACCTACCATGCGGGCCCAATGCGGATTGGCGGGTGTTAAAGACAGCAAAATATGCAGCCGGGATCAATGGCTTAACGTGTCTTCTGAAGCTAAGAGGAACTCAAGATAATACGTTTCATTCTTTCTTCTCTTAAAAAATAATTTCAACTGTCTAGCTATCACAGTTCATAATATAGCCTGGTGACAGACAGACGGACAGTGGAGTCTTAGTAATGGGGTCCCGTTTTTACCCTTTGGGTACGACTACGGAACCCTAAAAATAGATTACTCACTTATAATTGCCGTAAAACAGTGAGACAGCATTCTTCTCTCGTCCGCACGGCAGATGGAACTGTTTACGGCACTGGCTGACGCAGCAACCGAGGGTGGCGCCATCTTTGTTACAGTACGAACATTTCTGCGTCAGATAAAATACAATGTTATAGTAAATTGTAATACACTGGGAAAATGCTCATATTGTTAATTGGCCATTTGAAATGTCCTCACTGCTGGACCACATAGGTTCGCAGACCTGCCATAAGGTATATCCTTCATTCATAAGAATGGAGGATATACCATAACTAGACACCGTTATCAGATATACATTTTGGGAACAGACATTCTGGTAAAAATGTACTTCTCTGCCACACGAATTTCCCAAAACCGCCCCCCCCCCCCCCTAGCAAATAACCCAGGACCTACAGGAGTAAAGCAGGTTCGATTCCAAATTAATTGGGGTATAAAAAAGTTATTTCTGTTTGCCTACACATGACTAAACGCAATAAGGAAAAAAAAAGATGGCTGGTCGAAATATCAACAAAAATGGCAGTACAAAATGTTCAACTTTAAATTTTTTTTCATTTGTTTGCTAGAGTTGAAACTTTCCAGGATTACTTCAATAATCCTGACCTTGATCCTTCAACAAAAAAATGCCAACTCCCAAGTCGTGTGGCGGAGAAGTACATATTAGCTGACATTCTTAGGGATAGGGTAAAGGTTTTGTTATTATTTTAGTTTACCAATAAATCGAGTAATATGCTTATTATCATCTTATATCAGGGCAAAACTGAAAATAAGTGCTTTGCTTTAATTAAAGCAAAGATATCATTGAGTTTTTGCCGTTTTCTGTCGATGCGGCACACAGTCTAGTTTTTTTTTCTTCTTTATAAGTTATGTAGTCAATTATCATCTGTGTACGTATGTGATGGAAATAAACGATTTATCTATCTATCTATCAAGTAGTGGTAAAGGTTTGAATGTAGTATTCTGCCATCAAATAACAATTTAACAACTACCAAATCCTTCAAGTTAATTTATTACCTTAACAATAGGTATTTCAAATTAATTAGCTATATAAATAAGGTGTCAAACATTTCCTTTTTATGGTCATACTTACATCTTTGTTTTGGTTTGCTGCAATTATGTCTTGGTTTACTGAAAAAAGGAAAAGGAAACGTGGCAGGCCGCTAAGGAGATGGGCTGATGAAATAAGGGCTACAGCAGGTGGAGGATGGACAACAATAGCCAAATACAGGGAGAGGTGGAAAGAGTTGGGGGAGGCTTTTGTCTACAAAAGGCAAACAGACAAATAATTTAATAGATACTAATGATTTTATAAATATAAAAAAATATTGTTAAAAAATGTATGTATTTAATGTGTGAATGTCTGAATAAAGGCTTTTATTGTTATTATTATTATTATATAAATAAGGCTGCCAATCGTCCCGCAATTGGGAGGGACAGTCCTGCATTTGTTCTTATTGTTCTCCTTTATCAGGAGCCTCCCACTTTGTCCCACAAACATCAAATTGTTCACATTGAAATCATGCACATATAGACAGCTACAGCCACAGTGAAATCAATGCATTGCACACAAACCTAACAAGGTGGATCATGCGTTATGGCCACTGATTTTGGATTTTTAGGTGTGTCCCCCATTTTGTTTTAGGAAAGTTGGCAGCCTTAAATATAAAAATCAAACTTACATGTTTTTTGCTTCTCTCCACTTCAGCAAGTATGTCTGGGTATAAGAACCCAAAAAGACCCTCCTCATCTTTGCCTTTTTGTATCAAACAACATGACAATAACTGTAACAGAACAAAACATTGATATAGGTAGTATTTGTAAGTGAAGACTTCTGAATTTTTCTATAAATATTTGTCGAGATGTGGCAGTGTTTTAATTATTATTAGCTGCACACGAAACCCAATAGGTATAATTGTATTTTTAATGTTGTGGAGCATAAAATTAGTACAAAGATTCAAGTTAGATAATACTTACGACGCAAAAGTAATGGCATTGTATATCACCAATTGCATACAATTTTCCGTACGTAGTCTCGTCATCCACATCACGTTGGCAAAATGCACAAGGAGACCTATTTTCAGTCACTAATTTAGCTATAAACCTGTGTCTATCTCTACCACCTTTTGTTGTCATTTTTTAACTTAGAGGTCTCACAGAATTCTACCACCAACTAAGCCGTAATATAGTAAAAAGTTTAGTAGGCCATAAAAGACAACATACAATTAATTAATTTTACTAAATTTACTAAAAAATGCCATGCCAAATGATCAAAACAACTTTCTTCCTCAACTAAAGATTTAAAGAAACGATTTGACGAAGTGACGGAGAAAAGTTTCAAATTAAACGAGGGGTTGAGACGAGCTTTAGGCCGCGTTCCCTTTTGAGTCAATAGTACTGTTGGCGCTGTGAGCGCTAAAAGCTGTTCCGTTTTGATTATCGCGCTGACAGCACTGTTGACGCGATTTCAATTCGGAACGGCTATTATCGCACGCATCGCGCACCGAGCTTTGTTTTGACGTTTTGTAACGTCAAAACAATGTAAATAACGAATAAGAAGTTTGAAAGGACATGAAAAGTTGTATTTGTTAGTTGAAAATAAACTTAGGTACCTTGTTGCGCTCTTTCATACTGTTCCGTGCTTAAATTTAGAGAAATATCTCTACCCGTAGTTTCGTCTCTTTAATAAGCACTATCATCTTGTATTATTGCTGTTCTGCTTCGGGTTATAGAATCCAATAAACAATAAACTATAAGATAACAAAACCATAGGTCAATGCAAAACAACTCAAAACGTCAAATATGACAGACCGCTCACAGTGCTAACGCTCGAGAACGATATCACCGTGATCGCAAAATGGCGGCGATAGTGACGTCATCCGTGACGTAAATACTGCTATCGTTGGCGCGCTCACATCAAATCGGAACGAAGTGTGAGCGCGATATCAGTGATATTATCGCTGTTGGCGCAAAAGGGAACGCGGCCTTAGAGAGGAGTGAACCCACTCTACTGTCAAACAAACAAATGGCGGGAAAACGTTCTGAAACAGTTTGCCTAGCATGACCGATTTATATCGCGTGATATAGCATTTTATCGACACTCAACTGTCAAACTCCTTTGTCTTTTTGACAGTTAGGCCGGCCACACACAGACGGAATCCCGTTACGGAATTCCGTACGTACGTGATTCCGAACGCAGCTAATCCATACAAATCTATGGACTAGAATTCTACCACACACATGCGTGATTTTTCCATACGGAATCTTCATACATTATCGAAATTCCGTTCGGAATTCCGTAACGTGATTACGTCTATGTGTGGCCGGCCTTAAACGTGATAAAACGCTATATCACGCGATATAAATCGGTCATGCTAGGCAGGCTGGGTTGCGTTGCGTCACAGAATATATAATTAATAGTACAAGTTTGCGTTCCGAACCTACGCTCCGAGTGCAACTATATGCTCTAAGGCGGCCATCATGCTCATGCAAGCGTCAGTCAAATTCCATCAGTCATGAATTACGTTTGACTGACTGATGGAAAGTAGAAATCAACTTCATGCAACCAACAGTCACTACATTTGTCATAGACTTTTCGGTCGATGGTTGGGCGGTTGCTTAGTTACCGACATTGTGTGTGCAAATTTTACTTTTGTGAAAATAAATATCTTTAAATGGTCCGTGCAAGTTTTATTCCGCGACAAGTGGCGACCGATTGACAGAAGAAGAAATTTTTGAGCGGAAAAGCAATAATGGAACCGTTAAAAAGAAAACGCACACAAAAAAGACGCGAATTTACAGTCGCTGCAGAGACGGTGGAGAGGGCCATCGAACTGAAAAATACAGAAATATTAGATGGTGCCTTCTCGCTCTTAGCAGAAATTGCAGACAACTCTTTAGCCATTGAGTCTGCAATATGCGACATGTTCTATGAAAGGATGGTAGGGGTTATGAAGGACATGCTAAAGAGAGTCTTAGGACGGGCGTCTCTATCATTGATGGAGCTGCAAACAGTGTTATGCGACTGCGAAGCGACCATCAACAGTAGGCCATTAACCTATATGAGTAATAGCAAAGACGAACTGAGACCGATTACTCCGTCAATGTTTATTCAACCTAAGGCAGAGCATTGCGTACCGGAGATTGATGACATTGATAGGAAAACGTTAAATGTAAGGGTTAACTATTGTCAAAAACTACGCGATGATTTTAGACATCGTTTCAGGGCCGAATACGTTAGTCATTTAATTCAAAAGGGAAATCAACGGCCGGAGAGCGAAGTCAGTATAGGTGACGTTGTCCTATTAGAAATAGAAGACAAAAAACGACTGAATTGGCCACTGGCATTGGTGACCGACATCTACGTTGGGGCTGATGGGCATAGTCGTGTGGCCAAAGTGCGCACGGCAGCAGGGGAAAGGACGAGACCGCTGCAAAGGCTGTATACCTTAGAAATAAACGGCAACCAAACACCTGACAAGAACAAGGAACCTGACTCAACTTCTGACTCAACTCCTGACTCAACTTGTGACTCAACTCCTGACTCAGCTACAGTAGACAACCAGGATAAACTGGACTTAGTTCGTGATAATAAGCCGACGGTGACACGGTCGGGCAGGACAGTCAAGGTGCCTAACCGTTTTGGCGACTTCTCATGTTAACCTACCGGTTCTTCCCCTTCGGAGTTTGTCATAGACTTTTCGGTCGATGGTTGGGCGGTTGCTTAGTTACCGACATTGTGTGTGCAAATTTTACTTTTGTGAAAATAAATATCTTTAAATGGTCCGTGCAAGTTTTATTCCGCGACAACATTACACGGTAGGTTAATCGTCAGTCACGGCCGTGACTGTGGTTAAACTGACAGCAAAACCTACCGTGTAATGGCTGCCTAACGGCGTTTCAAACATTAGAGCTGAGCTGAGCTGAGGGCGTAGTACGAGTTGTGTTTCTCACCTCACTTTGCGAATAGTATCGGATGAAAGAGAAAAAATCATGCGAGTGAGTGAGCGAGTGAAAGAGAGAAGGCGATAGTTAACTATTCGCAAGGTGAAGTGAGGACAAAAAACCAACTCGTACTTACAGCTTGGCCATAAAGAGTTGAAATTAAATAAAATGGAACTAAATTTTTTCAGTACAAAATGTTGTCAACAGTGTATGTGTGTACAGTGTTGCTAAATTATTTGGCAACACTGTACACTGCTGATAGAAAGTGGCGCCCTCAATTTTTGTCAACTCTATAAAGAGTCATGATCATAAGATCAAGCTGTACTAGGCCCTCGGATGATCGATGTTTTAGCGATTGGTCTGCTGGAATACACCCACAGACCAACTAAACACGCGGAGCAAAATGTGTACTTCGCTTTATATTGTCTATGGAACAAAAGTATTTTTTTTATTATGAATTTATGAGTAGTAATTAGCGGGCTACAAGTTTCTAATTTAGTGTTGCCATTGCAACACTAAATTAGAAACGTCAAAAAAAACTCAAAAAAGCCGCATCGGCTATATTAGTTTTAATTTATTTTTATTGTTATTTGTTTTAATTAGTGTTATAAACAATAGTTGAGTGCTACAAACATAGTTTTATCTAGTCCTGTACAGTAATTTCATTGCAGTGTGTAGCGGTGACTTTGATTGTGCCATAAAAATTAGAATTGACGATCCTTTGTTGTTGGATTTGTGTTTCCTTGAGTTTTCGCTAGCTATTGTGAGCGGTAAACGCGTGCTAAGGGTTTGTTGTGAACGACCTTCACCGTCTAAGCTTGAAATTATGTAAAAATCTTTTGATTTCTGCCAAACACACTAAAAAAACACATTGGTGAAAAATGGCCCCATTGGTCAAATTTCTTGCTGTGTACAGCTTGATTTTACCCTGCAGTAGTGAATTGGAAGTCCAATAGGAGGCTTATAAGAAAATGTCCACAGTTCAAGATAATCAGGCATTGTGGTCAGTTAATGAAAGTGCAAATTCCAAGTATGAAAAGTGTCTCAATATTACTGAAGAAATATACAAGAGAATCGACATAACATTTCAAATTAAAAAGCTTGAAACTGCAACACAGAGTGATGTTTCGGACCACAGGTATAATTTATTTTATATTTCTATAAGTGCCAGAACGGTCGCCGGCGACCACTAATAATCGCTATATTGCCGTTCTGTCAAAGCCCAAGCGGTCGCCGGAGACCGGTACCGGTAATCGGTTTTTTCTCTATGTAAATGACTATGATTTTGGTATAGAGAAATGAGAAAAGTATTTATAAATAAAACTATCTTTACAGAATGATAAATTATAGCCTGATTACGAAATTATCGGGATTTTTGTGAAAGACGCCATTTTATTTCTTTCTTGCCAGTTGGTGGGGAGGGTTTATTTGTTTTTTAACAAAATGGCGGATGGCGCTGAAGGGTTAAATAGATTTAGATTTAAAATAATAGTATACACGCAAACAAACTTACTGTTAGGTTTTTTGAGAAAGTGTGAATCTACTTTAGTTCGAGTTATCATAGGCTTTTTGCTCTAAATCTATAAATGTTTAGATAGATAGATAGATAGATAAACACTTTATTGCACACACACATTACAGAAAATACAATAACATAAAACTTAAAACTATGGTGAGCAAAGGCGGCCTTATCGCTAAGAGCGATCTCTTCCAGACAACCTCTAAGACTTTGGATAGCTGGAGAGATATGTGAAGTGCAGTGTGCCAGTAACATACACATTAAAATAATATAATTCTACTATAATTATAACCTAATAAACTTACACAGATACAAAGCAAATAATAGAATATACTACATATATCTAAATAATAAAAAGTGTTGCAAACTAGGATTTTGACAAAAGATAAACATGCAGATTCCTTTTGAATGCGGCAAGGGATTCGGAGTGTCGAACCTCGGATGGAAGGTTATTCCATCGACTTGCAGCCTTAATTGTGAAAGAATCTTGGTAGTAGCCAGAGTGGGTTAAAGGAATTTTCAGGAGATTATCAGTTTTGCTCCTGAGTGCCCGGTTATGATCCACACCGAGAGGCTGGAAACGTTCTTTGAGGTAGGGGGGGGATCTAGGGTCATACAGGATTTTGAAGAGCAGCGTGAAAACATGCTCTTCACGACGCAACCTAATGGGGAGCCACCCAAGTTCCGTTCTGAAATTAGACACATGATCGAACTTGCGCAATCCGTATATGAATCTAATGCAAAGGTTCTGTAGGCGCTGCAGTTTGTTCAACAAATCTTCATTGAGGTCAATTAGAGAAACGTCTGCATAGTCAAGTATAGACAACAAGAGCAATTGCGAAAGCTCGATCTTTGTCCTGACAGGGAGTAAGTTTTTCCATCTCCGTAAGGAACCAGCCGCAGCGTAGACCTTTCTACTAACCTCAGCAATGTGGGGTGACCATGACAGAGTATTGTCGAAAAGGACGCCAAGGTTTTTAACGACATCGCTGAACGGTAGAGGAACAGAATCAAATAGGAGAGGTGGGACATTGATATGTTTTAGTTTGCCAATCTGTTTTGCTCCTCCAATAATGATGGCTTGCGACTTATTAGGATTTACCGTGAGGCCATAGGATAGGCTCCACTCGCGGATCACAGCAAGATCAGCATTAAGATTTGCAACCAGTTGGACAGTGGCGACAGGACGAACGAGATTCGCGTAAAAGTATTTTATTTCATCATGGCCAAAGTGACTGTTGGCTCCCTGTCCACTTTCAACCATGAAAGTCAAGATTGGACAGTGTTCAAGGAAAGATTAAAACAATGGTTTCTAGCAAACGAAATAGAAACCGATGTGGGTAAAGCGGAAATTAAAAAGCGGGCAGTGTTACTCAGTAGTTTCACAGAAACCACATTTAAATTAATGAGGGATCTTGCGTTGCCAAATAAAATCAGTTCATTAGAATACAGTGCAATCGTGAAGTTACTGGATGATCACTTTCAACCAAGTAAATGTGGTTTTGCGGAGCGGAGCCGGTTTTATTCGTCTACTCAACAACCGCCTGAAGGTCTCGCGGAATGGGCAGCTCGAGTACGGGGCTTGGCAACGGATTGCACGTTCCCGGCGACCACCCTCAACGAGCTGTTGGTGACAGGTTCGTGATCGGTATGCAGCCCGGGCCGGAGCGGGACAAGCTGTTCACCATGGAGCTGGCGGAGCTGACGCTGAGCAAGGTGCTCGGCACCGCACAGGCCATACGCAGTGCGCGACTGGGGTCGGCACAGGCGCACCTGGGGACACAGTGACCCATGCAGAAGCGGCGGTGTTTAGGACGGCGGCGGCGGACACCGGGCGCAACGCGCCACACCTGCAGTGGCGCGGACAGCGCGCGAGCACAGCTTCGCCAGGGGCGGTAGCGACGGCGCCCCCGTGCTCCATATGCGGATATTCAAGTCACGGACCGGAGACGTGCAAATTTAAGCGCTATAAGTGTAGCAAGTGTGGTGATCGTGGTCATTTGCGGCGTGTTTGTGCTAGGAATAAAGTGGCTTCACACTTCGTCGAGACCGAGGTAGATGGTGCCGGGGACGATAAGCGTAAAATTGTTTATAATATTTTATGCCCCAGCAAGGAGCCAATTCGTTTTACGGTTTATGTCAATAATATCGCTATTACGTTTGAACTTGATACCGGTTCGGCTGTGACTCTGATACCAGAAACGATATTTAAAAAATATTTCAATTTGAATAAATTATTGCCCACTTGTACTATTCTACAAAGTTACAATGGTAGCAGCATTGAGACTTTGGGTACAGTAACGTTGCCGTTCACTTATAGCGATAAAACATTCGATATTTCAGTTTTTGTAGTTAAATATAATGGGCCATGTTTGTTGGGCCGAGATTTTCTATCAAGGTTTAAGTTAAGTATTGCCTCAGTAAATAACTGTGTAGATTACTTGGACAAAATGACTGCTTTATATCCGTGTTTATTTTCGAACGACTTAGGTTGTTATAAAGGAAAAAAAATCAACCTTAGTGTCAAAGAAGGTTCTAAGCCAATTTTTTTCAAAGCGCGACAAGTACCATTCGCATTACGGGAAAAGGTAGAATGTGAAATAGATCGACTCGTTAAGATAGGTATCTTGGTACCGGTCAGCAACTCGGACTATGCCAGCCCCATAGTCCCAGTGCTAAAGAACAATGGTGACATCCGTTTGTGCGCGGACTATTCCGTCTCAATAAATAAACAGTTAGTTATCGAGAAATACCCCTTGCCGCGCATTGAAGAACTATTTTCAAAACTTCACGGCGGAGAAAAATTTTCAAAGCTTGACTTGTCGCAAGCTTATAACCAACTGGTTTTGAGTGACGAAGCGCAGATGTTAACTACCATCAACACTCATAAGGGTTTATTTAAATTTACTAGATTAGTATTTGGACTATGTAGCTCAGCAGCCATTTTTCAAAAAACTTTAGAACAAATCCTGTATGGTATTAATGGAGTCCTAGTTTTTCAAGACGACATTTTAATTACAGGCTCCAACGATGCAGAGCATTTATCGAGACTTCATGAAGTTTTTCAGAAATTGGAAAATTCTGGTCTAGTCCTCCAAAAAAATAAATGTAAACTATTTCAGGATTCGGTCTCTTACTTAGGCTTTAAAGTAGATAAAAATGGTCTGCATAAGTGTCAAGATAAAATTGAAGCTATAATTAAAGCGAAGGTACCTACCAATATCTCAGAACTCAAGTCTTTTCTCGGCATGGTAAACTATTATAGAAGTTTCATTAAAAACGCTTCATCCACATTAAATCCGTTACACTACTTATTGCAAAAAAATAATTCTTGGCATTGGGGTGCTGAACAAGACTTAGCGGTTACACAAATTAAACGCGATTTAGTCGCGGATGTTACGCTGGCGCACTTTGACCCGGAGGCGAAATTGATCCTGACGGTAGACGCGTCCCCCGCGGGCCTCGGCGCCATCCTGTCGCAGGTGGGCGCCGACGGCATGGAGCGGCCCATCTCGTACGCCTCGCGCTCACTCACCAAGGCTGAGCTAGCATACAGCCAGATACAGAAAGAGGCTACCGCTATAGTATTCGGTGTAAGAAAGTATCATCCGTACTTATACGGTAGGTCATCTCCGTTTGTATTAAAAACTGACCACAAACCACTTTTATCCATATTCAACCCAGACAGGGGAATTCCAGAAATAACAGCAAATAGACTACAGCGCTACGCAATTTTTTTGTCATCGTACAATTTCAAAATTGAGTATGTGAGTAGTAACAATAATGCTGCAGATTTTTTAAGTCGATCAGTAGTTCATAATAACACCGGACTGTCAGACACATATTTGGATAGGGCAACCTATATCAACTTTGTTTATAACGATAATGACCGTTTTTTGACAATTGATGATATTAGCAAAGAAACTCAGACTGACTCAGTACTTTCCTCGGTGTGTAAATATGTTTTGGTAGGATGGCCAAATTATAACATAGACAGTGACCTGAGACCTTACTATTCTTGTCAGACCGAGTTGTCAGTCGAGAAAGACTGTTTAATGCGTGGTTTTAAGATTGTGATCCCATCGAGCTGTCGCCAAAAAATACTGAGAGAACTTCATAAAGGTCACCTAGGTGTAAATAAAATGAAGTGTGAAGCACGAAACCGGTTCTGGTGGCCGGGCTTATCGAGCGATATAGACAGGTACGTGTCGTCATGTGACGTTTGCTTGCGTTTGCGACCAGCACCCCCCCGCGCCCCGCTCACACCTTGGCCCTTCCCTCCGGAGCCCTGGTATCGTGTGCATTTAGACTTCCTGGGTCCTTATAATAATAAAGTTTATTTGATAATAGTCGACGCATACACAAAGTGGATCGAGTGCTTTGACGTTTCGACAGGGTATGGCTCAAAAGTTGTCATTAATAAATTAATCGAAGTTATGAGTAGATTTGGTTTATTTAAAACTATATGCTCGGATAACGGCACGTCATTCATCTCCAACGAATTCAAAGATTTTTGTAAAAAGAACGGAATCGTTCACCTCACTTCGCCTACTTACAACCCCAGTAGTAATGGCCAGGCAGAGAGCAGCGTCAAAATAGTAAAAAGGGCGTTGAAATCAATTATTATGTCGGGAGCAAATCAAAAAGATTTGTCCTGCAAGTTATGCGAGTTTCTATTCCAATATAGGAATTCAGTGCACAGTACGACCGGTAAGTCACCAGCTGAAATCTTGTTCGGGCATAAATTAAGAAGTAGGTTAGACTTAATAAAACTTCATCCCCCGACTTCATCAGACCTCGACCTCGAGAGTGTAGTTAAGGAAAATTGCACAATGGCTCAAACTGTTACTTGTAAATGTAAGAAACAATATTTTTAAATAAATGTGGTCTATTCTAAACTATCTTATCATTTCTCTCTTTTCGGGCGGGGAGTGTCGCGAAATGCGAGAAGACTACATGAAATGGACCAATTATAAATGGTTAGGTTGGTAGCGTGACAGGAAGTAAAGTGACGGGAGTGGTGGCAACACTGTTGGGACGGCGTGATGGTGGCGCTAAGTTATCAAGAAGAACAAATAAGGTGAAATAAGTTTCCAATGGAAGTTGGTAAGATGGTGCCTGGTCTTGGTAAGTGTTTTGAATATCACTTTAATCTGATCCTAAAGGAATGGTGAAAACTTGGTGGTATGGGGTAGCTGGATGGGGCGGCAAAGAGAGGCTACTTGGAGGGACGGGGTCCCTGGAATAAAAGATCATGCAAATGATTAACGACTCATCCTCATCTCATAACGTAGGTATTCGATATAATACAGGAGTATAGATAATGACTTAAAACAATGTACAATTCTTTTACATAAGTACACACATGGACACTAGGTGCATTACTCAGGCTAAAAGGGTTCTTTCGCTAGTCCTTTGCGACACCCTTAGCCTATAAATGCAATTACAAATATTCTTTAAAGATTAAGATATTTCGCAATGGATTGCGAGTTGCTGTTGGGGGGGGCTGGTTACTGACATTTTCTGGATCTGACTCCACACTACTTGCGCCCTCCGTGGCTTGAGTTTCAAGCGCCTGTTCGTAACTCTCCGCCGTCTCCTGTTCTGCCTGAACCGTGGCAGGAATTGGTAGCGCGGGCGCTACATTCTCTTCAATAATGATGGGCGGCAGTTCCGTAGGAGAATTAGATGATTCGCTATCTGGGTACATCGAAATATAATCATCAATGCCGCCAGTCTCCTCCCCTTTTAATTTCAAGAGTTGGTTGACATGTTTCTTAATAATTTGATGACAGTCATCTTCCATTAATCTCACTAAGTAAATAGAGTTTCCTATTTTTTCCATAATGATGCCTTTGATCCAACAAGGCTTTTGCATTTTAAAACTTTTTACTAAAACTAGTTCATTTATATTGAAAGTAACTTTCCGTTTTCCGTCGTAGTAATCACCCTGCGAGCACTGCCTATCCTTAACTACACTCTCGAGGTCGAGGTCTGATGAAGTCGGGGGATGAAGTATACGTACACAAAGCGATCCAATTTACTTATCATTAAATTTATGTGCGATTTCCAGTCAGAAAAGATGGCTCCTTTCGGAACGTTCTGTCCTTTTCCCAAAAGACCCGTTCCCAAAACATGCGTTCCAAAATAAACGTGAGCCAAAAGACCCGTTTCTCATCGCCTAAATGACAAAAACTGTAGGCTCGATAGATGGCGTTGAAAAAAAAAGTTCAAAGTATTTTTTACTACGCTTCGAAAAGTACTCAGGTAGATATAACTGACCTCCTTGTTATAGGTCAATGCAGTACATGTTTCCTTTCCTGTTTGGTTGGCCGTTTATTTTTAAAAGCCAATTTTTACTCACCTCTTACCATCAACGCCATCTAGTGAGGCAAATAGTTACTTTTATTTTTTTTAAATGTCAATTTGAAAACCCTTCATTGCCAAGAATCTTATAATCATATCCTGGGGCACTAACTCGATCACGAAAACAAACATTTTTAATGTTAAAATCCTCAAATTGTCAATGCTTCTTAGCATTACTTGACCAAAATTTCTATTAAATTCCCAATGTTAAAAATATACAGTATTAATATTATGCTTCATACATAAATAAACCTGCAAGTACCGGAAGCGAGTTTCCCAATAAAGTTAATTTCGGCTGTCCAGGGATTTCCCCGGGGTCGCCCTCATGTAAATAACCGACCCATTGGATCCTAGTTCCTGGCCCATTCCTTTGTAATTGATCGTATATTACCAACTTCCAACTAGTTATGGTGTAATGTTTTATGGGGGTGACATTCAAATTAACGGTGCCCGGTGCCGATGATTTTGGACCGGTTAATTACGATGTATGTACAGTTGCAAACCTTTGTTCAAGACCTTAAATATTCTGCCCTTGCCATGCCTTTACATTTATGAGATAAGCTTATTTGTAAAAAAACATGGTCATTTATTCAAACAGAATCAAGACTTTAACTACAGAGGTAGAAAAGGAACCGACTTACGAATTCCTGGTCAAAGTTTGGTATTACATTAAAAAAACTCATTTTGTATGGCAATACGTATTTATAATAAATTACCAAATAATGTTAGAGAACTACCTACAACTAAATTTAAAAGCAAATTGTTTAATATTTTAATAGAAAAGACATATTACTGTATTAATGACTTCCTAAACGATAAAATTATTGACATTGCACACTAATTATAACTTTTGACATTTTCTATTGCTGACATTTCAATAATTTAATTTCATTCTTAATTTACTGGTTTAGTTATGTTTTAAATATGATTTGATGATATTATGTAATAAAATTGTATTATGTATTTAAATTTAAGTATTTGCACGTCGAAACATTC
This sequence comes from Agriphila straminella, assembly GCA_950108535.1. Taxonomy (NCBI): domain Eukaryota; kingdom Metazoa; phylum Arthropoda; class Insecta; order Lepidoptera; family Crambidae; genus Agriphila; species Agriphila straminella. The sequence continues at coordinate 12,578,026 of OX467312.1, forward strand.
GACAGAATATGCTGGAAAAAATATTATAACAACTTGTATGTACCATATTTAGCAAATAAATGAATTATGAATTTTCTTTAAATTGTGACATTTGCTTGTAGTTTCGCAGATATGAAAGGTACGCGGATAGGCTAGTTATACCTATGTCAAAATCAAAATGTGCGTCTTACGGTTGGAGGGCTTCAAAGTGAAACTTGAACTCCTAAAATCGGTCGATAACTTTTGAGTTTTTCTAAATTTTTCACCGATGTGGATCGAAATTTCCCAATAACTTCGGGTCCCTTATGAGCGAGGTCACTCTGTGCTCCGTTCACTTAATCGTCAGTACAGTATGATAAAAAAACCGGTTAAGAGCGAGTCAGTTTCCGTACCATCATAATAAATACACTGCAGAGCTGTAGAATAATAAAATTATTATTGCAGTATTAGGTCAGTACCATCTCTTGGCCGATAGTGGAACAATTTTTCTTTCTTAGGCCAGTGCCATCTCTTGATCGTTAGTGGAAATAAATTATTTTTTCTTGGGTTAGGGCCATCTGTTGACTGGTAGAGGAACTAATTAATTTTTTGTTTGTTTTTGAATTTCTTATAAAAGTGTGTTATATTGAGACATCGTTTTATTTTTCCTGTAATCTTTACATGAACTACTATCACATAGAATTATTTCAGATTTTTCACTTTGCAAACTTCGGAGATAAGGGGGGGGAGAAATGGTTTTTTTTACATTTTTCGTCATAAGTCGAAAACTATGCGGCCTAAAATAAAAGAAAAAATTGATTAAAATGTGCAAACAGCGCTCTTTCATATGATACCCCACATGCCCTAGTTGTCCCACTTAAACTTTTTAAGACCCCTTTTCAGTACCTGTTGTAAAAAAAAACTTTATTTTTTTATTTTTTTCTTATTTGCAAAATAGTTGGACAAACGTCATCATTAACTATTCCAAATTTCAAGTTGATACCATTAGCTGTAGTTCTTGAGATATCCAGCTGTAACAGACAGACAGACTGAGTCACACCATTTTGGTACGGAACCCTAAAAATAAATTTTATCATGTGCTTTATTTCTAAATTACATTTTCAATGCCTTTGATAGTTACGCGTAGTGTGAGATTTGTATATTTTTTGCATATTTTTTTTATTCGACGATATAGACAATTTTTAATATTTTACCTGACTTAGGTGGTTAATTTTGTATGAAGACAGCTGCTGTAAAAAATTAAGACCATTTTAAAGTGAAAAAAATATATTCACGATCTCTATTTACTAAAAGAAGTGAAGTAGAAGCCGTTGGGCAAAAAAATAAGAAAAGAATATGCAATGCATCAGCCATGTCTAAAGTCCGATATATAATTATATTTTTTAATTACAAATAAGTGTTTAGATTATGATAATGAGATAAATAGAGATCGTGAATATAATTTTTTCACTTTAAAATGGTCTTAATTTTTTACAGCAGCTGTCTTCATACAAAATTAACCACCTAAGTCAGGTAAAATATTCAGATTCCTATAATGGGACGAAAAACAAAATGGCCTTTAGGCAATCTAGATAACTCCAGCCCATTTGCTTAATCTAGTCTATTTTTTATGTTGATTTCCATCTATTATTCACCCTTCTTTCGCTGTTTCGTAAATGTTAATACCAGCAAGTGATTGATAAAGACATAACTGATATATTCCCACAAATTGCTAGAATTTTTCAGCCTCTGCATTATATACTACGAATAAGTTTATTTTCGTGTATACGAGTATCGAGTATATTTTCGTATCTTATTCACTGAATCTAGAATTTTTTATTCGCTGAATTAACATAACATACAGATTTATTAAGTACATTTCACATTTATTCATTCAGTTTCTTCGCCTCGGCTTGTTCTTTTCAACGAATAGAAAAAGTATCACTTCAAAAGTGAAAATTGACCTTCCACCACAGAATATATAATAGTACTTGCTTCCACTAACTATTTTTTTTTATGCACAACGGGATAGTGCTTGGCCATCACCTCACCTGATGTAAAGTGACGATAAGGCCGAAGGTGGAAGCGCCCTACACCCGGATTCCTCATCACTGAGGAACTGGCTATCTTACCTCCAACTGCCGGAACACAACAATTTTTTCATTGTTATTATGGCTACTTAGGTAAGATGGTGGTAGCTAGCCAGGCGGACTTGAAGTAAGACCTACCACCAACCAAACCGAGTACAAATTGTACCCGACCTGGGAATCGAACCCGGGACCCCTGCGTCTTACACGGGTGGACAAACCACTAGACCACAGAGGCGGTTAAAATCGACGATTGTCTAAAATACAATTATTAATAAACTATTAAAAGATAGATTTTATATAGGTAGATTTATATCTCCACAGATTTGACTTACCACAATACATAGTTTTACCTGTTATACATAGAAATAGGTATAATAGTAGTCAAGCACCATTGGCAACAATAGTGAATAATTTGCCAGTCAAAGTTCTAGGGGTGAGCGTCGGGCGGGCGGTTGCCAGCTGGATAGTTGGAAACTACTCCGATTACACATAATCGAACGGGTAATGGTAAGAGTAAATATAAGAACAGAGATAAAATAAGTTATTGGAAAAAATAAGGATCGACCGAGTTCTGAATGATACAATGATACAAATGATCAAAAAAATTTAATTTTGCATGCTAATAATTTTGGCTAAACATGTTTAGTGCTTATTATCTGTTATTTACATCTTTTAATACCATGTTTAATTGAAAATAAAGATTATGATTATGATTATGATTACAAATGTCAAGGGATTGAATGAGGACGCGACGAGTGATGGGAAAGACTTGAAGAGAAGTCCGCCGCACTTCTCCAATCTCAAATCAAATACCTATATTGGTATTAGGGCAGGGGATAATGATGATGATCAACATCGCAGTTTGTGGTATTCAAGAGCACAAATAATGTGCGGACTGTTTCGTGATTTTATTAACATCTCATTATTATAAAATCATACCAGTGTAATATGTAATCTCCTTTTACACAATGTGATAAAAATGTGTATTAGAAACAATTTGCCAGACTTGTACAATAGTTCTCTTATTGTATTTTTTTATTGCTTGTTCTAGAACTAGACTGATGGTCTTATTTCCCTACCATAAGCACATTTACTAAAAGCGTATTGTCCAATATTTTGCCTCTGTTCGATTATCGCTCCTTTGGTGGAACTAAATTTGAGATCCATCTCGAGTTCATTTGATACTTTCACAATTAATACTAATTAAAATATCCCTGTTTAAACTTGATATAAATTTAATAGCTAGAAAATATACACAACAAACAATAAATAATTATTAGGCTAGTTGAATATCGAAGAGACTTTGCCATAGAAGAAACAACTGCAACACATTTGAAGTAGTCCTATAAGATAATTAATTAACTCAATAAACATAAGTACAAGTAAAGATATATTTTTCTAGTTTCAATATTAAGCTCTTAGCTCGTAAACTGGAAATGAGAGACTTATGCGGCCTTACCACAAAACACTGTTTAACACGTGTTTAACTAAAACACTGTTTAAATGTGATGCTGTCACTTTTTTGACAATATTGTTTGAAAGAGACGGCATCACATTTAAACAGTGTTTTTACTAAACAGTGTTTTAAAATCTTTTGTGGTAAGGCCGTTGACGTTTAGACCCTAAGGCAGCCATTACACGCTCATGCAAGCGTCAGTCAAATTCCATCATTCATGAATTACGTTTGACTGATTGACTGATGGAAAGAACAAATCAACTTCATGCAACCATCAGTCACCCCATTACACGGTAGGTTATCCGTCAGTCACAAGCCGTGACTGACGGTGACTGACAGCAAAACCTATCGTGTAATGGCTGCCTTAACCTTCGTCTCTCATTAAACTTACACGATTAAATACGGTCTTTGGTGTGAGACGTGCACCACGACGCATTCCTGTAGGACCCTCAGGGTCTCCATGGTAACGAGGAGTGAGCCTTTGAAACGAAATATTGCAAACGGTGGTAAGCACAATAAAATTGCAGTTTCGGATTTCCCTTCGTTAGCGAGTTTGAGATTTAACGTTAAACGGACTTTGGGTTTCAAGGGTTTTGATGTAAATTACTCGCTTAAGTATTTATTGTGTTTAACAACTTGTGACACGTATGGTGTGTTTGTGTGTTATTTAGCAGCTAAATATAGCTGCTATAAAGCTATGATTTTAGAATAACTTTTTAGTACTTAAATATAAAAACTATTTGCCTTCTAACGCATAAGGTGATCGAGATTTAAACTTTTTGCCACCCATCTTATCGATCTTCTGATCGGCCTCTTCAAAAGATGCTTATTTTAACCCAAGTCTTGACCGTATGAATAAAAATAAATGGGGGAATATATAAATGCACTTTAAAAATAATGTAACACACTTTAAAATGTTTAGCTACAAAATTTATTGAATGAACTATAAAAATAATGGTTGCCACTATAAATATGCTAAGCTTTAAAATTAATACTTTGCACTATACAATTTAATTACTAAGCTTTAAAATTAATACTTTGCACCATACAAATTAATTTTATATCTTTAGTGCTGGTAAACAGACGACTAGGTGCGACGACGAGCGGGCGCAGCGAGAGAGGAGCCGAGAAGGAGGTTTCCATTGTGATTGTGACCAACAACGCCAGAACCGACCTGATAGCGTGTATGCAATATGCATTAAGCCACAAGTTGTTATCATCTTGCCTTCTCATTTTAACAGTGGTCAGTCTGACATGGTTGGACAGAAACTAAATGGTTTCGGAGTTGGGACACAGTTATAGTGCAAACCATTATTTTTGTATTGATAATATTAAATAATAGATCTACTATTATTTTAAAGTGCTGACAATATTTTTAAAGTGCAAACCATTATTTTTGTAGTGATAGTATTAAATTATAGATCTATCATTATCTTAAAGTGATGATATACAATTTTATAGCTGGTTTCATCAAATTTAAAGTGCTATTAAATACATCCCAAATAAATGTATGTATTACTTGGTAAAACGTTGCTGCTTTAAACTTCTTCTTAAACTTAAAAATAACTTCAACAATATGCGGTGAAAACTTAAGCTGGATTTCGTAGGTAACATTTTTTAGCAGCTTAACAGCTTTGTATAAAAATTGCTCGTGAATAATTCCAGGGTTGGCTCCTGCAAGTTTGACCGAGTTGTGTCTTGCATATTCACTGGCTCTTGTAGATTCTGGCTTCCGTGGGTACCTTCCCTATTGTATTATATGGAGAATTATGTAAAACTAATATTAGCACTTTCTGACATGAATTGCCATAACTATTTCATGATGCAGAAAAAGCATTAATCCCTTTAGTTCATCGGAATGGAACAAGGGTAATACCTAGTTGATGAAATACTTCAGAACTGGATGTGTATTAGTGAGGAATATTTTTATATCTCTGAACAAAGGACAATCGTGATAATATTAAAAAAAAATTTATTAAAGCAGTTTTCTTGCCTGCGGTGCTTGCTTTTGTTGTATGTTCTTTGAAATGAACAAGCAGCATTCTTTAACAAGACTGAGAACACAAAATAAATTCAAGAATTGTGTACTTTTTATTGTGTACAATGGACGTGACGTGATGGAAAAAATGGTTTAGTTAAGTCACTTGGTGTGTAGTGTAAAGATAACCTTAGGCTTTGCTGCCAAAGCTTTTTGCGTACACCGAGTTAGTAAGTTAACGATTTGGCATTATTGATATTATTTTTAATTGGCAGGCAATTTTTACCCGACTGCGGGTTATGTTTTTCGCGCGTATCTTGTAAGTATGTTTTTGTATGTTTGTATGTTTGTATTTATGTATGTTTGTATGTAATATTCTTGATTACCTCATATCTTTTAAACGGCTGAACGGATTTCTATGATTGAGATATCGTTAGATTGGTCTTTTCAGCCCAAGTGTTCTTAAGAAGGTGGCGTTATAAAAAAACCAACATGGCGGCTGTACGGTGTTATTATACGTAGTGAAAAAAAAATTTTTTTTTTTAGAATACTGCAATATGGGTGTCAAATTAAGGGGCTTATTAAAAGGATTTCAAAAAGGTATATCATGACCGTAATCTATATATATAAAATTCAAAGTCCTGACTGAATGACTGACTGACTGACTGACTGAGTGAGATGTCAACGCACAGCCCAAACCGGTGAACCTAGAGACTTGAAATTTTGCACATAGGTTCCTTATGAGGTCTAGGGGTGCACTAAGAAAGGATTTTTCAAAACTCACCCCCCAAGGGGGTGAAACGGGGGTCCAAAGTTTGTATGAAAGTCCCGAAAGTTTGACAGTTTCAACAACTCGTCTAAAAATCTAATTTAGAAGATTTGGTAATTAAGGGGCTTTGTAAAAAAGAATGACACTTTTTGATGTAATGCCATAGGTCGCGGAAAGATCCTAGAAATAAAGATTTTTCTTTTATATATTTCTCCGGACACGTATTGAACCAGAAATACGATTCAGTGATTTTGGCTCGATACATTTTTATTTCGAATAGGTATACCTCTTAAAAATTCATAAATTCGGAATTATTTAGAAATAAAGTTAGGTATTCAAGTCGTAATTGCTTTAAATAATGTGTATTATCAATATTCACAATCGTGTAGAAGCATTTTTCTTTAATCGCTATATATTTACTACGAATTGATTTCGTGATTTTGTCGCCTAATCTGTCAAATCGTTCTCGCTCCGGCGCGCGACGTTTTCCCATTGCTATCTCGCTTTAAGCTTTACTTTTTACAAAGCCCCTTAAATAAAGTTTCCCGTATCCACAGTTTAGTAGTTGCGTGTCAGGTGGCGTGTTACGTAGCCAGCCTGCACGTTACGTACGACGTGACATCTTGACCCATTTCGTGGACACGTCGCAACTTGTCCTAACGCTAACGACCTAACGCTCGTTATTTAGCGAGCGCTCTCAACTTTATGAAGTTAAGTTACCAATTAAGCAGATTCAGCTTTTTGTTCACGTAGATTCACCAGCCGGGATCAATACGGGATTACAACCTCTTAAAACTTGCCAGTTTTCTGAACTGCTATCAGTGCGTCTCTTTTTGCTAGCGAGAAAGCGATTAACTATAGCATTTCATAAAAAGAAATAAAAAGATGTCTTTTAACAGACATCTTTTTAACTTAGGTGTCACGGACAGTCCCCTATGCAGAGGATGTATGGAGGAAGGGGAAACAGCCGCCCACGTACTGCTGGAATGCAGAGGGGTGGCCCCTTACCGAGCGTGGTATACCTCGGCTCGCCGGGCAGCGTCCAGGAAGCGATCACGAATGTGAAAGCCCTTGGAGCGTTCCTGGCTGAGCTGCAGTGCAATTCTCTAAGGAACGCTTTATGGCTGCGTTGATTGCTGTGATCACAGCAGTCACAGCCGCAGCATCGTCTGCTGTGATCACGTCATGTTATCACGGAATTCACTAAGCACTGTTAGCTCACTGACGATCTCTAGGCTGCGTGATCGCTCTGCTGTTCTCTCGGCTGTGCTAGAGTGGTGACATAATTTTATTTTCAGAATCGATTAATTCTCGACTAGTACATTTTGGCTATTTTCTTGCAATAAAAGTAATGATAACAAAACATTAACGTATGATAAATGTTAGCAATGCTTGAATATACATTATTTATCAAAAAAATCCATGAAAACTTCGAAAATACAGTAAGTATGAAAAAATGTTTGCCGGCCAATGCCGGCAAAACTAAAAAAAAAAAAAAAAAAAGTCACTGTAAGTGATTATACAATATACATAACTAAAAATAAACGAACCACAGTACTTATCACTTAAAATACCTTTAGCAGGTCAAATCAAAACTCAAAATGTTTAGAATATACCATATCACAAGCAAAACTTGCCAAAAAAACCCTATTCAAAGAATTTCAAGTGCAACTGGACTGGATCGAGCGACCCACGCCAACCACTTGAGTTTTTTTACGAAATGTTAAACTTGTTGTAAATATTTTACTTCCACATTCATTTGTTCACATTCGTATCGTAACAACCAAGAAGTGTGCAGTGATTTTATTAGTGAATTCTACAAAAACTAAGAAGTAAGTGTATTTTTGCTATTTATAGGTTGTACCTAATACATATAATATTAGGGCTTAGGTAGGTACCCTATCTCTAAAAAGTTGAGGGTCTACATATTAGGTAGTATCTTGTAAAGTTATTAAATAAAATAATTATTAAGGTTCCAATACATACAACTTAAGTGTACATTACAAGTAATTAGGTAGTTAGTTTGCTTGTTCACCTTAGGTACTTATTGAAGTTCATAATGGACCATGATCAAAATCATGTCAATTGATTATTTAGTTACTTATAAATAAAATTATTTGCTTTCAGTGGCTCCTCGTAATGCAGCACCCTCTCCAGCCCAGCCAAACTGATTGGGCTTTTGGAAACAAAGTCATATTTGACTACTTACTGGACATGTGAAATTATGGACATGCAACAATACAGTAGGTACAGTGCAGCTAATGCCAGAACCAGGATGCAAAATGTTTGGATAGATAATTGGACAGAAGTCGCTAGGATTTAAGAAGCGATGGCAACGGGTGTGTTCAAGATTGGAATTAGTCGGCTAAGGTAAGGCAACTTGATGTAGTTGTTTGTGATTGATTATATTTATTTATATCTATATCTACTCATTAGATTTACTTTACTTTTTGGGATGAGTAGGTATTGAAAGGACAAAAAGCTACAATAAAGTGAAAACCCAATATGCGCATACATCTAGGCAGAGGAGAAATGGTAGGGTTGATGTAGATATGGTGGAGCTCACTGAACTTGAGCGTAGGATTCTCACCATTGCTGGTGGTCTAAACTTTGCTAACTGGTAATAGGCACCTCACCATAAATCTATTCCTAGTACCTATGTATGTATGTACTTACATAAACAATTTTAATTAACAACATAGGTGTCTGCTTACTAAGCTGGAATGAATTTCTGTATTTGTGGTTAAAATATGTACCCTTTTATTAGTGTCACCAACATGTATCATTCTGATTTTTTATTATTCTATAATAATACATTTTTATTATTAAAGCAATTGCTTATAATATATGCAACATTATTATGTTGTAATATTTAGAAACAAGACAATACTATTCCATTACCTTCAGGCTCTGAGTTTATTAGCAGTAGACAGTCTGAAAGTTTATAGCAGGCGAGAAAGATTTGTCACAAAAGTATGCCTAGGTTAGGCATGTTTTAATTAATGTTTCTTTTAATAAATATAGTTTTTCTTTTTTAGGGAAATCATGGACTTTCCACATATTCCATGATGGTCACAGAAGATGAACCTTCGCAGAGTAATTTTAATGTTTGATGCAACGAAGGCGCGGGCACCAGCTAGTCTTATATATTTGTGAAAATCATTTTTTAAGTCATAAAAAAGGCTTTTACCCGGATGGGTTCAAACCAAAATTAATTATATACCTACACACACCAATCAAAGTTTGCTTTCATCGTGTTTTTCTCAGTATATTTTCAAAGAAGACTAGGGTTCAAGTAAGTGTGATATTTTTAAACGAAGACACCTAGAAATAAACTAAATATTGGAATCGTTAGATTATATTTCTGGCTATACATTTTCCATAGAGAACAATATCGTGCGATGGCTAGAGTATTTCATGCATTGCTTTAAAATTAAACAACTTACACGAATTTTGACAGAAAATGTATGGAAAATTTGTTCTCTTTTTTTCGAAGAATGCATGAGTTTCCCTAGCCATCGCACAATGTTATTTTTATTACAAATTGTCACTCAAGAATCTAAGCTAATTCTAGGGGTCGTCATTTGTAAAATATATACTCGCACTTATTTGTAGCCTAGTTTTCTATCAAAATGTACTGAGAAAAATACAGTAAACGCAATTTTTTTTAATGTACCTATGTAAGTAGTTTAATTTAATGAAATTGTAAAAAAACAATAGGTTTAAAAATGGTATTTATTATTTATAATATAGGTACATACTTACCAGAATCTAGAGTGAATGACACGTCCTGTGTGTTGGGTGTATGTAACAATCTTTTTATGCATATATCTAGGTATTTCACAGATTGGGTCTTACTAACTAGTTTTTGCATTTCATTCGTTTTCTTAGTTCTTTTCTGCGTTTGCCAAACCTAATTGTACATAGTTGACCCAGTTATTTTTTGTACACCTAGACATAATTTTTTATATTGGACCACTAAATTAAAGATTATAAGTATTGGAAATGAGTTTTTATTATTAAAAATAAATGTTATTCGCAAATTAAACTGGGTAGGTACAGGTCTGCAGGCAGCTGGCTGTGTGTGACAGAAATAAATTTCCCTTACACCTAAGTTTTGATAGCTCCCAGTCCCAATAGCCAAAAAGGCTATAAAGTACATAGAATCTGGAAAAAAGAAATTGAGTTTAATATTGATAATCCAATTAGGCAATATTAAGATTCTAAGACAGGAACATTATAAATAAATAAATAAATAAATATTTGACAACATCACATACATTGCTCCGATTCCAAAGTAAGTAGCTGAAGCACTTGTGTTATGGAAATCAGAGACAACGGTGGTATCACAAACACCCAGACCTGAGTCAATATAGAAAAGTTCATTTCCTACATTGACCCAGCCGGGGATCGAACCCGGGACCTCAGAGATGGCGACACCTTGAAAACTGGCGTGCAAACCACTCGACCACGGAGGTCGTCAAGGTCAGGAGGTTATTATTTATTTAGGTATCTATCCTATTGATATATGAAAACAATGATGAAAACCAATGAAAACATAGTTACTACTACTAAGTACGTAGTGTTAGCCTATATTATATTAACTAAGCCTAATTTCGTATTAATTATAATTTACTTGAGTGTTAATGAATAATATTCATTATTTTAGTATGATTGTATGTACGTTTAATTAGTTTTGTATCGAGTCACTTTTATAAAATGTACAAACCTCGTTGCAAAGAGATATGAAACCTCTTTGCAACAAATCTCAATGCAAAGAGATTATTTAACCTCCTTTGCATTTCATACGATCAGTTTATTTTTCTTAAACAAAAGAAGATCGATATTCAAAATATGGAATTGACATCCCGCCATTAATTAGCGGGTCATACAAAAAAGGAAAATGTAAAACAAACATGTTATTTGCGTAATTTTGTAATAAACAGCTAAAAGTTCAATAATTGCTCTATTATTCAGCATTCCTTGCATTTTGAAGTTATCCCTACAATTTCAGTAGCGGGATCAACGAAAGGTTTTATACTTTTCAATTTGCCTACGCCTACGACGTAAGTAACGATTTATCACTTTTTTTTACTATATAGAGATTCTAAATAACTTTTAAGAAAATGTCAGAATAAGTGAGAGAGAAATATTATACTTTGTAATACTTATTCAGAAATTAAAATGAAATTTACGGTAATAGGTAGGTAGGTACTATTCGTTACCTACAAAATGTTTATTGCTGTGTCTTGCTTTATGATCTTTTTTTATTTTCGAGGAAATAAATTAAAAAAAAAATATATTATATAATTCTTTATATTACCTAATTTCCAATTTAATTTCTATTGGGAAATCTATTAACATAAAGAAATAATTAAATGCTCTTGGATTAATATTTTCTTTTCTCTCTTTTTCTGTTGTTGAATTTTGAAATTAATCATAATTAAGTGAAGTATCGACAGATACTAAGAGACTTGTTCTCTTATACGTAAAAATAAAACCTTTATATTGGACCAATGATATATTCGGTCCATTCCAGTGGGAATACTTTGCAAATGTCAAGTTTCTTTGATAAAATTTCGAAATATTTTATATTTAGAAATATCAAAACACTATAAAACATGGCGAAATACTGAACGTATGACACTGCCGACTTATTTACGACAAATAAGTGCGCTTAGTAATCTAATTAGAGCAAGTTTATTTTTGATATAAATCGTATGGCGATTGGACTAAGAGATTATGTATTCTGTGCTAAGAGTTTAAAAATCTCATGTTCATACTTTTATAGTGAAAATTAAGAAGGGGCTGACCTGCGAAATATTCATACGAACATTTGTATGTGAGAACTGTTGTTTCAAGTGTAAAATTTAGAACGTTTACGAAGATAATTAATGTTTAGATGTTTACTAAGTCATTATACCTTTATGCTTAGAATAATTCTAAGCCTGTATGTATGGTTTATTAATATAAAGTATATTATTATTATGTATTTTTCAAAATTTCAACAAGGCGGAGGTCTTGTTCAAGGATCGAGATAACTAACACAAATTATTTTAATGTAACTTTAACCAATTTAAATAGTTCAGTACCTACAACGTATTGGTGATTTAAAAGACGCAAATTTGTGCAGGATATGGCAGGATCACTGTAATTCATTTCACTGCTTCTGAGTTTGACACCATTTCACTTGTTTTGATAGAACCGCTAATCATATCAAAATTATATCGCAATGAATATTTTTTATGCTGCAATTTGTGGACAGTTTATAATAAACGTATATTGAATATTTTAACCAACTTCCAAAAAAGGCGGTTATTATTTTAAATGTTTTGAAAATAATTGTGAATTTAAGGTGACCTTATGTTTAATGGGTTCTAAGCTGTATTCTGTCAGTTTCAGCTACCACCGCCATGAGTTGAGAGAGTCGTTTTAGCCCGGACCCAGGTTGCCCAGGTTTGAGGGTTAGGGTCGAGAGGTGCTAAAACCGAGACCGCGCGGTGGCGTGAGTCTAGCCGTATGACTTGGCCATGTGTACCCTCAGGTGTGAGGGTCAGGCGAGAATAAGTCAGTACTCAGAGAAACCAGGGGTGTCACAGGTGTGTGATACTGAGGTTGATATTGATTATGAATATTATGATAGTCCCGACTGAGAAGAACCAGGGGTGTCACGGCACGAGTGCATGATACTGAGGTTGATATTGATTATGAATATTATGATAGTCCCGACTGAGAAGAACCACGGATGTCACGGGTGCATGATACTGAGGTTACTAATAAATTATACCTATTAGTCTTAACTCAGAGTATCGAAGAGAGAGAGTGTCTAAGAACCGAAGGGTTAGAGTGAGGTCCCTTTGTACATCAACGAGATCATTGTGATGTCGTTCGCCCATCATCACAGACATTGACGGATGAGGATGCCTGAGAAAGTGTTGGAAGCCGGTACCTTAATATGCTGAGACAAAATGGCAACGAGAGCTTGAGGTCAAGAGCGGTTCAGTACGGCAGGACGAGAAGAGTCGGATGACTGGTGTAGCAAGGTTTTGGTATCAAAGTTTACCTACGATGATGTTTACTGGTTCGAGATGGTCGAGTGGAAGAATAAGCTGGTAGAATCTTTCCCGTTCCGACAAGACTATGCTAAACTGTTGACTGAAATGCTCGCTGAAATAGTTAAGTATGAAGGAACTTTAGAACACTATTATTATGCGAAAATAAATGTATTAAATAGATGTAAGTTCTATAGTTATAGTAGTAGTCTATGTTAAAAAAAAACGTGCTATAAGTAATAGGGATGACGACTAATGAATGAAGTAACGAGGTGCTAATAAAAATCGTTAACATATTAAACTTTAAGAGTGGCTTGTATGCCTCTTGGTTTTATATTGCGTATTATTTGTTTTGACCCTTCAATGTTGGGTGGACGGGTCCATTTAGGAAGTGTAAAATTTATTAAAATAAATAATGCCTTTAATTGGTCCGTAAAATGTATAGCAAGTTTGTCTAAGAAACAGTTTTGATGAACACAATATTTAATATGGCTGCCAAACAAATTTCCTACACGTTGCATACAAACTACTTATTCGTGACGTCATAACTGGGAGGCCATTGGTATGGAGCGTTTTTGGGTGAGTCCGGTTGTGTGCATTTCACACTGTGATGTCTCGGGCAGTTTTCATGCTAGCGAAGTAATTATTTTGACAATGTTTCTTTTTTTGAGAGGTAATTTGTGTAACATAAAATAAAAGAAAATATTCGTCATGCCTATTGTGATCAAAATGGTCATTCGAGCTTTAGGTGTGAAAACCCTCGACTAAATGTACCACATGCGATTAATCTGTTCTACGCATTACTACAAAAAAAACCGGACTAGGGTTAGTCGGACTCGCTCACCGAGGGTTCCGCACAAATTCTGTTTAAGTATTTGTTGTTATAGCGGCAACACTTCATTTGTGAAAGTTTCAAGTGTCTAGCTTTCACGGTTCATGAGATACAGCCTGGTGACAGACAGACGGACAGTGGAGTCTCGGTAATAGGGTCCCGTTTTTACCCTTTGGGTACGGAACCCTAAAAACAAACGTATTAATAAAGATCGGGACACGAATACAAGTCAAAGGTAAAATAAGAATTAGTAGCTTATAATTGACTTCAGCCAAAGATGTGACGGCATATTACATTTTACATGATATTTTGCAAATAAGTTAATGGTAATATCGTTTCTGGACTACGGCCTCAAAATTAAATTATCATATTTTAATTATTTATACTTATATGATTTCATAACTGTCTATGTTCATGTATGAAAAAGTCTCCACATTTATGATGCTATTTAAAATGCTTGTCCGCTCCTCACAACTCCAGTGAGTTAGTATTGCTTGTCAGTGTGGAATCCCATTTACAAAGTGTAGTAGTGGAGTTGAGTCGGTGCAGCGATGATTTCTACGTTTTCTTTCTGTTAACCGGACAAAGACAACATCTTCCAAAGTATGCAGACAATCATTTTAACAACATAAACACAGCGGAAAATGTGTTACAATATTCGTAGCTAGAATTTAAAAGATTCCTGTATTGTATCTACAATCTTTTACACTTTGATTTCCAGAATATAATTATAAACGCGACTTATTTTAACATGTTAAATGTAAAAAAGGTATTTAAAAACTAAGAACAAATGGGATTACTAATATTTAATTTAATGGTTTTAATAGAAATAAAATAAATAAATAAAAATGGACGTTTTGTGTGTATGTGAACTTGTGGTCGTGAGTGTGTTAGTAAATGTCATTGTGTGAGTACAAAGTGTTAAATACTTAATTGTGATTTCACCTTACGTGGTAAATCTTAGTAATTTTTCCAGTTCCTCGTAAGTAGGTACGTGAACCAATCCACTCTGCTATTCTCTTTCTTATTTTGAATGGTTAAAAGTTCCTGCGATCTGGTTGGATCATATTGATGGAGGGATATTTATAATGATGGAGGGTGTTACTGTATTTTCTAGCATGAATGTCCAAATTTGATTGGTAGTACGGGAGTTTTTGAAATGTGTTTTTCATCATATTGTCATAGTCAGCAGATTTTAACATTGCAAGATGAGTACGCACGCACTCCGCCTTTTGCACAAAAAGACCACGAACTAATTGTGATAAGTATGAATGTCGTGTACAATGTAAGGCTTTGAGACTCGATGTTTATAAAACTGTATAATTTTATATATTACACTTAATATCATATTTTAACGTCATATAATGTTTATTTATTGATAACGATTTGCTTGTGCTTCAATAATAAACATCAATTATAACAAAAGCAAAAAAAAAAAAAAAAGTAACAGAATTTATTAACAAAACATAAAACCAAAGAACAGACAATCGATTAACGCGATTTTTGTATTCGGGATGAAGTTTTCACCAGTAAAGGTTCTTAACAATTTCTTTGTCATTCATTCAGAAATTTTGCATTTTGTAGACGCCACTTTTGAGATTATTCGGTTATAATATGATCATATTTGTACGCTTGCTGTCTAATAGAATCCCATATCTATGGTCATCTACAATACGAATATTACACCGTCGTAAGTTTTTAATATTTAAAATGATAGGTACTTAGATCTCCGATCATATTTCTATGATAGTCTAATAATTTATATCTTATAGTGATCTTATGACTGACGTGTTATAAAATTGATATTAAGTAAACCAAAGATTTTCAATTTAGATAAAGTCGAACTGTACCACCTACTCAGATGTATAGACGACAACTTGATTTTTCCTGTAGAATTAAGAAGATTGTTAGAAGATTGTTAGGTACTTACCTATTAATAATGTTTGAGGTTATACCTAGGAAACAATAAGTATGTACGCGCTAGAAGATTATTATTGTGATCCAACAGTCATATTTTCAGAGAAAACCTGACATAATGATAATTACGTAATTACCTGTTCAAGTTGTAACTTACGAATCAATATAATGTTGTTTATTTACGTATATATGTCATTGATGATCGGGTTTAAGTAAATAGTTTCATAGGAGGTCCGGTCCGGAAGTTTTCTCACTAATGATTTAAAACGCCGCCCAATTGCGATTGAACACGACGCTTGCGACGAGTTGCCTGCTCCTAACAACATGAACACTAGATGTTGGTTAGTTTTTAAAACAAGTCCTAGACTTATGCGTTGGCCATTAACTGTGATTACGATAAAACTATAGTCTATCTATAGGTATAATGTATTCGTAGGATTTAGAAATAGGTACCTACCCTTGTCATGTAAAAATATTCATCGTTATAAAGTCGCGATTGCAGTCGACAAAAAAAAAACTTAAATGAGACGTAGAAGTTTTGTAATAAAAATACAACTCTGATAATGATTAAAGGTAAAGACTTAAGATTATAGATGACCTTTATGTAAAGTTAAATTTTAACTGATTGTAATAGTAAAAGTAATTAAATAATTACTTTTAGAAATGTAATCAATTAAACATACACAATTATTGTTAAAATTAATGTCTAATAATTTAATATGCATTACAAAAATTACTAAAATATTAATTACCCAACTTAGGTACCTTTTGTTATAACTATGTATCGAAACATAAATAATGCTGTTGACTCTACACGATAATCTCTAAATTAAATAAATCAGTCAGCGAAGGGACTCGCTGTGAACAGGAAGGCCGAGCTGTTAGCCTATATTATATTAACTAAGCCTAATTTCGTATTAATTATAATTTACTTGAGTGTTAATGAATAATATTCATTATTTTAGTATGATTGTATGTACGTTTAATTAGTTTTGTATCGAGTCACTTTTATAAAATGTACAAACCTCGTTGCAAAGAGATATGAAACCTCTTTGCAACAAATCTCAATGCAAAGAGATTATTTAACCTCCTTTGCATTTCATACGATCAGTTTATTTTTCTTAAACAAAAGAAGATCGATATTCAAAATATGGAATTGACATCCCGCCATTAATTAGCGGGTCATACAAAAAAGGAAAATGTAAAACAAACATGTTATTTGCGTAATTTTGTAATAAACAGCTAAAAGTTCAATAATTGCTCTATTATTCAGCATTCCTTGCATTTTGAAGTTATCCCTACAGTAGGTAGGTACTAATACTAAGCCAAAATGCCTTAGTTTTCAGATTTATATCCTTCATACGTTACCTAATCGTAACTAAAATCTAATAATATGTAGGAAAATTAAAACTGTTTAGTACTTATTCGGTATGATTAGGTAGTAATGGAGAATAAAAGTCTGAAATCGGAGCCATTTTGGCTGTTTTAGTTGCCTCTCTTTTGACAGTGCACTTTGTTGAGAACTAGGTATCGTTCTAGGTGTTATTATTCTAAGCATGCAAGTAATTATGAGTATCTTTTTATTTACCTTGGTAAGATGTCAAACTCCTCAATCTGTAAAGCTGCCTGCCTGTTGTTATAAACTTATGAGACCAACATCGCGTCTTATAATCAAAGGGTCGCGTAGGTATCCTACGACCCTTACAGACGTCTTTTATATACAAATTGGCTTCTTCCATCAAGAACAACATACTACTAGAAAGTCCAGCAGGCCCTGTAAATATGACACATTACATAGTTTCATACATAACCTTTATGGATGATGTATCTTTAAAATTCACATAAGTTTTTGGTCCATAACTGAAATAAAACAGTTTGAACTTACATATTTATAATTTAATTTGATAATTCACTTCTTATTTCACTAAAATCCTTGCGAACAGCCAAAAAATACAAGCTTTTGTTTTGACATTAGAAAATGTAGGCGTTCGTCGAGGCTGTAGAGCGAAGTTACCGCTGTTTTGCTTAGAGAATTCCGATTTTCATACTTGAACTGTCAAATCAAGTAATTCTGTATCACGCCGTCTACAGCCTTGTAGCGCTGGTATCGAACAGCGGAGAAAAACTAATTAGAGAATTCCAAGCTAGTGTTCACTGCTGTCACAGCCGCTGCACTCAAGGCTTTTACAATATTTGAGCTTAGAGAATTGCATAGCTGGGCTGGCTGGAGTGATCCGGCCGCACATCCTCCAACGCAAAATAGGCGCAATTGACGTCGAGTTGCGGAAACCGCCTGCACTGACAAGAAGTAGAAGAAGAAGAGATGAAGCATTTCATAAACCGGGCAAGTTTTAAGAGGTTGTAATACCCCCCCAGTTTTTAACTTTCTTTCGAACACACATTGAAATAAATTTTGCTCATTAAAAACAGACATTTTGTGATGTGCCTAGGCAAGATTTATTAAAAGAGTACAGACCTATTTATTTTGAGATGTCAAGTTGTACCGAACCAATTATCATTTATTAAAATTCCCCTCCTACTTTCAGTCATATTTTCAGAGACAGAATTCTTTTTGTTCAAAAGTATGTTTTCAATTCACTTACAATGTTATAGGTGAATTTTTTATTGTATTTTTTTTCGTGTCGCTTATCGCCGCTAGTTGTGTAAGTGGAAAATAAATTTTACTTCGTAACACACAGAGTGGGTATTATGTAAGTATTTTTAAGTTATATTTTTTTAATTTTTCATAGAATGTTATTTATGGCTTATAGTGTTCCTTTGATTACGTGAGAGGACATTTAAAAAAATTATGTCAATTTTTCCCTACGGAAAAAACCATATTTTGAATCTGTCCAAAGTACCTACAAATCTGACTGAAAATAAATATTCTGATTAGGTGCCCCAAAAAGCAAGCAGATTGAACAATGCCACAGCAACTAAGAATATTAAATTAATTTTAATGTTATTATTAATATAAATAATTTAAAGAGTTAATATAAATAAGTTAAAGATTTTTAAATCTATTTTGCTAAAAAATATTAGTAACTTTATAAATTGACTAAATTACTTACCGGCAGCTACTCATTATACCTATTTAGTTTGAAAAGTAATAACCTTAATAGTTGACTAACGATCATTTTAGTCTAATAGTCCGTGGTAATTGAAATAATGAGGGGTTTTCAAAGTGACATTTAAAAAATAAAAATAGTGACTATTTGCTTCACTAGATGGTGTTGATACTCTTCGAAGCCTAAAAATAGTAACTATTTGCCTTACTAGATGGTGTTGATACTCTTCGAAGCTTAGTAATAAAATCACATTGTCACCTTTTTTTATCAACGCCATCTATCGAGCCTACAGTTTTTTGTCATTGTGAAAAGCCCTCATTCGTTTTCCCACTGTTTCATAATATTTTTAGTACCTACATCGCGATTACGAATACGTGAAAATATGCAATTTTTCATTGATTGCATGTTTGAAATATTACTTTGAAAAGAACTAACGTCGATTTTCATATTTTTAAAGAATAATTATTAATATTGAGGAATGATAATTATGCACTGCCTTGCCTGCCCTTGCGAATTTTTGCTCGATATTACCCGGCGCATATAAAAAAAAGCAGTCAAGAACGAGTCGGACTCGCGCACCGAAGGTTTCCGTACCATCATAATAAATACTCAGCAGAGCTGTAGAATAAAAAAATATTATTGCAGTATTAGGTCAGCACGATCTCTTGGCCGATTGTGGAGCTATTTTTTTTCTTCTTAGACCAGCGCCATCTCTTGACCGATAGTGGAACTAATTTAATTTTTCTTAGGTCAGGGCCATCTGTTGACTGGTAGAGGAACTAATGAATTTTTTGTTTGTTTTTTGAATTTCTAAAAAAGTGTGTTATATTAAGACATCGTTTTATTTTTCCTGTAATCTTTACATAAACTATATACTATCACATTGAATTATTTCAGATTTTTCTCTTTGCAAACTTCGGAGATAAGGGGGGGGGTGGGGGGGGAACGGTATTTTTTTTTACATTTTATATCATAATGTAATGTAAAAGAAAAAATGTGTTAAAATTTGCTGTTTTCAGTCCCCGTTGTTGTTAACAATAGTTGGGCAAACGTCATCATAATCTATTCCAAATTTCAAGTCCCACCATAAGGGTTCCTTTTTACCATTTTGGTACGGAACCCTAATAAAGAGTGTCAAGAGAACTTTTATAAAAGACTAGCTTTTGCGCGCGACTTCGTAAGTTTTGTATCCCAAGGGAACAGTATAAAATATTTTTTCTGAATGAAAGGTCCCAAAATACACTAAGTAGGTATGTCCTTTTCTGTAGGTACCCCTGACAACGTGAATGCGAAATTTCATGATGATCGGTTGAGTAGTTCAGTCGGCAAGGCGTAACAAACAAATAGACAAACAAACTTACTTTCGGATTTATAATACCTATTAAGTAAGGATACGAGTTAAAAAAAAAACCCATTTTTTTCAGAACAGTCAGAGGTCTGTACCCTTAGCACGAACAGCTATCGAGAAAAAAAACGTGCGTAAAATTACTCGATAGAGAATTATCTATGGAAATTTTAGTTTCGCTATTCGGCGGTAGATGGCGTTGTACAAATTTTCCATACTAAATTGCACTATCGAATGATTTTACGCGAGTTAATTTTCTCGACAGCTGTTCGTGCTAAGGGTACTACTGTACACGGCAGCAAGCTGACTTTGCAAAGCATTTTAGTACTAAAGGAGATAATTTTTTTTGGAACTTTATCTAACCACTATGTAGAAAAATATCAATTGGGAATAAAATAAAATAGCCGAAAATTCACGAAAAAAACACCAAATCGGAAGCAATACACACCTAACCAACTACGTAGTTAAATGACTGACAACACTGACAGTGAGACATAGGAATGACAGAAACAGAACTGACGTAAAATACGGGGATGCGATATAAAAAAAAACCGGCCAAGTGCGTGTCGGGTCACGCGCCGTAGGGTTCCGTAGTTACCTTATGCCATACCATATTATAATACCACTATAATTTTTCGTCTGTAAAAATAACTTTGTTTTTCACAGTGTTGATATGAATGACAAAGTTATATTTGCGGTTTTGGAAAATATGATATATCTCGAAAACTAATTACTTACTATATTTCGTAAAAACCAATTTTCAGTGAAAGTTTTTATTAAGATCTATAGCATATTTTTTTTTAGATTTTCACTCTCTTATTTCAAAAGTTAGAGGAGGGGGGGGGGGGACACACATTTTACCACTTTGGCAGTGTTTATCTTTCAAACGGTTGACTTTGAGAAAAAATTGTCTTAAGAACCTCAATGTAATTTTTAAAGACCTATCTATAGACACCACCACACGAATTGGTATGAAGAAAAAATTTTTTTCAGTTTCAGTTCCATGTATGGGTAGCCCCCCCTTAATCTTTATTTTTTTTTATTTTTGTGTTAAAATCATTAAGCGGTTAACAGAATACCTACTAAGTTTGAACTGTGTAACCCTAATACTTTCGGAATAAAATGGCTGTGACATACGGACGGACAGACAGTTAGACAGACATGATGAATCTATAAGGGTTCCGTTTTTTGCCATTTTGG
The DNA here is from genome assembly GCA_950108535.1 of Agriphila straminella. Lineage (NCBI taxonomy): Eukaryota > Metazoa > Arthropoda > Insecta > Lepidoptera > Crambidae > Agriphila > Agriphila straminella. The sequence goes on from OX467312.1 coordinate 12,599,691, forward strand.
CTACGGAACCCTAAAAATGCGTGACAAAATGTCCACCCTATGAATTTTAATGAAATTAATAATCATTTTGCGCGGGTCTGCAACAAAAACGATTTATCTAGGTGAAATGTTGATTTTTTCTCTATCGATTAATATACTTTATGCCTGGTTAGACTTTGCTGAAAAAAGTACCTACCCATATAAAAAATGTTTGTCCTTTTATACTCTGGATTAGTCTTGAATTATTACGATATCGTATAAAACATATTGGTCAGCTATTTCCGTCGTTTAAAAGATACTTACTGATGTTTCTCAAATTAAAGTGTACTAAGTATTTTTTTATAAAAGATCCACAGCCAAATAAATCCTAATTCTTTTAGATAGTTTTAATTTCTCGAGTTCATTTATTTTTGTTTAATGTGTGATTGATTCAGGCGAGCCATATTCTTGAAAGTAAGAAAAGAGTAATGAAACTTAATACTGAGAAAACTTTTTACCCGACTGCAAAGAAAGGGTTATGTGTTTCGCGCGTATCTTGTAAGTATGTTTGTATGTATGTATGTTTGTATGTATGTTTGTATGTAATATTCTTTATTACCTCATATCTTTCAAACGGCTGAACGGATTTCTATGATTAAGATATCGTTAGATTGGTCTTTTCAGCCCAAGTGTTCTTAAGAAGGTGGCGTTATAAAAAAACCAACATGGCGGCTGTACGGTGCTATTATACGTAGTGAAAAAAAAATTTTTTTTTTAGAATACTGCAATATGGGTGTCAAATTAAAGGGCTTATTATAAGGATTTCAAAAAGGTATATCATGACCATAATATAATTATAAAAAAAACAATAAAATAAAAAAAGTAAATTATATTACGCAAATGCGAGCGGCCGCTATAAACATGTCAATGAAAAATTTATATTTAGTTTGTGTATGTTAGCCACATTCATGATGAAAAAATAGGCTATAATATCATCCCAAAATCCCTCGGGATCGAAGCCTCAGGCTATGCCGCAGGGCACGGCTAAGTTAATCAATAGATGGCGCTGTAGCCGAGTACATCGCGGTATGGTTTTGTATTCATCATCAATAGATTTCTAGTTGCATAGACCATATCAATAGATGGCGTTGTAGCCAAATACATCTCGGTATGGTTTAGCTCTCTGTAGATTATATAAGGTCTTTTGTGTTTATACTGAAAATATAACGATAATAATAAAAGAAACGATAACGAGAAATAAGAAGAAACGATTCTCGTTTATGGTCTTTATAACAATTAACAACTTTTTTAATTGATAATTATTTTCATACGATTCCATCTAGCTAGCTAGAGTACATTCATTATTTATTATACTAGATTCCATCTATCTAATTGGAACGCGTGTTGCATTACTTTACTTGCATTAATATTGAAAAAAAGAAGTAGATTTTGTTAGGTTTTGTAGCAAGTATACCTAGTTTAGTTAGGACTAAGGAATAGGGTGTTTAGGAATATCTTATTACTGAATTAGTGATTAATTACATTCTCTTTGATATCGATAAAATATTATTTAGAAAATTGGTAGCTTCTTATATTGGTGTTCGGATTGAACCTTCTGCGTCTGAGTTTGATGGTTTACGCGGTAAAGGCAAGATCGAGCGACGTATGCTACCTCTAATTTTATGCTGGGCGGTGACTGTGCATAAATTGCAAGGTACAACTTTAGACCGGGCAGTTGTCGATTTGAGCAGTCACCTATTTGCTAAAGGTCAAGCTTACGTGGCTTTAAGCAGAGTCCGATCTCTCGCAGGGCTTGCTGTCAGTTGTCTTGACCCTAAAAAATTCTTATTTAAACCACACGATGAAAATTCTTTTAAAGAATTAGACCGTCTACGTAATTTGTAAGGAGAATATAACTAAAAAGACGTAAATAAAAAAACAACTAAATTTAAAAAATTAAAAACCCGCCTGCCTAAAAAAGACAAGTCAACAGAAAAATAAAATAGAAAAACTAAAAAACCCACATGCATCAAAAAACAAGTCAACTGAAAAGATGGAAACAAGATAATATATAAAGGCAAACTTAAAAAATATTGATGGTAGTGTTTAGATTAAAGGCAAACTTAAAACATATTGATGGTAGTGTTTAGAACTTTTGTTCAACATAATAACATGCAGTCGGAGGCATAGAATTGAATGATAAGTAAAATCATTCATAATGTCACTTTCTTTATGCATGCCTCCGACTGCATGTTATTATGATGAACAAAAGTTCTAAACACTACCATCAATATGTTTTAAGTTTGCCTTTAATCTAAACACTACCATCAATATTTTTTAAGTTTGCCTTTATATATTATCTTGTTTCCATCTTTTCAGTTGACTTGTTTTTTGATGCATGTGGGTTTTTTAGTTTTTCTATTTTATTTTTCTGTTGACTTGTCTTTTTTAGGCAGGCGGGTTTTTAATTTTTTAAATTTAGTTGTTTTTTAAGTATACTGCGCTAACATTGTACTTTTTGACATTTACAGTATGAAAGTCAATCAGCGCTCAAACAAAGAAGTTTGGTTTGAAATTTCTCGCAGACGCAACAAAAATAAAACACTAGAATTAAATCAAGTCGGTACATAACATACGCGAAGAAAATGCTTTATTTAAGGCTTGCGTAGGCAAAATTAGTCGAATGGGATTCTGCAGTGAATAGGAAAGTTAAATGCGAAGCCTAAACAAAGTGACAGTAATTCAATTAATGCTACTTTCTTATTTAATAATTCTTTAATTCATTTAATTACAAATGTACATAACCTTTAGCGAAAGCGAAGCGATAACGAAGATTTAATATTCGTTAAGGCTTTGCTTTCAAAAGATTATTGACACAAGTTTTCGTTAACAATCGATTTTCAAAACGTCAAATAATGCAACTTAAGAAATATAAAAAAGGTTAGTTATGTTTTTGAACAGCCTATTAAAATAAACATAAACAAGCAAGCAAAAACTGTAATTAAGATAACAAAGTTGTACTTTTCCGCGTCCATCCTCATTGTTTATAACTTGCCCCAAGTATTCCAAGTGTGCAAGCGTAATTTCCCAACATGCCCGCTAGTTTCTAACATTAGTCAAGGGAGTTTCATAAAGGTGCCTTATCGTAAATTGTTTCTAATAAGTTCCCCGTAATTAAACTGAGTGAAACACTGAAACGTGTTTGCTTCCAACCTCCTTGTTGAACTTGCTATGAAATATTGGCCTAATTTGAGATGTACACCTTGATCATATTGAAAGAGGTCGTGTTTGGCTTCGAATAATTAGGTTTTGTTCAACAACAACTTCGATGTTTATAGAGATAAATCCTTTTGTGCTTTAATTTATTACTCTTTAAAATAAGTTCAGATATTCTTAACTGTTGCAATAGAAAAACATCTGACACCACAGCTTACAAAACCTTACTTTGTCAACTATTTATTTTTTAACGTCATAGGTAATTCAGGACAATATTGTCTACAATTAGATGACAAATAAATCACAAAAATGTTTTAAAGCTGGATTAGAAGCAAAACTTTAAGACCGTATTCATCATAATCTTATAAATAAATAATTATTTATAATTAAATAGATACAACCGATACAACCAACCGAAGCGGTCATGTAGAAGATTAGCCAGTGACAGTTAATTTGGTGACATGTCAGGTTTATACTTGTATCGTTGTATCAGTTGTATGCGTCAAACTTAAGTGACCGCAAAGCTTGGAACACCCTGTACTGTTACCGTCAAATAAATGCAGTCAAAATGTCAATGCTTCCAAACATTAACAATGACAAATAACACCCTTATTCAAGAAAAATACTCAAACGGTTCATGCGTATGCGAACGCACTGCGTTGAAATAGAGGTCTGTGATTGGTTCGTATGTTTTACGTAGACCTCATAGTAAAGTTTGTCGATATGGTTATAAGGCGATTCAATCCAACCAAAGATTTTCAAATTTTGATACATTTAGAAATTTTCATGAAGTTGAGTTAAGGTCGTTCCAAATGTTTTTGCCCTAATTTAGTGTATTGACTATGCCCAACTGAGGTAGGTACTTACATAAAATAAGTGCGATGATAGTATTAATATTTCAATAAAAATAGTTTAGACAAATAAAAATATATCTTCGCCTACACTTTTTCTATTCGTAGGTATCGAGTTTGTGTGGGTTTCAGTAAGCTTCAGGACATAAACTTGAAAAGGCGGAAAGATCATCTGAAATAGGAATGTTTTACAAATAAAATATATTAATTATAGCAATTATAGGCGAAGCACCACCATCATTTTAACTAACACCTACAGTTTTGGAAATGAATGCGGCTAGGGGTTTCTTAATCTTCGGGCCCTGTTTATTTAAGCGCATTTTTTCAAAATCAAAAGCTTATGATTGGTACAAATTAAAAATTATCGTCGTTACGGCAGTACAGTAGATAATTTATTTGTCTAGTGTTTCAGTAGGTAGTATGATATCTGTTGAATCGAAGGTTAACGTAAATTGTAATTTACAGAACCGCATGCTCGGCTGTTTCAAAAATATTTGTATCTACGGTAAAACATACCATTAACAAGTGAAATGTTAACATTTAATTATCATTTCACTTGCCACTGGTACGGGTACTTGTATAGCTAAACACATATAGAGAATTGATAAAACCGCAGTGTCACTAATGTCAGGGTGCGTGACCGCTTGTCCTTTGCAGCCACTCGCAAATTGAACTGACACGCGGCACCATCCCTTCGGAGCAATTAAACATGTACGATCGACATCCCATTAATGATAACATCTACCATTCCGATATAACGCTTATATCAAATTTACAAGAGCCCACAATTTGAAGAAATTTGCTGAGATGTACGATGCATTTCCTAAAGACCTATATCGTCAAAGCTTGTTACGCGTAATATATCAAAGTTGGATGTATCGAAGCTTATGATATTGCAAATTCAGTGATTGATATGACTAATGGAAGTTAATAGTAAAGTTAGTTTATGGGGTTGATATGTAGTCTGTGGTAATAGGAAACAATCAGAACGAGGAACGGACGCAGCTGCGTGTATCGCATTAAACTTTTCGTAATAGACCCCCTGATCAAAATTGTTGTTGGTCAGGGTTGAAATCTTAGGATAGCAGTTTAGTACATCAAAAAATGTTTTAAAAACAAAAAACTGACTTCAAAAAACCTGAAAATGAAAACAAAACAGCTTCAAAATTAAATACCAAAACACATCTAATGAAGTCGGGTGGGGCTTTTAGAATAAATAAAGAGTTGAACTTCAGCCCCACCCGACTTCATTAGATGTGTTTTATTACAATGATATGCGTATCTAGTGATTTGAATATTATATCTTGCTTTTTAGAGGTATTTAATTTTGAAGCTGTTTTGTTTTCATTTTCAGGTTTTTTGAAGTCGGTTTTTTGTTTTTAAAACATTTTTTTATTTTTATTTTTAGTGTAAGTAAGTACCTACTTTAACTGTATTTGGTAGCTAATTACTTTAGTTTTTTATATTTAGTTTATTTATATTATCTTATCCAGTAGGTATTTATCTAGGTAGATAAAACATGGGTAGACACACGAAAGGTGTGCACGCCTTTAAAAATATCGGTCTTAAGATTTTTTGATTTAACTTTTTTGTGGTAAGTATGGTATATTTAGCGACGATATTATCTAAGTTACAATAGTCTTATGTCAATTGCTCATCACCTTTTACAAAATACTGGTTTTCCCGTCGCAGGGGCGTTAATTCTTGAGGAGTTCTCCTGGTACTTCACTATCAGCTCCACTTCACCATATGCATTATGACAAACCACATAAATAGCCTAGCAACCATAATAAAGTAATCGTATCGCACCAGTGAGATAGTTGGTTTAGTACCTATTGAATAGTTCCGGTGATCATCTATGGTCTTCATCATCAGTTCCACTTCACCAAAATGGTACTTTTCGAAAGCAAATGCACGAGTTACTTAAGAAAATAGCAAAATCGCTATAGGTGTGCCTATAATATTTGAAGAGTTCCCTTGATTTCTCCAGGATCCCATCATCCAATTTCATAATTTAAAAAAATGGGACCAGCTTGAAACATACCTGATGTTATAACGTTTGAATCATGTCAATCGGATCAGCCGTCTTCGAGTAATCGAAGTATGTACACACATACAAAAAACAAAAAAAAGGGTCGAATTGAGTACCTCCCTCCTTTTGAAGTCGGTAAAGACTGTGGTAGGTGATTATGGGACAAGTGATAATTTGTAATTTTACAGTTTCTGTGGATACTTTGGTTGAAGATGAGAAGGCATATCTAAGATTATTTCGTATTTTTACGCTCCTGATAAAGTACTTGAGGGTTTACTAAGAAAAAGAATTCGCGATAATCGAATGCTGTTCGTCATCAGTCTGACTTACTTATTTACTTAGGCTCAGTTGCACCATCTAACTTTAACGATAACAAGCTTGTTAAAGTACCGGTTAAGCACAAGTTAGCCAAAAAAGAGGTTGCCAGCCAGCATGTTGTCCTTTGACAAGTTTGACGTGACAAATAGGTAGCATTATCATTTGTGCAACAATGTCCGACCTTAATCAGAAATCAGAAATCAGAATATTTATTTGCACAATATTGTGTACATTACATTGAGATTGGTGACAATGTTTTAAATAAAGTTTCAACAATATTCTGCCTTAAGTCTGTAGGCATGCAAATGTTAGTAAGTGTCAGCTATCTATAGTAAATATTATTACTACTAAGTACCTATTGCTATTTTAAGACGTCAATAAATTACAAAATTGTCAACAGAAATCTCATATTCAAAATTAAATGTCAATTATGCAAAATTATCATTAATAAGTCAGATTAAGTAGAGATGTCATTTTTTTCTCTCCAAATATTCCTTGGTCGAGTAGAAACTGTGCTGTAGGAGCCAATTAAATAATTTATTCCTGAAAATATTTTTCTCTATTGGTTGATTGATAATGTCTAGCGGTAGTTTATTAAATATTTTGATAGCCATATAATATACATTTTTACGAAATATAGTTAGATTAGATTTAGGTATTACTAGTTGATTCTTTCTCGATGCTCGTAAATTATCGTTTTTTTCACTACATTTTACAAAGTATTCAGGGTGCTTTTTAACCAACAAGCATAGTTCTAATATATATATACATGGTAGAGGTAGTATTCTATGTTTTTGAAATAGGGGTTTACATGAATCATGAGGTTATAATATCAAGAAACGGAAACTGTGAACGATCGTTGTCCGATTATCGTGTAACGGTTTTCAGTGTAGGCCCTGTGATGATATACGATAACTCTTAACTGTTACAAATCATGAGCCTTGTCAGTTAGGATTTTCATTTAATCGAGGCGTTAGCCGCCATGATTATTATCAAATTCAATCGTGTACTGAACATAAGCTTGAACGTATAGCTTTTACAGTAAGTTTATAAGAATTTAGTCAACATTACTCAATATTTTATAGAAGATACACGTATGATTATGAAGCAAACGGAAATTACTTATTAACAGTATCTTCAGCTATAGACACAGTTAATACTCAAATGCAGTGGGTTGATTTGACGGTGTTAAATAAATATTGGTATTAAAGTAAATCAGGAGCATTATTATGTTTATAAGATGTGCTGTTAGCAATATCTCAGATGTCGAACCTAAAAAAATTAGATAAACAACACTGTATGTTCAACAATAATAAATGTAGGTACATTCAGTTAAAATCTTGTGAACTAAAAAATGTGTACGATTATGGTTCATAAGTATCAACTAAAGGAAAATTTACATTATTTTATCTATAGCTGCCCCCCTACCATGACTTTCAAAAGTAATATCGAAGCAATGTTGTAAATGAGATGGCGCTATACGCGATGATAGCTCTGTCCCTATAACAACATTACTTTAAGGTTGCTGTAAGAGCTAAGAGTACGGCCTCTGAACTTTATTTAGATTAATTCACTGCTAATGAGTGTTAACTGTGAAAACGTCTAAGTTCATCTAGTTTGCCCCCGGGATATACTACTCAAAGAGGTGGGTTTACTTAGTTCAGTAATAAATTGTGTTTGAAATCCGGTACCTTAGGGACTTGTTATGACCCATTAGTTATTAAAGCGCCCCTTGAACCTTGGTTTACTGGTGTAACTGCATGATCCACGTAATCCGGCAATTCGTTAGCTTATCGTCTTAGCCTTAAGCTAGCTTTACCTGTAAATTAGTAGTTTACTGGTAAGGAGTCTTGTTTATTATGTTTCATACCATATGGTGTATAATAGTATAGTGATTAGGTATGTCACAAACTAAAGGTTCATTGGTCAAGAGAGCCGATTCTACAAAGGTTCGATCGAAGTCAAAATGCTACTTCCACAAATAAATCTTCTGAAACTACATGTGAAAACTTGATTGTTGGCTAATGACTAACCTTAATATAGTACTCTTTGTTATATAAACATAGTAGCTGTAAGTTTTCCACCAAATGAAATAAAATAAAATAAAAATAACTTAAAATGCGCTTTAGACAAATCATGGTTAGAAGAAAAGCGTTGCCAAGATCCACCTACTCTGAAAACTGTATCACAATAATGGGAGGATATTCGTTCGCGTTATGGCATGATTATCTGAAAAATAATGTCCAAAATAAGAAAATCCAACGACGAACATAGTCCGATAACCGCAAGTTGATTTTTTTTGTAGCGGCCTACTAACCTAACCGAGATCTAGGATCTCTAGCACCGTACACTTGTACTATTAGCTATTCTGTGACCGTACTCACCGAACGCAACACATTACAACACTACTGAAAAGTAGTATGTGACTGGTAGTTTTAACTTATTTACTTGGTTCCAGCGGCTCCAATCAAAGCGAATAAATTCTATCTGCCTTATCCCAAACAAAATAAAGTGCAATATTGTGAGGGGATTTTTATGTTATTTCAGCATTTGCAAAGTAAATGCCACATTCAAAGTTTGACGGGACGTTGCTTTGTGTAATTTAAATAGTCTGGCAAAGAGCAGACTAAGGAAGTGGTTCTAAGGACTGTCTTACTGGAATATAGAATGTTTCTTAAATTGCATTGTGGGTTTAAGTCTCACCGCGCTCAGACTAGCAACATCTTGATGCTTTGAATTCTTACTTCTTTATGAGTAAAAGATAATTATATACCTAGGTAATGTTTTCTGTCTCTTTCTTTATCTCGAATTTATCAATTGTTTCCTAATTCGTTTAGTATGATAGGATTGATTTATATCACTTAAACTCTTAACCATTTCCGTGACAGAGTTATCAAGTTAAGATTGTGGTCCTATAGTTTCTGATTTTCATAAAACAGGCGTATATTCTTTACCTCAGCACCAAAATGTGTATACTGTAATTATTAATTATAAAAAAAAGTCAAAGATACTTTTTTATCTTGTCTTGTGCAACTTTATCAAAACTTCTTTAAAATAATTCATTCGTAAAAAAAAAAAATCTTATCATAAGTAAGTACCGAGCATCAGTTATCGCGAGTGGCATTCATGACTCAGAAAGTTTCCGAGTCATTCCGCAAGTTTTTCGCATTCGTAACCTTCATTTTGTATTCCTAATGGCCTCACCTGGGGTTGCCAGTGTCTAGAAAATTACGGGTATTCCTGTGTATTAGTATTTATTACTTGCTGTCGCTCCGCGGTAAATGAAGGAGGGTTAACCTTGAGGTGGTCTGTCGTAAAAAACTGCTGTTTTAGCGTATTTTGGCATGTTAGCTAATAATGTTAGTTGAATTGAAGGCCTCATTACGAACAATTTGTGTAGTAATGTTTCACGTTTAGTCATTTACGCATATTTGTGTACACGAGTTGATTTTTTCAATAATTTTACTTCTTTCTACTATATTTAATAAACGAATAAGATTTTTTAATAAAACCCCGCCTGCATAAAAAGACCAGTCAACTGAAAAGATGGAAACAAGGTATTAATATTTCTTTTTAGTTATTATATATTACGGTCATGATATACCTTTTGAAATCCTTATAATAAGCACTTGCTATGCTTTGATATAGGGGCCTTAACCCTTAAGATTTTTAAAAGAAATTTCTATAAACAGAAAGCATAATAATGTTTTCATTGAAATTCGAATTCATGCCAACTTTTCGTAGTCCACTCAACCAAACTACTTTTATGAGATAGACATTTCGAAAAACTAAATTACTTGCTAACAAGGTAAAACAGTGAAGACCGAAACTTTAATTTAACGGCACGATATTTGTGGACGGAACCGGATGCTCCCCCTCCCCCCGCCGCGCTGCTGTCAACTGCAAAGTTCGTGTAAGGAAATTTTAGAGGCGGTCACGCGGGCCTAGGATGCTATCGAGGAAATAAAGTGTCTGGATAGACTATAAAGTGCGCCGACAACAGGATAAATCACAGTGGTTTTTCGCCAAAACAGTTTTGAGATAACACTTGTAGGTCGCGTTTTAGTGATTAAGTTCAGCTTTAGTGGCTAGCATTATTCAACATTCTGTCTCCTTTATATCATGATTTTATTTATCATGGTGTGATAGATGTTGTGATGACGAATAACAACATTTATTTAGAATTTTCTATATTATCAACGGTTTGAGGATACTCCGGACTTTCTCAAACTTGTAACTTTTAGATGGTAAGTAATATACTCAAAAAACATATCATCACCACCGCACCATCTCAGGTGCGATTAGATAATGATTCTAGACTTTAGTTTTTATCCATATGGAAAAGATAAATTATCTAACAGACTAATATATTTGTTGATTTTTTACTTTTTACTATTTTATTTCCATGCTGCGCGTGTTTTTCAGCAATGACTTAATTACTATCTCAATTTCGTTCCCAAACCGTTAGTTTATGACGTTTCCATTAAAACGCTTCAGTCGGGGCTCGAACACGGCACGTCAAGCTGTCCCGATGAGATCCAGGTTTTAAATTAACACCGACTCGCGCTCGGAAACTCGCCCTAACTTGTTTAGGTCACGCAACACCAACCAACTCAACTTACTATTGTTAGAAATAGCTGGAAAGTAACTTACTGCACTACTTACAATATGTATTACTAGCGGCCGCGCGCGACTTCGTCTGCATGGAAAGTTTTTTTGCTTTCCTTTGGGAACAATCCCTTTGTTCGGGATGAAAGGTATCCTTTGTCCATCTATGTACCCCTCGCAACGTGCATGTTTAATTTCATGATGATCGGTTCAGTAGTTAAGACGTGAAGGCGTTACAAACAAACAAACAAACAAACGGACTTTCGCATTTATAATACACAAGAAGGATAACAGAAAAGCTCTTGGTGACGTGATCTTCAGAGTTTTATATTTCACAACTAAATCAAAGAATTGAAAATGCAAACTAATGTTTTATAAGATTTATAAGCCTGAGTAATCAGCCTTCAACAAAATGTCACAGATTGCAAAAATTTCACTGTTAAATCCACTACGAAAATGCCACTAGAAATCAGCTGTTTCGTAAAAAATACAAGTAAAAAACAAAAAAATCAAGACTAATTATAAAAATAAGTAACAAATTGAGGTTTTTCAGGTGACTGTCATACATTTTGTAAGTCTATTAGAATTTTTGCTAGTCCGACAACGAAATCAAAGTTGGTACTTTGATAACAGTATATAATAATGTAACAAATAAAATCAATATCTATGCTTGTCCTTTAGCTTAGACAAGATCAATTCCAGACAAGATCGTATCAATTTCTAATAATCTTCTCTTATCGGCAATAATATTTGATAGCGTCATTGAGCTGATCGAGCTATTCTACATAGCCATCCAATTCTGGATCAAATGCGCTCACTTGCGATTAGAACGGTTCAAAGGAGACACATCTGGTACCACGTAATTGCTAATCTGAACTTTAATCAAAATGAATTTACGAAACTTGAGCCTGTTAGTAAATTTGCAATTTAAAGGTTGAAAATCCTAAAGTGGTAACTTAATTCGAAAATGTAATTAAAAACCAATGGTTCAAAACAAAAAACCAATTAGTTCAACTGAAAATTAATCTTGAAAGGGAAAATTGTACCATTTATGAAAAACTCGTGAAACAGTTTTGCGCGAAACAGCTATAATTAAAGGTAAACAAAACGTTGTTAGTTACGTTCCGTTTCCTCAATTCGCTAATTGTTTATCCGCATCGTCAATTCCGCCATCTCCTTGTGTGTTTGTACAGTTATACCGACGCCGGAATTTTACAACATAGTGCAGTTAATTAAGGTCCCGAGTGTGGCTCGGGGCGAAATGGGAAATAGCTAATTATGAAGTTGCGTATAGCCTGGAAGCCTGCTGTCGGTTAAGTTATGAGTGGGCAGCGATTTCGACCGGATGTAAGTTGATAAAGTTTATTTAAAAAAAAACTACTAATTAAACTGATAGCGAACTTTTATATTTTCCATTCTAGACCATACTAATATGGAATGGTACATGAACATTATTTTAACATGAAGATTTTTTTTATATTTGTTTAAAGAAATATATTTTGTGACAGGATGTGCTAGCTGGCTTTGTGAGATGAGAGTGCGTAACAATGTTTAGGTAAATTAAAGCTGACACACAATGGGGCATTTACACGGGTTTATTTTCCAGGCGACCTGCTAAGCGACTTTAGTTGACTAGGGCCTTTTATCGCTAATCGCTTGTAAAATCGAACCGCCACCTCATTGAAATTAGGTTTTCTATTGGGTTTTACAAGCGATTGTCGATAAAAAGCCCTATACTAATAAATACTCTCTTTGTGCTTACTACTGTTCCAAATTCAAATGATAGTCGATTGTACATTTTTCTTTGTATGATTATTGTATTAAAAAAGACATTTGTATGAAGTAATCTCTTACATCTTATTCCGTACGCGTAAAACCTCTGGTTTCGCAGAGCAACATGAAATTAAAATGTGGGTCTAGTTCGTTCGAGTCTGTTTTTATGAGTTCAATGTATGAGGGTTATTCGGATTTTATATGTGTTTAATTTAGGAAGTCATTAAACATTTTAGTACCAACGTATTTAACAAATTTCCTTTTAGTTATGTGGTAGGTAGGTGTTTGGGGCAACCTTGTTTTTACCAAAGTTGTTATAATTATTACAATGGAGGAAAACAAACATAGCCTGTTTATTTATAAGCGGTCACTACAATCACTATAAATTAATTTGAAAATTAAAACAAAGAACTTCATAAAACTACAGTAGGTACTTAAGACTGGTTTACATTATCTTAGTCTTAAGTAGAGTGCTGTAGTTGAAACATGTAAACGGTCGTCTTATGACTAAAGAGAGTAACGTTTTAGTAGCCTTTCAACTGGAATCATCGCTTTCCAGTAGAACCCCCTGCGCGCCCGCGCCGCCCGCTCACCCCCCGCGCGACACTTTCCTCGCACTGGAAGCATGTAAATCGACATTTTAGTAGCGTAGAGTGCCTTAGTCAAATGACACTGTACTGGAAGCATGTAAACGCTCACTGGAAAGACACCAAAACTACTAAAGCACTCGCATTCGAGTCTACTCGCACGCTACTAAAGCACTCTACTAAAAATAATCTAATGAAAACCTTTAGGAGAGAGCAAGCAAGCAACAGCCAGCAATTGCATTGCATTGCAATAAGCAGGTGAAATAAAACTGATATAAAGCAAAGGTTTTCCGATAAAATATGATTTTAAACTTTGCTTAAGGCGAGGCAGTTCCCGAAATTTACTCTTTCACTATGTCTTTAGAATAAGGTTGAATATTGCATTGCTTTAATTGACGCTTCGCCAGAAATTTGACGAAATTTAGTACATTTACATTGATTTCTGAAATACTGGATCATTTATTAAAAATGTACTCGGTTATTGTGCTAGATCAATAAAAAAGCTATCCTTTTTGCATAAAAAATCATATCACTGTCGTTGAAAATAACGAAATCTGACGATTTGAAGTTTTTTTTTGTGGTGTTATTCAGGATTTATTTACAGAGTAACCATGCCATTTTTCAAAATTCTGTTCGGTTATTGTGTTTCTTTGTTTATTTTTCAGTCTACAGTAATTTTTGTGAAGTAGAATTCTACATCAGTTCTTCACATTGGAAGTTCAAAAATCAATCTTTTCATCAAATCGTGAACTGACCTCGCCTTAAACAAAACTCTAAAACTTGAAATTCAAAGGTACATAATGTAAACTTAATTCTGAAGCTGCAATTGAAAAATGTATGTCAATGGAATGGAATTAAGTAAACCAGAATGAGATTGATGAAAACGATGACAACAAAAAAGTGGGTTAGAATGAGATTAAAAGTTTGTTTCGTGTTTGTAAGCTACACTTGATACAGCGAAAAGCACTTAAAATTTCAAAGTTTAAGTGCTAAATTACACGTTCCTGGGATTAAACAGGATATTTATACCTATACCTTTTATTAAAAAATTGTTGTTTTAAATATAGGTATACCACTTGCACATCGGTTTTATCAAACTATTGGTAGCATGCATTACAAAAGATAGTTTCTTTTTTTATATTCATTTGCAAATAAAAAAAAAAACATATTTATTTTGTAGTATAAAACTGAAATCAGGTTTTATCTAGTTACAAAGTTCTCCAAAGTATTTTCATGATTATGTTACCTGTAGCTCTATACTTCAACCACAATACAGAATGACTATTTTGTACCTCAGCGACTTGAATGAATTTGAACAACATAAGCAAAAGAAAAGTTGCAATATTGTATTTGTTGGGCATTAATAATAGCTTAAAGAAAGCAGACACGTGTCTCAACTTAAGGAGAGTAAAAGGAACGTCTGCGAGACATAACCCCGTCGGGAACAAAGCGAACATGTTTGTTTCTCAATTTTACGCTTTGCCGAATCTGCCGAAAGAATCCGAACACAAAATGAAATCACTTCAGTTTAGGTTATGGTGTGACGTAAGGGAAAATCAACACTTTATGGCGTCACCGATCAATGTACAGTTTTCTCTCATGAGACCCTTTTTCTCAATGTCGCAGTGGGTTAGCGCGTTGTTCTTCGATTATTGCGAGTTAAGCAACATTCGGCAG
Organism: Agriphila straminella; assembly: GCA_950108535.1. Taxonomy (NCBI): domain Eukaryota; kingdom Metazoa; phylum Arthropoda; class Insecta; order Lepidoptera; family Crambidae; genus Agriphila; species Agriphila straminella. Next base: position 12,614,711 of record OX467312.1, read on the forward strand.
AGTTGGCTATGGGATAAGTGACCAAAAATATTAGGTATCTCGAGCTCCTCCTGCTTCGTAAGGCAAGTTAAGCCGAGAACTGAAGGGTTTGCCTACTGCTTCAGAGTTTACATACGAAAATAACTGCGCTGAGAAATTTTTATGTAGCGCACCTATGCAGTATCATAACATAATAGTACTGGCGTATATAAATTTAAATAGTTTCATAATAAAAATTATTTTCAGCTTAGAGCAGAATCCCTAGCAATGATTACTCCATCGATATAAAATCAATTGTAACCTCTGATTACACACAAACTTAGCGTGTTCTAATCTTACAACAGCAAACAAACCACTTAATTCCTTTCAGTACCCGCAGACAATTATATAGAACATTTAATTCCTTTTACAGTTCCACAGTCAATAGCAGCACAAGAGCACCCATAACAATACTCATTTTCTTTTAATAATGACAACAGAGACTTGGAAGATGTTCAAGTTGCTCGCAGTATGACCGCTGCACTACACTGCACAACATTGAAGATTGAATTAAAAGCAAGTGATTTGGACTTTATTTTAGATGGAACAAGTGCGTCGTGAGCGGTAAATGTGGGCTTGTTATATGTAATCCAAATGAAACGTTGACACTGAGCCCCGAGCGGACGGCGGAAGAAAATTGTAAGATCAAATTAGGTCCCGCCCGCTCTAAAGTCCCCGCAATAATAAGAATTGCTCGAAAATTAAATGTAAGAGGGGTTTCTTACTTTTTAAATTTGACGTTTGTTGTGTCGTCATTTAGAACGATTAGGTATGCACTTTTAAATTTTATCCATTTAAATTGTAAAAAAATGTAAAATCTTAAAAAACATTCCGGTAAAAGCTTTATGCAATGTAAGATTCTCTATTATTTCATTTAGAATAAATAGAATTTTAATGATAGGATTTTTTCATACACACTCTCATAAATCTTCTTTGATGTTAAAGATGCTTCTGTATTATTTTGAATTATGATCATGACGGCAAAAAAAAATTAAGTATAAAAAAACAGAAACGCACATAAAAAGTGAATCTTTCACTTATTGTTAGCAGAAATTACCACTTAATTAGTTGTAACTTAGCAGAAACCATTTTTTACACTTAACACATGACATTAGTTAGCGTGTTAGAGTGTTAAAATAAGTTTTAAAACATTACACATTACATCATTAGTGGTTGTTAATTAACAAAATTTTAGGTTGAAAAATCCAAATTCTTGAAAATTCTCTATACAAAACCGCATTTTCATACTTAAACCCTATAAACAAGCTTTAAGAAGCATTAAAGTGCTGAAAAATAAACGTAACCAAAAATTTAATAAGCAATCATGGCGAAATAATAACGTGCAATGATCGATAAGTAAAAAGTAATAGTACATTACAGCCGTGAACGGGAAGCTAGCGATTGCATTGTCGAGGATGGTTTGAAGCCCGAGCCGCAGGCGAGGGCTTTAATCATTCGAGGCAATGCAAGTAGCTTCCAGAACAAGGCTTGTATAGTGCTTTTCTCAAGAAATGCGAGGAAATAAAAAACTTTTCAATTGAAACTTAATTTAAATTTAATTAATATTAAAATTTATATTATTCATGTTCGGGCATTTTCGCCGTAAAGCAAAATGAGATTTATCATAGACAAATCCTCTGAGTAATCTTGAATTACGTGCAGCGCCATCTACCGCCGAGAAGCAAAAACCCATCTCATTTAGCTTCTCGGCGGTAGATGGCGCTGTACATAATTCAAGATTACTTAGAGGATTTGTCTCTGATAAATCTGGTACAATACAATGTAATATTTATTTATTCTTATAGTAATATACTCTGTGCGCACCATTTTTTTTTATTGTATCGTTATTATAGTACCTATTATAGTAGTTTATGATACAAGGTTGGTAAGGAGGTTTTTAAAACGAGTTGACGTTTTATAAGCCCGAGCCGTAGGCGAGGGTTTATAATCGTCACGAGTTTTAAAAAACCTTAACAACCGTGTGCCATACTACGTTTTTCAATACATTTGCGAGAAAACATTATAGGTACTGCTGAAATTGTAATCTATACATATAATAAAACTGTAAATTCTAAATATTTGTGCGCAAATTACTCAAAAACCGCTGTACAAATTTTGATGGATTTTTCTTAATTTAGTAGATTGTGGTCCAACTTAAAATCTAAGCTATGTTTTATCAAATTCGGGTGGGTGGAACCAGAGAAACAGCTTGAACTCTCCGTAGTACTAGCTTTCATACACTAAAGGGGTCATTTTAAACTAGTTGCAATATTTTTCTACTGTCGACGCGGATGAAGTCGCGGGCGGAAGCTAGTAGAAATTAAAAAAAACGTTCGTAAACAAAAACGCACGGCGCTGGCGTGCGGTAAAATCAACTTTCCGCACGCTGTACTACTCCGTAAACAAAAACGCACGGCGTGCGGTAAAATCAACTTTCCGCACGCTCGACTGTCATCGTAAACTTACATTTTCGAGCAACTGTATTGAAAAATAATTTTACCTTTATAATATTAACTGTCTTGTCGTTGGCTTGCGTGCCAGAAAAAAGGAACTAAAGTTATGGCTGTATGGTGCAAATGTGCCTTTGCTTTTTTTGTTTTTGTGAACAGCTAAAACAAAAAAAAGAAGTTGCCGCAGACCACCCAGATCATCTTCGCACTGTACCTACTTCCCGCACTGGTGCTGGTGCGGGAAGTAAGTATTGAAATTCATTCCTGGCCTGAATTTTAAATTTAGAATGTGATGAACCAGACCCCCTCGGAAATGTGGAACGCCCCGCATTCCTTTTTCAAATGGAATGATAAGATTTCAGAGCATAAGTGAGAAAATATACTTACGGTGTTCTCCAATTTCCCTCCCTTCACTAAATGGCGTTACTTCAATTGAGTACATATTTAATGTTCTCAGGAACAAGTTACCTACAGGACGATTGTATAAAAAGGAATTTAATAAACTTCTAACTGATAGATTGAGTCGAGGAAAGTATGAACAAAATCCATTAGTTGAATCCCGGCGGAGACCACCGTGCCTCCCGTTTAGGAAATCGCATTAAAAAGCAATACTTTCCGATGGAAAAATTGCTGGCTTTTTTTCCTGGTGACTTTTTCAATTGTTTTTTTGCGCTTGGTCGTTTCACGTGAATATTTAGTTGCAAGGCTGGACCAATGAAAGATCGTGCAGTATTTCAAGCATTTAATGATACTTATAAAAAATCCAATATAATTGAAGTTCCAAAGTCGTTAAATCGGAGAAACAACTCATAATGAGTCAAATACATAATCCAGTGAAAAACGCAATGAAAAACTGATTTCAAGTTTAACTAGAATGTAATCACCACAAAAGTTAATAAGGGTTCAAAATTGTCAATAGGGATGTTGACTAATGAATAAAATAACGAAATACTAATAAAAATCGTAAACATATTAAACTTTTAGAGTAGCTTGTATACCTCTTGGTTTTATATATTGCGTATTATTTGTTTTATGACCCTTCAAAGTTGGGTGGACAAGTCCATTTAAAATGTATAAAATTTATTAAAATAAATGATACCTTTAATTAGTCCGTAAAATGTATAGCAAATTTGTCGAAGAAACCATTTTGATAAACACAATATTTAATATAGCTGCTGAACAAATTTCCTATGCGTTGCATACAAACTTGCACGGCGTGACGTCATAACGTGCAAGCCATTAGTATGGAGCGTTTTTGATCGAGTCCATTTGTGTGCATTTCACACTGTGATATCTCGGGCAGTTTTCATGCTAGCGAATTAATTCTTTTACCAATGTTTCTATTTTTGAGAGGTAATTTATGTAACATAAAATAAAAAAAATTGTCAACATCCCTATTAGTCGTTGGCATCCGATTGATAAATTTTGTCACAGACGTGAAACATTTCGAATGCGATTGACCAAATAAACTCAATTGATTACGAATTACGATACGAAAATCTACGACGAGTCCGTCCGCTACGTCGACTGAGGGCCTACTACAAAAATTCACAGATTTTACAGTCCCCGCAAGAATCGGAGCATCGAAAATGAACCCAAAAATTTACGAAAAACCAAAATCAAATCAAATGCAAAATCCTATTATATTTTTAAACCCGAATTTACCCAAATTTTGCAAAATAAAAAAAAAAACCAGTAGATTTTCAAAATTCAAACGTTCCTACGTGTCTCGATAAATTCCTCAACTTTTGGTACTATTCCCATCTCGAGCCTCCCATAATCCTCGGAGATATGGCCAAAAATACGTCTCAGGCGATTTGCATCTGATAACCATTTTCAATAGTAAAAGAATCACGATATTCGGACGCAATTCGTCGTTATTCCTGAGTCAAAAGTGACACGGAGCGAGTGGAACGAACATCGTATATATCGCGATGCTTTTTTGTAATAGGCCATCACGGTTTTGGTGTAAGAGCAAGTTAGTGTAGTAATAAAAAAAATCCCTTCGCCTTCTTCTTCCTTATTCTTCTGTCTTATACAAATGAATAATTAAATGAAAGTCTATCATACCGCTGGCTTTTCTGTGCCAGATTAAAAAGACAAAAGAACAATGAGAAAGATATCTCATTATTCTTACAAAATAAGCTTAAAAGGTGTGGCCAAGTGAAGAGACAAGTGGTGAACGGGGTCACGAATGGGCCTCCATTTTTCGTGGTATCGCCTTCCAGTTGAACTATTTCGTACCATTTATATTCAGAGCAGCCACGGGCCCCTAATGTGATGTATAGGATCGGTAACATTTTATGCTGGCCTCAAAATGTTATTTGGAATAAGGTGTCACATGGAAATTTATTTCAAATTTTCTTTTAGGTTTTTGAATAATACAGAAACTTTAATTCCAATAAGCTACGAGGGTACAGTCAGAAAGCCAAAACTGCTTGCGCTATCGACGTAGTAGTAAGTTACTACAGTAACCTACGCGTAAGCGTCCAATTGACGAAACCGCGCAAAGCATTTTTTTTGCAAAGTAGCATTTTTTTTTAACTAGGGGAACCCGTATTATTAGCTTCCAGGTGGTGAGCCGGCGAGTCTGGGGCTCCCCTCCGTTCGCCCACTCGACGAGCGTGTTTGCCTGATAGACGCACGGAGGCTTATACCCACTAAAACCCCTAGTGTCTTCTTCTGCAGTGCCTCCAAAGGACGAGTGGAACCGTGGTGTCAATTGCCACAGTGTCCAATGCGGCATTCCTGCATTCCTGGCCAAGCCAGGCAAGTCCGAATGGTACCTCAATTGTACCTAAGCTCAATAGTGTAGTGGCTTAGCACATTCAGGCTGTGATTGTGGTGGTTGAGTAACCATTATCGCCCAACTAGCATTTTGGTAATAAGAATTGGTGTTTAAAGAGTTATTTAAAAGTGATTTTGGTAAGCAAGAGTTATACAAAGGTTTTAGCAATTGGTGTTAGAGCACGCTCTAACCCCTTACAACCTCTTATTTGGGCCCACGTCTTATAGCACTATAAGTAATAGAATAGTTATAATGCTCACTCTTTTAACACTGAGAGTTACATTACAGTTATAGAGTGGCGTTAGTGGCAAACAATTTTTTGTATCTATAATGGTGGTATAATATAAATCTTGCTACCTCAAGCACTTTAAAGTCTGTATTATGGTTATAATAAAAACTATAGGTGGTACACAAGTTCTAAAGTCTACTGGTATAATGTGCATAGTAATATATTAGTTCTTTTTTAGGTTCATTTTTTTCTTGGAGTTGCTTTATGTATCTTGATCAGTGTTGAATAGCAACTCAGGGCTGTAGAGAGTTTTCTTCTTCTATTAGTTTTCATTATATTAGTTCCATAAGTGTTACTTAATTTCTTTCAATTTAATTTGAAATATCGTCTCAAAATGATGGCCAACTAAGGAGGTGAAATTAAGATTGTCAATATAACTCCGTCAGTCAAGTTTGATTTATTCATCATATGGCTAATATTTATTGCGAGGGCTACTTTATTGAGAGAATAATATATGTTTTGCATCTCAATTTTGAAGGGCCTTGAAAATAAGTGATATTTGATAAAAAAATAATTTGCATTTTATCACGCGGAGCATACACTCAATATACATTTAGATAAAAACAGAAAATTGGCTGTGTCTTTTACAGTTATTGTGTATTGTAGTAATAATATTGCGTTTAAAAATGGAAAAATAATACAATAATGGGTTTTAAACAAGTTTTTTTATGAATTATTTTTTAGGTTATGTTTAATTTAGCATGGCGTCTATTCCTTATTACCCTAGGTTCCTATTATTACTATTAATGAACAAGAAGTGCTAGATGGCCTGTAGTTAGAACTATTGTTGCACTTGTAATACCAGAACAGGGTTTTAAAGGTAATAAGAGTACAAGTTTAAAGTGTTTGGTTTTACTATGGTTCGACTTGGATGTAATGGTAGTGGTATTTTAGGGTTACGTTTCTGTTCACTGACTGACTGACACTGACACTTTCGTTTTATCCACGAACTCATGGCGAAAATCACAAAATTCTGACTACTTATAGGTATCACTGTAATTTGCATGTAATCAGATCAGAAAACATAACATTTAGAGGTTAGTGATAATGATTTAAAGTGAAAATAAGAGTTACAATGGTTAAATTGCATATTAATATTGCTTAGAATAGCTTAAAGGTAAATTTGAACCCCGCTGTAACGATTAAGGCTCTAAAAGTAACTCCATAATACCAATTACTATCATATATAGGAGTTACTGATTACTAAATTAAGAAGCTGTAAATAGGTTGCGATTATTACTTTTATATCAACTTAGGCGGGAAAAATATTTTTCTAACTACTTTCAAGAGCTCTTGTCGGTAGAAAGAGTTATAAGAAACTATAATATTACTTTAAGTATTTTCTGATACTTGAATTTATAAAAGCAGGTGCTATGATGGTTCCGACTATACCGTTTATACCTCCTTAAGTAATATTACGTTTCCTAACAAAGTTAAGTGGTATAAAACATTTACTTAGCACTCTTTAAGAACACTTAGAAATAGTGAGACTTACTAGAAACCTTACTATTACCTTAGGTACTTATTGTTACTTGAAGTTACAATACCTAGTGTTACTGCGGTTCAGCTTTTCTCTTTTATACCTACCTAAGTCATATTATGTCTTCTTGCTACTGTTACTCATCTTGATGAGTTATTTAGTTATAGTCATGACCATTGAACAAACAAAAGATTTACTGGACGCTTTTATATACCCATTAAACCAATACAAACGCTAAGAAAGGTGGAAATTAGCGCCAAAATGTTGGTTGGGCGGTCAACAGAAGGGTGACCAAAAATGTATAAGCTCCTACTGTGCTTCAGAAAGCACGTTATGCCCTTATCCCGGTTGCATTTGCTTTCTTTGGAGGAGCTCGGTGGCGCAGTGGTTTAGCGCCTGGCCCAGCGATTGCGGAAGCTAAGCAACGTTCGCAAGGGTCAGTCATGGGATGGATGACCAAAAATTTATTATCTCGAGCTCCTCCGTGCTTTGGAAGGCACGTTTAGCCGTTGGTCCCGGCTGCATTTGCAGTCGTTAACACCCACCAATCCGCATTGGGCCCGCGTGGTGGGTTATGGCCCATCCTCCTTACCACCCATAAGGAAGGCCTGTGCCCCAGCAGTGGGGACATCAAAAATGGCTGATGGACAATTCGAATTGGTGCGTGGTGGGTTTGGCAGTGGTTGTTCGTAGAGTGGGACATAAATCGTTAATGTTGTGTTGATGGTGGACTATTGAAATAGTTTTTTTTGTGAATGATAATAGAACATTTGCAGATATCCCGTACTTTTATCTCTTTTTAGTAGGTATCTCGGAAACATCAGACACCAGAATTGGCATCCACTTTTCAAATTGGTTTAATAAGTACTTACCTAACTAAATTCGGTGCACTAAAACGGTGTCACATTTGCTTAAAACTTAAATAGGATTTTCGTGTAGGTACCTAACAAATCTCACATGAATATAATTTAACCAAACATGATATCCCGACACTACAGGAAATTAGTCTCGCTGCGAAAATTTCAGCTTCTAGGTATATAACCTTTGCGAATAATCTACACTGTATTTGACATAAATTGCGATAACTTTATTAATTTTAAGTTAGTCACAGAATTAACAATAGTTCAGTTAGAACTATGTATACTTTAAAATGTTTTTAGATTACACATTATAAAATCTACGCGTACAGACAGTACTTAACAGTCATTGATATATCAAAACAAAGTTTAGATGCGTTATGCGCCAACATCATGCAATTTAAAACAGCGACAGGTACTGCAGATACACACATTGACATATTACATCAATAGTGGGACAAAAATGAACGCCACCATACGGAATCCCTGTCGTTAGAAAGAGATAAACAGACATCATAAGTTTCGTCTGACACGCTGCATGCTCATTGGCGCGTCTCGCTCTTTGTAAAAAAATGGCCGATTAGAGTAATACAAAATACGAAAATACATTTTACGGTAAAATACAGTACTTACGTGTGAAATAAAACATTTTTTCGATCTCTGACTGTTGCTGTATAATCTGCACATCGTTTATAGACGCAGGAAGGCATTTTTGATCAGAATGTCACGGTTTTTTAGTGTCTGTCTGACGAGAGTGATGTGTGTTTACGTGTCACGAGCCGATGCCTGACTAATTGAAAGTCGGGCAATTACCTTACTTTCGTCTTGCCATTGTGGAGTGCGGGTAACGCATCTAAACTTTGTTTTGATATATCAATGTTAACAGTACCCTTAGCAGTTAGCACGAACATCTATCGAGAGAAAAAACGCGCGTGAAATTACTCGGTAGAGATTTATCTATGGAAAATTTAATTTCGCTTTAGTGCTATAGATGGCGCTGCACAAATTTTCTATTCAAAATTGCACTATCGAATGATTTTACGCGCGTTATTGTTTTCGATAGCTGTTCGTGCTAAGGGTACAGTAGGTACTATTATTCAGTGACCTAACTAACTACGAAAAACTTTATTCCGTATTTCCAAGTACAAATGGTCAATGATGATTGATGAATGATTAAAATAGTCGAAGCATTTTTCTAAATGAATAATAGAATAGGCTATCATTTGATTGTAGTGACATCTTATTGGTAAGCGAATGGTAGATTTAAATTATAACTGCAGACTAACCTAATAGACAGAAGGGTGCAGTGCAGAAATGTCAGACAGAATTTAATTGACTACTTTTTCCTAAAAATGGTTTAGCATTCGAATTAGTATTAGAAAAGTTTTTTATTTGGTGTCTATTCGCTGGGTGCGAAGTACTAAGTGAGTGGGGAATAAAATCGATCGCAGCGCTCATGGTGGCAAAAAGTAGAAATAATGTAGGCTCTGTAATATGTTTGAAAACGATATTTAATTGATTACTAGCGATACAGGAACGATTATTTATATGTTTATTATCGAAGTAGCTTTATCCTTTTGTTTTACAAAATCTACAGCTAAAAAAGAAGTAAACAAACCCTGACATAACTAAAATAAAAAATTCTTTTTGAATAGATTTTTCTTGCCATAAGTATATTTAATTTGAATGAAAAAAAATGATTTCCCAACACTTTGTCCACCCAAATCACAGTAATTTTTAAATGTACATTAATAACATACATTTAAGTATAGTATTTTTAGGGTTCCATACTAAAATGTTAAAAAGGAACCCTTATGGTGTGACTCAGTCTGTCTGTCTGTCTGTCTGTCACAGCTGGATATATCGAGAACTACTAATGGTATCAACTTGAAATTTGGAATAGTTAAAGATGACCTTTGCCCAACTATTTTGCAAATAAGAAAGAAATAAAAAAACAAATAGTTTTTTTACAACAGGGACTGAAAAGGGGTCTTAAAAATTTTAAGTGGGGCGACTAGGACATATGATACCCCATATCATATGAAAGAGCGCTGTTTGCACATTTGAAATCATTTTTTTCTTTTTGTTAGGCCGCACAGTTTTCGACTTATGATGAAAAAAGTAAAAAAAAACCGTTCCCCCCATTGTCTCCGAAGTTTGCAAAGAGAAAAATCTGAAATAATTCTATGTGATAGTAGTTTATGTAAAGATTACAGGAAAAATAAAACGATGTATCAATATAACACACTTTTTTAGAAATTCAAAAAACAAATAAAACATTTATTCGTTCCTCTACCAGTCAACAGATGGCCCTGACCCAAGAAAAAATTATTTAGTTCCACTAACGGTCAAGAGATGGCACTGGACTAAGAAAAAAATAGTTCCACTATTGGCCAAGAGATGGTGCTGACCTCATACTGCAATAATAATTTTATTATTCTACAGCTTTGCAGTGTATTTATTATGATGGTACGGAAACCCTCGGTGCGCGAGTCCGACTCGCTATTGCTTGACCGGTTTTTTTAACATTTTGTCACAATTCCGCCATTACATATCAAAACGTCAAAACGGTTAGGTCAGAGCATTGAACTGATTTTTTTTTATAGAGGTCAATGGGTAAGAGCCAACAAAGTTGCGAACGCTAGGTGGCGCTAAAAGCGTGCACAGAGCCAATATAATAATAATTATGGCTATCTATGTTGTCTGTGAATATGACACACAAGCCGTATAGAGAGCCGACTCCAGCCGTGTAGGTTGAGATGTTCGTCGGCGCGTAAAATTAAGAAACAAAACGAGAAACCTCTTTGTGGGATAAAGAGGCACGGAGGATACGACACGAAGATGTGAGAAAGGCAAAAGATAATAAGGGACGAGAAAAAAATATTTTTATTTTGAGAAAAATTTGCGAAGAGGACTTTTGTTTATCCAATAATATACTTAATTATAACTTTATGTTTGAGTTTCCCGTCTGAGTATTGATCTGGTGCGAGTCGTATTTTTTGTAGTATATTATTTAGTATTGTTTATGTTTGGTTTTGTTAGCTTAGGCTTTTGTCATCAACTCATACTAGCTGCTTGTTTGGAGCAGTCGAATTTAAATGTAGAATGTTATATTTTTATTATGAAAACGTAAATACATCTTTATGAGTTAGTAAAGAATAACAATAGGTACTGAAATGAAAAAAAAAACTTTTATTTATACGTTTTATTGAAAAAATTGCAAGAGCAAATATTACATTGCGATATTTTTCTCACATTACTTATTATGTTCGCTTATGATAGCATAAAATAACAAAATGCTTAGTCAATCCATTAATAAATACGGCATTATGAAAATTAAAGAGATTATAGACGAACGAAGAGCGCTTGCCGTGAAAAACAAAATGGTTCAAAAAAAGAGCCGCGTCCATTTCCATTTCATGTTTATAACTTCATGTCGCCATTTGAGGAAAATCTTCATACGGAGAAAGTTAAAAAGAGATGCTTTCCCAATATCGAGTTTATTGAATCCGAAATAACTTCTTTGTTGTTGGATTTGGTTGAGCACTCGAGACGGTTCGATGGATTTGAGTGTATTGAGAGTTTCTTCGATCGTCGACTGACCTCAAATTGATTTCGTACACATTTTTTACGGCTTTTTATGTCAGATGTTTAATTAGCAATCTAAAGTATGTAATTTCATATTTTGATTAAAGGAAAAATGCTAGAAAATTTAGAACTGTCAGAATTATACAGGATTCTGTCAGAAAATGTTTTTATTTTTATCTGCGTTTAGTTTAGATTGTAGGTAGGGTACAGTCAGTTATACATAAGATAATACAAAAATTACCAACTTGATAATAATAAAATCGAAATTGATAGAAAATTGCATGTTGTGCTGGCCCATGGTGCTATTGACAGTACTATCGAGTATTTTCGCGCCCGCCCCGCCGCGCCGCTGGGGGTGATGTGCGCGCACATATTTTTTTTACAAAGTGGTTAGGCGAGAGAGTACATACGAGTAGGTAGTTAATTATTTTTATTTATTTTTTATAGAAAAAATATTATAAAATATAATGTTTTTTGTATAAGTGATCTGATTTTTTTACATTACAATATAATTATAAGTTAACAAAACGCTGTTATGTAAATTCAAGGTGAAAGAGCATATTTTGAGAAGAACCGAGGAGAGTAGCTGCGTTTTCGGGAACCCTTCCTTTGTGATATTGAGTCATAACATAAACTGCTCGACGTCACTACGCATCTCACAATAGCATAGAAAATATGACTAATTTCCTCTCTCGTCGCTCACGTACAGCTTTCAAGCAAAATTCCAACTTCTCTCCGTGAAGTTAACCACTAGCGTAACCAGTTTACACGACGAATGAAAATTAAATACTCCCATTGACAACGGGACAATGCAATTTAATTTCCCGATGCAAACAACCATGCAGCCCGGTTATTTGTCTCTCAGCGGCTCTCGATGGCCATTATTCGATTAGACACAGTCTAACTTCGCCATACAAATAAATCCGACAGAATTAAGCTTTAGGCAGACCCGCCTCTGCCCGAACTGTGTTGAGCGAGCTCGTAATGTTTTTTTATTTTGCTCAACCAATCCGCTAGTAGGGAAGTGCTCAAACTATCCCATGGAACTGGTTGCGAAACTTCGACTCGGCTGTATGCCCACTTTCATCTATTTTTAATTAAATTCATCGGGTTAGGTATAACGGATTTGAAATAAATATAAATTTGCTACCAAAGAAGCTCGTCGTCGTCGTGATAAGCAATATTTTTTAACAGGTTTTTTTAGGTTGCTTTTAGGGTAGGGTAAATGGTAAAAAGGAACCCTTATGGTGTGACTCAGTCTGTCTGTCTGTCTGTCACAGCTGGATATCTCAAGAACTACTAATGGTATCAACTTGAAATTTGGAACATTTTAAGATGACGTTTGCCTAACTATTATGCAAATAAGAAACAAATAAAACAATAAACGGTTTTTTTTTACAACAGGGACTGAAAAGGGGTCTTAAAAATTTTAAGTGGGGCGACTAGGGCATGTGGGGTATCATTATAAAAGAGCACATCATTAAGCACATTTAAAATCATTTTTTCTTTTTTTAGGCCGCTGGAGTACAAATTCCTTTTTTTTATTCTAAAACCCCACCCGACTTCAATAGACGTATTTTTATTATACGAATATTATTTCTTGCTTTTTAGAGGTAGGTTTTTTGAAGTCGGTTTTTTGTTTTTTTTTAAACAATTTTTATTTTTTTTATTTTTAGTGTAGGTACCTTGTAGGTAAGGTATATTATATATGTAGAAAAATCGGCTCAGCCAAACGTAAGATAATCGCGGAGAAACATACTTAAATACGGGTCAAACTGAGAACCTCCTTTTTTAAGTCGGTTAAAAAACTACACTTAAGATATCCCTCTTCCAACAAAAAAATAATTATCTTATTCAGTTCATAAACAAAGAAGTAATTCGACCAATCATCGAGGTAATTCACACGAAATCATACTATTTTCGTGCTTTTTTCAAAATTACTGAACCGATTTCCAAATTTTAAAGAATGGGACCAACTTGGGAGTGTACCTAATGTAATAACGTTTGAATCATTTCAATCGGTCCAGCCGTCTTCGAGTAATCGGTGGACACACACAAAAAAAAAAAAAAACAAATATACAGACGAACATAGAACCTCCTCCTTTTTTGGAAGTCGGTTAAAAATGGCTGATGGACACCACTTAAAGGAAAAAGGTATTAGTACTAAAACTAGTTTACCTTTTAACCCTCTACCCGTCCCTGTGTTCACAAATCGGTGTTTAATCCTTGGTAAATTGCTTACCGTCTGCCGGCCCGATTATCTCGCAGTCAGTGCCATATCGCACTAGAGCACTAGTGGTGGTGCAACGCATCTAGTGGTACTACCAGGGCTCTGTCACTTCGCGCGCGAGTCTCAAGCACTCGGCGTCCTCTGAGAGGACAGATTTCATACATCAGAAAAGATAAGACCTACGCGATAGAAAGAGAGGCAACTACAAAGTGCATGTTTTGGAGCGAAGGGATCGCTGTGCTACCTGAATTGCACTTTATTGTGCCGGAGCAAGGGTCGCAATTTATTTAAACGTTATAGCGGAGTGCAACTTCTGTACGCTAGTACTATTAGGTATCTATTCTGTGGTACTACCACTAATATTTAACGGAACACGCCATTGAGGTACACTGACGATCCTAAGACTATTAAAAGTTAATTGCTTTTGAATTTTTGCGCTATTTTGCTAAGGTACTGTTTGTCCTATGTCAAGCGAGTGGCAGATTGCTGAATGCTGAGAGGTTATTAAAAAGTTTCAGTTACGCCGAACTAATTATTATACTTTTATTTCATTAACACAATTTGTGAAAACATTTGTTATAATAAATATAAAACTTTTATAAAGTACAACTCCATCATACGGTAATTAAAAAAACCGATCCAGAGCAAATCAGACTCGCGCACCGAGGGTTTCCGTACCATCATAATAAATACACTGCAGAGTTGTAGACTAATAAAATGATTATTGCATTATTAAGTCAGCACCATCTCTTGGCCGATAGTGGAACTTTTTTCATTTCTTAGGCCAGCGCCATCTATTGACCGATAGTGGAACTAATTTAATTTTTCTTGGGTCAGGGCCATCTGTTGACTGGTAGAGGAACAAATTAATTTTATGTTTGTTTTTTTAATTTCTAAAAAAGTGTGTTATATTAAGACATCGTTTTATATTTCTTGTAATCTTTACATAAACTACTATCACATATAATTATTTCAGATTTTTCTCTTTGCAAACTTCGGAGATAAGTGGGGGGAACGGTATTTTTGTACATTTTTCATCATAAGTCGAAAACTATGCGGCCTAAATAAAAAGTTAAAAATGTTTTAAAATGTGCAAACCGCGCTTTTTCATATGATACCCCACACATGGAATTTACGAGAACTGGGTTACTGTGGCTTTGTCAGCTGAAAAAACAATGTTGGAATTTTCCATGACAGATTTTAACTATCCTTAAAAACACACAAGGTATAAAATAGTGGAGCTCGTTACATTTTATTATGGTAACACCGTAGAATAGCGTGCCGGCGATGTGTCGCAATTAGTGTTGCCAGAGCGTGTTGCGTTATTATTTCCGAAGTGACATGTAACTGACATGGATCTGTTTTTGAATACACTACTTTTAACGGAATTAAAAACGTGCGGCATGTTTATTATTTAAATACTGGAAATAAACAACCATAAAGATTGTAACTTACTCAGAAACTTCAGTTGAACTTGAAATAGCTAGTTAGTATGAAAGTGATAAGTATTTTGTGGTGAACTTATGGTATAAAATTATATTGAAGACGTCCTTCAGAATATTGTTTAAAATATCTTCAACTAATGTTCGTAATCTTGTTTTAAAGTTGTATATATATTATTATCAATTCATTCAAATCAAATAGTTTATTGAGTAGAAATAATGAAAATACAATTTTATTTGCATACCTTGTTTATTTATTACATACTCTTTCATTCTGAACATAATTATTAAGTCGTTAATACAAAACAATTTTTTCCGAAAAAAAATCATTTTATTGAAAATACTAAAAATAAATCAAATAACTTTTTCATTCGACCGTGACAGGACTCGAACCTGCAATCTTCGGATTCGAAGTCCGACGCCTTATCCATTAGGCCACACGGTCAGCATGTGAAGTAGCGAAATAAACGTGAAACATAAGAAATTTGCCCGGAAACGGAATAATAAACAGTTGGCCTTCACGTCGAAATTCTCCTAAGTTCCAGATTATCCTTCCGGCTGGACTGGATTATTAAAGAAAATGTTTTTCTTTTAATATTGTCAATCAATTGAAAAAATCCTCAATCACACTGGGCTAATACGACCGATGGTTCCGTACAAATATTTTTTTCATGCAAAATTGTTATAAAATTCCTTCCTTCCTGACTCTGGCAAATATGATTCTATTTAATGAGAAATACTTATTAGGTTTTTAATTTTTTATCAGTCGAAACATGTGACGTATATAAATGAATGAATGGAGGTGTCTATTGATTAAAGGATCATTCACACAGCTGCGGCGCGTCAACGGCAAAAATATAGTTACATACAAGTTGTACTACACTGTTCACACACATCAGTCACGTCAACGTCCAGTCACCGGCAAGTCAAACGCATATTGCTACGGCATGCCGGCGCCGCGCCGCTGACGCGCCGTGCGGCACGTCACCGGTGCGGCGCGTCGCCGGCGAGTCACCGGCAAGGAGAACAGGGTTGCTACTTTTTTGTTTAACTAAATTATTGGTTGCTTTAATCGTTATAGAAAAGTACACTGTGGTATGGAAATAAAGTATTATTTATTTATTTCAACTTTGAAAAACATTTATTTTTACAACTTTTGGTAATATCTTGGTAAATTTATTGGACTTAATTTACACCACCAGTCTAGGATGAGTATTGTTTACCCGAAATCCACACACATTATTGTATTTTTATTTAAATTCGAAAAATTGTTCCCTTGCTAGAACTTAGTGGAACAGGTGAAATTAAGTCTCAAAAAATTACCAAAATATTAACAAAATTAAAAAATAAAACTGTTTTAAAATTGAAATAAATAAATAATACTTTATTTCCATACAACAATGTACTTTTTTTCTACCGATTATAGCAACTAATAATTTATTAAAACAAAAAAATAGCAACCCTGTTTGTTTTGCCGGTGCCGCGCCGCCGCCGCTGCCGCGCCGCCGCCAGTGCCGCGCCGCCGCCGCTGCCGTGGACTGCTTGTTCACACACATTTTTGACGTTGCCGGACGGGCCGGTGACGCGCCGTTGACGCGCCGCAGCTGTGTGAATGATCCTTAAGTTGACTTAAATACTTAAAATTTTTACAGCTCTAACTGCCGTACTCAGAGACGTCAATTAAGTTCAATGCTTCATTAAGTATCGTGTCGTCTTATACTATCACCATGGAAAAGAAAGGGACGGCACATTTTTAATGAAACGTTAAACTTAATTGACGTCTCTGAGTAAGGCCGTAAGGGACTATAGATTACTTAGTATTACTTAGTATTTATAACGAATTTCAACATGAAACCTCATGATGACATTCATCTCATCATGACCTTCATGAAAAAAAGATTTTTGTTAGTCAGAGTAACAGACGGTCACCCGAAAAAGTTTTTGTTCGTTTTTAAACAATACTAAATAATATACTAAAAAAAAATACGACTCGCACCAGATCAATTTTATTCTCGGACGGGAATCGAAACTGCGACCTTTGGATATCCGGTCCAATGCTTTGACCGCTGAGCTACCGAGTCACTCTGTCCTTTTTGAGGTCTTCAGTTGTTTTTGAGGTAAGGAACAGCAAAAGTTGTAAATAGCTACTAAATTAAGCCTAGAGTAAGATAGTAGAAAACAAGCCCAGAACCAGTAGAATAACCAAACACATTATTCAGACGTTTCAGATCCATGGGCTAAGATGCTGTCCGTTGCAAGCATACGCGACCCAAACTCAACTCAAACTCAAACCGAACTCACCTCAACATTACACAGGAACTTAAGACTCAAAAAACCGACTTCAAAAAACCTACCTCTAAAAAGCAAGAAATAATATTCGTAATAATAAATATACGTCTATTGAAGTCGGGTGGGGCTGGAGTACAAATTCCTTTTTTTTATTCTAAAAGCCCCACCCGACTTCAATAGACGTATTTTTATTATTACGAATATTATTTCTTGCTTTTTAGAGGTAGATTTTTTGAAGTCGGTTTTTTGTTTTTTTTAAACAATTTTTATTTTTTTTATTTTTAGTGTAGGTACCTTGTAGGTAAGGTATATTATAAATGTAGAAAAATCGGCTCAGCCAAACGTAAGATAATCGCGGAGAAACATACTTAAATACGGGTCAAACTGAGAACCTCCTTTTTTAAGTCGTTTAAAAAACTACACTTAAGATATCCCTCTTCCAACAAAAAAATAAAATTATCTTATTCAGTTCATAAACAAAGAAGTAATACGACCATTATCATCGAGGTAATTCACACAAAATCATACTATTTTCGTGCTTTTTTCAAGATTACTTGAAAAGTACTGTACCCTTAGCACGAACAGCTATCGAGAAAAAAAACGCACGTAAAATTACTCGATAGACAATTCTCTATGGAAAATTTCATTTCGCTTATCGGCGATAGATGGCGTTGTACAAATTTCCAATACAAAATTTAACTATCGAATGATTTTACGCGAGTTATTTTTTTCGATAGCTGTTCGTGCTAAGGGTACTGAACTGATTTCCAAATTTTAAAAAATGGGACCAACTTAGGAGTTTACCTAATTTGAATCATTTCAATCGGTCCAGCCAGCCATCTTCGAGTAATCGGTGGACATACCTACACAAAAAAAAACAAATATACAGACGAACATAGAACCTCCTCCTTTTTTGGAAGTCGGTTAAAAACACAGAACTCTGACATTGAAATAAGAAAATTACTTTGAATTTAATACAATACGAGCATTCGAGAACGGAACAAAGAAATCAAAATGAAAGTTGTTTTTTATTCCATAAACAGATTTGTAAGAGTTCTTCGGCCACAAAGAGATCTTTCTCCGGGGACAAAGGGAATAAAACAAAATAAGTACATTCTCACTCAGCTGAAATATCGCAAAGCTTTCAAATTAGATATTTTGTGGAGTACTTAGGTACCTAAATGTGTTTTCATAAATAATCTGCTTTAGAATTAAGTTAGGATGATTTGTTTGAAGCAGTTTATCTGTAAATAGATGACAGCTATTCTAAGTACCTAGATAAGAAATTTCAAGAATAACCTAAAATTTTTTAAGGGTTTATTCATGAGACATTACAATCTCAAATGGGACAATAATTAAAAAAAAATCGGTCAGGAGCGAGTCGGACTCGCGCACCGAGGGTTTCCGTACCATCATAATAAATACACTGCAGAGCTGTAGAATAATAAAATTATTATTGCAGTATTAGGTCAGCACCATCTCTTGACCGATAGTGGAACTAATTTAATTTTTCTTAGGTCAGGGCCATCTGTTGACTGTTAGAGGAACTAATGAATTTTTTGTTTGTTCTTTTAATTTCTATAAGAGTGTTATATTGAGACATCGTTTTATTTTTTCTGTAATCTTTACATGATCTGCTATCACATAGAATTATTTCATATTTTTCTCTTTGCAAACTTCGGAGATAAAGGGGGGAACGGTATTTTTTTTACATTTTTCATCATAAGTCGAAATCAAAAAAAAAAGAAAAAAATGTTTTAAAATGTGCAAACAGCGCTCTTTCATATGATACCCCACATTCCTTGGTCGCCCCACTTAAAATTTTTAAGACCCCTTTTCAGTCCCTGTTGTAAAAATTTTTTTTTTTTATTTCTTTCTTATTTGCAAAATAGTTCGGCAAACGTCATCTTAAACTATTCCAAATTTCAAGTTGATACCATTAGTAGTTCTCAAGATATCTAGCTGTGACAGACAGACAGACTGAGTCACACCATAAGGGTTCCTCTTTAGCATTTTGGTACGGAACCCTAAAAACGTACAGTTTTCTGTAAGTATAGTCCGTAAGCCCGCGACAATATTGCCTACGTCATAGGACATCACGATTAAATGCATGGCACACGGTCAGAAATGTTGTGCAGAGCGAGGATCAGAAGATTAAAAATAAAATTGACCGGAAGCTTGAGAAAATCCTTTACTTCCGGTTATATTTACGTCATGTGACATCAGTACGAGACCCGTGGCGTGGCATCATTTAGCCCTTCAATAGTTAAGTAGAGAGAGTTTACATAAGTCTGTCAGTTCTGAAATGGGCGGGAAGTCTGTCAAGTACTTTCAGGCCATTTCAGAAGTGACAGACTAATGTTAACTCCCTTTAGTATTGAAGGCTAAATGACGCCATGGGTCTCGTATTGATGTCACATCACGTAAATATAACCTTAAAATTTTGACCGGAAGTGAAGGATTTTCTCATGCTTCACGCCAATTTTATTTGCGTTAATCTTCTGATACTCGCTCTGCACAACATTTCCGACCGTGTGCCATGCGATTTCATATGACGTAGGCAATATTGTCGCGGGCTTACGGACTAACAAAAGAGCTTTATTCGCGTACTTAAATTTGGAACATTGATGACAATAATTAAAAATATTTTCCTAGTCTAATCTTCAAGTCTTCTTGGAATAATTTCGTTTCGAGCGATTCATTTGACACAATGTAAATGTAAAGAAACGATGTAAAAACGATTCGCGATACCCCAGCATACTCGTCAAGCAAACTTCTTTCATTCGACTATAATATACGTAAGAATTCTGACACGAGCACACCTGTGTCGTCACAGGATAATTTTAACGAGGCGACCCTTGTCAGCTACTGTCCACTGACTGGGCCAAAGGACGCCTAATTCTCTACAATATTGTAGACGAGACTACTATCGTTCGTAGCGGAATGTTGCTGTTTGTGGTACGAAATAGTTTGTGTTTACTGAAATAACTATGTAGTAAATCCTAGGGCTAGCTAATTATTTTGTTAACCCTAAATAGTATCATGATACCAGGTTTTTATGAGAAATTTTGAAAGGGATGCTTAAAAAATTCATAAAAATCAAAGTCCAATTAGGAAAACCTATCTGAAAAATCGCTGTTCATTTTGACAAGTCATAAATCTGGAAATAATGAATCTTCAGCGTGCGATGATTCGCGAACCTCTGCGAACCTGACGGTTCACAATTTGTTTTCATATTTTTAGATAATTTCAGTGAGTCAGACGGCGCGGCTTTATACTACGTCTACACCAGTGCGCTTCCGTGTTCATCTTGCGTCTTCAACTGTCAATTCGCTTTGCGTCAAGCAAAATAAAATAGAATAAAATTGCAATATTGATTACTTTAGGACGCATACACAGTTAGCAAAAAAGTGCTCTACCAGTTTTGACTTTTGACAAAACTTTATGTGTAACCAAGATTGAGTATCAGTTGTAAAAATTAAAGTTTTAATTTTATTCTGAGAACAAAAAGTGTCTTTGTTCCTAAGAACACAAAGTTTACTTAACTACTATAAAATGTTAACAGAACATTAGTATCTGCAAGAATATTATTGCTGTTTCAAGGCATGCAAATGAACTTCAACCGCTAGGTGGTGAACCATATTTTTATCTCGACTGTACCTGAGCGTTATCGAGTCCAAAATAAATATAAGTTACTTATAGGCAAATCATGTTTATTTAATTTAACGTTTATGTTTATTTTGTAGTTATCTTTTGTTTTAGCCCACTCTATTAATAACCACTTTTTGATGTTCCTTTGAGAAAATTGCATGCGCTGTTGCATGTACTAATGGCGCTTCAAGCATGCGTCAGACGAAAGCGCAAGATGATCATGAAAGCGCATTGGTGTGCACACAGCTTTACTCTTTTATGTGTGTTGCCATGCCTCTCACGTAGCAGAGCTGCTGCTGCGTTCAGATATGCATTTAATGAAAATAATCCTATAATTCTAATCACATCCCAGACGTGTAGGATTTCTATATTTATTAATAGGAAGGGATAAAGGGTGCACCTGGAAATGGAAGGTTTTAATTGAAAATTGAACCACCAATTGGACTTTAGGGTATTTACCTACCTGCTCAACTTATCAACCCATGATGAGTAATTTGGTAAAAACTTGCAATATAATCTTTTTGGCCTCTAGACTTTTATACAAGTACTTCGCCTTATCTTCCATTAAGGCTCTAAAAATTCACTGAAAGACACAAATAATATACGATCGTGTCGTGTTATCATTTTCCATTATTATGCTTTCTGAAATTGGCGTGGAATTGTCAAGTGCTATCACCCGCTCGATCCATCAGGCCCATTAGCCTAACAGTTGCTGTCAGATTACGCTTCTTTGGTGTGTAAATGTTTCCGGCACACACTTGACACAGTAGATACATTTGTAAAGCAGTATCTCAACTTAGCTGTAAGCTTTTTTCTCTTTAGGGGCGCACAAGGCCAGCCTGCAGACTTGGTGAAGGCCAAACCCTTCCGCCCAAATCGGCACTACACGCACAAGATATTATTATAGGTACATGTGAGATTTGGTCAGAAGGATGTGGCCTTCAGAGTTCAGTCGAAGCTTGCAGGCCAGGCCTGTGCATGTGTTTTTAACCGACTTCAGCAAAAGGAGGAGGTTCTCAATTCGATTGTATGTTTTTTTTATCGTTGTTCGCGCGTATCTTCGACATTTATGGACCGATTTAGATGATTCTTTTTTTGTTCGATTGAGTTTTCTTGCGAGATGGTCCCATTTATTTTTTTTTCAAATCGGTTCAGTAGTTTACAAGTAATCCTGAAAATACTATGATATTAAATCAACTAACTTGACAATTTTGTTATATATGAACCGAATTAGATGATTTTTTTTTTGTTGGGGAAGGGATACCTTTGTGTAGTCTTTTTAACCGACTTCAAAAAAGGAGGTATTCAGTTTGTATGTATGTATGTTTCTCCGCGATTATCTCACGTTTGGCTGAGCCGATTTTTCTACCTAAATAATATACCTACACTACCTAATACACAAGGTACTTACACTAAAAATAAAAAAATTGTTTAAAAAACAAAAAAACCGACTTCAAAAAATCTGCCTCTAAAAAGCAAGAAATAATATACAAATCATTAGATACGCATTATCATTGTTATAATAAAACACGTCAATTGAAGTCGGGTGGGGCTTTTAGAATAAAAAAAAGGAAGATGTACTCCAGCCCCACCCGACTTTAATAGACGTGTTTTATAATAACAATGATAATGCGTATCTAATAATTTGTATATTATTTCTTGCTTTTAGAGGCAGGTTTTTTGAAGTCGGTTTTTTTGTTTTTTTATTGTATACTTTCCATTACGCCGCCATCTACCGTCCGCCAGAGCGCTGGTAGGCAGGCATTTAGAGCGCGCGGCGGGGGCGGGCGGAGCAAGCGTGACACAGTAGTCGTTATGCAGAACATAATTTCGATGTAAGTGAGAGAAGCGAGTGGTGGGGCACGGCCTTCACATCCGCCAATAAGAATGAAATGCAGTCAGTGCATAAGCAAATTGAATGTTTTGTTATCTGTGGCCCTACCATGACTTGTTGCAAACTATTTTTGCTGTCGAAATCAGTTGGATGGTACTTTAACTGCTCTAAGCAGTAATGACTGGCTGCTTCAGGAATTGTGCGTCTTAGGCATTTTGCGTTTTAGGCATTCTACTTTCTATGCATTATGTGATTTAGGAATTTAACTACTAAGGCATTTTGCGTTTTGGACGTCGCGCTCATAAAGGTTGGTAACGTGTATCTGAGTGAGTGCGCTGGTTCTATTCTATGTATTATATTTTTATTCTATGTACTCGACTTGTGTGAAGATCCTACAGAACGAATCCATATTGGTTGCTAATATACCTATAAGTAATGTATGTCTTTAAAGATATTGGTGAGATTGATGTTTCTTTTGATATTTGTGAATATTGATTACATTTTCCTTGTATATAGTTAGTATCTACATGGGCTTTATGTTATGGCATTTTGTTTTTTTGTGTGATGAGTATTTCAATAATAACACAATTGTTACAGTTACACCCATTTCTCGAAATATTAACCTATACAAGGAATGAACTCACGTGAGTGTTCACTATTATTCTACTAATATAATACAGACTAAGCTGGTAACATTATTCCTGGGATTCCGGTAAATTGTAACATACGACCTTATTCGTCGGCTGCAGCGGTTAAGTCAGGCAATTTTCCCCTTGATCCGGCAAAAATTATCGCCCATAAACCCAAACCGAGTCCCTTGCGATACCCTAAAAAACCGATGTAGTGGGTCCGTATGCGACTTGCATCAAATCGCCTTAGGGTAAGCGAATACTTGCGATTTTGGATGTAAGTAAATAACGTTCGCAAAGGGTCGGTCATGGGATGGGTGACCAAAAATTTATTATCTCGAGCTCCTTCGTGCTTCGGAAGGCACGTTAAGCCGTTGGTCCCGGCTGCATCTGCAGTCATTAACACCCACCAATCCGCATTGGGCCCGCGTGGTGGGTTATGGCCCGTCCTCCTTATCCACCCATAAGGAAGGCCTGTGCCTCAGCAGTGGGGACATTAAAATGGCTGATGGACAATTAATAATTTTGAAACTAACTCTTCTTTGCATAAAGATTATAATAGTGATGCAGGTTATCTGATCGAAGTAGTGATGTTTTCACTTAGTATGGATAGTACCTAAGTTACGGGATTTGTTTATGGTTTTTTAATGTTTTGGTTGGGTTTATATTTGAGACTGTGACCGTTTGCCGATACGTCGGAAAATGTAATAATAAAAATTGTTTAAAAAAAACATAAAACCGACTTCAAAAAACCTACCTCTAAAAAGCAAGAAATAATATTCGTAATAATAAAAATACGTCTATTGAAGTCGGGTGGGGCTGGAGTACAAATTCCTTTTTTTTTATTCTAAAAGCCCCACCCGACTTCAATAGACATATTTTTATTATTACGAATATTATTTCTTGCTTTTTAGAGGTAGGTTTTTTGAAGTCGGTTTTATGTTTTTTTAAACAATTTTTTATTTTTAGTGTAGGTACCTTGTAGGTAAGGTATATTATATATGTAGAAAAATCGTCTCAGCCAAATGTAAGATAATCGCGGAGAAACATACTTAAATACGGGTCAAACTGAGAACCTCCTTTTTTAAGTCGGTTAAAAAACTACACTTAAGATATCCCTCTTCCAACAAAAAAATAATTATCTTATTCAGTTCATAAACAAAGAAGTAATACGACCAATCATCGAGGTAATTCACACAAAGTCATACTATTGCTGCTGTGCGTGCTTTCTTCAAAATTACTTGAAAAGAACTGAACCGATTTCCAAATTTTAAAAAATGGGACCAACTTGGGAGTTTACCTAATGTAATAACGTTTGAATCATTTCAATCGGTCCAGCCGTCTTCGAGTAATCGGTGGACATACACAAAAAAAAAAAACAAATATACAGACGAACATAGAACCTCCTCCTTTTTTGGAAGTCGGTTAAAAATACCCAAATATAAAATGAAACACTTAATTGTATAAAGTCGAGTAAGAATCTGTAAAAAGTTAAAGTGAAGGAAGACCGTAGTTAGAGATCTATATTCAATTCAACCTTGCAATGATAATTATTGTGAACATGGTATTATGTATTCTGTGACATGGTAATAATATCTTTGATTGCAAAATGGTAGAAAAGTGGTATAACAATAACAGTGGTGGAATAGTACCTACCGTTACGTGTACTTACGACAATTTGTTTTGAACAAAGCTCAAGACCAGCTTAATCTATTGTTAAGTTTTTTGTTGTTGTTTGTTGTTTTTTGTCGAATAAAATATACCTATCTGCAAGTGTGTTTGTTCACTTAGGCACATCGCCTTCAATGCGCGAAGGTGCGAGCGGTTTCGCCCTCAGAGCGACAAAGTGAGAAAAATATGGTTGTTCAATATTTATAGGATTTTTATTTCCGTCGTTTAGTCTCGGATATAAGGCCGCAAACATAGGTAGAGGATGCACCGTGATATATGGCCCTGGCTAGATATGACATTTTGAGACTTATTTTTTTTTATTACAACTGTTTGATTTCGTATTCATAGCAAATGCGTGCCGGCAAATAACTGCCCCTAGCCAGAAGAACTTATCACATAAATGACGCTGTACCTACGCTTTATCGAAAGAAATCTTTTTTTTTTACATTAAAATCTTTAACTTTACACGCTAAAGTCATCTGTTTCTTTGTGAATACTACGGAAGCTAGAACCAAATATCGTGACAGATGCTCACTTCACTGACATAAAATATTAGAAACTGAAATCTAAGTTGACAGTCGAAGTCACACTTCACACACACAAACTTCAAATCTTGTTCATTGCAGTTGTGAGACAAACGAATGCGTAAAGTCTTGAGGCCACTACTTTTAGAGCTTCTTCCAAGACTTAAGTTTATCCAGTGTATCTCCTGCGCGTGCAACATTTTATGCAATGTCACATCCAGATAACGCACATGCGTCTTTTGGGACACGTTGTTTTTCTTCGGCGGGTGCATTCATTCCGACGGCTTAGGTAGATAAATAATGCATGCTCGCAAGGGGGTCATCTGTATTCCGTGGCAGTACCTACCGACCGGGAGCATGTCGTCACGTGAAGATGTGTTTGCAAATAGTTTGTTTTTTTAAAGGGACACTTTCAATTGTTTTTAAAATTGACAGTCAAGAGCTATTGTTGTTATCGGGGGAGCAAAATTACGTTGTTAAAGTCTATTATTAGTGCAGTTAAAATATTTATTAATAATAATAAGACAATTTATGTGTAAGTCTGAACCGCTCGGCGTCCTCTGAGAGGACAAATTTCGTATACAAGAAAAGATAAGACCTACGCGATAGAAAGAGAGGCAACTACTTAATGAATGTATTGGAGCGAAGGGAGCGCTGTGCGACCTGAATTGCACTTTATTGTGTCGGTGCAAGAGTCGCAATTTATTTAAACGATTTTGCGGAGTGCAACTTCTGTACGCTAGTACTTATCTATTCTGTGGTAACACACACACCCAGACCTGCGGCAACATTAAAAAGTTAGTTTTCAAAATTGCCAGCCGGGGTTCGAACCCGGGAAATGAAAGGTTGACTCAACCACGGAGGTCGTCAAATTTTATGACTGTTTATGATTGATGTCGTAGATAATCTTCTGTTGGAACTTAATGTTTGCATAAGTCTATTAATAAAACTTCATAATAAAATATCCAAATTCATACTACATATAAAAACAAAACCAAATTCTAATAACGATAATGAAACAATCTACATTAACTACTGGGTTAAGGCTTTGTCACCATGACAGGCCATCGCATGCAAACTTTATTAAGCGGAGTGCACACGGTAGGCGTGGCGACGGTTACAATACGTGATTTATGTCAACATCACATACATTCATGGCGATATCAAATAATTTAAAAGGTTATGAAGGCCGTTGGATGTAATTACTATGAGTTTTAGTTTTAATAAGTTTGTATTCGAGTGCATTGAAATAAGAATACAAATTATGTTGATCAATAAAATTTTGACAATGATGCATAGGTACCTAGTTAGAATATTAACCTTTCACTTTAAGGAAAAAAACCGGTCAAGCAAGAGCGAGTCGGACTCACGCACCGAGGGTTTCCGTACCATCATAATGAATACACTGCAGAGCCTGCTGTAGAATAATAACATTATTATTGCAGTATTAGGTCAGCACCATCTCTTGGCCGATAGTGGAACTATTTTTTTTCTAAGTCCAGCGCCATCTCTTGACCGTTAGTGGAACTAAATTATTTTTTCTTGTGCCAGGGCCATCTGTTGACTGGTAGAGGAACTAATATTTTTTTTGTTTGTTTTTAAATTTCTAAAAAAGTGTGTTATATTGAGACATCGTTTTATTTTTAACCGACTTCCAAAAAAGGAGGAGGTTCTATGTTCGTCTGTATATTTGTTTTTTTTTTCCTGTAATCTTTACATAAACTACTATCACATAGAATTATTTCAGATTTTTCTCTTTGCAAACTTCGGAGATAAGGGGGGGGGGGGAACGGTATTTTTTTTACATTTCATCATAAGTCGAAAACTATGCCGCCTAAAAAAAAAGAAAAAATGTTTTAAAATGTGCAAACAGCGCTCTTTCATATGATACCCCACATGCCCTAGTCGCCCCACTTAAAATGTTTAAGACCCCTTTTCAGTCGCTGTTGTAAAAAAAATATTTATTTTTTTATTTCTTTGTTATTCGCAAAATAGTTGGACAAACGTCATCTTTGAATTTCAAGTTGATACCATTAGTAGTTCTCGAGATATCCAGCAGTGACAGACAGACAGACTGAGTCACACCATAAGGGTTCCTTTTTACCATTTTGGTACGGAACCCTAAAATAGAAGTGTGTGCGTAGTAAAAGGCGAGTTAAAAGATTATGGCAATACGGCCATGGGAAAGGCATAATAGTAATATATGTCCTACAGTGGAGTGGAATATGAATGTTTGTTATGATGATTGTTGCATATTAGTTTTGTTAAGTTTTATACCTACATGTCGAAGGCCAATCCTTAAACTGGGCCGATCGAGATCTCCCTGGGTACATCATAATACGCTGGCATTTCTCGATCCGCCATATCGTTTGCCTGGCTATGCTTGGGTAAGTCGATGACAGACAACTGTTGACTGACGTGCGTTGAATTTGCGTGACTTGTAATCTTGTAACTTACGCTCGTAATTCACTTGAAAAATATTTAATTCACTACTATTTACTTTTTTTTTACCACAGTTTCAGATTTCTTGTGATGCCGCCATCTTTGTCAAACATAAACACACTGCCATGGATTTAGTACTTCCCTCACATAGCTGACAGAGCAACAGCAGTGCCACCAGCGCCGCGAAACGGAACTTCATTACAATGCACCCAGCAATTTAATAGATATTATGGTCAAGAGGCTAGTTGGGAATATCGTCAAATAGGGTGTTCTCTTCAATCTATCCAACTTTATACATGGCATATCAGGAAAACTTCAGGCAATCCACGACATAAATAATATCATGATCTACCCAGGCACATCTTTATCGGCCCAGTTCAAGGAATGGCCCACGACATGCACCTATTATTATGTCTTTATTTCAGCAGGTATCTGGCTCATATGACTATACGAAACTTACTACCTATCCCATTTTAGACTTCAGTTAAAGCTAGAATTCGCGAAACAATCTCCATTCACTTCCAGTGCAAGCGCTTCTCAGCAACAAACTTCTATTTTAGTTTCACTAAAGCAGTTTCAGCTGAAGTTATAGTCAAAGATACCTCCGTTCTATTCCAAGAGTGCCAATAAAAAAACCTTGCAAATCCTTGTACCCTGGAGTGTTGGCGAATAGTCGAATGTAGCATGTGATAGCTTAGTAGAAAGTTCCGCTAAAACAGGGGCGATTCTGTTACTGTATCCTGATATTAT
Organism: Agriphila straminella; assembly: GCA_950108535.1. Taxonomy (NCBI): domain Eukaryota; kingdom Metazoa; phylum Arthropoda; class Insecta; order Lepidoptera; family Crambidae; genus Agriphila; species Agriphila straminella. The sequence goes on from OX467312.1 coordinate 12,643,643, forward strand.
TTATTAATTTTAACGAATTTCGAAAATATTGTTAATGTGTATTTTTATTTTCTCAGGCAGAAATATGATTCAATGAAAGATAAGAAACAATAGACTACGTATGTAGAACCTCGTTATAGAAAATTAGGAAAAAGCATAGCATAAATTGAGGATTATGTAAGAACATTTGGGTTGGTACACTTGGTACCAATGATATTCATTGGGTTGGTTGGTACCCATCTCTTCAGTAAAATAAAATTGTTATTTAATTTCACATTCTTTTTCTGAAATTCAAATGACTAACCATTTTTTTTTAGTATTTAACCGCCTCTGAGGTCTAGTGGTTCGCCTACCCGTGTAAGACGCAGGGGTCCCGGGTTCGATTCCTAGGAGGAGTACAATTTGTACTCGGTTTGGTTTGGTTTGGTAGGGCTTATTTCAAGTCCGCCTGGCTAGCTACCACCACAGAATAGATAATAGTACTAGCGTACAGAAGTTGCACTCCGCAAAATCGTTTAAATAAATTGCGACTCTTGCTCCGACACAATAAAGTACAATTCAGGTCGCACAGCGCTCCCTTAGCTCCAAAACATTCACTTAGTAGTTGCCTCTCTTTCTATCGCGTAGGTCTTATCTTTTCTGATGTATGAAATTTGTCCTCTCAGAGGACGCCGAGCGCTTTAGACTCGCGCGCGGAGTGACAGAGCCCTGCTACCACCATCTTACCTAAGTCTGACGCCATAACAACAATAAATAAAAATTGTGTTCTGTCAATTTTATTAGAGGTAAGATACAAAACAAAAAAATACAAAATATTTATTTCCCAAAAGCCACAGGTTAGGGTAATTTACATTGGACTCCTCCCTTTAAGCACACCCCGGGCACTCCATACAAGCGCCGCGTTTCAACTGCCTATTACACAGACGCTACACAGTGACGTTTTTGCACACGCGCAACTGTGTGCGTGAAGTCTAGGGCTATTGAATGAGCACACGATTCGGCACACGAGCTCGCGCGGTGGGGTGAGGTAATTGATTGTGGGGCGGGGCGGAGAGTTTCCTTTCTGTACGGTAGTACTTATATTTTCTATTCATAACCTGTATTGAGAGGGGGCCGCTCCTCTGCCAGAACATCTACACCAGTTCCTCAGTGATGAGGATTCCGGGTGTAGTGCGCTTCCACCTTCCGCCTTATGTGATGTGAAGGCTAAGCACTATCCCGTTGTGCATAAAAAACCTAGTGATAATTTTGTCGTCGCAATCTTGTCGAAAGTTTTTGAGAATAGTCCCCCCAACCAACCCCAACAGAGTCTACTTTCATAGTGTGCGCTATTTACCGCTTCGTCTCGCGAATCGATATCGCGCCTCGGATGCATTGCACTAACAACTATACTTCACAATAAACTTGGGTATTTTTGCAAGAAATTTTGTTTGGGCGTTTTAAGTATTTTCTCTTTATTGAAATTTTATATTTTAGGCATTCACAATGCTATTTTTATATTAAGATAATCGATATGATAGAAAAAATTCCGTGTGAGCTGCTACGGGTGAGTCGATTTTTTCTAGATTTTTTTCTATTACTTATAATTTATCTTTATTTAGTGCATATTTTCTTTGGTTTGGGGCTTTAATCTGTATATTGCCAGCCTCATATTGTACCTATCTATTTAAAAAATAAAGTAACAACCAGATTTAAATTCATCCCTTGTCGGGAATTATCGAGATAGAGTTCACATGGATCGAATAAACGTCAAAAATCTGTTGTGTGTCTTCGCATCTGAACAATATGTGGGATAATTGAAATAGGTGCGATCTTGGCTGTGTGAAGCTGAGACTGTTATTGTAGTGGTGGCTACCTCGGCAGAACTTACTGAGTAAACTGTATCGATATATTTGAAGCCAAATGCTCCAAGCAGCATTGGAATGCGATGCACCCGCATTCTAATGTAAACTTAAACAATACCACTTGTTAAGGCGTCTCCTATAATGCCTTTACGCTGAATAAATTTTTTCACTATCACTTTCACTTTCACTTTCCTACACAAGTTCGACTACTTAGCCGCTGATAAACGTATTGCTATAACAAATTTGCAGGCGTTATAATACGACCGTACCAATCAATGTGTCGCGTCATTACTTGCCTGTCAACCTTCGCACTGTAACTATCTATATTTTTGAAGTAATCCAATTTATACCAAGATTTACGGGCTTTTCAATAATCTGCACCTTTATGTTCTCAAACATAATTTGGTGGCCCATGAGAAAACCGTTATCAAGATACGGCAAAAATATTACGAAAACATCGAAATACGAAGGACGGAATTCGCGCCAACAACGTTGCGCAATACAAGCCGGGAACACTAAGGTGGAGTTCGACCACAGTTTCCAGTGGACAAAGTTGCATCCAGAGACGCCGAAGGATCTGGAGTGGATCAGTGGTGTAGCCAAAGCATCACGCCGTGCAGCAAGGTTCACCTAAAGATAAGTGTCCTCCTTCATTTCACCTAACTCATTTATTCATCCAATTTCCATAAAAAACCTATTCCTTTCTATCTTAAAACTATTCAGAATAGAATTCATTTGCGTAAATAAGTGTTTTTGTGTAGATTATTGTGCTATTTGTTCCGTAAATCAAATATTTCATCATAATTTTCTTTATCGACATACCCCCATACAAAATTTATCGAAAGAGATTTCATAGTTTTTCACACATTTGCCGATAATTCCAGGGCAAAAATATCAATCACCTGTCACGCACCTGCATATACAAGTGATTCACGGTGGTTCTGTGAAGTTCTGGGTTGTGGTCGGCGGCAAAGGGCTGATCGCGATCGGAGCCTCCTGTGAAACGGTGACATCGAAACGAGGAACGTGAGCGTTTTTACATTATTTACAGTTTCTTATCGTTTTTTTACATTTTTATCGCGTAATTTTTACATTTATATTTTTAATTTTGCAAAATGTCTACATCGACATCGACATCTACATCTACAGAAGATAAGCGTTATAAAGAATTATTAACAAAACGAGTGTCCATCAAAGGGCAAATCACTAAATTTAAGAATTACGTGAATAGTGTGACTAACCAAGACACTTTAGACGATATACAGTTAACAGAATTAAATTTAAAATTAGCAAAGTTTGAATCATTATCAGTGAGGTTTGATGACTTGCAAAACGAGATCGAAGTTTTAATTCCTGAAAAAATTATGTCCGAAATTGATGAACGCGAAACCATTGAACGCGATTTCATAAAAAACATAGCTATAGCCAAGAGAATAGTTGAGTCATTTTCTATAAAACAAGAATGCGAAAGGCGCAATTCCATGCATAACACTTCGTGCTGCGCTGAGCAGCATAAAGAGTTAGGCATGAAACTACCTCAAATTCAAATCGCTAAGTTCGATGGTTCATATTTCCGCTGGTTAGAATTTAGAGACACTTTTACGAGTTTAATTCACAACAACGAGCGCATACCGCCAATTAGTAAATTCCATTATTTGTTATCCTACTTGGAAGCTGACGCAGCGCGCGTACTTTCAAACCTTGAAGTTTCCAGTGCAAATTACACGGAAGCTTGGAATTTATTATTTAATCGTTTCAATAACAAAAGAACTCTTATCAATCATCATTTAAATTCACTTTTTAGCTTCAAACCGATACAACGCGAGTCTGAACGGTCCCTTAGGTATTTAATTGACCATGTCACAAAAAATTTACGTGCGCTAGCGAGTTTAGGGCAACCAACTGATAAGTGGGACGTATTAATTATTTATATGTTGTCGTCAAAATTAGATAATGTTACATTAACGAAATGGGAAGAGCATCGCAAAACATTAGAGGGTGATGTGGCTTCTTTAGATCAATTTTATAAGTTTTTAAGCGAGCGTGCGGAAGTGCTCGAGTCGCTTAATCCTAACAAGCATGACATGTCGAAACCTTCCACATCTCATACACGTTTTACACCTAATAATAATAATAACAATCAGAGGTCAGGGCAAAGTACATACACAAAGTCATTTTTAAGTTCAAGTCATCATAACAAAAATAATAATAATTACAAATCTATAAACTACACATGTATTATTTGCAATGAAAGTCATAGAATTTACGACTGTCCTACATTTAAATCCAAAAGCGTTGATGAGAGGTTACGAGATGTGCAAAAATACAAGTTGTGTATGAATTGTCTTAGACAAGGTCACCCTACTAACGAGTGTCGATTGGGACCTTGTCGTGAATGTAAACGCAGACACAATAGTTTACTTCACCGTCCAGTATCAGTAAATAATCTTTTAACCACAGATGAACAAACAGAGCAAATCGAAACAGTTGTTAATTATTCCAACCACGCCAATCAGGTCGTGCTTTTGTCTACTGCCATAGTCGAGGCGTCGAATCCATTTAATCAGCAAAAGATTAAAGTTCGCGCCTTACTAGACTGTGGCAGTCAATCCTCATTTGTCACTGAGTCCCTAAAGACCAGACTTTCACTAAAATCAAATCCTATCACTGCAACTAAAATCATTGGCATAGGTAACGTAACCTCAAATCAAGCTGTCGAAAGCTGCAACATACAAATTAAATCTATAAACACTAATTATCTAGCATCATTAAACTGTCTTGTTTTAAACGAATTAACCGGTCATTTGCCGAAATGTCCTATTGATATTAAAAAATTAAACCTTCCTAAGGATATACAGCTAGCCGATCCTAAATTCTATGAGCCAGCTCCGATTGACATTTTGATTGGAGCCGATTTAGTCTGGGACATATTAGGTAACGAGCAGCGTTCCGTAGGAAATAGCAACACTACAAAGCTAAGAAACTCACAATTAGGCTGGATCGTAGCCGGCCCCGTTAACTTAGTAACTTCTCACAAAACCATTCATTGCAATCACGCAACTATATCTAATTCACAAAATGAAAATTTAGAAAATCTGTTAACGAAATTTTGGGACTTGGAAGAAGTTCCCAACAAACCTATTTTAAGTCAAAATGATCAATATTGCGAAAATCATTTTATAACGAACACCACTAGAGACCAATTTGGTAGATTTTGTGTACGGTTGCCAATGAAAGATAACGCTGATTGTCTTGGCGACACGTATTATTTGGCTAAAAAACGCTTTCTCAATTTAGAAAAGCGATTTCATAAAAATCCAACATTAAAGTTAGAATATTCTAAATTCATTAACGAATATGCCGCGTTAGGTCATTTATCTTTTACTAATAATAGCATAAATAAATCTACGGAACCAAAGTATTATCTTTGCCATCACGCGGTCTTAAAACAAGAAAGCGAGTCGACCAAACTCCGAGTGGTATTTGATGGCTCCGCCCCCTCCACTTCTGGCTATTCATTAAACGATATATTGCGAGTAGGCCCGAACATACAAGATTCTTTATTTTCTATTTTAATAAGGGCTAGGCAATACAAATTTTTAATCACTGGTGACATTGAAAAAATGTACCGCCAGGTGTTAGTGAATGAGCATGATCGTAATTTACAATTGATATTATGGCGCGAGAACGAGTCTCAGCCTATACAAACAATTAATTTAAATACCGTTACGTACGGTACCGCCGCGGTAGTGCCAGTTATCTAAGCACGCGATGTTTATGGCAACTTGGCGAAGAAACTAATGATAAGCTCATAAAAACTATTATTCAGATGGATCATTTCGTTGATGACCTCATTACCGGTAGTAACGACATCGATCAGTTAAAATACATACAACAATCAGTTTCAAAGGCATTAAAATCAGGTTGTTTTAATTTAAGGAAATTTAAAAGTAATTGCCCACAAATATTCGACGATATTCACAAAAATACTCAAGATAAATTGCTTATCAGTGAGTCATCAAGTACTCTCGGGCTCGGTTGGACACCTTCTGACGATACATTCCATTTTCCATTAAAAAATATTGTTTACGAAAACGAAGTGATAACGAAACGGTTCATTATGTCTAACTCGTTTAAGATTTTCGATCCTTTAGGGTTGCTAAGTCCGATTGTTATTCAACCTAAAATTATGTTACAAAAGTTATGGAAATTAAAGATTGATTGGGATGAACCTGTCCCAGAAACAACAAAAGATGAATGGATTAAGTTTACAAAAAATATTAAATGCTTATCCAATTTACACATCCCAAGGTTGGTGTTGTGTGATTCACCAACGACTATCGAGTTACATTCCTTTAGTGACGCCTCTAATTTGGCGATCGGGGCTTGTATTTACATGAAATCTACAAATAATAATAACGAAGTTGCTGTTCGTCTGCTTTGCGCTAAATCTAAGGTGTCACCGCTTAAACCCAGCTCCACTCCACGTCTCGAGCTAAGCGCAGCCCTACTCGCCAGTCGGTTAACTAAGTGTGTACTAGATTCACTTCGCTATAAACCGGATCGGGTGGTGCACTGGTGTGATTCCAGCGTGGTTTTAAGTTGGATAAACAGTGACCCAAGTAAACTAAAAACATTTGTTAGTAATCGAGTTTATGAAATCACACAATTAACCAATCCGTCCGCTTGGAGATACGTTCCGACGGATTCCAATCCGGCTGATCTTATATCTAGGGGTGTAAACGCAAATCAATTGATAAATATGGATTTGTGGTGGTTCGGTCCTAACTACTTACGTAATAACGAAACAGACTGGCCAACACTCAAGGTCACGGAACCAGTGATATTGCCGGAAATTAAATCACATTCAGTAACAATAAATAATACAACAACAATCAATTTTGATAATTATTCGAATTTCAATAAAATTAACAGATTATTTGCCTATGTTTTACGATTTATATTTAATTTAAAAAATAGTGTAAACAAGCGGACCGGTTTGTTAACAGCTAGCGAGTTGCGTGAGTCATTCCACTCATTGTGTCTTATCGCTCAGCGCGAATCGTTCCCGAATGAATACCAATTATTGTTAAGTAATAAGCAACTCAATAATCACAACAAAATATTATCATTATCACCTTTTTTAGATTCGAATAATTTAATTAGAGTGGGTGGACGTATAGATTCGTCTAGCTACACTTATGAGAAAAAACATCCCATATTACTCCATGCGTCACACAAACTTACTAAATTATATTTCATTCATGAACACTACAATCACATGCATGCGGGTCCTCAATTATTATTAGCTACGGTACGAGAAACCGTGTGGCCCGTAGATGGTCGACGTCTCGCTCGACGTACAGTTAACAACTGTGTGCGATGTAGGCGCATGCGAGGTAAAACTTTACAAACTAAAATGGGTAATTTACCTGCCGCACGTATTAATCCGGGCTTCCCGTATTTATCCGTTGGTCTTGATTTCGCTGGACCATTCTTCGTGCTAAACCGCAAGGGTCGCGGGAGTCGTGTTACGAAATGTTATTTATGGTTATTTGTATGTCTGCGTTATAAGTGTATACATCTCGAGGCGGTAAGCGACTTAACTAAAGATGCATTCATAATGACATTGAAAAGATTTATAGCTAGGAGAGGAAAACCAGCGGAAATATATAGCGATAATGGGCGCAACTTTGTGGCCGCTGCTAAAGAAATAGGAGCATTTTTAAACGAAAATAAAGATTCTTTCTCTGATTTTGCAAGTCAACAAGGCATTAAATTCAATTTCATTCCAACTTACGCTCCTCATTTCGGTGGCATCTGGGAGGCCGGAATCAAATCGTCAAAATATCATATTAAACGTGTAATTGGTAACAGCCATGTTACATTCGAGGAAATCTCCACTTTATTTGCGCAAGTGGAGGCCATTCTGAATAGCCGTCCCTTGTGTCCACTTTCATCCAGTCCTGACGATTTCCTTTCCCTATCCCCCGGACACTTTTTGATAGGAAGGCCTCTTACTGCACTTCCTACTCCAGCGCTGACTGAATGCAAGGAAAGCAACCTCAAGCGATACGAGCGACTGGAGAAAATCAGACAGCACTTTTGGCAACGCTGGCAAAAGGAATACATCACCGAATTGCAACAACGCACGAAATGGCGTACGAATCCAGCTAATTTGAAAGTCGGCGACATGGTGCTGTTGGCTGAAGACAACACATCCCCGCTCCAGTGGCGACTTGGGCGCGTGCTGCGTCTCTTTCCTGGTCCAGATGGCATCGCGAGGGTAGCTGATGTCAACACCGTCAGGGGCTGCGTGCGTCGTCCCTTTGTTCGACTTTGTCCCCTACCCACGGCGGAGGAACTTCAAGAATAGACTGTTGAAAGTACCTTTCAACGGCGGGGAGCATGTTAAGGCGTCTCCTACACAAGTTCGACTACTTAGCCGCTGATAAACGTATTGCTATAACAAATTTGCAGGCGTTATAATACGACCGTACCAATCAATGTGTCGCGTCATTACTTGCCTGTCAACCTTCGCACTGTAACTATCTATATTTTTGAAGTAAACCAATTTATACCAAGATTTACGGGCTTTTCAATAATCTGCACCTTTATGTTCTCAAACACCACTGAATTATTTAACACTTGACACTGGCAAATATTACTCCCTGAGATTGCCATAACAAAAATAAGATTTCTAATTTTACAACAAATGTTATGTTCTATTTCAATTAATATGACATCACTATAATTAGAAATCAAAAGTTAAAATAGATTGTACTTGTAACCACACTGCTAAAATAGTTAAGTAAAAATAGATAATAAATTAATAAAAACCAGCAATGTAAAATGTACATGTAAAAAATTGTTTAATAAAAACAAAAAACCGACTTCAAAAAACCTACCTCTAAAAGCAAGAAATAATATTCGTAATAATAAAAATACGTATATTGAAGTCGGGTGGGGCTGGAGTACAAATTCCTTTTTTTTTATTCTAAAAGCCCCACCCGACTTCAATATACGTATTTTTATTATTACGAATATTATTTCTTGCTTTTTAGAGGTAGGTTTTTTGAAGTCGGTTTTTTGTTTTTTTTAAACAATTTTTTATTTTTAAATTTGAGATTTTTGCATTCACAATGCTATTTTTACACAATACTAAATAATATACTAGAAAAAATACGACTCGCACCAGATCAATACTCAGACGGGAATCGAACCCGCGACCTTTGGATATCCGGTCCAATGCTCTGACCGCTGAGCTACCGAGTCAATTTTTTATTTTTTTATTTTTAGTGTAGGTACCTTACTACCTTGTAGGTAAGGTATATTATACATGTAGAAAAATCGGCTCAGCCAAACGTAAGATAATCGCGGAGAAACATACTTAAATACGAGTCAAACTGAGAACTCCTTTTTTAAATCGGTTAAAAAACTACACTTAAGATATCCCTCTTCCAACAAAAAAATGATTATCTTATTCAGTTCATAAACAAAGAAGTAATACGACCAATCATCGAGGTAATTCACACAAAATCATACTATTTTCGTGCTTTTTTTCAAAATTACTTGAAAAGTACTAAACCGATTTCCAAATTTTAAAAAATGGGACCAACTTGGGAGTGTACCTAATGTAATATCGTTTGAATCATTTCAATCGGTCCAGCCGTCTTCGAGTAATCGGTGGACATACACGAAAAAAAAAAACATAGAAACGAACATAGAACCTCCTCCTTTTTTGGAAGTCGGTTAAAAATTCACAAGTTGCAAAACTTGCTGGTATAAGTTAAGACTCAAGAAAAGTGTAAAACAAAGACCTTAAATAGCGTGTACCTTTATTTCCCTTGTCTTGTAAATAAAGAATAAAAATAATAATACATAGAGCGGCGGGCATCCCACCCGTTATAGTATGAATGTGTATAATTGAAAGAAAGATACAGAATGCAGCATAAAAGTACGAGAGGCATACTTGAGAGAACTGGCATGAATGAGTAGATTAGATATACAAAGGCCTGGACCTAGAGTCTGGAGAGAAGTAGAATTAAAAAAAAATAAGAAGAAGAAGACCATGAATGGATTGACATTTACACATTAGGAGTCAGTAGTAATATAATCACACTTTTCCACTACTTAATCTTAATCTTAATCCAATAAAAAATGTAATTCTGCCGAAAATCATTTCTAAATGAATAAAATAAAATAAAGGATTATGTACCCTTAGCACGAACAGTACCCTTAGCACGAACAGCTATCGAGAAAAAAAACGCGCGTAAAATTACACGATAGAGAATTATCTATGGAAATTTTAATTTCGTTATTCGGCAGTAGATGGCGTTGTACAAATTTTCAATACAAAATTGCACTATCAAATGATTTTACGCGCGTCATTTTAGCTGTTCGTGCTACGGGTACAGATCTAGAAGTTATACTTTCACATAACATAAGAAAAGCTCAAAATAATAATAAAAATATTTGTAGCTAGCATAAGGACGTGCTAGGAGACGTAGTACTAATCTATTCTGCGCTGGGAGTACCAATTTGCAAGAGGGGGCAGTACATTAATTGTATAAAAAAATATTTCGACATAAGTAAGTTGCAAATTAGATACCTACATAATATACATTCGTACCATTTCCATTTCAGCGAGTTCACCCGTTTGCCATGAAACCATAATTTATTTCCTTTTTTTTGAGGTATGTATGGTTGAGACGCATCATGGCCCAAAATCGGATCCTTTGAAATGCAGTGCGGGGAATGAATTTCAATACACTTCCTTCACAAGTATTCCAAATTCAAAACTGATAGCGTTCTTTTATAAAACTTTTATGGCTGATCGTTTCACATCTCCACACGAATTTCATTCCTCGCATTTCTTGAGAAAAGCTCTATTTATTTAATCCTTGTACGGTAAGTAATTTACATTGCCTCTAATAATTAAAGCATCCTCGATAATGTAAATGCGCACTTCCCGCGCTCGCCTGTAATGTACTATTATTCCCTCTCGATACGAAATGCTGAGATGGATGCAGCTGTTTGTAAAGTCGTTTTAAATAATAAACAAAAGACAATCTTATCGAAACCGCACGATCGGCGTAAAAGTAATTGAAAAGCCGGAGCGGTGTTAACAAAATAGTTCTTGGACATTCCCAGTCTAGACGGGGAGCGTAAAAGTTTGAAAAGTAAATTAGATTTCGTCTGCCAGTGTAACAGAAACCATCGCTGGCCTCTGCACTTATCGAGATGCGCTCGCTCGGCGCATTCCCATTGCCGTTTCAGGTACGTGACGCGACGGAATAAGCCGAGCTGTTTCGATTTCCTGAAATTCTATTCCGAGTAATGCTTCAGTTGCTTTTGATTTCATTTCATGAAAGCCCACTTCAGCCTCAATTCTGTAAACTTATAATAGGTAAAAATAGATACATACATACTATGTATTTCTTCCGTATTCGATTATTTCTTATACGTTATTTAATGCGTACGTACTTCTTACACTCGTGATAAAAATGATGGTTAATAAAATATCAGAAAAGTTTTTAATGTAATGGAAACACGCTCTAAGATTCTGATATAAAACCGATGAGAACCGAAATGTAGCCCTCGATATATAAATGTTTATGCATTTATTAGATTTCAGCGCATTTTGCGACTTCAAAATTATTACAAACTTGAGCTACTTTCGTAAGAAACTGAAATTGTAGTGCCAAGAACAACTTGGAATTTTTGTTTTTCAAATGTAATATTGTTATTGCTTTCCAGTTTCGGTTTAGGCCAACTTGCGTAGGTATTACAACTTGTACATAAAAACATTTTATTCACAGAAGTATAAGATAAGATAAGATAAGATAATGCTTTATTTTCAACACCACAGTAACATATAACAAAGAAATAACAATAAAACATAGTGTCAAAACATGGCGGTCTTATCGCTAAGAGCGATCTCTTCCAGACAACCTACGGTATGGTGAGATTGACAGAAGAGGAATACAGGGGGTGCAAAATGGCATGACATGTAATTACTCTAAATTCTTAAGTTTAATTAAAGTATACTTAAGTTTTGATTAAGTTTCCAACTTGTGTGAATATAATTCAATCACCGAATATTTCGTTCTGTTTATTTATTTTTCAAAAATTGGAATTGATTCAGATTGAGTTTAAACTTTAAATTAAAAGATTTTTACTTTCCCATACTAATACAATGTTTTAGCTGTATAATTAGTATGCCATGGGAGAACCAACATTTTTTGTCGTTTTTCGACCCATGTTTCTTGGGCAGTTTCATTGGTATGATAACGACTACAAAATGACTGTGTATAATCTAGTTTTATATTTAACGACGAATAACGTTCAAAGTAAATATGACGACGCCGACGTAGACACGCAAGGAAGTGAGGATGTTATTCTGTCGCAGCGCTGGCCTGCAATACTGCGGAAGCGTCAGAATTTGCATTTTGATTAAACAGAGGCGATCGACAGGCGGTGACTCAGAGTCTGCTGGCTTGCCGGGCCTCAAGAGACGGCACATTACACTTTATATTAAAATATAAGCCTGACACTGCGCCCGTAATATGCAGGCGTAAAAACACATCAGTGTGTCTCGCCTGCTACTGAAGCGTCAGAATTTACATTTTGATTAAAGACTGGCGACCGACAGGCGACGCGCACTCAGTAGTTAGCAGCCAGATGGAATGAACCTTAAGGTACAGATAGATATGCTCTTTAATAGCACAAAAGCATGTCTTTCGAGCAAATGTTACCAAGAAGCATGTGTGTTTATACATTCTTATTAGCAGCATAATATAAGGTCCTTCTTAAATAGTGCACAAAATTTTAAGGGGTCAATGTACTCATGCATAAAAACAACTTTTACTATGGGACCAACTTTGAAATCGAGAAAAAAATTCAGCGGTTCCATTACATACATTTTGATCTATTCGGTTTTAAATTTTCTATGGAACAGCTATTTTTTTTTCTCGATTTCAAAGTTGGTCCCATAGTAATAGTTGTTTGTATTCACGAGTACATTGACCCCTTAAAATTTTGTGCACTATTTAAGAAGGACCTTATATAAGGTGTATTTGTAACCACTCTCCAAATTTTAAGGATGTGTTCAGTCCATGAAACTGAACAACTTTCTCCATGAAACATAGGGTCAAATATGTAAAAAAAAAATTTACTTTTCATACAAATCAAAGAGATCACGTGATCAGTTTAGTATGGGATGACCAAATTTTTTAGGCGTATTTCGACACGTGTTTCATAGAGAAAGTTGTTCAGTTTTATCCTTAAAATTTGGAGAGTGGTTACAAATACACCCTGTATATTCAGTAAGATAACCTCCTACATCCAAACACACGTCAATTTATAATATTATTATAGATAATGTTTCTCTTCTTATATATAGATCTGATAGTTTCTGTATAGATAATCTTTTTTATTCCCGCTAACGGAATAAATTAAGATATCTAGGTACCCAGTTTCCGTTGTTACTGAAATGGACGACAAGAAGAAAAGTGTTAAAGAAGCAATTTGCTTTACTTTAATCATGCACAATCTGATCGATCACATTTCAAAGTAAATAGGTAAGTAATTTAATTGTATCTAAAAATGTTGTCTAATGTAGTACAAGTAATTTGCAGTGCAGCTAAATGTAATAAATACTTATTTATTATTAAACAAGATTAAAGAATATTGAATGTGAAGGATAAAAGAAAAACATTACACTCCGTAAACTAATTACGGGCGCGACAGAGTGCTGTCATATAAAGTTTAAGTTACAATTTGTCATAAAACGTATTACGCGGGGCGGCAACAAAAGAACGGTTTGTCTTCAATACGGTCCCATTCGTTCCCACTCCATTCAGTCGGTCGTCCATTCAACGTCTTAACAGTGTCCTCCATTGTAGCTTCACCCGCAGGCAGCGTGGCCATACGAATTACAGATGCTTGCCTGAAATTGGATTTTGATTATTGTTGTGTTGAAATACGAATAACATTGCAGTAAGTGTGATATGTAATTTTGATTCGGCGGTTTGTATGTGAACATTGGCTGGTTCAATTAGTGTATGGATGGAGCAGATGAAGGCTTTAGCCAAGTGACGGCTGAGATACTCGTAAGTAAGTGGAGGATGTGTCCCTCTCTTATCTCAGCCGCTACTTGGCTCAACAATCCTTTACTTGGCTTAGTCGCCATTTATTGACTCAGCTGCCACTCACTTATCTCAGCCGCCAATGTATTTGCATGACCATGAAAAAAATTTCCACGATACAAGCCAAACGGGTCCCCGACCACTCTTAAAAAAAACTTCAACAAAATATGCAACCACTTTACTTAGTGAGTAAAGTTTTTAAAACAAAATTAATTTAATAATTTGACAAAAACGTCGGAACATTAATAAAACATTATTGTCTATTTTTTTTCATAAAATCTCTTTCTATGAAAATGACAATCCCATACATACATTCGTAATGTACAAAGGTCGATTCAGCTTTTGAAATTCACAATCACTGAAAATACTGTTTTAAAACAAAGAGCTTTTATCAGGTTATCTGATCGAAGGCTTTTATTGTCGAATCTGCTTCGGAAACCGAGCAATCATAATAAAGGTTGCACTACAACAATTTAACTTTTTTTATTAAACATTTTCATTAAAATTAATGTAGTTATCATTTTGCAGTTACAATTATTTTTAGTCGAAGAGACACAAGATTTTAGTAAAAAGCAATAAGGGATAATTAGTAAACACTTTTATTCTAAAATGGCATCATGCTGGTATTTGTTAAACTTTCAATAAAATAAAGATCTGTACCCTTAGCACGAACAGCTATCGAGAAAAAAAACGCACGTAAAATTACTCGATAGACAATTCTCTATGGAAAATTTCATTTCGCTTATCGGCGATAGATGGCGCTGTCCACATTTCCAATACAAAATGTATCTATCGAATGATTTTACGCGAGTTATTTTTTTCGATAGCTGTTCGTGCTAAGGGTACAGTACCCTTAGCACGAACAGCTATCGAGAAAAATAACTCGCGTAAAATCATTCGATAGTTAAATTTTGTATTGGAAATTTGTACAACGCCGCCATACACGTACTGGTAAAGGTCGCGGATAACCATTGGATGAGAGCAGCGCAGTACCAATCGCCGTGGAGATTTTTTGAGGGCATGGAAATAGTCTGGAGTCCAAGTAATTAATAATGATAATTATTGAAAAGGAATCATCCAATTTAGAAACTGTAAAAAGTGATATTCGATTTACTAGGATAGTCATGGTCTTCGAGTATCGCGGCTTCGTAAAACACGTCTTACTCTAAGGTCATGGTGAAATAGATTTAGAGATGGTCATCTAAAATAATTACAATATTACGCGGACCAAGAAGTATTTATTCTAAGTTCTCTGGACCATAAGATCTTAAAACCAAAACACATATTATGAATGTCAAAATGAAAAAACCTCAGAAACACCTAATCCCAAAATGCCTGTTTGTAAGTGGGACGCTATTTGAGGTGGCATTTTTGCGTTAGTTCGTGAAGCTTTTTTCTAGGATATTCTATCGAAGGCTCCAAGTTACTTTGAAGTAGCTCGTAAAACGAACTCACACGCACTATTCGAATATTGTTTTTTAACCGACTTCATCAAAAGGAGGAGGTTCTCAATTCGATTGTATGTTTTTTTTTTTTTTTTTTTTTTTTTTTTTTATCGTTGTTCGCGCGTATCTTCGACATTTATGGACCGATTTCGATAATTTTTTTTTTGTTCGATTGAGTTTTCTTGCGAGATGGTCCCATTTAATTTTTTTTCAAATCGGTTCAGTAGTTTAAAAGTAATCCTGAAAATACTATGATATTAAATCAACTAACTTGACAATTTTGTTATTTATGAACCGAATTAGATGATTTTTTTGTTGGGGAAGGGATGCCGTTGTGTAGTCTTTTTAACCGACTTCAAAAAAAGGAGGTAAGTTTTCAGTTTGTATGTATGTATGTTTCTCCGCGATTATCTCACGTTTGGCTAAGCCGATTTTTCTACCTAAATAATATACCTACACTACCTAATGCAGAAGGTACTTACACTAAAAATAAAAAAATAAAAAAAATGTTTAAAAAACAAAAAACCGACTTCAAAAAACCTGCCTCTAAAAAAAAGGAAGAAATAATATACAAATCATTAGATACGCATTATCATTGTTATAATAAAACACGTCAATTGAAGTCGGGTGGGGCTTTTAGAATAAAAAAAAGGAAGATGTTCTCCAGCCCCACCCGACTTTAATAGACGTGTTTTATTATAACAATGATAATGCGTATCTAATGATTTGTATATTATTTCTTCCTTTTTTTTAGAGGCAGGTTTTTTGAAGTCGGTTTTTTGTTTTTTAAACATTTTCGCAGGCTAAAATAGATGACGGGTTATAATCGCCGGCTAGATTTTACTTACGAACTCGGCCCGCGGGCCGCCGCCATTTCCCCACCCCTGGACTAGGAACATAATCAGTTTTACCATTCAACCACGAAAGGCTTTGTTTGTTGGTCTACACCCTTTCAGCGGCGTTCCAGTCCACTGATTCCATGTGTTTGCTCAACATAATTGCTATTCAGTCATGGGGCGGCGTCCACCGGATGAAATCATATTGCGAGTGTCTGCATTCATTCCGTGTGTCTGCTCATTTGTACGTGGGCTGGCATATTAAATTTTAAGAATTTAATTGTTAGCGTTGAAGGGTTTAAAGCGACAATGTTATGAGCCCGTATGGACGCACGGTGGGTTGTAAAAGCGTGCTATAAATGTATTAAAATTGAGGATAAACGATATGAGACTATGCGTTTTAATGTAATTAAGTAATCCAATGGTGTGTATCCACAATTTGCTCTCACACTAGGGAAAAGGCAAATAAAAATACGACCAAGTTTTGGTTTGTCAGGTATTAAGTTACTAAAAAACCGACTTCAAAAAAGCTGAAAATGAAAACAAAAAGCTTTAAAATTTAATACCTCTAAAAAGCAAGAAATAATATTCAAATCACTAGATACGCATATCATTGTAATAAAACACGTCTATTGAAGTGGGGTGGGGCTGAAGTTCATCATCTTTTTTATTCTAAAAACCCCACCAGTTATGAGGTAACAAACAAAAAAAAAAAAAAACAGACGAACTGAGAACCTCCTCCTTTTTTTGAAGTCGGTTAAAAAATACGCATGCATAGCGAGCACAGTGATTGGCTTTATGTTAAATATTAGTGTATAATTTATTTAAATTAAATTAAGTGTGTGCTGAATCAAAATGAAATTATGTTTTATGTAACTTGACCCCAACTTTAACAAAATTTGTGAAACGGGCGCTATGAGTTAGTATAATAAAACATTATTATCTCATAATAATGTTATGAGATAATCATTGTTGTTACTTAAAGTAAGAATGCATTTGTGTTGAAAGTTTTGCTTTTTACTGCAACTACATTTTAATAAAAATGTTATAATGCAAACGGACTTGTTACAAAGTTCAACATAACTCACGAGAAATAAGATTATGTAATGCTGCTTTCATAAAGGTGTATAAAAGGCATGGTAATTCCTGCTACCCGGTAAAAATAAACTTCAACTTTTTAATCAACATTAAACAAAGTTCAGTCTCTGTAGGGAATAATCTTGCTTAGTTCACTATCAATATTTATTAGAGCTACTTAGATGCCATAGAATTACTAGTTATAAGACTGACCATGACCACAACTTCAAAAATTGTTTATAATGCCAGCATTTTACAAAAATTACTTATTTTTTTTTCACTCTCAGCCTGAGGGGCTCGGAGTAACCTTCCCGGACACCGAGGGGAAGGAGGCGGAAATCCCTCATTGGATACCACATAGCCGCCGTGCTATGCTGGTTATGTCAGACTCGACTGACTAAAACCGCCCGAGATTGGTTTCGACCCGCAGCTATTGTAAGCCATAAAAAACCTTTATCGAAAGCGACCGCCCTCCGAGGGGGGGGTGGTGCGGCGCGTCACTCACCTAGGTGAGCATACGCTTAGAGGACGACCGACAACCAGAGGGGTCAACGGCCGTTTGGAAAAAAAATAATTAATACGACTGATTACCAGACGGGCGGTCAGCCGTAGAGATATCGGGTTGACCTGCCTGAGGGGTCGGGTGTGACCTGAGGGGTCGGGGGTGAGGGGGGCGGTACTGCCTTCTGGGCCTCCAATAGGCGGTCCAGATCGGCCGAGAGTTGGTTAGGAGGGTCCGTTAGGACGGATTTGGGTTTCCGGGATAGTTGGTTGGAGGAGGAAGCGGGGGGGTCATACCCCGCCGCGCTTCGGATTAAAGGATTTGGGTGATCCTCAGCTGATTCAAAGAATCGCTCAGAGATCTTAAGGAGAAATTGTTGGAGTGTCGGGAGTTCGAGGTCCCTATGTAAATCCGCATTGCGGACGTAATATGGGGCGTTTGCCGCTCTACGGCAGAAAAGATTTTGCACTATTTGCAATTTGTAAAGGACTGAGGGGGAGGCGTTACAGTACGAGGCATATATCTTGAAATTCGACGGAGTAGGGTAAGTTCGCGCATGTGCTCTTGTGAGCGACCAATAGCGCGCGCCCCTCTACCGCCGCCCGCGCCCCTCACCACTACGCATACCCAAAATACGCGTTCCGCGCAATCCCCACTCGATTTCAAGATATTATAATAAATTATGCCTCGAATTCAATAAACAATAGACTGATACGCTATTTAATTTTATTGAAACGTAAGTGTTAGAGAATGATTAAAAAACAAAATGTATTATTATGTAATTAATTGGATATAATTTAAAGAAGATGAATTAATCTTTTGTAATTTTTGTTTTGGTAATGGATAAAAGAGAAGAAAAATATCAGAGGGACGAAATGTGCCCAAAGAGAAAACTATCGTTCTCAAACGTAAGACATCATTCAGTCAATTAACTGGAACTAGCAGAACGAGACCGGCAACGTTGTTTGACGTCCCTCAAAGGTAATTGGACTTTGATACCCACATTTTTGATGGGAACACTAAAAAGCGCAACGTAAACAAAATGTCTGCGCGGTGGGCCTGCGGTACCTTTGCAATTACTCGATCGAGTTTTATTGACAACTGAAAAAGTTTATCTATCTTTTCTGTAGTCGAGTTTCTTTTTGATACAAAAGTTATTTCACTGGGTTTTATTTTGAAATTACATAATATGTTGGTAGTGCATATTAACACCTACTAAATTATTAACCTATGTGTTATTCTAATTTCTTTGTAGTCTATGCCATGATGTTTACCCGCACAGCGTAACGGTAGAGCCCACAATACGCTTCTTTCTCTGCCGCGTGGCTAGGAATAGCAATGAGATAGAGTCGCTCGTGATTATTGGGAATCTGGGCTCTATTTAATAAAATTACAATGACAATTTGGTTTATGTTGCGGTGTCTACGAGTGGTTTGATCAGTATATTTTCTATTTTCAAACTGGTTGAGGCAATGGATACAAAATTGTCATGGTTTGACAAATAATCGCTAATCACGGTAGCTGTGGTTGAAGCATTATGGGTGTTAAAAAAAATTGTGCATTTTTTACCGTTTTCGAAAATTCACGTAGTTTTCGAAGGGTTAGTCTTGTTTTTTATCATATTACTAGTGGCTGCCTGCGACTTCGTCTGCGTGGACAGATTTTTTGCTATCCCTCGGGAACTGTTATTTTTTTCTGGATGAAAAGTACCCTATGTCCTTTTCTGTACCCCTGACAACGTGTATGCAAAATTTCATGATGATCGGTTGAGTAGTTTAAACAACGTAAGGTAGGCGTAACAAACAAACTAACGGACTTCGCATTTATAATATTAGTAAAAATAGTTTTGTATAAAATCTGTATTGTAAAATGAAATGTCTAAATTATTCTTTATTATTTATTCTTTATGTTTATGTATGTCGAGTAAAATTAAATTACTATGGCAGAAAGCACATCGGCCTTATGTCGCTGCCGTAGCGTGGCTCTACAGAGAAATCTAGAATTCGTTGTCATTTTGCCTAATTTCCCTAACACAAATTGTGATATTGTCCAATTTATTTATGTATACTGAAAGAAAATCGTCTCCATTCGCTCCTGGCACAGTTTCCATTTGCTAGCCCGCGTTATCTTTATCCAGGTAGTACGGTTTAATTTAATATGCACCGTTACCGGGTTAAGGGGCTACAGCAAACCAACTAAACGTCTATTTCTTACTACTTACTTGTAGAAAACAATTTCCCTGTAAAGTTTTCTTTTCAGTATCTACATATAATTTGTATTGCATACAAAACGGTTTACTTGTAAGTTTTGCATTGGTTTCTCTCGACGATAGCTGAAACCGTTGCAAAATTCAAAGTTTTTTTTTGAAGTTGGTACCGCTAAGCGAAAACAATATTTTTAAGATTTCTTTTAACTTAGTTTTATTTTGAGAAAGAATACTTTTTTCACAATAATGTTACTTAACTACTTATCTTAATTTTTAAACTTTATCAAAGATCCTCAGTTCATTTCAGGTTTTTTTTAAATTGTTATCGCGAACGTTTGAATTAAAAAAGTCTAGCCTGATTGCTATATTATAAAGCATTGCTCATGCTGGCATTAGCTGAATCGAGTGAATTCGACCGAGGCTAGAATAGTTACTATTGTAGTAATACTTACTGAAGTCTGTAAGGGACCTTATGTTCTTATATTAATATGTAATTGAAGATACCGGTTAAGTTTTTTTGTTTTGGTAGTATTTAATTGTTCAATTTGGTATGTGAGGAAACGATCGAATGCGTCTGTAGAGCCAACTTTTAAGCGCTAGGACTGAATCGAGTAAGCTCGTCTGAAGCTTACAGTCCGTTTGTTCTGTTGTTTAATTTTTAATAAGTTTACTTAATAAAATCTTTAGGAAAATGTCTTTTAAATGGTTGGATTTAAAAAAAGTCCAAATCCAACTCGATTGCTCCACTTATATAGCATTGCTCATGCTGATTTAGCGTTAGCTGAATCGAGTGAGCTCGGCCGAGGCTAATAGTCGGCCGTTAGGCGCCCGCGGATTAGGCGGACTCACTGAAGTCTGTAAGGGACTTTATCTACACTCACAACGTAATGTTCCAAATATGAATTCGAAAAAGGTAATATAAATACGTACTTTATTTTCGTGAATAGGTAAAATTAAAAAAAAAACTCATTACGATGCAGTCAGCTGCATCATAAAATAACTTTTTTTCTCATTACGATACAGGGCAAATCCAAGAAGAAGGTAGTGCTGTGATATTTAAAAAAAACAACGATATTTTCCCACATACTTTCCATGATTAAAATGCACTCTATGGTGATCGATGATTTATTGCGATTAGTTTGCAAGAATGCACTTATCTATTTTTTTTTCTAATAGAATGCGCGCCATTTTTAGAGCATTACAAAAAAGTTTTGAATTTTGATTTAAATTTTTACATTTTGTTATAGTGAATTTCATAGGTGTTTTTTATTCTTGCTTAAAAATGTGAAAAAAATGGACTGCAAAATTATTTTAGATACAGCTAAGGAAATGACTTATTACAAGGTAGGTACATAGCTAATACAACCAAAGTCTCTCTCTCTTTTCTAACCTTGATCTTTTATTTATAGTAGATTCAATCCCAAATGTATGAGTGTGGATAAAGTAGTGTATGAAACTGCACATAACTAGGTATTAAAACACTCGTGTAATACTATTAAAAACCTCGCCTACGGCTCGGTTTTTAAACACACACTCATGTTTTAATACCCCTCATTATGCATCAGTATCATAAACTACTATTATATACCTACTTATAATGTGTAAGAGAAGATACCGGATAAGTTTCTTTATGTGATCTTTATTTACGTGTAAGTATAAGACTAAGTATTTAAGAACGCGGGAAATGAACAACTGTTTCAATGGAACCAACTCTCATCTAATAAAATATCTATTTCATACATCTATAGTTTCAAATAGTATCGAAGCATGGTGACAGTTCTAAACAACTTAAGTATATACTCATCAACTTTGTCTAGGGATACAGGTGTTATTTTCATACAAACGAGGTAACTTTGTAGCCTTGGTTTCCTGCCAGGGATGTACCGTGCTGTGATCTGATGAGGGCCATCCAGGGAGTGAATGGAGGAGATTCAGATCGCTATACACACCCAACTGATCTGATCAGCATTCTAAAAGATTGATGGGTCAGAGTTCTCAGTTTCAGGATTTCCATACATTTTCATGCTATTTTCGCGATTTTTTTAAACATGTCCATTAATCTTTAAGAATGCTGGTCAGATCAGTTAGGTGTGTATAGCGATATGAATCTCCTCCATTCACTCCCTGGATGGCCATCATCAGATCACAGCACGGTACATCCCTGGCAGAAAACCAAGGCTTCAAAGTTACCTCGTTTGTATGAAA
Source organism: Agriphila straminella (assembly GCA_950108535.1). Taxonomy (NCBI): domain Eukaryota; kingdom Metazoa; phylum Arthropoda; class Insecta; order Lepidoptera; family Crambidae; genus Agriphila; species Agriphila straminella. Next base: position 12,665,886 of record OX467312.1, read on the forward strand.
ATAACACCTGTATTCCTAGACAAAGTTGATGTGTGTACATGCAACATTGTTTCGTTCCTGTTTCTTTTTAAATAATGTAGGTCAGTTAATAAGATCATGAATTTAGAATAATAGAGCAGAGTCTTTGTATGTAAAGTGAGGCAGAAAATACTGAGCCAAAATGGCTCAGTTTTCAGATTTATATCTTTCATACGTTAGGTACCTAATCGTAACTCAAATCCAATAACATAGTAACTAATCTCCTAACTAAAGGTACGATTAGCTAACGTATGAAGGATTAAAATCTGAAAACTGTGCTTTAGGTAATGCACTCTAAATACCTACCTGAAAATCCTTTAAACTGCTTTAGAATACTAAAAAGCCTGAACAAGTTTACAAGTTTATTGCAGTTTTGTTCCCCGGTTTCCGTGTTAGAAATAGTGACATGCAAACGATTGCACGGTCGCTAGAGATAAATGAAGCAAGCATATTAAATACTTTTGTTGGACACAAACGCAATCCGCCACCGGCGGTGGTGCGGCGGCGCGGCCGAAACGCACGCGATGTTGAGCTTTGTATGTTAATAGTGTTTGTTTTCATACCAGGGTTGTCACTGTATCTATGTATCTGTATCTAGAATCTATGTACTATATTTGTACTATTATGTATTCTGTGGTAGTTACTATGCAAAGTAGGCAGATGAGACTTATGTACTTTGCATAGTAGGTACAATAGATTCTTATGTCCCAAAAGTCTGGAACGGGTGGAAGGAAAATATAGACGATTCAAAAGTACTTAATATTTAAGTTTATTTGAATAAAGCTATTTTTGACTTAACAAATAACACTGAAAGTTCCAAAATGATATCTTAATAAGTAAATTAAATTTTATTGACACAAATTTTTACAAAAACAAAACTTTTGAAAACAATTTAGATTAAATCAAGATTAAATCTTAACAATTTACAATTAAGATTTAAAAACATCTGCACCCAAACTAGTCTTAAAAATATGTTGCTCAGTAGGCAGAAGGGCATGTTGCTTAGACGGTTCTCACACTAGATTTTACGTTGTATGCAAGTACGGCGCTATACGAGCGGTTTGCGCCGAAACCGTGGGGTACAATACAACACACTGATCTCCATAGTATCGTGCTGGTTTTTGTACGTAAGTGCGGGGCCGGCCGTCGGCGTCGTACAACGCCGCGCGCGGAAACCGCCATACCGCGCCCCGCGACGGCGCGCGCAGGCAGTGTGAGAAGCGCCTTTGTTTTGGTTGACACTAACTATTCAGGTATTTAGGCACTTATTCCATTTTCTTCTTAAACTTTGTTTTATTAAATAAGGTGATTAAAATATTGAAGTATTGCGACTTTTTCGTCGTGGAGCTCTTGGATAAACCAGTTGGTGCCGTGTAGCAGGGCTAGTAATGAAGAATTATTTTAGCAAGTATGCTTGTCTATTTAAAATGGTTTTTAAATGGGCACTGAAAGCTGCAATAATTACGTATTTAGCATATTTCATGGAGGTTTTCCTAACCTATGAACTTCGGTGATTTACCCACCTCAACAAAGGAAATCGAAACGCTTTCACAGTTCCGATGTATACGAAGTATATGCCAACACTAGTTTTAAAAATTTCGTAAGCAAATGTTGACAGCCCTACTCCGATCATATGTCACACTCTGTGTGCGGCACAATACAATCTGGCCGGTCATTGTTTTTATTCATGCGACTCGGAGGGACAGCCCTAAATATTATATCTCTTTATATTGTGACCAGTCTGCACTCAAGACCATAGTGGTCTATCTAGTTATCACTATGTTTTTTTTCAGTTTATTCGTTTACCATTGCCGCATAATTTAGAGCAGTCTAACAGCCTAAGTCTTCTAAAAAGAAAATCATTTCTTTTTAGAAGACTTAGGATTAGGACCTGTTTTTGTAAATAACTCGGTTGGTGAAATGTATAACCAAACAAAAACAACAGAAACACCTTGAAAAAAATCCTTCTTAACAAACAAAAGAGAAGTTATCAATAAGTACATCGAATCCAGGTATAAATTAACAGTTCCAAGAAAATAAGAGACCAAACATCATTAATCAAGTTTCGGCAATCGGAAATATGAATTTTGAATCCGCATAGCATTAATTAAAACTAGTCACGCAACTAATCAAATTATTATCTTAATAGTGTTATAATAACGTGATTTACGTCTACAGGAATGTACGTGAATCGCTTGTTAGTTGCTAATTACCTGCTTTGTCGTTTGAATTAGGAAAGCCTACCATAAGATTTTCGAAGGAAGTTATTTTCAAAGTAATCAAGTTGTTTTGAGCATAATTATTACACTTGACTCGAAGTTTACAGTATATCTATATCTCTGAATGTTTTCGTAACGAGACATGTGTAAAAATAACGACTGTGTCCGTGAAAATTTTGACTAGATACCAAAAAAAAAAGAAGTTGAAATGAAAAGCCATTTGCAATTTTTTACTCTGTCATGTAATTCATATCATAATAGTTATTTATGCAACTCTACTATAATAAGGGGTTAAGCTGAGTGTGATAGTAGTATCACATGAGTGCGTTTTAATACCTAATTATCTACTGTTGCCTACAAGACTTTATCTGTCCATCAGCCACTTTTGATGTCCCCACTGCTGGGGCACAGGCCTTCTTATGGGTGGTAAGGAGGATGGGCCATAACCCACCACGCGGGCCCAATGCGGATTAGTGGGTGTAAACGACTGCAAATGCAGCCGGGACCAACGGCTTAACGTGCCTTCCGAAGCACGGAGGAGCTCAAGATAATAAATTTTTGGACACCCATCCCATGACCGACTCTTGCGAACGTTGCTTAACTTCCGCAATCGCTGGGCCAGGCGCTAAACCACTGCGCCACCGAGCCATTATCTCTACACCCATTATAAATTATGTATCCTCTATAAAGGGTTTTGAAACTTATTGGTAACATTGAACCAACCAGTGTCATGGTAGCCGTGACGTCCGAGTGACGGCTTGTCGCGCTCCTCCTCCTCGTCATAAAATCATCCGAACGAGTGTTATAATGTTGTACTAAATTTCATAATGTAACTCGTCGGGCGGGCGCGGGGAGGAGCGTATTTGAGGTTGGAAGTAAGCTGTTTCCAAACCTTTTATAGAGCGTAATATAGCGTTATTATTCGTCTTAATACGAGTATAAAATGACAAAATTCAAACACTACATTATTTTCACTTACATAATGATATTATAGCAGCTGTTAAGATCTAATGTTGCTACGAAGCGACAATTGTCAATTTATAAGTAAATACTTAATGAAGATTGAAACGATTGTCTGAACTCTATTAAATTTTCTTCGAACATATCCGGATCCGGAAATGATAATGGCGTAATGACTTCAAATCGAAAACGAACTTAAACGTACGGCTCCCTTCAAACCTTTACCAATTTGACGCAAGATTGATTCAATTGAGTTCCCGCCATTTCCATTCTCTGTGCATCCGGATAATACTTCAAGTGGTTCTTACTGTGCCCACCAGATCATATTGAGCTTCCCAGTCTTTGATGTAGTTCCTACATTCTTCTTTGGCGAAGATGCATCGGTATATGCATATGGGTCTATCTTAGCTGGACGCTTTCATGTCTCTTGGCGTTTGAGGATTCGGAGATCGCCCAGAATCAGACCCCTTTAGGGTGTGAAATTGAATCTTGTTGCGGGTGTAGGGGTACAGAAAACTTAAATATTTAAGGGGAAATTACCATCCAGAGGGCCAACCCAACGACGCGAGGCGAGGCATTAATTTTACGAGCCCCATTGTAACGGTAGACGTATGAAGTCGTTAAGTTTTAGCAGTCATTTGTAGACAGGATTTAGCTTTGGGGTCGACGGAGTTGTGACTTTTGGCGGGTGCAATTTGAATTAATTAAAATTAGCGGCGTTTTGAGGGCGTCACATAAGTCCCTTGTGTGTGACGTCAGATGATGAGATTACGTCGCCACTCGTAAAAACTTTGAATCTGATATGAGCAACTTTGTTATTTTGTGCGGCAAGTGCGATATACACTTTTGAGTGGGTTTCGTTCCAATTAAAACGTTAGCCGGGAAAAGTTTCCCATTTTTTCGAAAATCCCAAACGATTTCATTTTGAACTTGGCATCTTGACTATAATAATTATTCTGTAATCTTGACTCATACATGAAATATACTTTACTGATTTATATGTCTATTTAAAATAAAAAAACTTAAAAACTATAACACAGAAAAAATACTTATTTGAAAAGTATAGGAAATATTACAAAGGTTTATGTGAAAGGTTGGCATCTCTAAATTCAGTAGGTTTTCATTTACAGAATGGTGTAAGTACGAACCCTTCGAGATTCAACGTGTTGCAAGAATGTCACTGACAAATGAGTATCGATTACAAAGCGTGATAAATAGATTATATTAACCTCTACCTTTGTTTGTTACTTCGTGCGGTAGCCAAGCCCGAGGGGCCGGCACGTAAGCCTGGGGTCCCGTTCGATCCCCGGGGAAGTCAATTTCATTAATACTGCGGTTGTTTCTTACCTCCCCTTTACTCAAGAGGGGAAACGTACATTTTTAAGTATATTAACCGTAATTGAAAACCTGCTGTTTTTCTGCAATGAATTAAGATTAAGGATAGCCCTTTTAACTATTTACTTTTTGCCTTTTGTAAAGAAAGCTACTATAATTTTGTCTTTTACATAAACTTGTGGTATACCTGATGGAGAATAGAGGATAACAGATATTTTATATTTAAATTTGGATAGAGGTATTGGATTTATAGTGAATTAAATGAGTTTTGGTGAAATAAAAGGTTATTTATACCTTTTTAAAAACTACTAATCGAGATAACATGAGTTTGGGCTTTCAGCTTACATAAAACATTATGTCCTTAAAGAGTTATTGTCAGAAGATGCACCATAGCTTAATTTAAGATCTCGAGCAAAACAGATGCAGGAACTTTCCCCAAAGAAAAGTTAATAAGTCGGTTTGTTTATTGACGTGGAAGTTGCAGGGTAAATGCCCTCAAAACATATTTTTCACATAAAGAAAGAATGAAGAACTTAGAATTTTTTTATGTAATCTTAAGGGATTACCTTGGAATACTTTTAAAGGGGAGAGGGCTATGAAGAAAACAAAATTGTTTTAGAAGTGTTTTTCTTTGCCAAAAGTTTTAAGCATGGCTTTTTTTAACGACTAATTCGTGGTGTGGTTACACCTGGGATAAGACAATAAATAAACTGTAATAATTTATCTATTTGCACAATTAAATAAAAATTTAAAGAATAGATTATGCGAAAGTTACTTACTTTTTTACCGATTTAATAACTACAGAGTCATTGGTATTTTTAAGAAAATAAAACAAAGAAAATCTGTTTTTTACTGCACGTCGAATCTCGAACTGTGCTAAATTAGCAGATTAGCAGAAAATCTAAAAATTCAATACTTAATTATATTTTCTGATTTTGATTTTCGACTTTTACTTGGAACTATGCAGTTTGTACTGTTTTACTCTCTGAATTCTAAGATTTCAATTATTAAATTTTGGATTTTTCGCATTATAAAATAGCTTTATATTTATGATAAGATCTAACCAATCTTTAGTTGTTTGTTACTACTTACCACTTGACATTATTTTCGTTAGGTAGGTATTCAGCAGATAAAGATCTTCAAAAACTATTAGATAAAAAGATCGGAATTAAGTACCAAGATTTAATCTTTCGCCGCTTTTAACAAATAAGAATGATAAGCGTCTGATAATAAATCACGATTTATAATTTTGGTAGTTTGCATTGACCAGTGGGCAGTAACACACGAAATGGAGAAAGGTAGCTATTTACCCCTTTTTATTTCCCTAGTTTATTTGCTGAGCAATGCCAGTGCATTGGAAAATGGAAAAATAAAAATAAAAGTTGGAACCACGGCTGGTTGTGGAGACACAGTCAACTTTATTGGTAATCAGTTGCTGCCAACCTTCAGACAATATGGGGATTTGTTGGAGATCGAATTTGTACCTTGGGGCAGAACGCAAAGAGATGCAAATGGAAATTTCATCTTTTGCCAATTCGGACCAGTAAATTGTTGGGCGAACCGCATGCACAGATGTGCTTTGAACATGCTGAAAGAGGATCAGGCAAAGCAACTGGAATTCATGTCCTGTGATTTCTCACCACCTTTTCCTGGATTCTTACAACAAAGTTACCGTTGTGCCGAGGCAATGGGGTTGAAAAACGAAGATTTGGTTTCCTGCGTGAACAATCCTCATTTGGATACTTTGGACGATGAAGCTGAAGCGGCCTCTGCTGAACCGATGGCGGTTATAAACTTTGTCCCTTCAATAGTAGTCAACGACAACATCGACCTTGGTGTACATTTTCAAGCACTGGCTAGTTTATCTAGTGTGGTATGTCGCTTGCTCGCCGAAGACCCAAGTTCCGGCATATCTGTTTGCTAAAACTATCATTCCAGTATTCATGTTCGTTTTTTTTTACAAGTACTAATGAGTTTTAGTTTGTATCAACATACTGCTCAGAACAAACTTCCCTTTACGCCATTATCTTTCTACTTCATGTGTATATTAATAAAACAATGATATTACTATGTTGTTTTTTTTAGTTCCTTTCAACATAAATGAATCAGGTTTTTGTTTTATTTATTTATCTCTATCTTCAATGAGCTAAACCTCTTTGAAGATTTTATTATTTTACTATTCATGATGAGAAAGTACATCGTACATAAAATAGCACATTATAATTGTTGCAATGCTCCTTTTAGTGAATGATAATACGTAGGTTTACTTCAAACAATTTAGTATAATGTCGTAAGCGTTGACAATTTTTTTTAATACAACTACACTGAAAGAAGTGTATCCAATATTTATGCTACTTTACTGAATAAAAACATGATTTCGAGCAGTTAGTTAATAAAGAGAGTCAAATTAAAGAGTGTATAATAAGACCGCATATTTTCGTATCGGGTTCAATTATATCAAGGGATAATATATAGATAGGATTTATCTTATCGTAATTAGAATTATCCTATCTTTAATCAACTCTTTTTGGTATGCGCCCGATAATGAGCATATTTTAGTTTTACTAGTTTATATCGGCCAGTGGACTGCTTAACACAAAATGGGAGCACATAATTATTTGTTAATTTTAGTGTCCCTCATCTATTTTTTGAGCGATATTACTGCTGCGGAAAGCACAAAAGTGAAAATTACCGTTGGCACGACGGCTGGTTGCAGTGATACAGTCAATTTTATCAGAGATCAGTTGTGGCCAACCTACAGGCGATATGCTGAGTTTTTGGAGATTGAATATGTGCCTTGGGGAAGAACAGAGAGGGATGAAAATGGAACTTTCACATTTTGCCAATTCAGACCGAGCAATTGCTGGGCGAACCGCATGCACAGATGTGCTCTAAACCTTCTAGAAGGTAACCAGACAAGACAGCTAGAATTCATGTCCTGCGAGTTCACATCACCGTTCCCTGGTTTCTTACAAGAAAGCTACGCATGTGTTCGCGAAATCGGTTTGAATATGGTAACTGTGGATTATTGTCTCAACAATCCTCATTTAGATACTTTAGATGACGAAGCTGAGGAAGCCTCTGCTAACCCTATGACTGTTATCAACTTTGTACCATACATAGTGGTCAACGACAACGAGAGCCTTGATGGACATAATCAAGCCAGGAGGCGACTCTCTAGTGTTGTCTGTTTCTTGCTCTCCGAAGATCCGAGTACAGGCGTTACTGGATGCCAAATCTAACCAGTTGTTAGTTACGCTGTATCAAAGTTGTGTCATAAAGTGAACCCCCCAAATGGCAAATTGTAAAGTTTTATCTTAGCTGGCCTCTAAGCTAGAGAATTTTGAGATTTTCGAGCTGAATGTCGAACTTTTGCCGCCTCGTAATCGACGAACTTGTGCAATTGGACAATCGCCGAGCGCAGAGATACGGCTAATGTCCAAGTAATTTTTGGTGATAAGAAATATAACGGCAGCGTTTCTTCCATTAATGTTTCTTAATGCATTTAAAAGTCATTTCAAAATATTGTATATATTTCTAAGAAACTTTAGGAGTTGGAAATTAATAAATAGAATAAAAAAATACTGATAATATTTTTGATATTTAATGGATTTCAACCTTAAATAAAAATATATTTTTTTCACTTTTTCGATGTCTCACTTAATCATCGTTTCACTAAATTTTAATAACCACGATAAAAATATCTTATCATTTAATGACGCTCATTCGATAAAACGATCATGAATAACTTTGATAAGCTTCCTAGCATCATTCTTAAAGTCAGTAATAACTTTGCGAAAATGTGCGTTAAAGATGTTTGTTATAGAGTCGAAAATGGCACCGACAATAGCTAATTCAGGGTTAATTTTTGTGGGGAGTATAGCTATAGAGCGGTTATTTTGTTTGCACTACCGTAATGGTTTGCAAACGACCACCCCAACTGCCCTGCACTGCCTGCAGTGCATTGTGCAGGACATTATTTATATAGCCACACTGTGGGAGAAAGCGGGATAGACGATATTGTTTATCTGTTACTACGACAGACTTATTTGCTTACTTTTATAAAATTCAAAAACGATTGCGAAAACTTCATACAACAAAACCTTAAACATATTGATGCAACTAATGAAAAAGGAACAGATAATGTACCTATAAACTTTTGTTTCTAAAAAGAAAACTTGACTTTTAAATTTAAATTGCGGGTGTAAACAGAAGATTTTTTCATTGAGAGTATTTTAAAAATAGTTTTGATGAGTTTGCAAATTAAATCATAAAAGTGGGGTTAAACAAGAGTAATTGTTGGCACTTTAGCTCCACCTACTCCTCAATACGGCTTCCATTCCATAACTTTTCTATCCCAGGTTTTTTCCCATCCCATCCATCAACTCAGCAATTCCTATTGGCTTATGAGACAAATTCGATTATTATGGTCATATAAATCTCGGGACTATCCCATTAAATTTCCAAGCATAGTTCCCCTAAGACATTATACTGCCATGAACGGGCTCATGAGCCAATAAAGCCGCACCATTAAGCGATTGAAAAATGTCACAGGCCACTTTGCAACACCGATGCGCCACATTAAGCGCTGTTTCGCCTGGTGATTTTCGTATGGGAGCCGCTGAATTGGGCTGGAAGCGCTTATTGAAAAAGGGCAGTTTGGGAGCCGGATCATTCCTTTAACATCCTTAATATTGCGAAAAAGCTAAAATACCAAGAAAATTTTTTTTTTGTTTAGTATTGCGCCACGATCCAAGTTTATTTGCTTTTGTAACTCAGCTATCGTTCCATCCGCTACTATAAGTGATTCTAATCGAAATCTAGCGGACTAATCTGGTGTGTGTAGGAACGTGCAAGCTTCAGTATTTCTGAGGTTAACATTTAAGTATATAATCTTATCGTTTTGTACCTAGGTAGGTACTTATTTATTTGAGTAGTCATTCCAAAGAATAACCACATCTGAAGCTGATTGTTCATACAGAGGCACTAACGAGGACGGACGCAATACGGACGCGGGGTACGGGATTGGAAGAAAGCGATGATCTAGCAGAGAGACTGGTTTTTGATAAAAAAGCGTCACCTCTGCTAGATCGTCGTTTCCTTCCAATCCAGTACCCTGCGTCCTTAACAATACACTGCGTACCTAATCTCTCCCTGTGTAGTTTATTAGTTTTCATTTTACTAAAATTTATGTCCAAGCTCATTCCATGTACGAAACTAATATGGACTTAACAGCCAATTGTCCTGGATACGGGCCACAGGTTCATGGTAATATCGTGTAAGCGGTACTGGACGAGAATATTATGCAGATAGCCGCCGTTACAATGTTATGTACTGTGTTTGGCCGGCAGATGACGGCCACTGGTGATATTGTACCTAGTACGAGGTATAGTAATATTAGTAATAAAGTTTTTGATTATTTGATTAGTAGGTCTTGTTACTGACATACAAATCGAAATTGTAAAATATGCTATGCTAGACACATAATAACGACAAGACGATTTTGATTACAATTTTCAGTGTTCAGCATAGGCGGTGCAAATTGCGAAGCAATTGGTTGACACGATAATAATAATAATAAAAAGAAATTTATTCACTTCTCACAAGGTTTTTAGAATATGTACATTTCGTAATATTTAACATGTAATTTTTCTTATCCTTTTGAGAGTCTGGAGTCCGAAATAGGACGAACCTGTGCTACAGATCTCGAGGCTCTCCTGGATATACATAATATTGAAGCAGTCTATGTAGTTATTACAGTTTAATCTGTGAGGTGATTAAAAAATTTAAAGTTATAAGGATTAAGGATATTCTATAATTCTATAATTTAGTGGGTGTGAAATACTTAGTTGTAATTATTTATCTTTAACTGTTTTTTTTACTTTATTATTGTTAATACTTATAAGTACATTTTATAAACTATCTATTTTATGCACTAATTGTACGAGTATGTGTGTGCGTGTGTGTATGTCTGTGTGTGTGTGTATGTATCTGTGTGTAAATTATATACATATATATATATTATTATAATATTATTTACTTTAATATATTTAATAGGTTTTCTGTTTCATCATATGACAGAGTTAGTAGCCACATCAATGCTTTTTTTTGCATTGAAATTTTGTGTTAGAATAAATTGATAATTGATGGTTTGCTGTGTTATATAGATGAGGACCTAAGAAACCATAAAACTTCTGAGCAAAACATGCATGCATGCATGCATGTATGCATAATAATGATAATATAAATAATAAATTTTAATGAATAAGTGAAGAAGTTTGGTAGTTTGTTTCCGATTATTTACTTTCCATTTACTAAGCACATCCCTAGTGAAGTGCTTAAATACCAAAACCTTAGCTACATAATCTGAATGTAATTATAAAAACAAAAGGTTTAAAACAAATGAAACTTATTCAACAAATATTTTAAATACAGTTGTTAGTAAAGAAACGTAAAACTAAAGCTATAAGTATAGCTTTTTTCTTACACGATACGTTAAAAATGGTAATTGAAAATATTTTGAAATCTTTTTTCTTTCAATCACTAAAACGAGTAATAGCGGTCAGATGGAGCCGTATCGATCCGGCCAGACGGCCGACACCGCGGAGACCATACTTCTTCAATTATTCACCGCCTACTTCCGCGAACCAATACTTTGTTACATCTCTCCTCCCTTGCGGACCGAGCAATTTACAAAAACATCGAAGCTACAAAAAACAAGTCGATTTCGGTAATTAAATCCAAGTTTATTCTTGATAAGTAAAAGTAACAGTAATCTCTAAAACCAAAAATGCTTTTTAGCCTTGAAAATTTTTGAAAACTATACCAGCAGCAAGGGTCCGCCGATACAGTTTCTTTGCCTGCCTACAGTGCTTGACGGATTTAAATAAATGAGACATCATCATCATCCTATCACACACTGCTCGGTAGGTAGGCTTCTCAAGGATCTGCACAACGATCGGTCCTGCGCTGTCCGCATCCAGCGCTTCCCGCTACCTTCACATCACATTGTCAGTGGCCCACTAACAAAGCGAGAGCCTTTGCGCCATCGGTTCTTCTTGTCCACTGCTACTTCAGCTGAGCAATTATTTTAGTGATATAGAATGTTTTTTAGTTCTCCTACGCATCTCCTAATTTCTAAACGCAGCGAAACGCTGAGGATGCTCTCTCTATTGCACGCCGAGTTACCTTGAGTCTTCTCATGAAACTAATAGTTGGCGACTATTCATTATATTCGTGAGTGGAATTAATTATCATGTTCTTTGAAATTATATCGACCTAGAAAGTTCCTCATCCCTGTCGTGCATTCTTGACAGTCACCGTATACTTTTACTGCATTGCTCAGTGTGATTTGCATAAATAAGCTAGGTGATTGCGTTAAGTCAATCGTATTCATTTGACAGTTCATATTGTATCATAATATTTGTCATCCCATACAAATTGCAGCCGATGGAATACGATATGAACTGTCAAATGAATACGATTACCTTACGCAATTCCACCCCAGCTTTATTTCACGAAAACAAACTTTCCTAGGTCACACGAAATATTTCCTGCAGTTTTGATCGAATTTTTTTTACCTATAAATAAATCTGCATATTGTTCTTTGAATGACACGGTAAAAGTTCTTTATACTATTTAAAATGTTTTTTTTACTGTGACTTGTCTTTTATAAATAAATATGAAAAATATAAAGCAATGACAATATAAAACAGCTAAATTTTAAAAGTGTTCAATGTGGGCTTCAGTGTTTTATTTTCTATTAAAAAACTCGTGAAAATGCGTAGAAAATTGTATTCATAATAGTGTCGTGCATAGAATATTGCAGCCCTGTTAATATTAGGGTTCCGTACCAAAGTGGTAAAAAGGAACCCTTATGGTGTGACTCAGTCTGTCTGTCTGTCTGTCACAGCTGGATATCTCGAGAACTACTAATGGTTTCAAATTGAAATTTGGAATAGTTAAAGATGACGTTTGTCCAACTATTTTGCAAATAAGAAAGAAATAAAAAAAAAATATTTTATTTACAACAGGGTCTGAAAAGGGGGTCTTAAAAATTTTAAGTGGGGCGACTAGGGCATGTAGGGTATCATATGAAAGAGCGCTATTTGCACATTTTAAAATATTTTTTCTTTTTTTTTTAGGCCGCATAGTTTTCGACTGATGATGAAAAATGTAAAAAAAATACCGTTCCCCCCCCCCTTATCTCCGAAGTTTGCAAAAAGAAAAATCTGAAATAATTCTATGTGATAGTAGTTTATGTAAAGATTACAGGAAAAATAAAACGATGTCTCAATATAACACACTTTTTAGAAATTCAAAAAACAAACAAAAAAATATTTGTTCCTCTACCAGTCAACAGATGGCCCTGACCCAAGAAAAAATTATTTAGTTCCACTAACGGTCAAGAGATGGCGCTGGACTAAGAAAAAAAAATAGTTCCACTATCGGCCACGAGATGGTGCTGACCTAATACTGCAATCATAGATATAGTATCTGCAATAATAATTTTATTATTCTACAGCAGGCTCTGCAGTGTATTTATTATGATGGCACGGAAACCCTCGGTGCGCCAGTCCGACTCGCTCCTGCTTGACCGGTTTTTTTATAAAGCCAATCTTCATTTGACACAAATTGTATTAGAACGGCGGTAAAGAGTGTTTCAACATAATCAAAGCTTATAAAACTAATAATAGGACCTTGGAATTGCGTAATCATTAGGAATTTAAGGCTCTACGTATTATTATATTAGTTATTCAGGCGTGATACTTAATTTGAAAATATTAGGCATTAAAAGTACCCCTGCTTCGGAGGCAGTAAGTATCTAATTAAATTTTCGTTTCTTGTAATAAAACGACTTACCACGTGGCGTTTTATTGCGCATTTTGAAGCTTGATCAGAATTTATTGCTTCTTGTCTGTAAATTGTGCAATAAGATGTAAGCCTGCATTAGAGTAATGAACATTACTGATATGATATTACCATAAATATTCTAAATGACACGATTTCTCGCCTGTTTCATTAGTATCTTTTCTATTAAAGGAACTTTTGTACATAGCTTTGACTTAATAAAAGTACATTCATTTAAAATCTCGTCTCTTATCAATATTAGTAAACTACAGACTCGGGCAGTAAAAGAGAGACATTAAATTTTCCTCAAAGATAAAGTCTTCATAAACGAAAAGACTTCACGTTTAAAACGTCTGAGAGGAAAATATAGTCTCTTTAATAATAAAAAAGCTCTTGGGGAACTGTACGACTAGAAACAGATAAAACTTTAAGATATGAATGCCGGAGTCTGGAACTAAATTTCAAGTCACTCTGAAGATTTTTATCGGCTGGACGCCATTGGTGTTGACTTGAATCCTAATAAAAAAATATAACTAACGCTCAGGACTAAAACCTATTGAGTGCCAATCAAATTCGTATCCAGTCAAAATGTAAATTATTTGATTTGGAAATCTGAGTTACTTTTACGTCGATATAAACTCGATTATGTTTCGCGAAAAGGGTACAGTATCGAGCACAAAATAAGGTATACAAACTGGAGGCTACCGAATGGTTATTTTTACTTACGAATATGCTATAAAATTGTAAGCACAATTTTATGAAATATTATTTGGACGCTTGCCCATCTCTCTCATAGTGGTCTGGTAATACAGTAGGTAATAGTTTCCAATAAGCAGTATCTTCCAAACGGGCGAACATATGGACTGACAAAATTATTTCTAGTAAAACTGAGTGTATATTGACTTGAGTTTATTTTAGTATACCTAAATGTAAAGCTAAAAAATTCATTCAGTCAGAAGTAGTCGTAGTAATAGGTATTAATGTGAGATTATGTTTTATTGAAATAAACTAATTAGAGGTAGCTATACTAAGGTATGAAAATAATCATCTATGTATAATAATGTGTTACTTATTCTGGATTGCAATGATGCATATCAAACTGCTACCTAACCAAAATCATGTCGTATTTTTTCCTTGACCATTATCTTTCGACATATTTAAATAAAAAATAAAAAAAAATAAAAAAAATCATTTATTTCCTCATCACACAATAGGCTACTTTACTTAATTCTAGAACAATTTGAGTAAAATACAATTATGACCTGAAGTGTGAGAAGCTGGTGCCCTATTATAGGTTTTAAAAGAAAACCGGTTACACAGGTCACCAGGCCACCCCCGCAATAGGATACAATTAATTATGTTCTTAGCTAACAGTATTTGTAGACCTATGTGAAGAGCTAGGATAGGTGGTATTAATTATTACATGTAAACTTAAGAAAGAAAACTTATAGAACTAGTACAAATTAATCATTATAAATACTTAGTAGCAGAATTTTATGGTTGTGTAAGAGTGCTTGTGTGAGTGTAAGTGTGTGTGAGTGTGTGTAATGTGAGAGTTTTATTATATATGCCAATGTTACTCAAGTCGAAGGAGAAGCCAATGTTATTCAGTAAGTTTTTATTTTCTAACCTCAATTTTTTATTTTTTGTGTGTGTGTAGGTAGGTACTTATTATTTTTTTTTTTTTTTTCATTTTAGAGGAATAAGTAAATTTTCAGTCTTATGGTAGTCCTGTTCCTTTAGGTAGTTTGTGATTGTTACTTTACACCTGGCTCTGGGGAGGGGATAGATATTAAGAATTCCATTTAACTTATTATAAAGGTTACCTCGCACAATTTTTTTGTCTTCATGGGTAACTCCATGAAGACAAAAAAATTGTGCGAGGTAGCTGTCCTTAGAGAAACAGTTTGACAAACGATGTCCTTTCTACGCTTGTCCTTTAACAAATCAGGATCATAGTTCAACTGAGTGTGTTTTTTTAAGATGGTGTTCAGAATGTAGGTCTGTCTGACTGTGAGTACTTCCCACTCTCTGTAGAGGTCTACTGTAGGGTGCCGGAAAGGCAGACCAGCGGCCACCTTAAGAATAGCACGTTGTGCCCTCTCTACTTCGAGGAGATCAGTTTTTGCAACACCACCCCATACCACAATACAATACTCCAATAGTGACTGGCACAGCGCATAATATACCTTCCTAATGACTTTGCGGTCCGCTACGTGCTTAAGGGTTTTAAAGATATATATGAGCTTCCGTAATCTGGGTACGAGGGAGTTTATATGTTGTCTGAAGGTGAGTGTTGGTGAGATTTGAACAACTTCTTAGTCGATGTTTTTAAGTCGTTGAACTTCAATAGTTATTTTTATTACAGCAACCAATTAAACTAGTACGAACTTTGTTCTAGGCTAAGTATAAGTTTTAACAGTGATACTAGAACTATTTGTTATTCTTGTTTTTGTAAAAAATGTTTTTATTAATAGGTAGGTTTCACAGTAGCAACTCGGGTCGCCTGACCATGTAAAATTAAATTGGTTTCCCAAGATACAGGCTCTGCCTAGTTTGGGGGCCTCTGTTCACATTTGTAAAACGAATCTTCTGTGTAATAAATATTTATTTCATTATTTCATTTCATTTCAACTTTCGAATTTTTTTTCGAAAATTTGGAAAAACTGAATTGACAGAAAATCTAAATAATTATCGAACCTGCTCACAAAACACAAGAATCGGTTGAGAAATGTGACCTGTACCCTTAGCACGAACAGCTATCGAGAAAAAAAACGCGCGTAAAATTACTCGATAGAGAAATTATCTATGGAAATTTTAATTTCGCTATTCGGCGGTAGATGGCGTTGTACAAATTTCCAATACAAATTTCACTATCGAATGATTTTACGCGCGTTATTTTTTTCGATAGCTGTTCGTGCTACGGGTACTGTACAGCAGAACAGACGGACAGCCGGACATATGAAAGCATTTTGCCCAAGCTGAAAAGGAGGCGCATCGCTCGCGCTTCGCTCTCGCATTTGGCTTGCTGCTTTGTAGATAGGTTGATTCCCTTAAAATATACCCAGCAATGCTACTTTACTCTATTTTAATTTAACATTCTATTAAAGCTCTATAATTAAAATACGTTTCCAAAATAATCTAAGATTCTTAAGGATGCAGGGCAGGCGTTCAGCGATTTTGCCTCAATTTTCCGCGCCAGTGAGCGTAGGCGGGCGGGTTAGGCTATTGCCAATAAACAATATCTTCCAGTCGACGGGCCATGGACGAGTATCAGCTAATTAAGGCCACGGATGCCGATCAAAAAGACCCTTTGATGGGACCGGATAGGTGACAAAAGCCTCCGAATGGAGGTAAGCGGAGCGTGAGCTGTATCAAAGCTTTTCAAAGATATTGGTAGGCTTTATTAAATTGAGATGATTTTTGTTTGTATTCTTAAAAATGTGATTTGTCGGTACCTATCGCAAGTGTTTTTCGAGTCATTGTCGAGTTTTAACTTTTTTGAAATAGGTACGATGATAAGTAGGTACCTACCCTATACTGAATTTCACTGCCAATTATTGAAAAGTTAGAGAAAAATACGAGGGTGGATTGATAAGTCCATGACTTTGTAATGATGAAACACTTTTTTTTCGGAATATTTTGTTTTATTTCTCTATATACATAATCTAATTGTAGCTTTGCGTATTCAGTCTAACGAAGTTCCTACCTCTTTTTGTTTCCAAAAGTAATAATCTTTTGCCGAATTTAAAAAAAAATGTGTAAAGATTCCCTAAGGAGTTTCTTTTCAAGATACAAAAATTAATTATGAAAAAAAAAATTATTTAAATTGTTAAAAGTAAGAAATAATAATATACAAATCATTAGATACGCATTATCATTGTTATAATAAAACACGTCTATTAAAGTCGGGTGGGGCTTTTAGAATAAAAAAAGGAAGATGTACTCCAGCCCCACCCGACTTTAATAGACGTGTTTTATTATAACAATGATAATGCGTATCTAATGATTTGTATATTATTTCTTACTTTTTTTAGAGGCAGGTTTTTTGAAGTCGGTTTTTTTGTTTTTTAAACAATTTTTTTATTTTTTTATTTTTAGTGTAAGTACCTTCTGTATTAGGTAGTGTAGGTTTTTTAGAGGTATTAAATTTTAAAGCTTTTTTGTTTTCATTTTCAGCTTTTTTGAAGTCGGTTTTTTGTTTTTAAAACATTTTTATTTACACAATACTAAATAATATACTAGAAAAAATACGACTCGCACCAGATCAATACTCAGACGGGAATCGAACCCGCGACCTTTGGATATCCGGTCCAATGCTCTGACCGCTGAGCTACCGAGTCACTAGTGACATCGCCGAATTTCTTCTAGTATATCCCCTACTCTTACGCTGCAAGCCAGCGTTATTTCACCAATGTGAGGAATTACCTCGACATTCAATTGAAATATCTTTCCAGATATTTGGCAATCGATTAAGATGAAAATAGCTATATAATTTTTAAATTTGAGATTTTTGCATTCACAATGCTATTTTTACACAATACTAAATAATATACTAGAAAAAATACGACTCGCACCAGATCAATACTCAGACGGGAATCGAACCCGCGACCTTTGGATATCCGGTCCAATGCTCTGACCGCTGAGCTACCGAGTCACTAGTGACATCGCCGAATTTCTTCTAGTATATCCCCTACTCTTACGCTGCAAGCCAGCGTTATTTCACCAATGTGAGGAATTACCTCGACATTCAATTGAAATATCTTTCCAGATATTTGGCAATCGATTAAGATGAAAATAGCTATATAATTTTTAAATTTGAGATTTTTGCATTCACAATGCTATTTTTACACAATACTAAATAATATACTAGAAAAAATACGACTCGCACCAGATTTTTTCTAGTATATTATTTAGTATTGTGTAAAAATAGCATTGTGAATGCAAAAATCTCAAATTTAAAAACATTTTTATTTTTTTATTTTTAGTGTTAGTAAGTACCTTCTGTATTTGGTAGACTTTAGTTTATTTATATTATCTTATCCAGTAAGTATATTATCTAGGTACTTAGATAAAACATGGGTAGACCCAAAGTAATTATTTTTTTAATTTAACTTTTTTGTGTAAGTATAGTATATATAGCGACGATATTATCTAAGTTACAATAGTCTTATGTGAATAGCTCATCACCTTTTACAAAATACTGGTTTTCCCGACGCAGGGGCGTTAGTTCTTGAGGAGTTCTCCTGGTACTTCACTATCAGCTCCACTTCACCATATGCATTATGACGAACAACATAAATAGCCTAGCAACCGTGTTAAAGTAATCGTATCGCACCAGTGAGATACTTAGTTTAGTACCTATTGAATAGTTCCGGTGATCATCTATGGTCTTCATCATCAGTTCCACTTCACCAAAATGGTACTTTTCGAAAGCAAATGCACGAGTTACTTAAGAAAATACCAAAATCGCTATAGGTGTGCCTATAATATTTGAAGAGTTCCCTTGATTTCTCCAGGATCCCATCATCAGATCGTGATCTTATGACAATGGGACCAATCTGTAACTATATGCTTTCAAACAAAAAAATAATTTTTAAAATCGGTTTGAGATTGACAAAGTTATGTTAAAACATACATAAAAAAAAATACCGTCGACTTGAGAACCTCCTCCTTTTTTTGAAGTCGGTTAAAAAAGCATTTCTTCCTTTCAAAGTCATGGACTTATCAAACCGCCCTCGTATTAAAAAACATAATAACATTAAGAAAACGATTTTAACTACTGTACCTATAATTATATCCGAGAGGTACAATAGGTTTCCCACATACGGGCTAAACTCAGTAATTGTTTGATGCAGTTACTACCCGCCCGTAGAAGCATTGGAGTGTACAGCTGTTGTTAATGTGTTACAAGAACTTATTACCTAACACGTGCTATATTAGTTAATCTTCGAACTCACAAAAGTATCAAAATAGGTAATTTCCGTTAGATAATAGTTATTTGTTATGAATAGTATAACAATGTACAGCTATTTGAACTTCAAGGGTGTTTTCAGTCCATTACACCAAACCTTTTTCTAAGAACTTTATCTAAGAAATCGTAAAAAAAATAACTCTTCATATAAATCGAAGAGATATCGTAATTTTTTACGCTACCTTTTACTAGGCGTTTGGTCCTAGCCTACAACTCAAGTAAATATTGTTCTTTTCGGTCCTGCCCTTGGTAAATACTTACTTCCAATATTTTCCGTAACGTATTGTTCAGTAAAACCAAGTAGAAGATTGTCACCGCTGCTGTGAACTTTCAATCACAAATTCAAACATTTTCAAAATTTTCAGCTATATAAAGTAATTCAAACATGAATTCAAAATTATATTTCACCTTGTGTCCAATACTAAAGAGATTTAAAAATGTGTTCCACACGTTCTTGCACATGTCCATCAGCCATTTTTGATGTCCCACTGCTGGGGCACAGGCCTTCCTTATGGGTGGTAAGGAGGATGGGCCATAACCCACCACGCGGGCCCAATGCGGATTGGTGGGTGGTAACAACTGCAAATGCAACCGGGACCAACGGCTTAACGTGCCTTCCGAAGCACGGAGGAGCTCAAGATAATACATTTTTGGTCACCCATCCCATGACCGACCCTTGCGAGCGTTGCTTAACTTCCGCAATCGCTGGGGCAGGTGCTAAACCACTGCGCATACATCCATCAAACCATTCGAGCTATTGGTTGATTCGAACTGGATTGGTCGAAAATTGCGAGTGAGTATCGTTGTATTATACGATTCATCGAATTTGCGATCCTTCAATTCTGAGGAGTTGGTTTGACATCCAATTATTTCTGTGATTAATTGTGGTTTACAAATAGTTGGAAAATAGATCGACGTTTTTTTTTTCATCATACTTATTGATTATGTTCGATTTGTTTCAACTTCAAAATGTAATCGCTTATTATTAAGAGTAGTTATTCGTTTCAATAGTTGTAATTTATCATAGCAATGCCGCATGTTAGTACATTCCTCAGAACGAAGTACCTTGCCTCACTAAAATTGTTTCTTTAACTTATAAATAAATCACACTTAAGTATAAAAATACACAAAATCTCTCGTTGAAACGTTGAGAGTGTAGTTTTTGTTTAAATAACTTTATCTACACTCACAACGTAATGTTCCAAATATGAATTCAAAAAAGGTAATATAAATACGTACTTTATTTTCGTGAATAGGTAAAATTAAAAAAAAAGTCATTACGATGCAGTTAGCTGCATCATAAAATAACTTTTTTTCTCATTACGATACAGGGCAAATCCAAGAAGAAGTTAGTGCCGTGATATTAAAAAAAAACAACGATATTTTCCCACATACTTTCCATGATTAAAATGCACTCTATGGTGATCGATGACTTAAATTGCGATTAGTTTGCAAGAATGCACTCATCTATTTTTTTTTATGGAATGCGCGCCATTTTTAGAGCATTACAAAAAAGTTTTGAATTTTGATTTAAATTTTTACATTTTGTTATACTGAATTTCGTAGGTGTTTTTATTCTTGCTTAAAACTGTGAAAAAAAATTGACTCTGCAAAATTATTTTAGATGCAACTAAGGAAATGACTTATTACAAGGTAGGTACCTACATAGCTAATACAACCATAGTATCTCTATCTTTTCTAACGTTGATCTTTTATTTAGTAGGTTCAATCCCAAATGTATGAGTGTAGATAAAGTAGTGTATGAAACTGCACATAACTAGGTATTAAAACACTCGTGTGATACTATTAAAAACCTCGCCTACGGCTCGGTTTTTAAACACACACTCATGTTTTAATACCCCTCATTATGCATCAGTATCATAAACTACTATATTGTCACTGCCCCCCTATATGTTTTCATACTCAATCCACGCACAACGGGGTTGGCTACATTTATAGTAATGTGTGTTACTTTTAAAACTTTACCTACATACAATCTGCGAATGTAGCTGTTTGTTGTGCCAAATAAATTAAAAAAAAAAACAGTTTGTAGAAACTGTTTTACTTTACTGAAAACGAAGAATATCTTTCTATATCTTCTTATATGAAATAAGCGGTTTTATTGAAAGTTGGTAATTAAGTATTTAGTTAGTATTTGGTACTTTCAATAACTACCAATGTACTTTTAGTAAAACCGCGCTAGTATCCGTTCAAAAGTGTTTCATTTCATGTCTAGTGAGCGCGTAACGTAAGCTAGAGAAGTGAAAATATCTTCCCGAATCATTTCAAAACAAAAGGGAAAATGCATTTCTTTCCTAAGTGGGACCGACAAGGGGTGCGATACGAGAAATACATATTTTACACTTTTGACAGATGTGTCTTTCCCTTAAGATTTATCGTCCGTAGAATATGAAGTAACGTCTCCGTGAAGAATGGGACATTTTTCGTTGTTTTCCACGTAGATAATGTAAAATGTGTCTTGTGGATTACGGCTAGAGGAAAACGCTCGGAAAGTATAAATCAAAGTATTTTCCAGAATATATTCACTTATGAATAATTTGATTCGTCGGAAGCTCGAGTGGAACAGCGAACTAAAATCTATGGAACAAGCATTGCACTCAAAAATGGCACCACACGAAAATTACAATTAAGTGGATGGAGCTAAAAATGCTGGCATTTAATTTGGCAGCATAAAGCGTCTTAACACTGGTTGCTTATTAGCGACCATAATTTGTATACTCATACTAGTAGATATTTTCTGTTCTTAAATGAAAAAATATGATACGTTATTCTGCATATTTTACTGCCTTCTTTGCGTCTTTTACACTATTTGACTAAACAGGACGTCATTTGTAATATATAAACTCTCTCTTTCTGTCTTTTCTTTACAATACAAACTGCAATGTCACTAAGCTGAGCGGGTTGTAGTTTTTCGGCCCCGTGGTGCCATTTTTTAAGCAATATTTGTGTACGATTACACTTCCTTAGATTTTAGTTCGCTGGAGTGGAATATGATTTTAGTAACTCGCGATGGCCCGTTAGCATATAAACAGTTGGAATAAAAAATCAACTCCTGAATTTCTGCATTCGCTTTTAAGTTTCCGAGTGAGTTCGCGGAAATTGTCGAGATACGGCGGAAAATATCTCTAGTACGTATAAACATTTCTCATTGGCTTACGTAGCACTTGAAATGAGATGACAATTATTATGATGATATTTACCTTTTCTCACTTATGCTCTG
The DNA here is from genome assembly GCA_950108535.1 of Agriphila straminella. Classification (NCBI taxonomy): domain Eukaryota; kingdom Metazoa; phylum Arthropoda; class Insecta; order Lepidoptera; family Crambidae; genus Agriphila; species Agriphila straminella. Next base: position 12,688,483 of record OX467312.1, read on the forward strand.
AAATCTTATCATTCCATTTGAAAAAGGAATGCGGGGCGTTCCACATTTCCGAGGGGGTCTGGTTCATCACATTCTAAATTTAAAATTCAGGCCAGGAATGAATTTCAATACTTACTTCCCGCACCAGCACCAGTGCGGGAAGTAGGTACAGTGCGAAGATGATCTGGGTGGTCTGCGGCAACTTCTTTTTTTTTGTTTTAGCTGTTCACAAAAACAAAAAAAGCAAAGGCACATTTGCACCATACAGCCATAACTTTAGTTCCTTTTTTCTGGCACGCAAGCCAACGACAAGACAGTTAATATTATAAAGGTAAAATTATTTAATAGGTACTATAATAACGATACAATAAAAAAAATGGTGCGCACAGAGTAGGTATATTACTATAAGAATAAATAAATATAACATTGTATTGTACCAGATTTATCAGAGACAAATCCTCTAAGTAATCTTGAATTATGTACAGCGCCATCTACCGCCGAGAAACGAAATGAGATGGGTTTTTGCTTCTCGGCGGTAGATGGCGCTGCACGTAATTTAAGATTACTCAGAGGATTTGTCTATGATAAATCTCATTTTTAATATTAATTAAATTTAATTAAGTTTCAATTGAAAAGATTTTTATTTCCTCGCATTTCTTGAGAAAAGCACTATACAAGCCTTGTTCTCTTCTGAAGCTACTTGCATTGCCTCGAATGATTAAAGCCCTCGCCTGCGGCTCGGGCTTCAAACCATCCTCGACAATGCAATCGCTAGCTTCCCGTTCACGGCTGTAATGTACTATTTATAAATTACGAGCTTTCGCCCGCGACTTCGTCCACGTTAAATATTTGGAAAAAAACTCTAGGGAACCTTTGCCCGGGATAATTAATCCAGGTTATAAACTATCTGTGTACCAAATTTCATCCAAATCCGTTCAGGTGTTTTTGCGTGATTTATAATATTAGTTAAAACATTCACATTTATAATATTAGTAAGTATGAAATGGAAACTGTTAAATGTTTACAAAATGATGACGATTGCTTGGAAAATTGTTGAAATGTAGTTACTATTAGTATTAGTAGGAACTATTTTTTATGTTTTAGTACTATTCAATAAACGTCTTTTGTTCAAATTGCATAAGACAACTTGTTAAATAGGAAACAAAATGAATAATTAATTTAAATAATAATAAATTTTTCAATTAAAGAAGATTCAATATAGACATTTTTGAAGTAACGTAATGTTCCAATACTAAGAGGCCAGTATCAGCTTCTATTCATAAATCTTGGGCGAGCCTACCTACAACTTTATTGCGGACTTCGATAAAGGAACTGAGGTACCGAAAGAATAGTATGGATACATAATTATTGGCGGCATTAAGCTTCGGACAGACTGAGGCGAATTCGCCGCGCGATGCGGCATTTTGACCAACTAACTCAAAGCGATAGCCATAGAAAGTGAAAGTGAAATAAGCTTTATTCAAATAAACTTAATTATTAAGTACTTTTGAATCGTCTATATTTTCCTACCACCCGTTCCAGACTTTTTTAGCTGACAAGAAGAACGGGCGCAAGAAACTTATCAGCTGTAACAGCCATAAGTAACGATATTTACAAACTTGAATATATCATAGCATAGCCAAAGCAATGCTCTAGCAATTGCTTTGGCTATGGCTATGGCTATCACTTTGAGTTAGGTAGTCAAAATCCGTCAAAATGCCGCATCGCGCGCGGAATTCGCCTCAGTCTGTACGAAGCTTAACTGGATTCTTGAAATGAATTAAATTGATATTGGTTAACAAGCAAAACACAAAGTGAGTGAGTTTTGCGTAGATTCAAGAAAGTCTGAAAGTTCTTGTGAATTTACTGTCCCAAGATTTACGTATGCCGATTTCATGTGTCAGGTTAGCTTTATGATTTACACTTCCAAGGTGATTTCGTGCTCCTGTTCCTATAACTTTTATTCTAATAAAGTAGTGTGTTCATGTTTGTTTATAAAAGCAATAAAACCTCATCTTCTTTTAAAAATATTAAATGAAAAAATCTTATCCATGATATGATTTCACCAAGCGCAATTACAAGAAAAGTTCCCTGGTGCCATGTCAGTAATTTAAGAGAGTCTATAGAAAGTTTGTAGCAAAATTAAATTTTTGTAGCGCTTCGTGCGCTCGCGACATTCCGCCATTTTAGTTTTTTGCCGACTCCTTTGATAGTTCCCTACATTTGCGATAGAAAAAGTTTGTTCGGCAACGCTAGGTTGCTTTTTGCGTTCTATATGGACTGAGTGAAAATACCAATATCACTTATTTCTATAATATCAAAGCAGAGATTGAATAGGTTTATAAACATTACTTTTAACAAGTAACCTGTAAAATGATAGTTATTATCTTAACTTGCTTGACTAGTTACATTTAAATCGAGATCACTGATCTTGGTAGTGAGCTTGCTGATCCGTTCATATTAATATAAGCTAGGTTGTTTTAAACAGTATGGTAAGAAGACGGTAGTTGGAGGGAAAATACCTAAAACATTAAACATTGCAAATTTTACTGATAGGAAACATTGCTTTATTTTTAAAAATAAGTAAAAACTGCATTCAAAGATTTTTGATAAATCTCAATGACTCAGCCAATCGAACGGTCTAAAATTCGAAAATTAACATCCTGTACTTTTTTACCAATCGATAAGGGTTAATATCTTTTGAATAACATATCATCTTAAATTAAAGGTAGACCCAAAGAATGATAAAAATAGTAGTTTAGCCCGTTCAATTCACGGCTGAGACAAGCGATTTATCAAAATATATTTGAATGCAGTTTTATCAATGTTTGAAAATAATGGAATGTTTCTTTTAGTAAAATTTTCAATCATTAATATTTTGGGTAGGTACTTTCTCTCCAATTACCTACCGTCTTTTTTCCACCCTGTATATTCAAAACTTTCTGAATTACTTAAAAAAATTGGGTTACGTTACGACACAAAAACTGAATAACAATGGATTGTTCACATTTTCATAACAAACACATGATACATCTCAAGCATTGATTAAAGTAACCTTTTAGTTTATTTACTGATATTACAAAAAGTGAAAACAAGATATGCATCGAAAATGTATGAATAAAATATTCCTCATGCGAATCCCATAGACATAGCAATGCTTTCAAAGTAATGAAACCACCCTCACTTAGCCCTTTTATTTGAGTATCCAATAAACAAAATTTCGATAAAAATATAGGGGGTTGAATCGGACAAAACTGTAGTGACCCGTATGAATATTTTGTTTCCAGAGATAATACTTACTTGGCAAGCATTTTTATTTTTTATTTTAATACCTTATAAGTGTCGTTAAGTTAATCCGATTCACCTTAGTATTGGTATCTAAGGAAAAAATATATTTCTTAAAGTAGGTCTAAGGATTCTATATGTATTTTTCAAAACAGTTGCTCGAAAATGTGTGCTTTCGATGACAGTACAGCGTTTTTAAATCTATAAAACGTCAACTCGTTTCAAAAACCTCCATACCAACCTTGTATCATATCATCTTCTTCATATCGAATCAGGAATAGTGGTCACCTCTAGTGTTAAAGTTTATCAAGCCGCCTGTAAGGCCTCTAACTTGGCTTAACGTCTATTAGCAGATCACAACAGCTGGGACCGACGGTTTAACGTGCCCTCCGAAGCACGGAAGCGCTCAGTTGTAATGCCACTCAACGGTCACCCATCCAACACCTGGCCGGACTGAGCGTTGCTTAACAAACGTGATCGAGTACGATCGGTCTGTCAAGTTCCGCCATGAGCGCTTCATATGCGCTTGTATCATATAATAACTAATAAAAATTGTTCAGAAGGTTGTGTTAAATAGACAGTTATTCAGTATTTGATGACTCTTTCGTCTTGATTCGAAGTGGATTAGGAAAATATATTCTGTAACAAACTACTTTCATTACTTCGATCTTTTGAAGTAAGTTTGAACTTACGTACAGTGTCCACGTATTAAGGTTAATGAATTATGTTGAATAAAGGGAATTATGTTGCTAACTGTATGGACGCAACTTGCCATTTTCCGAGTAGAGGGACAGTTGAAGTCTTATGGATGTGTAAATCGGCTTTAAGCGACGCTGTTGCCCCTATTAGGTACATACCTTAGTATAAAACAAGATTTCAAAGAAGATACTTATCTCACTTTTTCGTTAACTATTCTGTCAATGTCACTACCTTACTTTACTATGAAAAAAAGGAAGAAAGGAAACAAGTTTCTGTAGAGAAAAAATTGGATGCACATAAATTGGGTACATTTACGATTCGGTTGACCTCAATGAATTATACAAGGCAATTTGCTGGCAGGTAAAGTCACACGAAACACACCAAATTTATGTATTTCCTGTAATATTTCCTGGCTGAAAATAGTGGCAATAATATTGACCAATATATTTTTGTTTTGACTTTTATTATATTTGTGGAAATTACATACAAATCCTTGTATGTAATTTAAAAATTTACTTTTAAAAAAAGATTTACTTATTCAAAAATGCTTTTTATTTTATTACATAGGTACATTGGAGTTGCCGATTCGTTACCTACTTATTACAAATATCTGTTCATGACTATAACGGGTGTAACAAGAACTTCAACGAAGCCGAAGTCCATGTATTCCGCCCATCATCAGGATCATTTTTGTCTTGTAGACTATACCTGGGAAACCAATAGTTACTAAGTTATTAAAGGTCAAAGTAATTTCTTTTTTTTCAATTTTTTATGAAATCTTATTATATTCGTTATTTCCTACTTTTTGACTAAAGAAACATTATCAAAATTTTAAGTATTTCGTAACAAACAATGGCTTCAAAACGTCGTCACTCGATGTATCTCACGAGCACGCACATAAACGCTGCCTTTGAACTCGGCCGCACATATATATTCTGTGGCCGCACGCAGCTGTGTAGCATACACTCGCAGGCGCGGCCTGCGGGTCTACCGGCTAAAAACAATGAAGTTAATGTTAACTGTAAGTATGTGATACATTGCTACTTTGTTTTGGCACAAATAAAAACTTACCAAAGAAAAGAAGCAATGTATCACATACTTACAGTTAACATTAACTTCATTATTTTTAGCCGGTAGACCCGCTGTTGTACGCGTCACATTGCGTGGTATTGCATGCAATGCTTTTTTAACACCAAAAATCAAAACTGGTTTCCCAGTAATAATTTTGAACAGAAATGGTCCTGATGATGGGCAGAATACGTAGACCTCGGCTTCGTTGAAGGTCTTGTTACACCCTGTATATTCGGACTAAAAAATACGTAAGTTTGTCGAATGTATTCTCTACTTTATTATTCTAAGCAAAAGAACAACCCACATTTTGCTTCTATCGACTAAAAATAACACTCTCTCAAATTATTTACATTTACATTTCCCAAAGTGAATAGAAAATGACGTCCATTGACGTATATTTATAAGCACGTACAAAATGTAGAAGAGAAAGCGATATTATTATACAAAATGTCCGTTTGAATGTAAGAAGGATGAAAGCTATATTCCATTATTGTGAGAGGGTGCCAGCGATAGTAGGATTGAGTAGGGGTCACGATGTATCTCCATACATTATTATGTAATATTATGTAAAAGCTTTGTATGTTTTATATGTGGCACGTGTATCTGGCACCCAATTCTACCAATTTTACAAATAAAAGTAAATGACAAATTTTTCAATGTCTTTAGCAGTACCTACCTTTTACTATTGCATTGTCAGTTAACTGTTATCATATCACTAACTGCATCGGAATCGAATTATGCATTACTTATGTAAAAAACTAAACATAAAAAAGTCCCTTATTTTGCTAACTGCGTTATTAAATCAGGTTTAGGCATCAATTTTAAATTTTCCATTAAAATTTATAGATATTTTAATTATTACATTTTTGTAAAAAAAATTAACACAATATATTTTACCCTTACTTTTCTTTTTGACGTTACCGCGTTAAAAAAGTTAACAAAACAACAATAAAACTTGGCTTACAGGAAAATCGAGGGGGACTGGCAACAGCTGTCTATAGACGGTGAAAAGCTTAAGAAGATTACGACAGATCCAACTTTAATATAAAAATAAGAAGATAATTCCATTTTGAGTATGCTTTCTTTGTGAAGTTCGTGCGTTCCGCAAGTTTGTTTCTACATCTGGGGTGCAAGCGTGCAACGGAATTAACGTTAAGTGATTTTAAACTTTGTGGAAACGCATAAATTGAGTTTTGATTCACTCACTTTGAGTGTAAAAGTTTCAACGAATTCGAAAACTATATTTAGCAATAACTTTCACACAATTAAAATATGCAAGAAATCTGTGCACAAATAAATGCACATGCAAATACCTGCAAAGACATTGTCAGCAACACACCTTGGCCTTATACCATACCAACTACTCTACACGTGTTTCGCCCCTACCAAGAGTGCTGTTAGACTGTGCAAAAGCCAAACCTTGCAGGTAGGTATTTGCTTGTGCATTTATTTGTTGCCCGCGGGCGGGCGGTGCACAGATTTCTTTTATATTTTAACAATAATTATGTGGAAGTTATTGCTAAATATTGTTTTAGCATCCATTATAATTGACTTCAAGGTAAAGGCCCCCGGTAACGATCAATTGCGATTGTCAATTTTTTCGTCAATACCATAATGTCAGAGCAATTATCAAGTAAAGGATCAATTTTTGCGTCAAGTTACGTAAAACTTGACAGTCGCAAATGATGGTTGCTAGTAAAAGTTTCACCATTGCATTGGATCTGCAATTGGTCTGCAATATTCAAAATACTTTGATAAGTTCTACCACCAATAATTTCCTTTTTAGTGCTTCAGCTAAGAAAAAAAATGACAGCTACCAGGAGCCCAATCGCGGTAATTCTGAACGATAAAACCAAAAACGTTTAGCTTCATAAAGATTGTAATCCTAGACACCTTAGGCAGAGTATTCAACAATTTTAACAAAGCTAAAGCGAGTATTTTTCTGTAAACGAAACTGAAACGGTAACGATTTAGCTTTAGTTTTATCGTTGAAAATTAGTGCGATTAGGCCCCAGTACAATTTTAACCGATACAAAACGTTTCTATCATGTGAACAAACATTAACAATGCATACAAAAGCACATGGAAACGACACTATAAGAATGTTGCAATGCAAATATTTTGGCTATAAAGTTTGTATTTCTATTTTATACTTAGGTACTCGTACTTAAATGTACCTAAAGATTTAATGCTAGGGCGCAAAGGGGCATGCAGTTGGTAAGTAAATGCTAATATTTGCTTAAGCCTCGTAGATTTAAGACATCTCAAAAATACAAGCGTCAAGTACAAACTTTGCACTTTAAAAGCTTGTTCAGTACCTATTTGGTGGAAATGCTTTGAGACTTTTGAGTTGATGCAGAGTTTGTAAAAAAATGTGTAGGTTAAACATTTTAAGTTTATTATCAGTACTTATAATACGTCATTGTACAACCACACACAGCCTTTTGTCAGTGGAAGGCAAAGACCAAAGATTTATTGCTACTAGCTATATTATTATCTTAATTTAACCTGCTTACTTTTTAATAAGTTAAAAAGTTAGCGGTTTTGATAATGTGCTAGAGATCAAACCACAGAATAGAAAATAGTACTAGCGTACAGAAGTTGCACTCCGCAAAATAATTATAATAAATTGCGACTCTTGCTCCGGCACAATAAGGTGCAATTCAGGTCGCACATCTCTCCCTTCTCTCCAAAACATTCACTTAGTAGTTGCCTCTCTTTCTATCGCGTAGGTCTTATCTATTCTGATGTATGAAATTTGTCCTCTCAGTACTATTATGTATTCTGTGTCTCAGAGGACGCCGAGCGGTTCAGACTCGCGCGCGGAGTGACAGAGCCCTGAGCAAACTAGGAAGTTTATACTTTTATTCTTTATACCTACCTACCTCTATCTTTGAAGGAGTAAATTATGTCATAGCGACATTTCATTTAACAACGTCATTAAAGTTTATTACCTTCAAAATTGAGTCTTGAAATGTGAACGATAACACTTGAGTATGTTCACGTAATTACTTTTCATACGTAGAAGCGCCTGTCGAAATATAGCAGCGAATTTACGGTTTGTCTCCTCGTTGCTCAGAAAAGTTGAGTAGGATTATCTGCCAGCAAAACATTCAAAAGAAGTGGGTAACGTAATTCTGGCGAAATATTTTAGGCATCACTATAACGTAAATAATCGTGGTAGATTTTTCCTTCAAAATTTAAAACTAGGCGATAATCTTGATAATAGAATTACACAGGAGTGTTCTCTATGAAATTCGTGTTGTGTTGTGGCTCTAATAACGCCAATGACGCATGGTAATCACAGAAATACCACGAAGCAGATTTTTGGCAGGGACCACAAGTTGTGGCTTTAGTGATCTGTTTTTTCGCTCAATGAGCGATTTCAGTGTTTGAGCCTAACATTTTATATTCTTCAGTTCTTTTATACTACGTCATTTTAAATATAAAATCTAATCGTTTTAGTCTGCAGTCGGTAAATGCAGGTTGCTTGAACACCGCTGTAGCATTCATATCGCGCCGGTTATCGCGATTGGAGCCCTCGCGATGCAGCGACGATACATCTTTTAGTAAAAGGGTAGAGTAGACGGGCGGGATAAACGCTGACGATGCTGTATCTAAACTTACAATAGATTTTACAAACAGAAAAAAAAACCGGTCAAGCAAGAGCGAGTCGGACTCGCGCACCGAGGGTTTCCGTACCATCATAATAAATACACTGCCTAGCTGTAGAATAATAAAATTATTATTGCAGTATGATTGCAGTATTAGGTCAGCACCATCTCTTGGCCGATAGTGGAACTTTTTTTTCTTAGTCCAGCGCCATCTCTTGACCGTTAGTGGAACTAAATTAATTTTTCTTGGGCCAGGGCCATCTGTTGACTGGTAGAGGAACAAATAATTTTTTTGTTTGGTTTTTGAATTTCTAAAAAAGTGTGTTATATTGAGACATCGTTTTATTTTTCCTGTAATCTTTACATAAACTACTATCACATAGAATTATTTCAGATTTTTCTCGTTGCAAACATCGGAGATAAGGGTATTTTTTTTTACATTTTTCATCGTCGAAAAAAAAAAGAAAAAAAAAGAAAAAAATGTTTTAAAATGTGCAAACAGCGCTCTTTCATATGATACCCCACATGCCCTAGTCGCCCCATTTAAAGTTTTTAAGACCCCTTTTCAATCCCTGTTGTAAAAAAAAAAAATTTTTTTTTATTTCTTTCTTATTTGCAAAATAGTTGTACAAACGTCATCTTTAACTATTCCAAATTTCAAGTTGATACCATTAGTAGTTCTCGGTATATCCAGCTGTGAAAGACAGACAGACAGACTGAGTCATACCATAAGGGTTCCTTTTTACCATTTTGGTATGGAACCCTAAAAAGGCCTTTTTAAAGTCCACAAAAAACAAAATGGCAAATTAATGTCCGCAGTGCCACAGTACTATAACACTGCTGGGCACAAGCACAACCCTTTCTTGTGGAGCGCGTCCAATGCGGATCGGTGGGTATTAACGACTGCAGCCAGGAGCAGGACCAACGGCTTAACGTATCTTCCAAAGCACGGAGTAGCTCGAAAAGTTAAATTTTTGGTCACCCTTTTCAATGATCGACCCTTGCGAAATTTGCCTACTGCTTCTAACTCACTGCCTGCGCCATCGATCTGCCCCCCTAGCCAAAGTAACATTTGCAAATTTTCGTTATCGTTTTGCTTCGAAACATGTATGGATTTGACGTTTCAAATGTCGATAGTTAACGAAACCTTATTTATGTCAATCCCATACATGTTTCGAAAGCGAAGCGATAACGAAGATTTGCAAATATTACTTTGGCTAGGCCCTCTGATATCTCATTGGAAATATCAATAGCTTAAAAAATTACGATCGAAACGCTCGTCTGCAACCGACGAGTTGTCGCGCTCAAAAGATCCATCTTGGTGGCAACACGCGCAAGCGACGCGTGATTCCACCAACAAGGGTGCGAGAGGGGACTGTGAAATATATTTATTTTTTTCCCTCCATCGTCGGAGGACGAAGTTTGGTATCAAACTTATGGTGCGCGCGACAAATGGCCGCTGTTGTGAATGCGACGACGTGCTTAAGTGAACGGGATAATTCGATGTGTTGTATCTTTTTTTTTAATTCAGTTAACAAAACCGTTTTTCATTTCTCTAAGTAGGTACTTATCTTTAGCTCGTTATTCACGCTATAGTTCTCTAACTTATAAGAAGGTATTAAGCCGTCGATTAACTTACGATGATGAGGTTCTTTCTTACATTTGAATATTGTAGAATAGTAGATTGTTATACAAGACGCTAAAATTACCCATTGCATACGAGGTATTTTTATTCCCGAGCTTTAGCGAGGGAATAAATAGAAACCGAGTTACAATGGGTTTTAGCGTCGTGTGTTACACTATACTTTTCACTACGATTGCGAGAAAATAAAATACAATATTAAATAGTTTATACCTACTTACTTCCGTAAACGAATCCACTCGTTTTTCTATCCTCCACTTCATAAACTTTTTGTACAATATTTAAATAAATGATTTGTGCTTGACGGCAGAAGATTAAAATTATTTCTTTCCTATTACAGTCACACAATTCAAACAGTTTGTAATTATAAAAAAAATCTAAAGATTTCGCGCCATGGTACCTTTTTTAATTTCTGCTGTAGCAGCTAAGCAACACAAACACGCATTCTACGATTCACTCTGTACACAGAGTTTAAATAAGTCTATGATTTTACCGAAGAGATGCTTTTAGTTCCATTTTCAAAAATAAGAATGAGAAACTGGGGGCCTATTACGAAACTTGGTTACGATAGTCGTCCGCAGTTCGTAGGTTATAGTTATTACAAATATTTTCAATGTAGCTATCGTAGTCCATAGTCTATTGAACGAATAATGACGGATCCACTAGAGAGAAACTGTCAAATTTACGCAATCACATTGCAATATCGCATACGCAAGTGCTTTGTAATAGGAATCAATCAGAACGAAGCACGGACGCAGCCGCGTGTATCGCATTAAACTTTTCGTAATAGACCCCCAGTATTAAGTCGAGCGAGTTTTTATTCGTGATTATGAATAAAGACTTTTTCGTTTTAGTACGCTCATTGGTAATAGACAAACATTAAAAAAGAAAAAACTTTATCCCCTAGGGCTTATTATGCTATTTTATCTCGACTCTTGTACGTTACAATGACGGACTTTTTGAGCAAGAGGAGTGAAAAATTTGTTAAGTAAGCTTGAAAGTTTTTTAGGATTTCTACTACTTACGTTAACCTTTGAATTGTGAATAAGGGGAATACTATTGACTAGATAGGTACAATACTAAAAATATAGCCAGTTTTTATAGTAATTGAACGCCCTACAGCCTTACATTGCATATTCAACAGCTTGCATCACTCTATAATCGCGATTAAGCTATTAAGCTCAACACTTAACACAGCGATAAACGGGCTGCAATTAAAACTTTCGAGTCCCCATATTTTCGGGTTATTAACCAGCCCATTGGAACCCTTCCCATAACAATATAAATTTTCAAAGACGATTAAATCCCGTCGCGAATCACGCACTCTAACGCAACATATTTAAATACACATTAGCCGGCTTCCGCTTATAAGAGTGTAAGATCACTTACAACATTTATCATTTCTTGTTATTTTGACATGTGCAGCGACGGCGTAAACGGCAGAAGGGGGGAGGGCTCGTAAGTGAGACGTCAGGGGTCGATGGAAATTGATTTTCCGCCATCAGTCATAACTTGTATGCGTGTACACAATGGATGCTTTGTTGGTCGAGAGTCCTTTGACTTTGGCTGTGTTGAGCGTGAAGGAATGTGATTTTCACGTGAATTGATGGAAGCTACATAATGAGTTTTGCGTGTAAGTATATTTGAAATAAGTTATAACAATATAACTAATAGAACTGATGCTCTTTTGTTACAATTTTGATATCGTAGTAGTTTAGCGCCTGGCCCAGCGATTGCGGAAGTTAAGCAACGTTCGCAAGGGTTGGTCATGGGATGGGTGACCAAAAATTTATTATCTCGAGCTCCTCCGTGCTTCGGAAGGCACGTTAAGCCGTTGGTCCCGGCTGCATTTGCAGTCGTTAACACCCACCAATCCGCATTGGGCCCGCGTGGTGGGTTATGGCCCATCCTCCTTACCACCCATAAGGAAGGCTTGTGCCCCAGCAGTGGCGACATCAAAAATGGCTGATGGACAAGTACCAACTATAGATTCGTAGATATATTCTATAAGTATGGGGTCACCATCTCTAAAAATCCTAGGCTCTATATTTTTTTATGGTCTTGGGTTTTTAGGAATAGGATAAACTACACTTAATTTCCGACAAAATTACTTATTTTAAACATCAGTTACAGAGTAGTGTTAATAGTATAACATAGCCTTCCACTACGGCCAGTTTATTGAATATTTCAAGTGAACTCGTTGGCTCACCCCAGCGCATCGCTAATGGGTGAATACACAAAGTAATCGCCATCCAATTGATTTATGACGCCAATGCATGCGCGATCCGGCTCATAGTGGTCCTATGAGCCGGATCGCGCGATTATAACAATGATAATGCGTATCTAATGATTTGTATATTATTTCTAACTTTTTTTAGAGGCAGGTTTTTTGAAGTCGGTTTTTTTGTTTTTTTTTTAATTTGGAAATCGGTTCAGTACAACGCACGAAAATAGTATGATTTTGCGTGAATTACCTCGATGATTGGTCGTATTACTTCTTTGTTTGTGGGCTGAATAAGATAATATTTTATTTGTTGGAAGAGGGATATCTTAAGTGTAGTTTTTTAACAGTCCGAGCTACACCCCCACAACACGACGCCGTAATTTACGCGTTCCACGCAATCCCCACCCGATCAACCTTAATTTTCATAGCTTTTATTTGCTTTTACTATGTAAGTATTTACTTTTTAAAGAAAAATTGTTTAAAAAACAAAAAAACCGACTTCAAAAAACCTGCCTCTAAAAAAAGCAAGAAATAATATACAAATCATTCGATACGCATTATCATTGTTATAATAAAACACGTCTATTAAAGTCGGGTGGGGCTGGAGTACATCTTCCTTTTTTTATTCTAAAAGCCCCACCCGACTTCAATTGACGTGTTTTATTATAACAATGATAATGCGTATCGAATGATTTGTATATTATTTCTTGCTTTTTTTAGAGGCAGGTTTTTTGAAGTCGGTTTTTTGTTTTTTAAACAATTTTTTTATTTTTAGTGTAAGACCTTCTGTGTTAGGTAGTGTAGGTATGTTATTTAGGTAGAAAAATCGGCTCAGCCAAACGTGAGATAATCGCGGAGAAACATACAAACTGAATACCTCCTTTTTTTGAAGTCGGTTAAAAAGACAACACAAAGGTATCCCTTCCCCAACAAAAAAATCATCTAATTCGGTTCATAAATAACAAAATTGTCAAGTTAGTTGATTTAATATCATAGTATTTTCAGGATTACTTGTAAACTACTGAACCGATTTGAAAAAAAATTAAATGGGACCATCTCGCAAGAAAACTCAATCGAACAAAAAAAGAATTATCTAAATCGGTCCATAAATGTCGAAGATACGCGCGAACAACGATAAAAAAAAAAAAAAAAAAAACAATCGAATTGAGAACCTCCTCCTTTTGATGAAGTCGGTTAAAAACTCGTGACTATTATAAACCCTCGCCTGCGGCTCGGGCTTTTAAAGCGTCAACTCGCTTTAAATACCTCCTTACCAACCTTGTATCATAAACTACTATAAAAGCATCGAGATAATTATTAAAAGTTAAAATAAGAAATACGTGTCCACTAATTTTGTATCTACTTTTATTCATTAAACAAAGTAAAATCGACATTATTATATTTCTGAAAGGTTGTCCATTATATTATAATAATAAAATTATACATTTAATTGTATAGAATTCAACGAATTCACAATTAAACGTTCAAAAATTTGGTAGGAATTATCTTTCCTAACCCCGGGTGGTGCGATTGTTAATATAAAATCAAATAACTTATAAATTTCTGGAAAGCAAAACCATAGCGCGTTGCAGAACAACACCTCACGCCATCTACAATCGAATAGCTGTAACTTTGTTGAGTTTGACCATAGTGGTTTGACGTCAGACTGTAGTCTGTCTGTAGGTACTAGTGTGCTATTTATTACCGACTTCAAAAGGAGGGAGGAGGGAGGGATTCTTTTAGAATAAAAAAAGGAATTTGTACTCCAGCCCCACCCGACTTCAATAGACGTGTTTTTATTATTACGAATATTATTTCTTGCTTTTTAGAGGTAGGTTTTTTGAAGTCTGTTTTTTGTTTTTTTTTTAAACATTTTTTTTATTGTGTGGTCTGTCTGACAGAGTATAATGTACGCTTCCTAGGTTACCTATGTACATTATGTGGGCTTCTTTCTGTATATGTACGCTTACTAGGTTACCTATGTACATATGTAGGCTTTATATATCGTAGGCTCGCAAAGTACATAATGCATCGAAAATTCACATGTTCCTAGTAGGTACAGATTGAAGCTAAAATTCTATAGTTTATTTAAATACAATAACCTCAGTAAAATACAGTTTGTTGTGGTTGTAGTTAGCAAAAGTCCCTAAAGTGGCCACTTTTTGCCCTCTTGATAACTACTACAACAACGAACTATTAGAGGACTGAGGTTATTGTTTGTAAATAAATTATCTTCAATCTGTAAATGTGAATTTTTGATACATAATGTACCTACGTTACGAGCAATTAATTTAATTATGATGAGGGCTCACTTGAGGGTGATAGTCGCCTTAAGGTGGTATTGGTATTTATTTGGTATTGGTGATGGGCTCTTTTCTCTGCATTTAGACTTAAATTTGGTCCGTTATGCGTGAACATAGCATCGGTATGGCTATGCAAGCCATCCTAGCGCTTTCCAAAAGCGCAGCAGCATCCTGGAGCGTTCACAGGCTTCTAGGAGCGACCTCACCTCTGTGAGGATTTCTGCCCGTTTCCGCTGCGTCCAGGCATCCTCTACATAGAGGACTGTCTGTCGCATTCATGATGAATAGTTGTCGGTTTAACGTACCTACAACTACCTTTAGTCTTAAGGAGGTAAAAACAATTACATTATACAACAGTAATCGAGTTACCTCTACTATGGGTTAGGCTTGCCTGGTCTACAAAGAGAGATTTCGGGGCAAAAGCTAGTTTAAACAACGTGTTAAAAAAAAAACCCCTAAATTTTGATATTTTCGTCATCAATTTTTGTTTGAAACAGCTGAGATCTTTATTGACAATTTCAGAGTAAGTCCCATAGTAAAAGTAATATAGTAAAAGTAAAATAGATTAGTTCTTCAATGGTAAAGCTAAGAGAAATAGTGTTTACCAGATCCCTATACCTATTATCATTCGGTCTCATTGTCAACATCCTGCATGACCCGAGTCAAGTAACATTTGGAAATTTTCGTTATTGCTTCGCTTTCGAAACATGTATGGGATTGACATAAGGTTTCGTTAACTATCGAATCCATACATTGTTCGGAGCGAAGCGATAGCGAAAATTTGTAAATATGACATTGGCTACAGGCTCTTATCCGATTCAATTCAAACGTAAACTTAGTTCAATACTAAATAATATACTAGAAAAAATACGACTCGCACCAGATCAATACTCAGACGGGAATCGAACCCGCGACCTTTGGATATCCGGTCCAATGCTCTGACCGCTGAGCTACCGAGTCACTAGTGACATCGTCGAATTTCTTCTAGTATATCCAACTCTTACGCTGCAACACAGCGTTATTCCATCAATGTGAGGAATTCCTCGACATTCAATTGAAATATCTTTCCAGATATTTTGACAACTGATAAAGATGAAATATTAGCCATATAATATTTAATTTTGAAATTTTTGCAGAAACTTAGTTCCTAACGAATCAACAATTACGAATACATCTTCTCCCTTACCAAATAAAGTAGAAAATCCAATTAGCTTCCGCCACCGACGATAGCATTCAATAGCGTGCGGTATCTATTAGATTAGAATGCAATACTGCCGGAGTCACCGACAGAAGCTTTACAACTCCCGTTAAATCTCCACTGGCGATAAAACTGTTATAAATCGATTCCGCCAGGTTAAAGAATTAAATGGGACGTAAAAATTAATAGATCTCTGTCGCAATGAATCGGCAGGGCACCGACGGAATGGCACTTTCCCAGTTTATGAATTACTTTGGAACTTTATGACGGCTTAGTCAGAGTCGGCTTTTTCGCGCGTCACGTGTTCTAGACGGATGCGAAATTGGATTTTTTAGATAGAGAATGAGAGAAATATTACGAGCAGGGGGGTCGTTCACATCGGATGCATGTAGGAAGGAATTGTTTTATGTCATATATTTTTTTGACATCTAAATCTGAGGGTGATGATTGACTTGACGCGACACCAAGCTTTGCGATTCATTAGCTTTCATTGGCAGAAAAGTTTTATTAATGACTGTTCCAATCATAAAATGGAATTTCAATAAGTTATTCATATCTTTATCATTATATGACATGAAAAAGGAGATAGGCAATTTTATGTGAGAGTGGATCTACCGAAACATTTGTTTGATTGTTCGTTCGGAGTTAGATAACATTCAAAGATTACCAGACCTTTTATGCGATATAAGACCACTTCGGACACTGTGTGTGATATTTACTGGTGATTCTGCTTCGGAACAGTTTACAGGTTCTTCAGTCTCAATTGGTACTTGAAAAACTCGCTTCGAGTGCCTCCTTTTACCCTTCTTGCCGTACTTGTGAATATCACATGAACGTACTCACGAATAAAAGTGATTGCATTTGAAACAAACTGTTTGCCATGAAATTCAACATTTGACAAAAGATTTCGGAAACAATCTTATTCGAATCGAATACGTTTTATGCACGATCGGCAACCTTAAAACATTCTTTCCGTTCGCGAGTATGGAAAGCGTTAAAATTTTATTTCCATCTAATGGCGACGATGTGACGGTAGCGACACGTACCAGGCTCGCATAAATAAAAGGAAAACATCACAGCCGACCTTTGTGTTGTGCATTCAACCGACCTCCTGCAGCGTTGTGCACGCTTGGTAGAGCAACTACTGAAATGGCACGAAACGAAATGTTTTTAAATATGCGCAAAGCGGGAAATTCGAAATTAGAATTTATTCTCGGAAATCTTTGCCGTGTTCTGGCAGTTTTTTTCGTTTTTTCTCCACGTCCTAGATGCAATGGTTGGAATGTAAACACAATTTTTAGGGAAAGAAGTAATTTTAACGAAGCCCTTTGCAGTCTGAAGTTGTTCTAAAAGTAGTTTTATTTTTATCCGAGTCGGGTTTTGGATTGCGTGTAAATTTTTGTTCGTTTTCACTTAATACGTAAGACGAAGTACGTAGTAAGGCCCAAGTTTGTAAGTGGGATGCTATTTGAGGTGCCATTTTTGCGTACTGTTTTAGTTCGTGAAGCGTTATCTAGGATATCCTTGATCGAAGGTAAGAAATTATAAAACCGTGTAAGTACTTAGGTACAGCCTTCTTTTCTGAAAAAAAAAATAGTTTTGATAATTGCCTTTTTTCACTAAAATCTGAGGCGATGTTAGCTCATTAGTCATATAATTAACGATTCTGTGCCATTGGATTCAAGATTCCGAAAGCGCTACAAAATCAAGTGCGATATTTCAGAATAAATTTTTTCGCTGAAAGCAATTTCTTTCATTAATTAGGCTAAAACTTTCATGGTATATAGGAACCTAGAAGATGATAATATACTTAGATCACAACTAAAGGCAAGGCTAATAATTTTAATGTTTAAAGAGTCATAATAATATATGATATTAAATTCAATACCATATAAAAGCCGGAGTATCTTCATTGCCGCTCTAGGTCACTGGCAAGGAGGCGTTACATTACTCGTTTTGTACCGCAACTAAATCCAGTGTCAGGACCTTACCGAAAATGGCGCACACGACTTAAGGCGTGTACGGAGGCATGGGCCCCTTGGCTGAACTATAAACATGGGTGTAGCGAATAGCTGGCTGGTCACGATGCACCGTGGCCGTCCTTACGGAGGCTGTTGTGTTTTGTTTCTCTGGGTCGTCAAATAGATGTCGTATGGATGTCGTCATAAAATGAAAAAAGTCCAAACACGTATCAATACAAATTCTCTTATTTAGTCTCTGTTTGGTTTATATTAATTAGAGGGCTTACGCTTACAACGCTAAATTCCAAAACCTCTTTCAAAAACTCTATTCATAAAAAATATTGGAGTCATGCATTAGTTATGCAATGTCACTGTCACTTCACCTCATTTTACCTCATTGTAAACAAAAGAAGATTGAAAGGGACAGCAACACAGATTAATAATCCATGGTTTAAATATTTTTATATGAAGGATAAAGTTTAAAAAAAATACTTTTTTTTATATCCCAAGCATCTACTTGGTTTATTTGTTGGCTGTCCTTTTTTAGTTTTAGTAATGTAGGGCGAAACGAGACTACATTGTTTTGGGGCGAACCAGGAAAATTTTGGAATGTAGGGCGAACCTTTGGGGCGAACAAGGAACAATTCCGAAAAATAATCACGATTATCGGCCAATGTTTGTCGTTCGTCTTACTTAATTTCAGGCTCATAATGTCGAGAAGCGGAACGAACGCCGTTCGATTGTCGTAATTTGGTATTAGAGTTGTCCCTCAGCATTCACCAGTAACACCCGCGCTTTAATTCCTGATCCGGCCTTTAAATAATTCCACCGTTTACGTCTAAAGACAGGCTTACTACGGCAAAAAAGTTGAACCAACCGAGCATCCTCAGATGAGCTTCGTTTGAATAATTTACACCTAAAGACGTCGAAAAGACGTTTCATCTTTACAAACTCCTTGCATACCATCAACCACTTTAGCCAGTAGATTGTCTTTTAAAGCTACAGCAATAAAGTCCATTTTCACAGCATCATATTATTTCTGACTGGTATTATTTTACGTGGTACTTTTATATCTTGGCATCTCGAGCTGTCACAGCGGATCCTCTTTATTCGTAACCACGTTTCGATGTCATTTTTTGTTGCTTCCGAGTTATGCCGTTTCGGTTTAAAAGGCTTACATGTCTTATTTTATTAGCCCACGGGTGTTCAAATATTTCTTATGATGAGGGCTAGTAATTTACTTTTGGCGCGAAATATTTCCTTGGGTCATCGTAACAAAAAAATCATCGCTATATTTTTTCGTATAATGAATAACAATTTTCGACGTTTCGTTATTTATTACAGTTCGAGCCGAAATAGGCTCTTCTAAACAGAAAGACCATAATTTTATGCACGGAAAAGAAATTATTTTAAATAAGTTACTTTTGTTTTGAGTTGTATGAATGATATGTTATGAATAAAAAGATTCAACCATAACTACCTAGACATGAGAAGACTTAGACCATCTGAAGTCTGAATTCCTTGTCCATAAAACAGAGAAACATTGACTTACATAAACGTTGACGATTATTTTGTGTTTGCGAAGTTTCCAGAATCATGAACTAGAAATAGACAACAAAATTTATCGTCTAACCCCAAACAGTGCAAGCGATGCACCACAATTTACAAGGCGCGAAACAATTCAGCCGGAAGCAGATAGCATATTTTATGGCGCCACAACGAAACGCAGGTGTATAAAATAATGAAAGCGATTTAATAACATACTTGTATACAGTAATTGTACATTTAGATTTATGCAAGTATCTACTGCACTAAATGTAGGTATACTTTAGAAATATTTCCAATATTTAGACCCTCCTCAATTTTTGTATCAGTAACAAAATATTCTGGAATAACGTCTAGTTTGTGTTCATTACGTGACAGTAGTACATCGTCAAATTAACAATTGACAGCAAAAAGTTTTTAACTTTATTTATAATTATAAAAACTACAAAAAATCTTGGAACCCTAACCGAGTAAGTATGTAATTACCGTAACAAATGCAACCGATGCGGGCGTAAAATTTCATTACCGTCATTCGTTGACATCGCCCGTCAATCGGGGCATGATTGATGACGAACTTGTTTAGCTTAAATATTCGTTTGTTAACAAAGGGTTAGGCCGCGATTATACGGTACATTGAGGTCATAAGAATATTACACATGTTAGGCACAAAACAGAAAATTTGTGTGTTCTATCTAGCACAGAATAAATAAAAGTACTAGCGTTCTAGACTAGACAGAAGCTTCCGTCTTCTGATTTTTTTGTTAAGATAAGATCTGCAAAAGTATTGACTTAGCCTGATTTGGTCTGAAAGTGCCTGGACGTAATCTGCTAAAGTATTGACTTAGCCTGATTTGGTCTGAAAGAGCCTGGACGATCTGCTAAAGTATTGACTTAGCCTGATTTGGTCTGAAAGTGCCTGGACGTAATGTCTGTCTACTTAATATTTAGTGTCTGGGTTCTTAAAATTGCTGTTTTTTAAATCACGCGTTTCAAATTTATTTATGTATAAAACTAATGTTTGAAATTTAGCTAAATAATGCTAGATACTGTGTTTATCAAGTGTTATTACACTTACCTCCTTTGATGATCAATCAATCAAATCAAATCACCCTCCACGTAAAAACCAAAAAAGAACAAAAATGGGACTGACAGAAATGTATTTATAAAAGATATTTTTTTTACTCTCAGATCAAAAATGATAATAAATATAATGAAGTTGTACCCGTAACCCGTAAGTTCTCATGTTGCACAGAACCATTTCTGAGTTTAAACGGAAGTTACGCGTCACTACATTGCTTAGAGCCAAAATAGCAAGCAACAGCCCTTGTGCATACTATTCTACACAATTAAACTGTGAAAGTGATGTAGTTCGACATTAACTCAGTCAATGGAAAAACCCTTGAAGAACCATTTCCTCAGAGTGGTACCACAGCCTAAAGATAGTTCATAGTGGTACGTTGTGCCCCGAAAACGAGTATACCTTTTGTAAGCGTGTTTCAGATTATAAACGCGAACACGCCTGTCTTTTGTTTTGTTCATTCCCAAAATGTACACCGCTATTTTTTAAATATTTTTTTAAATATAAAAATAGTTTATTTAATAAAAGAAGCTAACCTTAACCTTCTCCATATTTATGTGATCTTGGTACTTTAAAATCAGGTTTTCTATCTGTTCGAAGAGTCATTTTGGGAAGTGCATTTTGGCACTGAACGCTTTTGTTTTGCTTTGCTAAAAGCTGTTGTACTTAAATTACCAATCAGGCAATGCAGCAGCGATTTCCGATGAAAACGGTCCAATATGCTATCATAGCAACGGGAGAGCTCCTACAGTAGACAATAGTTGCCTATTTATGTGTGTATGTGTACCCATTTGGGAATCCAAAATTATACTTAACTTCCCATTAATTGCACAATAATTGTTGTAATTCCTGCAATTTATGCTTTAGAAGTTCGTACCTTTTAATAACTAATTGTACTCGAATTTACATACAAATGGGTTCGAGTTGGTAAATTATATGACTTTCTCAGTGTTATAATGTTTGTAGTTCAAATACTGCGCTATTACAAAGCTCATAAGATTAATTAAACGTAATGTTGGTTATGGTGTGTGTGGGCGGACAGAGTATTGCTGTTTGTTATCCGAAATTAATTTACTTACACTAATTAGTTAATTTTGCAAGTTGTGTTAACTAGACAAAAGTGAGAAACCCCAAGTCTTTTGCTTTCAAGATCAGTAAATAGTTTTTTAACCGACTTCATCAAAAGGAGGAGGTTCTCAATTCGATTGTATGTTTTTTTTTATCGTTGTTCGCGCGTATCTTCGACATTTATGGACCGATTTAGATGATTCTTTTTTTGTTCGATTGAGTTTTCTTGCGAGATGGTCCTATTTTTTTTTTAAATCGGTTCAGTAGTTTACAAGTAATCCTGAAAATACTATGATATTAAATCAACTAACTTGACAATTTTGTTATTTATGAACCGAATTAGATGATTTTTTTTGTTGGGGAAGGGATACCTTTGTGTAGTCTTTTTAACCGACTTCAAAAAAATAAGGTATTCAATTTGTATGTATGTATGTTTCTCCGCGATTATCTCACGTTTGGCTGAGCCTCAACTACTAAATAACTTCCTAATGCAGAAGGTACTTACACTAAAAATAAAAAAATAAAAAATTGTTTAAAAAACAAAAAAACCGACTTCAAAAAACCTGCCTCTAAAAAGCAAGAAATAATATACAAATCATTAGATACGCATTATCATTGTTATAATAAAACACGTCAATTGAAGTCGGGTGGGGCTTTTAGAATAAAAAAAGGAAGATGTAGGTACTCCAGCCCCACCCGACTTCAATTGACGTGTTTTATTATAACAATGATAATGCGTATCTAATGATTTGTATATTATTTCTTGCTTTTGAGAGGCAGGTTTTTAACTCTTTGTAAAAGGGGTTGTGCGGGCTTTGGCTCCCGCCCGCACTATACTTGCGTCTGTTGTTGATGTGCTGAGCTGGGTATGGAGGATGTCCTCGCAACTAAATCTCTACATACGAAACACAACCTTGCGTTGATACAACCTTTACTTCCTTATTTACAGTATGTACACAAACAGGTCACATTATGATATGAATCAAACAGGAATATCTTATTATATTTTCAGTGTCCTAATCATTTTCATGATAGCAATTGCTTGCACATTTAGTGACAGCTAATCAATTGTCATAAGAAAACTTTTCTTCTAATATTGCAATGCAACCTACCATAGAGGAGTGGTGACCTCTTTGCAGAGTCGCCACACCACCCCCCTACGGAGAAAATAAAAATAACATTTAAAATAAAAAAAACTTAACAATAGGAACCTAACCCTAAAAAAAAAAACTAGCCTTAAAAAAAAAAAACTAAACATCATAAGGCAACTTAAATTTAACCTTCCTACCAGCCCGGGTTCTATATTCCGGAGACTGAAGGGATTGGTCTGGGCTGTCCGTAATTGGCTTTAGGACGGGCGCAGTTGAGGGAGTTTCAGGAACGGTGAAATTCGCGGACGAAGACGGTTCTTGGTCGATATAGGCAGGCTTCACTCGATCCAGGCTTACCGTGACATTTTTGACACCCACCAAAATGGTGATAGTCTTGCCATCTTGGGCACGAGAAACCACCTTATGAGGACCCGAATATGGGGCAGTCAATGATCTTCGCACGGAGTCATCCCTAAGAAAAACGTGCGTCGCCGACAAAAGATCCTTGCTCACGAAAGTGCGCTTTTCCCCGTGGTGAGTTGGTGAAACCGGTCTAAGAAAAATCATATTCCTTCGGAGCTGCTCGGCGAAATCAAACTCTCCAACGCGGCCCGGAATAGCCGAAGGACAAAAGAACTCGCCCGGCAAAAACAAAGGCTCCCCGTATACGAGCTCGGCCGAGGATGCCTGTAAATCTTCCCTAAAAGAAGAGCGCAAACCCAACAGAACAACTGGCAGCGCCCTATGCCACGTATCGTTATGACACATGAGGGCAGCTTTTAGTTGCCTGTGCATGCGTTCCACAAGACCATTAGCACAAGGATGGTAACTAGTCGTGCGAACTCGACTTGCCCCACAATGGCGCAAAAGATTATGGAACAAGGCAGATTCGAATTGCCGTCCCTGGTCCGTTGTCACAACAGAAGGAACACCGAAGCGAGACACCCACTCTCTGAAAAAGGTCTCTGCACATTCTTCCGCCGTCATGCTTTTCATCGGCCAAACCTCAGGCCATCTGGTAAATCTGTCAACTGCTGTAAGACAATACTGAAAACCACAGCTATGCGGCAGAGGACCGATGATATCAATATGAACGTGACGGAAGCGCCTGGTTGGTGTAGGAAAATGTCCAAGAGGTGTAACGGTATGCCTTGACACTTTGCTGCGTTGGCAACTCAAGCAGGATCGAGCCCAATTGTGACAATCTTTCTGCATTCCAGGCCACACAAAACGCTCAGCCACCAAGCGTGCCGAAGCTCGTGCGCCAGGGTGACTTAACATGTGTAATTTATCAAAATGTGGGCGACGAAAGGGAGGGGTCAAATATGGTCGATGCTTACCCGTAGAAGTATCACAGAAAATGGCGATATCTGTCCCAGGTAAAACAACCTTCTCCAATTTAAGAGAAGAACCAGCTAACACCTTCTGTAGCTCCTCGTCCGACACCTGATCTTGAGAAAGAGCGGCGAAGTCGCTTTCAAAAGAAAGAGCCTCAACTCGAGACAGGGCATCAGCCACAACGTTGTCTTTGCCACTGACATGGACTATGTCAGTCGTGAATTGTGAAATGAATGATAGATGATTGAGTTGAACTGGAGGCAACTTTTCACGCCGCTGAATAAAAGCGTATATGAGCGGTTTATGGTCTGTAAATACAGTGACATGCTGCGCCTCTAAAACATGGCGGAAGTGCTGGACTGCCTCATAAACAGCAAGCAGCTCCCGGTAATAAGCTGGCCAGGTGGAATGCTTCACTGTCAACTTCTTACTGAAGAATGCCAGCGGTTGCCAATGGCCTTTAACATTTTGCTGCAAGCAAGCACCAACATGACTCGATGAAGCGTCAGTGAATAACCCTAATTGGGCGTCAGCGACAGGATGAGCCAGGAGCGTTGCAGCAACAAGATGATCCTTACATTTTTGAAATGCACACTCCAAATCGGGCGTCCACGGTACGGGCTTTGAGCCCTTCAGCTTGGACGAGGCTAAAGCGTCAATGAGAGGAGCTTGAAGTTCTGCTGCTGCCGGTAGGAATCGGCGGTAAAAATTCACCATGCCAAGAAACCTGCGGAGTCCTTCAACCGTTTTCGGTAAAGGGAAGTTCCGCAAGGCTTCGATCCTCTCCGGAGGAGGTCTGGTCCCATCCTTACCAACTCGGTAACCAAGAAACTGCACCTCGTCAGTCGCGAGCACGCACTTGCCAGGATTGACCACCACACCATACTCTCGCAACCGTTGGAACAATATCCGAAGATGCTGGATATGCTCTTCCAGCGATTTCGAGAAAACCAAAATGTCGTCGATATATGGGTAGCAAAAGTCGAGTCCCCTGACCACTTCGTCAATAAAACGCTGGAAAGTTTGTCCAGCGTTCCGCAGACCAAACGTCATGAAGGGGAACTCGAACAATCCGAACGGTGTAGTGATGGCTGTTTTGCAAATATCCGCCTCATTAACCGGAATCTGTTGGTATGCTTTAACAAGGTCCAGAGTGCTGAAGACCGTAGCACCAGCCAGGCTGTGAGCAAAGTCAGCGATGTGGCGAACGGGATAGCGGTCAGGAACAGTTCTCGCATTGAGCGCTCGAAAATCACCACAAGGACGCCATCCGTTTTCACCCTTGCGAGCCATGTGCAGCGGAGATGCCCAAGGACTACTGGAGGGCTGAGCTGTTCCACAGCTGACCATCTGCTCAAACTCCTTCTTTGCAGCAAGCAGTTTCTGAGGGGCGAGTCTACGTGGACGGCACGAAACTGGTGGACCATCGGTTGTAATAATATAGTGCTTAGTTGTGTGCTTTACAATACGTGGCAACCCAGGCGGACGCAAAATATCGGGAAATTCCAATAACACTTGCGCAGCAGGAGACTCAGCAACAACAGTCTTTACGCTAGTCTGGGTAGTGTCAGCAGCAGTTGCAGCAACAAAGAGACTAGTTAAACCATCAAGCAAACGTTGGTTACGACAGTCCGGCATAAGGTGATATTCAGCCAAAAAATCTGAACCGATGATAGGTACACCAACGTCAGCGACAACAAAATTCCACTGAAATTCTCGGCGAAGGCCTAAATTCAACCGCAGTAAAATGGGGCCATAAGTTTTAATGGTACTCCCGTTGGCAGCGCGGACATCAAAGGTGGATGCGTGATACTGACCTTTAAGTAAGTGACGAGGAAAACAGCTAATGTCTGACCCGGTATCAATAAGGAACCGATGGCCTGACTTGGAGTCCGTCACAAATAACCGGCGGCCAGGATTGGAGCAATCAGCTGCCGCCTCTACTGATTGCTGGGATGATTTCCCTGGTTTTGTGGTTTCCAGGAGCAAGGTGAAATGCACTTAGCAGCCTTACCGCCAAACCTCCTGTGATACCAGCAACAGCGATCAGCTGACTTACTTGCTGACCTGGTTGATGGAGAACGAGACACAGAACGGGAACGACGAGACTGCTCAGTACTAAGAGCTTCGACTTTGCGTGAAAGTTCCTCAATTCGTTCCATAATGGAAGTTACAACGGAGCGATCGGAGGCAGCATGGACCGGTGCAGGAGGTAGAGGAGATGCCTCAACAATTTCGCCCGCAGAAGGCAGGTTAGTCACCAGCTTCTGAAGCTGCCTCAACTGCTCCTTAAAATCTGCGTCAGCCATCGTGCAATAACGTAATACCTATATGTACAAACTATATACACAAGTTACAGCAATAAATGATACAATGGCATAAACAATAACATGCAAACATGCAACATACAACAGGTAAATGCAAAATTTACACAACACAAAACAACACACAAATAATAATTTCAAAATAATAACGGAAAATAAAACCTATAGTTTATAACTAATAATATTTATACGGAACCACATGCAAAAACCACGTTACGTCCTGTCCGGAACGCCGACGTCCAAACGACAATCCAGAAGACCGACGACAACGGCTTCAAACTCCGACGAAACATCGAAATGTTACACCACGCCAGGCTCCTCCTGCTGTTAGCACGGCACCAATGACGCGTGGCTGCACTGCTCAGCTCCGTAGTAGGGGTACGCGAGCTACGTAGTAGAGGTACACGAGCTCCGTAGTAGGGGTACACAAGCTCCGTAGTAGGGGTAAACGAGCTCCGTAGTAGGGGTCACCGAATGTACGGTGTGACGCGTGCTTCTTAGTAATCGGGGTCACCAAATGTGCGGTGACGTGACGCGTGCTGCTTAGTAATCGGGGTCACCAAATGTGCGGGCTTTGGCTCCCGCCCGCACTATACTTGCGTCTGTTGTTGATGTGCTGAGCTGGGTATGGAGGATGTCCTCGCAACTAAATCTCTACATACGAAACACGAGGAGTGGTGACCTCTTTGCAGAGTCGCCACAGGGTAAAATCTCATTTTGTTAGTTTTTCATGCAGCGACAGATTTTAAATCGAGCTTATACCACAAGCTAATAGTGTTACTGTTAACTAAAGTGGTGTAGTTGGGTTCCATGTTTTCCTAAGTGCTCCGTTAACAGTATACTTTATACTCGTAAGTACTCGTGTCGTTTTAATATAATACTTTTCCATATAATCTCAAATGTCTACAAAAGTATTTCTTGGTAACTACCACAGAACAAAACAGTATTTTTTAAAACTGAAAAGTGGTAAACTTTTTCTGTGGTAACCAGAACACGTTTTCAGATTCAAAAGAATGAAGTACTTACGTAAATGTTTATTTTAGTGAATTGACGTATCCGGAAATTAAAACCCGGAAATGTATTCAGAAACCTATTAAACGAGAAAAGTCTAGAACAAAACCAATGTTTCATTTTGCAATAACTTCTCGGAAATAATGTTTGGACTTTTTTGGAACGTGAAATATTTTCAAACAAAATTTAAGATAAGTAAATACAGAAACGTGTTTTCATGTCTGTATTTATTTTAAATTACAAAACACCACAATAATAATATTTTTTTTATCAATTACATACACCACATAAACCGTTATCATAGAGATAAATCGATGATATGGAATTAATTAAACATGGTTCTTATTTTAATTTTGCTTTGCATTCTAGTTTAATGCCTTAAAAAAATGATCCTGATGATGGGCAGAATGCGTAGACTTCGGCTTCGGTGAGAGTCTTTTTCACATTTTTTTCACTTTTTAAAACCTTTATGTCCTAGATTCATACAGGGTCTATAATAAAAAAAACTCCTAAAAAGTTTGTTTCTCGTTAAAGGAGCTTTATGAAAAGGAAGTTTGACATAAAAAAAGACGATTGCTAGATATAACTTTCAAAGAAATATTAATCTTCTCGATCAATCAAACCGCTTATGGTTGACATAAAATGTATTTTACCATGTTTGCGTATAACCAAGCTTGATGATGGATAAGCGAGCTCTAAAAAGAAACACAAAGTTGTCCTAAAAATTTGCTTTGAAACATTGTTCCGTATTCAGTTACGAGTTTGGGCAATAAAATGTTACAACCTATAAAAAAATCTACGAAATATTTTTTTGCTGTGTAAAATGGCAACATAATAATATAAGGTTAAATATCAGCGGTAAAGTTGGATGAATGTTAATAAACATAAAAAAATGGGCGACGCCCAATCGTAACAATAAAACGTTGGTAATAAAATTATGTAGGTACCTACATAATTTTATTACCAACGTTCATTGTGTTGACATTATGGTTTTATATTACTTTTATTTACAGTGTTATTATTATTTTGTAGATGCTTTGTACTACCTAAATATAAATATTTTTGGTATATATGTAACTGTTTTTCGTAGACTGGGTCTAGTAGTACCTAAGCATTAGTAAAGTCATGGACGAATTTATTATATTCGTCCATGTAACAGTTATATTACTATGTATACAGGTTTTTGTAATATGCAGACATGAAAATGCATAATATCAACGTAATTTATAATAGATATAAAAAATAGAATATTTTTTATTTGAGAACAAGCCCTAACTCATATTTGCAGTTTTAGACATCGATCGAAAGAAGGCAGAAAATTTTGACAAACATGTCCCAGATGAGTTACAATCAAATTACATGTTATTTTCATAGGAATTCTGTTTAATTTTTTAATTGAATTCATATTTTCTTTTGACAGCTCATCAACCTTTGTGGCTTTATAATAAAGGTCAACAGCCTGTCAAAAATGCTAACATATTAATGAACTCGACTGTACCTGAAAAACAGGCTCTGGGACTTTTTTTTCTGGACTCTGGGAAAATTGTTTTTATTGCACATGTTTTTTTTATTAACCGTGAAAACCAATTTCTAACGGGATTTTAGCGCTCCTGCAGGCTTACGCAACAGCACAATTTGACGACCGTCGTGATCGTGATCGTAAAACAGTGTAAGATGTAGTCAGCGAGTCAAGCTTTCTATCGGCGTTTTTCGTTGCTCTATCTAGCAACTAAGATCTTATACCGCGAATTTTTATTTCACTATGAATAACTGACACCGCCTGTCAAATTGGTACGCAAAGGCACATTCGCAAAGTAAAGATAACGACGAGCGACCACATAGACTTTTTGTCTTTGCATCGCAAAAGTGACAATTTGGTGTCAACCAGGTGCAAATGTCAGCTTCAAACAAGTTTTGAAAATTATTATTTAAGTAAAGTTTTAATTATATGTTGGTTGTTTCAGCTCGAAAATTTATGAGAATGATTTGTGATTAAAGCGCTTACAAATGCAGAGACAGGAAAAAACAATTTATTAATAAAAAAAGTATCAATTAATATAGATACAAAAGATTTATGCTCCAAAGCGGCATACCTACGTATAATTTATCAATTAAATCGCAAAATCCTACGAAAAAGTGAGTTTAATAGCGCCGAAGAAGAAACTCTTGAAAAATGTATACCAAAAATCTTGTATAAGTACAATACAAGGTATTGAAGAGGTACATTGTGAATTTTTTTGAAAGAAAGTACTTTATATCAATTAAATTTTGTATTACATGAATAAAACGTTTCATTACAAATCTGTGTGGTATAATTTGCTGGGATAGTACTTAGGTATGTTATTTAGTATTGTATAAAAACATTGAGAATCCTAAATCTCAAATTTAAAAATGAAAAAGGTATGACAGCTCGGCTGCCCTAAACCAAATGATCTTAGATACTTGTATCTTATTCCAGACTTATTTTACAGGAGAGCTTGAGATATTCTGAACACTAAAATGTTAAAATAATTGATATCATTGGTAAAAGGGTGAACAATGACAAAATATGCCTATTATTAGTATTATAATATTATCTGTGCTTTTATAGAGGTACCTAATAAAGTTCTCTAGGTATCTATTATGTAGGTACCTATAATGTTGATATTCCTGTTTGTCAAAATTCGAAATTCCCTATTGTATAAAAACCCCCAAGTTATTAATGAATACCATACATTAAGGTGGCACCCTGAGTGAAAGTGGCGCCGCCGTGGTGAATTTTATTTCATATTATAATTCTAATACACGATTTTAATAATGTTTAACGTGGAATTTTTAGGGCTCACAGTCTAGTAATTTTAGAGCGTATAATTAACTGCTTAAACTGCTAAAAGTGGCCTTTTTTACATATCTGCTATCTATTTCTGCGAATGACTATGAGGGAATGTAGTGAGATACCTTCTAAAAATACTAGAACATGGGCCCTAAAGCTTCCACGTTAAACATTATTTAAATCTTTTTCTACTAATAACTTAATAAATAAAAACTTCTGAGGGCGCCATTTTCGGCGGGGTAGCCACCTTAAGGGAAAAGTACGAAATGAACTGCAAAATTCCCTAATTAATTAATAAAAACCCCCAAGTCATGAATGAATACCATACATTGAGGGAAAAATACGCAATAAGGGTAACATTTTGACGATAACTACAAGGTTTTGGATAGTGGTATTTATTATCTGTGGAATTCGTGATCTTTTACGAAATCGTTGTCAAAATTGTGCATTTGCGTAAGCACTTGCGACTGACCACTCCCACATGTTGTCTATGACGGAGGAGGCCACGAAGATTTAAGTAGACATACACGCTACGACATTTTTCAGAATCTTATGAATGTCTCTATATTTAATGTAATATGGTTCCTTTGATTTAAAACAATATTTGCATTGTTTCGGCTTAAAGATTAAAGTTTACGACAATCCATTTGGTTGTAGCTCTTTATGTCGTTGCGTGAATGGTGTGTTTTGTCTTGGCTATGTCATTACCATAGAGTTAGAGTAATCTTGTAAGTCAAAAATATAGGGTGACTATGAAAAATACGATACTTTAAATTTTAAGCGAGTATTATTTTTTTATAAGAAGTATCGAATGGAAAGTTTTCCTACACATTTTAATTAAAATGTGTAAAACGACTTATAAGATTTACCTATAACACTTATTTTTTCAGATTATATAGAGTATTTCGTAATTTGTTAGCTCAAAAACACTTTATAGGTATTGCGATATACTTAGTGAGAAATAAATATTTGATCTTTATGCAAATTATTCGAAAAGAAAAATAGCCGAGGACCTATTTTCAAAGACTAATAAATATAGGTACTCTGAGTGCCACTTACGTGGTTACCCTACATGAACCATAAACAAAACTATGATATTTTTTAGAACCACGCACACGGGCACTAGCATGTGAAATAACGATAGAAATAAAGAAATAACGACACTCATGTATTGTAAAGCCGTGGTCGTCGTTAACGTTGTAATGTCAAATTGACGATCACGAAACGATCGCGATGGTGCTGTTGCGTAAGCCTGCTGCTGCGTCACTGTGCGGTCATCAATAATGCTTCGGCTCATATTGGGCGGAAAATTCAATAAAATTTCGCCAGTCGCATTCATAGTTTGCAGCGATCCGCGCGGCTTGTCGATATCGTTGACGGCATCGCGTTTCCACTCTAACAGTTCAGAAGTTTGGGGAAATAAGTTGTTGTTGTAATTTTGTTTTCGTACAGTAAAAAAACAAATGAAAAAAAAAACAAAAAACCTTATAGGATGGAGTTGCACCATCATTAATGATACGGATACTAACTAATGGGTTGAAATGAAATGAGTGAGCTTTAAATAATATTTTAATGTAATTTATCACACACAACCAGCAATGACAGGTAAAAAGCGACACAGTCTAATCGAACAAAAGCAATGTCATAGTATAGAAAAGGACAATATTTCAAACGTAAAAAAACCATGTCCATCAGCTATTCTTTTGATGTCCCCACTGCTGGGGCACAGGCCTTCCTTATGGGTGGTAAGGAGGGGCACAGGCCTTCCTTATGGGTGGTAAGGAGGATGGGCCATAACCCACCACGCGGGCCCAATGCGGATTGGTGGGTGTTAAGGAGGCCACATTCAGGTACGCAACATCAGTACAAGACACAACTCATACTCATTTGACCGGGTGGCAAAAACTGTAACTAACACCCGTATATTCACAAACTTAGCTATTGCTATGATGTCTCACAGTGCCCGCGGATGCACAGCGTCCCACGAACCATTAACAGGTAATTCAGAGTTGAGAGAGCATTGCGTTCAAATAAAGCTCTGTAGGTCGCGTAGTCGAGGGTCGTTTGAGTATTGTTTGTGTATACGATACGGGTGTATATGTGTTATTATTTATTAAACTTAGCTTACGTGCCGTTGAAAGTGATGCCGTCACTGGACCAGATAAGTTTGTTATGCACTGTTAAAGTTAAATCACAAAATTACAATATTATTAAGAAAAAAAAATTATGTAAGAAAGTTAAAGATTGTTTTTTCATAATACTTAAATAAATAATTTACACTGCGTTGTTAGTTTTATGTTTATGTTTTACCATCAAAAAGCATTTATCTCCTGCAGAATAATTCAATATTTCGTATAAAATCACTTTCCCCCATAAAAAGATTCACACCGTGGCAAAATTAAATCGCCCGAAACATAATTCAGCACGGTGAACTTTAAAAGTCTTCCACAAAGAAATCGCGCGGCTAAAAATCCAGAGACCCCGTGAGGAATGTAGTAACCCTCAACATCTTACAAATAACCGAGGGGGTTCCGTATTGTGCGCAACCTTCCAAACCAGACGTCCTAATCGACCCTTTTGAAATTCCAACTAACGGGAAACTCGTATTTCCATAACAATAAAAATGTGATCCGAACATCTAGAAATGCCTGTGCGATATTCACGGATCATAAAATCGCACTCGGTTTGGGAGTTCAGCGCGTCTGGTATACGTAGAGCCGTGTAATCACGTGTTGGGACCTTTATTTGGTTAGATTATGTGTAAATTACGAAGGGGAACGTGTCATTTTAATTTGGTCGGGTTGGAGTATCCCGTTTGCCGTTTGGTGGCCAGCGTTGGTCGTCTGCATAAGTATTCATTGTGTATATAAAGTTATTAGTTGTATTGTTTTATGGAGCGTTACGTTCTCTTGAAACTGTAGTTTCAGAAATGAGAACTGAATCATTAGAAACAGTATTTTTTATCCCAAAAGCTTAATCTGGGCTTTAAAGTGTTTTATTCGTAAAATAATTACATTGAAACTTCCACTGAAATCGAGATCATTTAGCCGGTAATGATTTCTGAAGTTTCAGTATTACTTTCAATATTCTGGTTGGAAAATCTTTTAACCTTTCAGTTTTTTTTTGTTTTGAGTAAAGGTTTACTACGGAACAGTGAAATTGTATTTTCACTCCTCTTGCTCAAAAAGTGCGTCATTGTAACGTACAAGAGTCGAGATAAAATAGCATAATAAGCCCTAGTGGATAAAGTTTTTTCTTTTTTAATGTTTGTCTATTACCAATGAGCCTACTAAAACGAAAAAGTCTTTATTCATTATCACGAATAAAAACTCGCTCGACTTAATACTGGGGGTCTATTACGAAAAGTTTAATACTATACACGCAGCTGCGGCCGTGCTTCGTTCTGATTTATTCCTATTACAAAGCACTTGCGTATGCGATATTGCAAAATGATTGCGTAAATTTGATAGTTTCTCTCTAGTGGATCCGTCATTATTCGTTCAATAGACTATGGACTACGATAGCTACATTGAAAATATTTGTAATAACTACAACCGACGAACTGCGGACGACTATCGTGACCAAGTTTCGTAATAGGCCCCCAGTGTCTCATTCTTATTTTTGAAAATGGAACTAAAAGCATCTCTTCGGTGAAATCATAGACTTATTTATACTCTGTGTACAGAGTGAATCGTAGAATGCGTGTTTGTGTTGCTTAGCTGCTACAGCAGAAATTAAAAAAGGTACCATGGCGCGAAATCTTTAGAATTTTTCTATAATTACAAACTGATTGAATTGTGTGACCGTAATAGGAAAGAAATAATTTTAATCTTTTGCCGTCAAGCACAAATCATTTATTTAAATATTGTACAAAAAGTTTATGAAGTGGAGGATAGAGAAACGAGTGGATTCGTTTACGGAAGTAGGTATAAACTATTTAATATTGTATTTTATTTTCTCGCAATCGTAGTGAAAAGTATAGTGTAACACACGACGCTAAAACCCATTGTAACTCGGTTTCTATTTATTCCCTCGCTAAAGCTCGGGAATAAAACTACCTCGTATGCAATGGGTAATTTTAGCGTCTTGTATAACAATCTACTATTGTGTTTACTCTTCAACTTCGGATGCAATGCGGAAATAAGAAACTCAATAACATCCTTACTTACAACATATTTATTTACTTGTATTAAATTTCCAGGTTTGTAGTCCCAGGAGGGTCCATCAACCACGTATATCATGGACTGTAGAACCAATTATCATCATCACTACTATTATAAATAAGTATTCATTTCATACGTTTGGCAGTAAAAAACTTTACACATCACTGCAACATTTTTTCTGCAAATATTTTATTTACTTAGACCAAATTTCCAGGATTTTAGTCCCTAGAGAGCCATCAACCACGACTATCATGGCCCGTGGGACCAATTAGTTTTGCCGTTGTGAACTTTTGAGCCTGTCAGATTTGTGCAGCCACCGGGGAGCGGGCGAAATGAGGATTTTTAGGAGTTTCGTGATGACTTCGATATAGTTAAAAAGTTGAATTTTATTCAGCGAACACGTATAAATGATTGCTATTTTTTTAGCTTACATCTATTTGAACTAGACAATAGTAAACCTACTAATATTATAAATGTGAAAGTTTGGATGTTTGTTACTCAATCACGCAAAAACATCTGAACTGATTTGGATGCAATTTGGCACACAGTTAGCTTAAAGCCTTGATTGAAACATAGCATAGGTACTGTTTTTCCCGGTCAAAGGTTCCCTAGAGTTTTTCCGAATGTCCACGTAGACTAAGTCGCGGACGGAAACTAGTATCTTAATATTGTCATAATTTGAAAGCATGTCGCTTATATTTCAAATGAGACTTAGTTCTTTTAGTATCTTTAAAATTATAGAAGCTGTTAGCCATCCTACGTCTGTATTTTAAGTTATACCAAAATTTCCTCGCACATCGCTTTAAGAAGATAGCTGCATTATGTAGACACTGATCAGACTCGGCGTTCTTTCACCCAATTACGCTAAATCTCCTCAAGGAAAACTCTATGAAGCTAAGCTCGAGCAACACTTAATACGGGCAAAAACTGTGACAGGGTTCGTCGTAATAACGTAATCTTTCCAACACAAGTAGGTCACTGTGGAAGCAGATCCCTTGTCAAATTAACGTTTGCCTCTGTCTCCGTATGACAAACGACGTGGGCATAATAAAAAGTTCCCCATGAATGCTGAGCGTTGAAAATGAAGCCATTTTTGGTGGCGTTTACATGAAAACTGGACGAAAATTAAAATTCTTTTTTTCATGATTGTAATTGGATGTGATTCATGTTAACAGCCAGTGTGGAAATGGTGCATCAGATAATGTTCGTTCCACGTAACAATGGCCTAAACGTGTGCCGACAGTTTTAATACTGGAAATGCTTTTACATTTTTTTGTTTCTGACGAATTTGCACTTTTGCAGCAATTACTATAATGAACCAAATGAAGATCAAAAACAACTGAAACCTCCGTTGCACATAGTAGTTAGTGAACTAAAAAAATGATAATAATATGACGAATCTTCAATGAGATATAAATAATTATACAATTTGTAAGTTTACAGGGAAATACTTATAAAAAACTGTTACGTATTTTGTACACAAAAAAAAAATTTCTAAAAATATTTTTCAGCTGTATAAGTCTATTTTTAATAAAAGGTAACTATTAGAAACAGTTCTTATCAAGGAACTTTTCACACCACATAGTGCACATAGTCATGACTTAACTAATAAATTTCTTCAAAGGAAACTTCAGATAACATAAATTTTCCCGGAACCAATTTGAGCTAAACCTCTTAGCAAAATAAACTGAATTAATCTGGGCAACCTTATAACTTCTGAAGTCCACTACATCAAACTTAAGAGTATTAAATGTAAAAAGACCTGTTCCACAACTTGGCGATCTTCCAATACCTTTATTTATAAAAGAGTAGGGTACTAAGTATTGCCAAAAAATATAGAGTAGATGGAAGAGCTGCTTTGAAAAATCCTGGGTTTTCTGTAAGTACATGCACACGTTACGTACAGGGCTACAGGCAATCTTAGGCTAAAACAGCTCCTAGCGCAGACATGGGGAAAACATTTAGAGATGGCCTAGATAAAATAATTACAACATTTACGCGGATCTTCCTTCTTCTACTTCCTCTTTACCTTCTGTCTAGAACACACACGCTCTATATTTTGTAGTGTTACTGTAGTAAATAACGATATTTATAGCACTTTTACACGATATCGACGTAGTTAAGAGATCCGTGAAGGAAAGTAATGAACATTTCCAGAACAACGATTATTTACTTCGAATCGAACTTCATTGATGAGCCTTTTTCGTTTCAGTTGTTCGGCGTAACAAACAATAGATCGACCTTACATTATAATAATAACCAATGAGTGTGTTTATTTTTATAAAGATTCTGAAACAAATCGTGTGACAAAAAAGTTCACTATGGATTCATTATTGGCAATTATAAAAAAAACCGGCCAAGAGCGAGTCGGACTCGCGCACCGAGGGTTTCCGTACCATCATAATAAATACACTGCAGAGCCTGCTGTAGAATAATAAATCTATTATTGCAGTATTAGGTCAGCACCATCTCTTGGCCGATAGTAGAACTATTTTTTTACTTAGGCCAGCGCCATCTCTTGACCGTTAATGGAACTAAATTATTTTTTCTTGGGTCAGGGCCATCTGTTGACTGGTAGAGGAACTAATTAATTCATGTTTGGTTTTTGAATTTCGTAAAACGAGTGTTTTAATGAGACATCGTTTTATTTTTCCTGTAATCTTTACATAAACTACTATCACATAGAATTATTTCTGATTTTTCTCTTTGCAGACTTCGGAGATAAGGCCCCCCCCCTTATGTACTTTTCAAGTAATTTTGAATAAAGCACGAAAATAGTATGATTTTGTGTGTATTACCTCGATGATTGGTCGTATTACTTCTTTGTTTATGAACTGAATAAGATAATATTTTTTTTGTTGGAAGAGGGATATCTTAAGTGTAGTTTTTTAACCGACTTAAAAAAGGAGGTTCTCAGATTGACCCGTATTTAAGTATGTTTCTCCGCGATTATCTTACGTTTGGCTGAGCCGATTTTTCTACATTATATAATATACCTTACCTACAAGGTACCTACACTAAAAATAAAAAAATAAAACAATTGTTTAAAAAAAACAAAAAACCGACTTCAAAAAACCTACCTCTAAAAAGCAAGAAATAATATTCGTAATAATAAAAATACGTCTATTGAAGTCGGGTGGAGCTTTTAGAATAAAAAAAGGAATTGGTACTCCAGCCCCACTCGACTTCAATAGACGTATTTTTATTATTACGAATATTATTTCTTGCTTTTTAGAGGTAGGTTTTTTCATCCTAAGGTTGCCTGGAAGAAATCGCTCAATCGACATACGGCCGCCAATGTCTTCTTTGTATTTGAGTGCACAATATAGCGTAACTAATTCGATAAAAGTCACCTTTACAACTCTATAACAAATTAACAGTACTACCACCATTGATATATCAAAACAAAGTTTGTTTTGATATATCAATGACTACCACACAATATATAATAGTACTAACGTGTACTACATAAGATCCGGCATCCATTAGAGTCGTTGAGCAAAGCGACATAACTGATTTCCTCCAAAGAAATCGCCCGCACAATGGGAGTAACAAAAAATAATGTCGCACAAAATTGAATCATTTGTAATATTCATTCTTTTTACCCCTGCTTCTGTGGACACTTTTCAAGCGTTAGGGTTGTAGATCGGTTGGCTGCTAGAAGAGCCTTATTTTTTTATGCACAACGGGATAGTACTTGGCCTTCACCTCGCCTGATATTAAGTGACGATAAGGCCGAAGGTGGAAGCGCCCTACCCTACACCCGGAATCCTCATCACTGAGGAACTGGCTATCTTACCTCTAACTGTCGGAATACAACAATTTTTAAATTGTTGTATTCCGAGAGCTAGCCAGGCGGACTTGAAATAAGACTTGAAATAAGTCGGAATACAACAATTCTTAAATTGTTGTATTCCGAGAGCTAGCCAGGCGGACTTGAAATAAGACTTGAAATAAGTCGGAATACAACAATTCTTAAATTGTTGTATTCCGAGAGCTAGCCAGGCGGACTTGAAATAAGACTTGAAATAAGTCGGAATACAACAATTTTTAAATTGTTGTATTCCGAGAGCTAGCCAGGCGGACTTGAAATAAGACTTGAAATAAGTCGGAATACAACAATTTTTAAATTGTTGTATTCCGAGAGCTAGCCAGGCGGACTTGAAATAAGACTTGAAATAAGTCGGAATACAACAATTTTTAAATTGTTGTATTCCGAGAGCTAGCCAGGCGGACTTGAAATAAGACTTGAAATAAGTCGGAATACAACAATTTTTAAATTGTTGTATTCCGAGAGCTAGCCAGGCGGACTTGAAATAAGACTTGAAATAAGTCGGAATACAACAATTTTTAAATTGTTGTATTCCGAGAGCTAGCCAGGCGGACTTGAAATAAGACTTGAAATAAGTCGGAATACAACAATTTTTAAATTGTTGTATTCCGAGAGCTAGCCAGGCGGACTTGAAATAAGACTTGAAATAAGTCGGAATACAACAATTTTTAAATTGTTGTATTCCGAGAGCTAGCCAGGCGGACTTGAAATAAGACTTGAAATAAGTCGGAATACAACAATTTTTAAATTGTTGTATTCCGAGAGCTAGCCAGGCGGACTTGAAATAAGACTTGAAATAAGTCGGAATACAACAATTTTTAAATTGTTGTATTCCGAGAGCTAGCCAGGCGGACTTGAAATAAGACTTGAAATAAGTCGGAATACAACAATTTTTAAATTGTTGTATTCCGAGAGCTAGCCAGGCGGACTTGAAATAAGACTTGAAATAAGTCGGAATACAACAATTTTTAAATTGTTGTATTCCGAGAGCTAGCCAGGCGGACTTGAAATAAGACTTGAAATAAGTCGGAATACAACAATTTTTAAATTGTTGTATTCCGAGAGCTAGCCAGGCGGACTTGAAATAAGACTTGAAATAAGTCGGAATACAACAATTTTTAAATTGTTGTATTCCGAGAGCTAGCCAGGCGGACTTGAAATAAGACTTGAAATAAGTCGGAATACAACAATTTTTAAATTGTTGTATTCCGAGAGCTAGCCAGGCGGACTTGAAATAAGACTTGAAATAAGTCGGAATACAACAATTTTTAAATTGTTGTATTCCGAGAGCTAGCCAGGCGGACTTGAAATAAGACTTGAAATAAGTCGGAATACAACAATTTTTAAATTGTTGTATTCCGAGAGCTAGCCAGGCGGACTTGAAATAAGATGAAATTGACTGGGAAAGGTAAAGCGATCGTATGAAGACACACCTAAAGACGGGTACGTATCAGAATGTCTAAAGTTAGAATGTGTAAACTTAAAATGGCAAAGTTCAAAATGTCAAAAATCAAAATTCAAATGGTTTAAAATGTCGAAAATCATTATGTTTAACTTCAAAATAGCAAAATTTAAAGTATCAAACGTATCAAATACTTGACGAGTTGAAATATCAATGGTCATTAAGTCTAAAGTTCACAATGATTTATTTGAATTGGGTTGGATCTTAAAACGAATCGCTTTCTTTGAGGTTAATTGAGTCTGTGGAGGTCTTTGGGCTTCGCCTGAAATGCTTTATAGCAAATGAGCTGCCGGAAATGAGCCCAAACTAGTCTACTGGGACTTAGAAACCGTAGACCATAGGTCACTAGATAGGTGCGAGGAGCGTAGCGACGAGCATGTTAGGTTGACATGAACCCAGCGCGCGAGCCGAGCGAGCGAAGCGAGCGTGCCGCGGCAGCGGTCAGCGAAGCGCCAGAAAAAAATCTATTTCAAACTCAATTGGTGGATTTTGTTCGGCGGCTACAGAATCAGTGACTGGCACCGGCTACCGAATCAGGGAGCGGCGTGGCTATGGTGATGTGCGGCGGAGACACAGAGGTTAACACGCAATTATTTTACCTAATTAATTAGGTACCTAAATGAAAGAAAGGCATAAGTAAATTCCTTACGTCTTTATAATATATGTATTTTGACTATTAGACATTTTAAGTTTTGATCTTTTGAACTTAGACATTTTTAGTTTGGACTATCTGACCGCTTGACATTTTCGTTTTTGACATTTTGAACTTTCGACATTTTAATCGTTAGACATTCAAATTTTTGACATTTTGAACTTTGCCATTTTAAGTTTAGACATTCTAACTTTAGACATTCTGATACGTACCCCTAAAGACACTTCAAGCAAGTTTACCTCCTTGTTTCATCCAACGTCTCTCCTTTATGAAGCTCGTTTTACGATAATCAACCGGCTTCAAGAACTCGTGACGTCACCCTGTCTTCTAGGGAGGGCATTATTAGCTACTGAGCATCATTTATTAATGCCGTTCTGTCTACGAATGTCCCGAATTATGGGGGAGGAAATGGGAATTTATTAACATAACTGAAGACTTTTGAATTTGATAATTAAATCTAAGTGCTGTTTTATTTTTATATAAAAACATAGATTAGTGCAGTATAACTTAAAACGCAATTTAACCTATGCACCTAACCTACCATTAACAAAACAAGGCTTTTGTAAGAAAGCGAAATAAGAAACATTGCAATCTGATTTCTCGTTCTTGTCTCGACTTAAAAGGGAAATAAAACTGCCGTTTCATAGCGAAACGGGGTCGGACATGTTACTGCACCCGTCTCTGGTATGCGAGGGCTGGTTGACCCCCCCCCCCCCCCTAGGGGGAAGGTACCCTAACGTCACGCGCTAACCCGCGCCGCACAAATCACGCGACTAGGGCACGCGACCTAAACACCCCACCACAAAACATCAGAAATCAATCTCCTTAGCGAACGAAAACTTTACAATGAAGTACATCGCTCCGTATTGCTTAAGATTTAGAAATATCTGTGAAACCAAACGAGAAATGGA
Organism: Agriphila straminella; assembly: GCA_950108535.1. Taxonomy (NCBI): domain Eukaryota; kingdom Metazoa; phylum Arthropoda; class Insecta; order Lepidoptera; family Crambidae; genus Agriphila; species Agriphila straminella. The sequence goes on from OX467312.1 coordinate 12,729,746, forward strand.
TAGGGTGATTAACGATTGCGTCAACAGTAGATTCTTTTCCGCGTCGCCGTCTGCCAACAACCCAACGCGATATGTCAATAGCTCTGTTTATTTTGTAGTAAACGCCTTCGTTTTTTTAATAAAAGAATACCGTCGTCGAGTCGTAATAAGTCAGTTGTCGGACACAATGGATGGGAGCCACATTCTTTGCCTGACACGAAACTCCATGCAAATGTGAATTGTGGAGCTTTTTTTTTACTTTTTCGTTAGGTGTTTGGGGAAGCAATTTGGGTTCTGTGTTATGCTGCAGCTTTCCTAGTTTGGTTGAGACGGTTATTTCGTTGCGAAATAAATTTGGTTTTGTGGGAAGTTTCTTACAAACGCAAGTTTCTGGAAATTATTTTATCTGAATTTATCAAATTGGTGGCACCCAACCTTTTAAAGCGTTAGTTAGATTGGTAAACATAGTATTATTACTATTACTTTTTAATCTTAGCATTCGATAACCAATAACAAACTTATATTTAAATGAAAAAAACTTATATTTTGCTTACGGGAAACAAAGCATTTTCTAAGAAAACGTACCTACCTAAGTAAATACTCGTAAGTAGGTAAACAGAAAGTAATAAAGTAAAGCCTTCATAAAATTTAGTTTTTCTGTAGCATGAAAATCTATCGAGATAAAAACGCGCGTAAAGTACTATGATAAGTTTCATTTCGCTTTTCGGCGCTAGATGGCGCCATACAAATTTCCCATACAAAATTTATCTATCGATTGTTTTAAGCACGTTAGTTTTTTTGATTGCTGTTCGAGCTAAGGGCGCCTGACAAGTAACCTTTAATGAAGTGAATTGAACAATAGTCATAATGAGTAACGTTTTTGCTTTTAGCATGATAGTCAGATTTTAGGGTTCCGTACCAAAATGGTAAAAAGGAACCCTTATGGTGTGACTCAGTCTGTATGTCTGTCTGTCACAGCTGGATATCTCGAGAATTACTAATGGTGTCAACTTGAAATTTGGAATAGTTAAAGATCTTTGTCCAACTACTTTGCAAATAAGAAAGAAATAAAAAAAAATAGTTTTTTTACAACAGGGACTGAAAAGGGGTCTTAAAAATTTTAAGTGAAGCGATTAGGGCATGTGGGGTATCATATGAAAGAGCGCTGTTTGCACAATTTAAATTTTTTTTTCTTTTTTTTAGACCGCATAGTTTTCGACTTATGATGAAAAATGTAAAAAAATACCGTCCCCCCCCCCCTTAGTTAGTAGTTTAAGTAAAGATTACAGGAAAAATAAAACGATGTCTCAATATAACACACTTTTTTAGAAATTAAAAAACAAACAAAAAAATATTTAGTTCCTCTACCAGTCAACAGATGGCCCTGACCTGAGAAAAAAAAAATAGTTCTACTATCGGTCAAGAGATGGCGCTGGCCTAAGAAAAAAATAATTCCACTATCGGCCAAGAGATGGTGCTGACCTCATACTACAATAATAATTTTATTATTCTACAGCTCTGCAGTGTATTTATTATGATGGTACGGAAACCCTCGGTGCGCGAGTTCGACTCGCTCTTGCTTGACCAGTTTTTTTTAAATTATATAAGGTTGCTATTAGGGATAAATACTTAAACATTAAAATTTCTGCCAAATATATCAAGTTTACACATAGGGTAAATGAAATGAAAATGGAGAATTTGTTGACCGTTTGTACTAAAAATGTCCTTAGCTACAAATGGTATGGTTATTTCATTTTATAACTGCTTTTTTATTGCCTCGTTCTGGATATTTTATTCGGTGGTAACGTCACGCATTGTTCTAAAAAATGTTCGTGCTTATAAGTTTATCAAACATCTGATTGTTATAATGTTTTTATGTGGAGTTTGAATGGTAGATAGGCAAACGATCATTGAATAAAAAAAACATTTAAATGCGGAAAACTTAAATTTAGAAATCATTTCTTTGTCGAAAACAATTTTCTATTTACTTCTAGTAGGTACCGACACGTATTAGAAGTTACAATGTATACTCATCAACTTTGTCTAGGGATACAGATGTTATTTTCATACAAACGAGGTAACTTTGAAGCCTTGGTTTTCTGCCAGGGATCTTTAAGAAAGCTGGTTAGATCAGTTAGGTGTGTGTAGCGATCTGAATCTCCTCCATTCACTCCCTGGATAGCCATCATCAGATCACAGCACAGTACATCCCTGGCAGAAAACCAAGGCTTCAAAGTTACCTCGTTTGTATGAAAATAACACCTGTATCCCTAGACAAAGCTGATGTGTGTATTTTTAGAACGAGTCGGTTTAATACCTTACTTACTGTTTTAGCCTTTATAGTTCGATAGGTAATTAAACGAATTGAAAATAAAATTCAGCAAACAAAACTTGACAAGGATTGAGTTCTTAACTGAAAATGCATTTCGCCTCTGAAATACCTGAACAGTACAATTAAGTAATACCAAGTATTACTTTAACAAGCTAACTATGCATTCGTAATAAAGCAATATTACACAATTGAAAAAGTCAAATTAGTTGGTGTGACATTGGTAGTTCTAAACTATACCTACTGTACATTATTAGTTCGCTTCAGCGTATGATGAAGTGCATGCGAAATAACATGATTGCAGTATAAATAACAGCGCCGATAAATTGTTATTCCTTCTCACACATTACGTAGGCGGATTTCCGCCCACTGTCACATTACTGGGCGGGCGGCGATTTAAAACAATAAGCACGCTTTCACAACCTGCGGTTATGATTTGTGAACACGCAACGAAAACGTACCGGAATAGCACCGTTTACTTAAAGCTATCTTTTTATGTAGATTTTAATATTATGCTGGCACGTCTATTGCTACCTTTAAAACTATGCAACTTGTGTAGGTAATTCCGAAGAATAATATCAATTATTTGATGGGCGGCCATATCGTAAACTACTTATTCACAAAAAAAAATTCCGAAAAGTAATAAGAAAATATAACATTTTATTTGACATGTATTCTCCTTGTAGTTAGATGATTCATAAAAGTATTTCCAATAAAACGTCTAATAACATTCATATTCTAGATGTTTATTGATATTATATTTGAAAAAAATATGGATATGAATGTTTGATAGTAAATATAATGTGAACAATTTTCTCATAAATGAAACAATAATGAAATCATATAGAAATTCATAACTTTTCCAATTGAAACTATTTCTGTATATCTACTTCAAAGAATGTATCAATAAATGTAGCCATAAAACTGATTTGATTCTAAATATTTTATTGTTAGACAATTTATTGGTCCGTGAATCCTTACATATATTGGAAATCCTCAGACAAAACTGATTGGAGATTCACAGACAACTAGGTTTGAGGTAGCTTTTCACCCGACTATGGCGACGCAAACAGGAGGGTTATGATTTTAACCAGTATGTATTTCGATTTGTTAATGCTTACATTACAAGGGCGCGCCCTACAACTTGGAAAACTGACTTCACTTTGATTGAATAAAATATTATAGATGGGAGTAGAAAAAGGGGAAAAGTAGTAGTTTACTACTTCCCCCCTTTTCTACTTGAGCCTGTAGCCACATTTAAAAATTTTCGCTATCGTTTCGCTTCAAAAACATGTTTGGATTTGACGTTTTAAAATTCGATTGTTAACGAAACCATATGTAAATTCCATAAGTACCCTACATGTTTCGAAAGCGAAGCGATAGCGAAGAATCGCAAATGTTACTTTGGCTAGGGGGGCTGTTTCATGTTACAGGCAAATCTGTCCCTCCAATACTATAATAATTTTATAACTAAGAGATAAACCATAAGAATGAGTCGCAGAATACGAATATTTATAGGGATGTAAACTTCTGCATAAGGTAAAGCCTACTTTTATGGAGCCCTCATAAACGGGGCCAACATCCAACCTTAAATTCGAGACCTTAAAAGATTAAAATCGTTAAATTTTTATGAATACTTTCCTCAGCAAATTGGCGGTGTTCATGATAAACTTTCAGAAGAACTTATTTACATAAAGATACATGATTATCTAAGTATCTTTCGTATGAAATAACCATTAGCACGAACAGCTATCGAAAAAAAAATACGCGCGTAAAAACATTCGATAAAGTAAATTTTGTATGGGAAATTTGTACAGCGCCATCTGGCGCCGAATTACGAAATAAATTTTTCCATAGATATTTACTCTATTGAGTACTTTTACGCACGTTTTTTTTCTCGATAGATGTTCGTGCTAAGGGTTCTGGGGTCTTAAAAATTTTAAGTGGGGCGACTAGGGCATGTGGGGTATCATAAATGAAAGAGCGCTGTTTGCACATTTAAAAACATTTTATTCTTTTTTTTAAGCCGCATAGTTTTTGACTTATGATGAAAAATGTAAAAAAAAATATCGTCCCTCCCCCCCTTATCTCCGAAGTTTGCAAAGAGAAAAATCTGAAATAATTCTATGTGATAGTGGTTTATGTAAAGATTACAGGAAAAATAAAACGATGTCTCAATATAACACACTTTTTTAGAAATTTAAAAACAAACAAAAAAAATATTTGTTCCTCTTCCAGTCAACAGATGGCCCTGACCCAAGAAAAAATAATTTAGTTCCACTAACGGTCAAGAGATGGCGCTGGCCTAAGGAAACAAATAGTTCCACTATCGGCCAAGAGATGGTGCTGACCTAAACTAGAAAAAAAATAGTTCACATAAATCACTATTTACTTCCTTTCTATAAACAGTGTAATGCAGTTTTAAATTTATCAACCTCCGTATTTTTTACACGAATAAACGTGCAAAGTGCTATTGCAGGTACATCATGAAATAATCTGAACTATAATAATAATATAAAATGGTTTTTCGTAAATTTCTACTTTTCTAATAATGTTTTTCATATTATTATGACTTATATTTGAAGGTATTTTTTTATCTTCGACTTAGTTATACATTGTGTATTTGGATTTATCACTTATTATTTAATAATGACACGGATTAGTATTGGTAGTCCCATAGTTTTAGTTGAAAGGAGAGTTAAAGTAATAATAAATAAGTAAAGAAATTCTTTGATGAATTGTTTTTCTTTTAATAAATTCACTTTTAGTAATAATATAAATAGTTTTATTTTGCTAATCTTCTATCTAATAATAAAGTAAGCTGTAGAGTAAAGTAAGTTGTATTCATAGAAATTTCCACGGCAAGGAAAACTCAGTAAATATTTTAATTTTATTTTTTATAAAAAAAAATACATTCTAAATCTAGAATCTATTTATTTTAATAGGTATTATCGGCAATAAACTAAGTTATTTTAATTAGTTTGTTTTGTTTATGTTTTAGAATCCCCGATTAAACCGAAAATAAAAGTCTTCAGGGAAAATCAAGTAAATAGGTACCTTTTTGTCTTAAAGTACGATTTTATTAAAATTATATGCGTAAAATACTACCATAATAAATGGTTTTATCAAATTATGAAACCAAGAGTTATTTCGTAAACACAAATATAATTTATTTTGTTCTAAAATAATAAATATTTTTATCTGAATTTTCATTTGCCCATAACTCAAAATACAAAATCTTCGATTTACTCGGTTTTCGCAGAACAACGACGATATCATATCGTGTTTTATTTTATTTATATTTTTATATATTTGAGGACAACCATCAAAATATACATCAATACAATACTGTGATACATTCTCCGTTGATAGTTGATAGTTAAGTGCTATTTCAATTATTGGTCGCCACCGCATGCATTTTATAAAATAGGCAAACTAAATGATTAATAGGCAAATGAATTACATTAATGAATAATACAATAATAGAAACAAACAATTGAATTACCTATATAAATTAGAGCGATTACATTTAAAATAAAAAAAATACTTAAAATCAGAACTAAATAGAATGGTAGCAAATAAAATTTGATATTCAATACAGAAATTATTATAGAATTAATTTAACATTTAATTGAATTGACAATTTTCTTTTTAAAAGTCAACGAACTACTGTCAAATATGTCAACACTATTGTCTAACTTAACTAGATTATTATAAGATTTACATATACGGTTCAGTGGACTATTCGAACCCAAATTACTGTTGTTACACTTGAGTGAAAATGGGGAATATACAGTGGAACGTCGAAGCTTAAAGGGTGTACTAAAACGAATCCTCGCAAGCAACAATGGACAATCAACTTTGCTGTTTGGTGGTCATGTGGTGTTTCGGTGGTCATGCGAGGCAGGCTGGTGAGGGTCACGGGAAGCCGCTGGATGCGGGCAGCGCAAGACCGATCGTCGTGGAGATCCTTTGGGGAGGCCTATACCCAGCAATGGGTGCCGTGCGTGCCCTGGAAAATGATACACAATAGATTTTCCATTGTGGTGCGCCCCGATCAGGCCGCTCGGGCGTTGACCACAAGTACCACAACATAACCAAGGGTATAACTTCTTAGAAATTGAAACTGGGCCAAACAGATTTTTATAAAGATGGCTTCTAAAACAAAAGTCATTTCCATAGAATAAAACACTTCAATTAAAGTCGTGTGTATTCTTGAAAATCTTGGAGCGGGCATCACAAAGGTGCTTTTATTCAGATGGCAAGCAGAAACTATATAAAGGGTGAGCAACTCAAAGGCTATTCTTCTATTTTCGTCCAACATCGTTACAGAGGGTATCTGATTATGCGGGCTCTAGGTGTTAGAAAGGTCTTTGTGAATGGTCTATGGAACTATCTTGTCAGGATGTTTTTCGGGGGGTTATTATGGTAATGAATTTGGTTTTTTAACCTACTTCCAAAAAAGGAGGAGGTTCTATGTTCGTCTATATATTTGTTTTTTTTGTGTATGTCCACCGATTACTCGAAGACGGCTGGACCGATTGAAATGATTCAAACGATATTACATTAGGTAAACTTCCAAGTTCGACCCATTTTTTAAATTTGGAAATCGGTTCAGTACTTTTCATGTAATCTTGAAAAAAGCACGAAAATAGTATGATTTTGTGTGAATTACCTCGACGATAATGGTCGTATTACTTCTTTGTTTATGAACTGAATAAGATAATATTTTTTTGTAGGAAGAGGGATTTCTTAAGTGTAGGTTCTTTAACCGACTTAAAAAAGGAGGTTCTTAGTTTGACCCGTATGTATGTTATGTATCTTACGTTTGGCTGAGCCGATTTTTCTACATATTATAATATACCTTACCTACAAGGTACCTACACTAAAAATAAATAAATAAAAAATTGTTTAAAAAAAACAAAAAACCGACTTCAAAAAACCTACTTCTAAAAAGCAAGAAATAATATTCGTAATAATAAAAATACGTCTATTGAAGTCGGGTGGGGCTTTTAGAATAAAAAAAGGAATCTGTACTCCAGCCCCACCCGACTTCAATAGACGTATTTTTATTATTACGAATATTATTTCTTGCTTTTTAGAGGTAGGTTTTTTTATTAAACTTATTTACCAAAAGTTCGTGCTACAATACAATCTTATTCAAGAAAACCATAATTTTCACACAAGGGAGTATACCGATTAATTATTATACTTGAGGCGATTTTGGCGATTTTTCCATCCCCTCTCCTATAATTCTCACGCTAGACTTTTCAAAATGTGTAATTTTAATTGGTGCATTTATATAAAAATAATGATTATTGTTTTGAGATTTTGCCATATTTGGGTAAGAAAAATGTTTTACTTAATTTAACCCAATATTATTACTATGCTGTTTCTCTGGATAAAAAAATACGTGTTACTATGTGCCGTGCCGAGGCCTTTCCCCAGTAGATTGAGTGAGATTTTGCTCGACATTAAAATGTCTAACGAAGTTAATGGACTAGGTATAAGCTTAAATAATCAAGTTGTCCATGTCCATCAGCCATTTTTTGTCCCCACTGCTGGGGCACAGGCCTTCCTTATGGGTGGTAAGGAGGACGGGCCATAACCCACCACGCGGGCCCAATGCGGATTGGTGGGTGTTAACGACTGCAAATACAGCCGGGACCAACGGCTTAACGTGCCTTCCGAAGCACGGAGGAGCTCGAGATAATACATTTTTGGTCACCCATCCCATGACCGACCCTTGCGAACATTGCTTAACTTCCGCAATCGCTGGGCCAGGCGCTAAACCACTGCGCCACCGAGCTCCTCAATAATCAAGTTAAATTTGGATAATTTATCGTACATCTTACTCTAATGCTAATGCTTTTACCTTGATCAAAATCATAGCTTAATATTTACGAAACACTTCAATCATGATCTATTGCTGTGTCAGCATTATTGCGCCGATCTTCAAAAGGTAGACAATCGAATATTGATGTTCTAATGTACGTCAATATAATATTATCGATGTTACTCTGTTTAATGGTGTAATTTGCAATAAAATCTTTTGATGACAATAAATATTTTCATTTGTTCCAAAGTCACTGAAAACTATAGAACTTTGTCACACCTACTGTAACGCTTGATGGTAAGATATAAGAATGGAATAATAAATTGGAGTAAATGGCAATAAAAAGTGTCTAGGTGAAAGGCAAACACATGCAAGAGGCAAAAAGTCTATGCACCGCCGGCCCGCCCGCAAATAAATGCAATCACACCGACAGCAACAAAATTTGCCCTTATTTATAAAAATCTTTTTTAAAAACACGTTTTTAAAACGGACTAAAAATTATAAATAAAAATCGGACTAAAAACAATAAAACAGACTAAAAAAGTTAAAAATAAATTCTTCTGTAAATATTGATATTATAAATAACCCAAACACGATGGGGTTGTATTGTTTCATCCTAGAGTTTCTGTGGCCTACTTCCGAATCCATCATCAGATCAGCTCAATGACACCACAACATTTCATTGCTTTCAAGTTTTGACCTATGTTTAAAGTTTCAAGTCTCTAGCTCATCGGGAAGTTAGAATAAAATCGTTCTCAAACTTTGCGGAAAAACAATCAAACAAACCCGAAATCAACGTAATAAAAACAAAAAACCGACTTCAAAAAACATGCCTCTAAAAAAGGGAAGAAATAATATACAAATCATTAGATACGCATTATCATTGTTATAATAAAACACGTCTATTAAAGTCGGGTGGGGCTGGAGAACATCTTCCTTTTTTTATTCGAAAAGCCCCACCCGACTTCAATTGACGTGTTTTATTATAACAATGATAATGCGTATCTAATGATTTGTATATTATTTCTTCCTTTTTTTAGAGGCAGGTTTTTTGAAGTCGGTTTTTTGTTTTTTAAACAATTTTTTTATTTTTTAATTTTTAGTGTAAGTACCTTCTGCATTAGGTATTGTAGGTATATTATTTAGGTAGAAAAATCGGCTCAGCCAAACGTGAGATAATCGCGGAGAAACATACATACATACAAACTGAAAACTTACCTCCTTTTTTTTGAAGTCGGTTAAAAAGACTACACAACGGTATCCCTTCCCTAACAAAAAAAATCATCTAATTCGGTTCATAAATAACAAAGTTGCCAAGTTAGTTGATTTAATATCATAGTATTTTCAGGATTACTTGTAAACTACTGAACCGATTTGAAAAAAAAAAAAATGGGACCATCTCGCAAGAAAACTCAATCGAACAAAAAAAAAATTATCGAAATCGGTCCATAAATGTCGAAGATACGCGCGAACAACGATAAAAAAAAAAAAAAAAAAAAAAAAAAAAAAAAAACATACAATCGAATTGAGAACCTCCTCCTTTTGATGAAGTCGGTTAAAAACGTGTTAAAATACAGCAAAACGCGAACTTAATGCTGAAAAGGCAATCTTATACCATACCCTACACGTGTTTCACTCCTAAACGGAGCATCATCAGCCCCCTGGCATGACCACCGAAACGCTATATGACATAACGATCTATTTATCACGTTTAACCGTCAAAAGACAATGGATTTTGACAGTTGAGTCTTGATAAAACGCTATATGTCACGCTCGGGGTATAATCGTGTTTCGGTTGTCATTCTAGGAGGACAGGAGCCCGCTGTTTACACCGTGCTAAGCCAAGCACCGACAGTTCAGTTAAATATTGTTTTTGCATCAATGGACTTCCACTAGGTAACACCTGGTTCTATTAAATAAAAAGTATCTAAGTACCACATACTTTTATTGCCGACCTTACTTAAATCATTATCAAAACACATTTAAAATTCGCCTGTAAGTACAAATAATGAACTCTACTAACAGTTGTTTTGTTGTTCACGTCAAAACAATATACTTGCACAAGCTGAAAACGTCAACAACATTTTGTATGAAGCGAAATGCAAGACTGAAGTTTTGTTGCCAAAATTATGCATGGCTTGCGAAATTAGCCCTTGCACCCAACCGGACATTGGACGGCAAAATCGTGAATTCCGAGTCTCTTGCACATGGGCGCACTTTAGCGAGAATGCAGTCTCCTGCAATATACTGTACGACCATGTCGCATTTCGTTGTTTATTTACCAGTATGTAAAATACATAGGTAGGTACATGGTTTTTATGATGTCTTTTGAAAATTATGAGCGTGACTTGTTACTCGATTTATTAAAGCCGTCTTTCCATTATGCAAGTACTTGCACGCAGGAATGACGACACAATTCGCGTAAGGTTCAAAACTACCCGAAGCTATCAGCTTGCAGCCTCAATGCATGTAATTACGCTTCCACTAGCACACGCAAGATGCATGAAAACTTTACACCTTCGATAATTTACCTAACTAGGCACAGGCTTAATAATTTTTTAATACACCACTGCAGTTGACATTCATGACTTATGTCCGAATTACACGATAACAGTTTTTTAAGCAAGATTACCAAGACAGTATCAGTAAGCCAGCAAGCCAGTTGCTCTGGCTTTATTTATTTTTATTTTATTTATAATGGTATACTTACAGCTAAACATACACAACATTTAAATTATTATCGCTTATTACACAAAGGCATGTATGTAAGCCACTTACAAGTATACACAGCATTCTTAGAAAAGTAAACAGTAAGCTTTATGTAAATAGAACTATGGCTTCATCTCAAGCTAGAAAGCGAAAAAGAACTGGCGTCATTTCTAGGCTAAAGCGAGAGACCAAGCATGTTCCAAGCCAGGGGGCTATTACAACCTCTTAAAACTGGACAGGTTTATGAATTTTATATTTATATTTATTTATATAAAGCACATGTTACAGTATCACTTTCACATCAATAACTGAGATATTAGACAAAGTGTGATGGCCTGAAAAACCTACCCTGTTAGGGTGTTGCTTATTATGACCTAATAATTATTAAATTAAAAATAAACGTAGAGCAAAATAATTAACATAATAGATTGTTATTTAGAGAGCTTCCCGAGGATTAATAGAATTATTTGAGCTTATCGCACATATATTCATCAACTGAGTAATAACACTTTTTTTAGTCTTTTACGATATTTTTAAATTTATTTTCATTTTTTTCTATTTTTATATATTTCGGTAGTTTATTATATAATTGTATGCATCTATAGTAAGGGCTGCATCTATACATTTCAATTTTTGGTTCAGGAGGAACAATATCATGCTGACGTCGGGCATTTTTATTAAATTGGAATTTTTTCTCACAAATAATACTATTTCAAGGATATATATATGCACGGGAAGGTTAAAATATTTAGTTTACTTAGTTTATTTAGTAATTGCTATAGTTACATCTCTTTGTCGCTGTATAGCAAATAAAAGAGACGCACTGAGAGCCATTTAGAAAACTGGCCAGGTTTAAGAGGTTGTAATACGGGGGCTGGACAGAAAGCCAGGGCAGTACTGGCTTGCTGGCTTGTTGGCTTACTGGCATGTTGGCTTACTGAAACTCGCTTGGCATTCTGGCTTCAAAAACGATCCTCGTGCAATCCGGGCATTATAGCCAAAAAGTTAAATTATCAATTCATATAACACTGACACGAGCACCTACCACTGCAAAACCACGCAAAACTATGAATTTCATTTAATATTGCATGCGTAAATACTGGCATGAATAATAAACCTACATTATTATCAATGAGAACCGTTTTGTATCTGCAAATAAAACAGAAAACTGGGTCGCCGTTTCAATCATTCGATAAATTTCAGTGTATCGAGCTTTTTATGTATGAGTACTTATTCAGATTTAGTCAGTTCAGAAGTTCTTTATTGCAAACAAATGAAAGTGGACTTTGTGTTTGTAAGATCATATATAGGTACACTTCATTAATATTTTTTTTATAAGCAACTGGTCATAGTCAGTGCTTTGCCTTTATGTCACCTTGATAACGTCGAAGTCGGAAGCGCACTACACCCAGAATCCCCAATCACAGAGAAACTGGCTGTATTGCCACTGACTGTGGAACAACAATTTTAACTGTTGTTATTGGTGTCAGACGTAGAACCAAACAGAATACAAATGTACCTTCCTACATGGTACATACTCTGTGGTGCAGACCACAGAGGCGGTTAAAACTAGTAATGTCAAGTGAGATCTTTCTGCACGAACGATTTATTATATTTTTATACAATATGTACTATAAGTCAAGTGCAAGTAATTAGTGCGTTGGTTGCGCTGGCGCATCCGTCGCATTAATATGCTTAATCACGTATCTCGTACATATTCTGTACATATTATCGATGGATTTAAGGCGAGGTACCTATTTCTTGAAAACCCGTCAAACCCTTTTTTTACCTCAGTAGGCGTATAATATTAATAAACAAACAAAAACTTAAGTAGTTCCTCTACCAGTCAACAGATGGCACTGACCCAAGAAAAATTAATTTAGTTCCACTAACGGTCAAGAGATCAGAAAAAGTTGATTATTGATGGTTGTCTCTTCTTGGACATAAATGAAATTGTGGAAATATACTTGGTTTATAATGAAATTTAGCAAATACAATGGTTTGAATGCGATCAATGTCGACAGTTTCGTATGAGGTTTTTTTAGGTAAAAAAGTGGAAGGTAGTATGTATAAAAAATATTGTACTCCTGCCGCAGTTGACAGGCTACTTGATAAAACCACAATCGACGACGTTGCTGGTATGAAATACACAGGCGCAAACATCCTCCCGCCCGTGGAAAGCTCAGCTTTCAACATTGCATGTCTTCTAGTGATGGTAATGGACAGAGGCGAACTAAAGGTCTTCTTGTGATTCCCCTCTGAGTATTTACGTCAGCAACTCTTGATATATTGTCAGGGCCAGGAAATAGTTTATGGATGCGTCCAAGTCTCCAACTAAGTGGAGGCAGGTTGTCATCTTTAAGTAGTACCAGGTCTCCCACCTTTGCAGATCTTTTATCAGTTCTCCATTTGCTTCGCTGCTGTAGCTCTGCGAGGTATTCTTGCTGCCACCGTCTCCAGAAATGTTGATTGATTTGTTGAAGACGGGCATAACGTTGCAAGCTATTGGCGTTGCAGTCTTCAAATGCTGGTGACGGAAGGGCGGTGAGTGCCCGACCAACGAGAAAGTGACCAGGGGTTAGACAGGAAAAATCGTCAGGAGAAGCGGAAAGTGGACATATTGGGCGACTATTTAAAACGGCTTCTACCTGGGCGAATAGGGTGGACAACTCCTCAAATGTCAAGTGGGAGTTACCCATAACTCGTTTAAGATGATGCTTAGCCGATTTCACACCGGCTTCCCAAATCCCTCCAAAGTGAGGGGCATACGATGGCGAAAATATAAATTTAATATTTTCTTCAGTTGCAAAGTCAGATAAAGAAGATGCATTAGATTTTAAAAATTGACTTAATTCCTTTGCTGCAGATACGAAATTGCGCCCGTTGTCGGAGAAAACCTCAACTGGCTTTCGATCGCTCACGGCTTCAAGATGTAAGCATTTGTATCTGAGACACACAAAAAGGCATAAATAGCTCTTGACTAGTTTTGCACCTCTACCTTTCCTATTTAGAGTGAGGAATGGTCCAGCAAAGTCGATTCCCACAGACCGAAATGGAAAATCTAGCGTGACCCGTTGTGATGGCAAATTGCCCATCATAGGTTGTAGTGTTTGTTTACACAACCGTCTACATTTTACACAGTTGTGAACTGTCCTTCTAGCAAGGTGCCTACCATTGATTGGCCAAACATATTCGCGTATGACACATAACAATAGTTGAGAACCGGCATGTAAATTCCGTTTATGTTCGTAATCAAAAATTAACTTAGTAAAATTATGTGAAGCGTGTAGCAGAATTGGGTGTTTTTTGTCATACCCTACATCTGACGCTTGAATTCTGCCACCAACGCGGATTAAAGTGTCGTCACCTATAAAAGGAGAGAGGCACAATATCTTGGACTTAGAATTTAAAAACTGTTTTCTTACTAGTAGGTCATACTCTTGTGGGAAAGATTGCTGTTGTGCTATTCGGCATAAATAGGTAAAAGATTTATGTAATTCATCGACGGTAAGTGAACCTGAATGACGATTGTTTGGATTTCTAACGTTGTGTATAAACCTTAAAATATAGGCAAAGCATCGTTTTAATTTATTGAAGCTTGAAAAGTTCTCGAAATGTAAAATTGGATCCTTATGCACGGACACATTGGCAGAAATAGATGTTGCCTTGAGCTCAGGCAAGTCTTGAATGTTTAAATCTGTATTTAAATTAGGCCATGTATCTGGAGACTGCCTTAGATATTGTGGACCTGACCACCAAAGTGCATTTTCTTTGATTTGAGCAGGACTTAGACCCCTAGAAATAAGATCGGCTGGATTTAGGGATGTTGGCACATGACGCCATGAATGCTGGTTAGTCAATTCGCATATCTCTGATATTCTATTAGCAACAAAACATTTTAAGTTGCTAGTGCTGCTTTGGAGCCAACTTAACACTACGCTTGAATCGCTCCAATGGATCTCGCTAGTAACTTCATATCGTAAAGATTGTCTGACAGATTGGCATAATCGAGCTGCTAAGACCGCAGCGCAGAGCTCTAAACGAGGTATGGTAGTAGGTTTGATGGGAGCAACCTTTGATTTCGAGCATAGTAGATGAACGGTAACATGGTTAGCTGAATTTACAGATCTCAAATAGACACATGCTCCAAATGCACGTTGGGATGCATCACAAAATGAATGAAGTTGTATTGAAATGGGTTTGTCACATAAAACTTGTCTCGGAACTGTAATAGATAATAAAATAGGTAAACTTTTGTTAAAATCACTCCAATCTTTTGCAATATTTTTAGGAACTGGCTCGTCCCAAGTTAGTTTCTCAATCCAAAGTTTCTGAAGTAATATTTTAGTTGAAACTACACATGGGCTCAACAACCCCAATGGGTCGAAAATTTTGAATAAGTTTGATAATATAGAACGTTTAGTGGGCTCATTTGATTGGTCAAATTCTTGAAGTTGAATGGGGAAATGTAATGTATCGGTCGGTACCTGGTACCCATCCTAAACCTAATGTACTTGAGGATTCGCTTAGGCTTAACTCTGAGTCCAAATCGATGGTGGACGAACTAAAAATTGAAGGTAAGTTAGTTTTAAGTTTTCTTAGATTAAAGCAACCTTGTTTGAGAGTGTTAGATACGCCATGAAGTATGTGGCTCAAGAGTGCCTCTTCATCACACCCGGTGATGAGATCATCTACGTAAAAATCATTTTGTATTATAGTTTTTAGCGTTGGATCTAAACACTCTTCCCCCAGTTGCCAAAGACAACGTGTGCTTAAATAGCTGGAACTTGCCATACCGTAAGTTACAGTATTTAATTTGCACGTCTTGATGGGCAGAGACTCATCTTCCCTCCATAATATGAGTTGGAGATCCCGATCTTGTTCGTTGACTTGAACCTGGCGATACATTTTCTCCAAGTCGCCAGTTAGAAGAAACTTGTACTGTCGAGCTCTAACTAAAATAGAGAAAAGAGAATCTTGCTTGTTTGGCCCTATCATAAGAAGGTCATTAATGGAACAACCGGAGGTAGTAGGGGCAGAGCCGTCAAAAACGACCCTTAATTTGGTAGATTCGCTATTGGCTTTAAAAACAGCATGATGGCTTAAGAAATAAGATGTATGTGGTTTTGGATCAAGAGAAATGGAAAGATGACCTAAGTCAGAATATTCCTTCATAAATTGAATATATTGGTGCTTAATGTTTGGATGTTTACGAAATCGACGTTCTAAATTTAGAAAACGCTTCTTGGCTACGGAATAGGAATTGCCAAGACAATCTGGTGAGTCTTTTAGTGGCAAACTTACTGAAAACCTGCCAGAAGCCAAACGAACTGTATTGGATAGAAAATGCTTCTCGCACGCCTTTTCTTCTTCACTCATAGGACATTTTAGCGGAACTTCCTCAAGTTCCCAAAACTTGGTTAATTGATGATGAATCTCGTCTTGAATCAAAGCATGATTACATTGAACATTTATTGATTTATTTGTAGATGTGTTTATAGCACCAGAAATAAGCCAACCTAGTTGAGAGCTTCGCAACACAGGCTTGTTTGGACCCAATGACCGTTGCTCACAACCTAGTATATCCCAAAACAAGTCTGCACCGATGAGAACCTCAATAGCGGCGGATTGATGAAATTTGGGGTCAGCTAGTTGTATATTGTCTGGTATTTGAAGTTGACTGATGTCGATGTTGAATTTTGGCAAATTACCTGTCAATTCTGGAAGAACTAGAAAACTTGTTGTAATTGAGAATGAATTGTTTGATGATTTTAGTTGTGCAACACAAACATCTGAAACCTTATTTGTGACGTTGTTGCCAATACCAATAATATTGATGATATTGTTTGATTGACTGGAAAGAGAAAGTTTGTCTTTGAGAGACTGGTTAATAAAAGATGACTGGCTGCCACAGTCCAATAGTGCTCGGACTGTTTCTCCGTGTCCGGTAGCTGGATTAATAACTTGGATGAGCGCTGTAGATAATAATATTGTTTTAGAATAGTTTTGTGAAAAATTTACAATCTGATCATTAGTAGCTTGGGGAGGAGTGTCAGATGATTGAGACTTCTCTGGTATGTGCAAAAGAGTGTTGTGTCTCCTCTTGCATTCACGACAAGATCCAAAACGACAATCACGAACTGAGTGACCGGATCTTAAACAGTTTAAACAAAGTTTGAGTTTATTCGCATTTGTAATTCGCTCGTGAACGCTCTTGGCCTTGAATGAAGGGCAATCGTATATCCTATGGTCCCCTTGGCAAACCACACATACCGGAGAAACCGAAGCTTGATTGCAAACAAACGATTTTGTTTGGGGGTGCTCGAATTTTGTATTGGAACTCTTTGTGGGGGTCATTGAATTTTTAGCAAAATTATTCGAAGGACAACGAATAAGAGATCCAAGAACATCCGCACGATCGATAAGAAACTTGTTAAATTGTTGTAAATTGGGTGTGTCATCCAACGTGCCACGCCATTCCTCCCACTTCGTGAGTGTCCGACTATCCAACTTTGAACACATAATATGAATAATTAACACATCCCACCCGTCTGTAGGAAGGCCTAAGCTGGACAAAGCCCGTAGGTTTTTGGTGATGTGATCTACTATAAAACGAAGTGATCTGTCGGATTCACGTGTTTGTTGTATATTCAATAATGAATTCAAATGATGGCTAATTAGTTGCCTCTTGTTGTCGTACCTTTCACATAATAAGTTCCAGGCAGTGGAATAGTTGACACTGGATACTTCCAAGTTAGAAATAATTCGGGAAGCATCTCCCTCCAAATAGGAAATAAGGTAATGAAACTTGTGTATGGGTGCAATGCGCTCATTGTTGTGTATAATAGACAAAAACGAATCGCGAAATTCGAGCCAGCGAAAGTATGCGCCGTCAAACTTAGCAATTTGTATCTGTGGCAATTTAAATGAAATATCATCATGATCAGGATTCTGACGAACAGTTGATTTCATGCTAGAATTAAGATTGTCATGAATTAAATTATTCTCACCCTTTGACTGGTGACCTTGAATTATGTTTTGTGCTAAGGCAATGGTACTTGTAAAAACCTGTTCGATATCATCCCTTTCATCAATTTCTATAGATAATGCACTTGCGTTTAAAATTTCTATTTGACCCTGCAAATCATCAAATTTGTTGTAAAGTATTTCAAATCTGCTTAGTTTTAGTTTTAACTCGGATAACTCTAAAGAAGTTAATTCGTCTTTTGATTTAATATTTGACAAGAAATTTTTAAATTTTGTAATGCGACCTTTAATGGAACTGCGCTTAGTAAGAAGGTCTTGTAATTCTTGACACTTCTTTGCACTGCCTTCACTAGTTTCTTTACTCATTTTACTGTTAGAATTTATATATAGCTACAATCAAAATTATGTTTAATAAGGTAGAAAAAGACTGTGAAAACAATGCAAGTGATAAAAATAATTGAAAATAGCTTACGTTCCTTCTTAAAGCCGGTATGAAATCGCTTCCTTATCACCCTTGTTTTGTTGATTTTGCTGGTTTTGAGAAGTTGTCCAATATCCACTGTAGATAGATATTTTCTTTCCCTGAAATAATCGGCAAGCCTATTTGACTTAATTGCATAAAACAATTGAAAATAATAACAAGGGAATGAATGCAAAGTTAATGAAATTTAATTAGAAAATTATGAAATTAACTATTGTGAAAATTGAAATTTACTTTTATTAAACAACTTTAAAATTATTTAAAATAGGTAGGAATCTCAACTAATATGCTATTTGTCTTAGTAAAACATGAAAATATAAACTTACATTGAAACTAGAAATGCTATTAAGTATTGAGAATGAGTGGCATATTTTGCAAGGAAAAAATAGTGTTTAAATAGTAAATCACCTGAATTAATTTGATTATCCTTTGTTTAAATAGATTATTTTGTCCACAATTTGATGGAGTTTGAAAGGAAATATGTATTAGGAAGTTTGGAAAATGGATTTTAGAAACAATAGGGAAGGTCACTTAGCTGCATTGGCCTGGCTGCGATGTGAAGAATATAAATTGATATCCAATATAGCTGGCACACCGGCGTGGCTGCAATGGCTTGTCGTCCTTCAGTACGTAGTTAGTTTTTCGAAATCTTGATGCAACTTCTTGAAAATTGAACAGAAATTGTAGCCTAGCGGCGTGGCGTCAGTCGGCCACTATCGGGCTTGAAAATTCCTTGTAATTTGTCCTGTCACGGTCGCCAAATTTTATGTCTCTTCTTGGACATAAATGAAATTGTGGAAATATACTTGGTTTATAATGAAATTTAGCAAATACAATGGTTTGAATGCGATCAATGTCGACAGTTTCGTATGAGGTTTTTTTAGGTAAAAAAGTGGAAGGTAGTATGTATAAAAAATATTGTACTCCTGCCGCAGTTGACAGGCTACTTGATAAAACCACAATCGACGACGTTGCTGGTATGAAATACACAGGCGCAAACAATGGTAAATTATTATACATTTTAGATACTTATTTAACTAAATAGTTTATCCAAATTACAGTTTAAGCTTTTAGTACAATTATAAAACACAAAATTTTAAAATCTATAGTTTCAATTAAAATTCTGAATTCGACTTATCTTTCAACCTCACTCCAAAGTGAGGTTGAAAGATAAGTCGAAGGTACTCCTGAAAATTCCAAAATTTTCAGGAGTACCTCGCCTTAATAAGCCGATGGCTTTAAGACCGCGGCCTATAAAACACGTATGTGTCGGCCTTAATCGACGCTAAGATAAGCTGCAAACGGGTAGGATTAAAAGAGACCTGTTTTAGAGCTAGTTCAGTGTTTAGTATAAATAAGTTTTAATTCAAAATGGAAATAAACACAGTGTGATTTTTTGGATTCCACTCTATAATAAACTACCTAAGTAATAAATAATTTGACTTAACCTTTCCATCTGTCCCAAGATTTCAGATTTCACAATTAAAGCTAATTTTCATTTTCTATAACAATTTTTTTTGTAAAAAGAAACAAACAAAAACATAGATGGTATAGTGAAATCGTATCGTACTCGATCACTTATAAAAATCATACGAGATCAAAAGCATTTAATTATGGAATGTCGCGATGCATTTCTTTTGAAATAAGTATTACACGGAACCCATTTCTTAATAACAACTTTCTGACCTCTCTTCATTCGCATATTATTCCTTATTCATATATACCTTAGATATGACTATGAATAATTTAATCATATCATGAGATTGTTGAATACTTCGTCATAAATAATAACTTTTCTTAATGTTGAATAACTAAGGTTTTTTTACCAGGTGAACTTCTAAGTATAATTAGTTTACAATAATGTATGACAAAGAGTTAAGTACTAAGTGTTTAAATTTTTATCGGTTTATCAATAAGCATGCGCGAAACTTTCGTGTAAGAAATATTTTGAAAGTAAATGATAACAAAGGATAATTTGGGAGTAGGTTACATTAATTGTTGCATTTTTTTTTATTTATAGTTTTAATTTTTAACAATGGGGTTGGCAAGTGAAAACTAAACGCAGATGGCGCCAGCATAGTTAGTTCCCAAGTGCATCGGTCATTGTTTTGTTTTGCGTTTGTTTACAACCTAAAAAAATATTTTCTCCATTCTTGACTTCATAGGGCATCGTTGATGGTGATATCTATGTTGTTACATTCCTCAAGACACCATGTACACTCACTGGCGAGTCAAAGAACTTAAGGATGAATTAAAAAAACGTGGTGCTTCTTTACGAGGAAAAAAGCAGATCTTGTTGAAAGGTATTTTTATTTCTTTACTAAATCTTCTATTCTACTTTACTGACGCTGTTCTTTACTCAATCAGTAACTGGTTTATCGAGCAGTATTAATTTTAGGTTGCAAACTACAGTCAAAATATGGAAAAAAAATTGTTTAACCATATCCTATTTCAGGTTAGAGCTTTATGACAAAAACTTTCATTTCTGGCGTCCTGAATGTCCTGATGGTGATGATGAAGATCCAACAATGCAGCTACCATCAGAAGAAACTTATTTGGATATTAATAACCACACAACTCTCCTCTAATAAGACTACGATAAGGCATTGTTTATCTTAGTAAGTAGGTACCTAATCATAGGAATATTTTATTTCTATAAAAAATGTGATAGGCCTCTTAATGAAATAAAACACTTGTTTATAATATTGTAATCAGTTTTTATTTACAATCCCTTCTTTAAAGTTACACAACATGACACATAAAAATGGTTAAGATCATTTTTCAATATCAAATATGTTTTAGTTAACCCAATAAGCCTTTCGATATGAACCCTTTGACAAGCCAATTTCTGGTCTGCAAGTAAAAGGCAAAAGCTCAGTTGAGAATATTCGTAGTATATGTGGAGTTTGAGTTTCTTGGTTTGTTTTATTTTCTAATTAAGTTTCAGGAGTAGGAACAGTAGTATTCATCTCAGATTCAACCACATGAGATCATTACTGTCCATGCAGCATGCACACACTGCTATCTCTTACAAGCGGCACTATGTCCTCACAGCACTGAGATGTTGACGGCATCTGCATTTCAAAAAGCTGTTTCTTTCTGAGATTCCGGGACTCTAATCTATCTTTTCTTGCAACTGCCTTTTCTAAAACCGGTTGCATATTCCATTGAAATATAGATGGAAGATGGAAATGGAACAGCATTTTTCTTAAGGTATTTACGTTGATGATCCACACCTAGAACAAAAAATTATGTCAACATTATTATTGTTCCAAAAAAGAATTTCTATTATAACTGATCTTTCAAAATATATACTTTTTGGTATTTCATTATTAATTTAAACAGCTTACCTGTATATTTACTGCTTTTTTCATAGTTATTATCCACAAAATGTTTTGAACATAACCTCGAACTGGGCTTCGGAATTAAATTGACCCGGCGTATGGCTTTTAACCAACGCCGACGAATATTTTTATCTTTGGGAATATGATGTACTCCAATTTCAGAGCATTTTGGTACAATACAGCGAGTCATAATATTATTTGGAATTGTTTTCTTCCATACACCATATAAAATTATGTTTTGGGAACAAGCTATACTAGCGCCACTTTGACAGTTGCCAACCCCATTGTAAACATCCATCAAATAAGCAGTACCTAGCGAAATATTTAAAATACCCAACTTTATTTTACTTCCCCTACGTACCCTATCCCACTGATGTCAGGCATTCTATTCATGATGCATTGAACAAATTCATTAATGAATGCAAACGAAACTGCTAAAGGTTGGTATATACTATTGATATTTCTTAGCCAGTTTTTCGATTTTTTTCCAAAAATTAGAAGCGCCATCTAGCCTCGATTAGAAATAATACCTAACCTACCAAACAACACATAGTACTGCTTTTCAAAAGCAGTGCCAACCTCGTGGCGACATCTATTAGATTAATTTTAAAACAACATTATTTGAGTAAGGTCTCTCACTCAAAAAGCCACTCAAATAGACACAGTGAGCTCACTGAGCCACTTGTAAAATAATTATTCGATACATTTTATCTTTGCCCTTGTGTATGTGTGTGTCCATTTCATGTGTCTTATCCTTAACGTTCATAATTAAAATATCAGTCAGGCCATTACCGTAATGTATACAAAATTGATAGTTAATTAAGAGCATTTCTACCGTATATTGATGAGTGACAAGAGGCAGATAACAGTCGAATTATGGCTTCTTATGGTACTTTAAAAAGATTCTGAAGAGATTAAAACTGTAAGTTATATGTTCGGAGCAAGAAAGGCCCTGAATGAGAATGCGATGTCTTAATTAATTCCTGGCGGATATGGCAGTCTTTTTAGGTGTAATTTTATACATTGTGCAGAAAAGTTCGTGTAAATTACACTTACACTTACAAAAATGACTCAAGAATGAGCAGTAGGAGGCGTACATGAGTTCACGTCTGTTACTACTCATAGCGACTGTAGTTGACATTTGTATGACAACTTTTACTTTGAATTTTTAGATTTTAGCATTCACAATGCAATTTTTATATATTAAGTTACTTAATATAACTGAAAAAATAATAGAAAAAATCGACTCACCCGTAGCAGCTCAAACAGGACTCGAACCCGCACCCTTCGGATTCCGGCCCAATGCACTAACCAATGCATTGTGAATGCTAAAATCTAAAAATTCAATATATAGCTGATTCATCTTAATCGATTGTCTGGCGTCTGTAAAGATGTTGCATTCGAATGTTGAAGGTAATTCTTCACATTGATGAAATAACGCCGGCTTACAGCGAAAACGTAAAAAGTATTAGAAAATTTCGCCACTCCCACTAGCAACTCGGTAGCATAATTGGTTAGTGCATTGGGCGGTGCGGGTTCGAGTCCCGTCTGAGCTGCTACGGGTGAGTCGATTTTTTCTAATATTTTTTCAGTTATATACTAAGTAACTTAACTTTTACTTTAGTGTAGTTACCGCCAGAGGCGCTGTACCAAATTGCATACAAAATTGATTACTTCAGTCACTATCGAATAAGTACAGTAAAACTGTACATACTCATAATACAGGCACATATTACAATTAATTTATTATTACACAAATATACTTTCTGTTAAAAAATACACCTAATGATGATGAACAAATAAAGTAAACTTACTTGTCTCACTTTTAGAGTATATATTCTGTGCTTCTAGTGTCATCTTCACTTCATTTTATGTCGACAAATAATAATACCTACCTAATTAAAATATGCCGCATCCATTTTCTTTTCTGTTACCATCACAAATAAACTCTGAAGCTATGCAAACGTTTTTTTATGAATCGAACATCTTAATTGGTTACGAAACTTTTCGTTACTTTTTTTATAAGTTGCCTAAAGAGTGGTACTCCGTGAAAAAGCTAATGAAACGATATACTTATAGCCCAGGACTTTTAGCAAAAAATTCAAAGAAACCTACGACTAATTCCGGCTGAAGGTTTTTTGTTTTTAAAGTGTTCCTTAGGTCCCCCTGAATATATCTGGAAAGTTCCCCGTGGATCCCGTGTACGCTCCCCCTCCCCCCTCAAACGTCTCCCTGATTTTAGTTTTTTCTATTTATCTCAGAAACGGTTGAAGATAGAAGAAAGTTGTCAACGTATGATATAATTGTTATGAAATATCCAACCCGTCGACACTTTAATCATTTCGATGTGAGCTGTAGTCTCTGAACTATACCTACAGACGTTTCACCAAAAAAATGTTTTTGCCCAAAAGTCGTTCTTTGTACTAGTTTTTTAAAAAAAGGAGTGGAGTTGTGGCAAAATTTTATAAGGTCATATAAATCTAGATACGTAGAGGAATAAAACGAGGTATAATACATTGTTATAGCAGCATCGGTTCACGATTCACACCGAATGGTGTCAACGCCACGATGTAATTTTTAGCCCAATACTTTTAGATAAAAATTTCGCGATACCTAGGACTAATTCCGGTGGTAAGCTTTTATCTTTTAAAATGTTCCTTAGGTCCCTTTGAACATATCTGGAAAGTTCCCGATGGATCCCGCGTCCGCTCCCCCCTCCCCCTCAAAAATCTCCCTGATTTAAGTTTTTCTCATTTATCTCAGAAATGGTTGAAGATAGAAGAAAGTTGTTGACGTATGATATAATTGTTATAAAATATCCGACACGTCGAAACTTCAATCGTTTCGATGTGAGCTGTAGTCTCTGAAATATACCTACAGACATTTCACCAAAAAAAAATATTTTGCTCAAAAATCATTATTTATACTAGTTTTTAAGTAAAAATTGTGGAGCTGTGGCAAAATAATCTGATTTCATTTGAATCTTGATACGTTAAGGAATAAAACGAGGTATAAAACATTGTTTTAGCATCATTGTTTCTCGATTTACAGCGATTGTCAAACACCACGATATAATTTAATAGTATGAAGACAGCAGGAACTATGCAAATGACGTTGCCGTTAAGGATTAAGTTATAGCACTTATAAGTTTAAATGAACGGAACTAAATTGAAAATGATTCTACTGGAACACTCAAAGATTTATGCTTTCAGTAACTACCTATATAGCGCCACTTTATCAGCAATCATCAAAATGGTTGCTCCGTTTTTAATACATGACGGACGTGTCGAACGGTAGGTACTCGTATTAAGCGATAATATCTTCGGACGAATCCTTCGTTTAATTATGACACTAAGAACTTCACTTACTTACAGGTGAGTTCGTTTTATCACTAATTACACACTGATCATGCTCCTTCACTCACCCGCGTCGTCGTACAAACGAAAGATTTTAAGTAGGTATTACAATAAATTTATTTGGCGTTTGACACCACTCGCTATAAATCGGGAACCAATGCTGCTAAATGTATTATAACAATGTATTATACCTCGTTTTATTCCTCTACGTATCTAGATTCATATGACCTTATAAAATTTTGCCACAACTCCACTCCTTTTTTTAAAAACTAGTACAAAGAACGATTTTTGGGCAAAAACATTTTTTTGGTGAAACGTCTGTAGGTATAGTTCAGAGACTACAGCTCACATCGAAATGATTAAAGTGTCGACGGGTTGGATATTTCATAACAATTATATCATACGTTGACAACTTTCTTCTATCTTCAACCGTTTCTGAGATAAATAGAAAAAACTTAAATCAGGGAGATTTTTGAGGGGGAGGGGGGAGCGGACGCGGGATCCATCGGGAACTTTCCAGATATGTTCAAAGGGACCTAAGGAACATTTTTAAATACAAAAGCTTACCACCGGAATTAGTCCTAGGTATTGCGAAATTTTTATCTAAAAGTATTGGGCTAAAAATTACATCGTGGCGTTGACACCATTCGGTGTGAATCGTGAACCGATGCTGCTATAACAATGTATTATACCTCGTTTTATTCCTCTACGTATCGAGATTTAAATGACCTTATAAAATTTTGCCACAACTCCACTCCTTTTTTTAAAAAACTAGTACAAAGAACGATTTTTGGGCAAAAACATTTTTTTGGTGAAACGTCTGTAGGTATAGTTTATTAGTTTATTTATAGCTGTAGTCTCAGCTCACATCGAAATGATTAAAGTGTCGACGGGTTGGATATTTCATAACAATTATATCATACGTTGACAACTTTCTTCTATCTTCAACCGTTTCTGAGATAAATAGAAAAAACTAAAATCAGGGAGACGTTTGAGGGGGGAGGGGGGAGCGTACATGGGATCCACGGGGAACTTTCCAGATATATTCAGGGGGACTTTATTTGCAGATACATAAGTATACAAGGTTATTTTCGTAAGGTTAGTTCATACAAAACCTCTAATGGGGTGGATCAGACCATCAAACTGAACAACTTTCATTATGGGACCAACCTCGAAATCATGAAAAAAATACCAGCTGTTCCATAAAAAAGTACAATGCCTACCTACTCCATCGAAATGTATGAAAGAGCTGATATTTTTTTTCCGCGATTTCAAGGTTAGTCCCATAATGAAAGCTGTTCAGTTTGATGATCTAATCAACCCCACGTGAGGTTTTGTATGAACTAAAAATAACCTTGTATTGAGAACTAAGTATATTTACTTAATACACGCAACCGCATTTAATTAAATTTCTCTTGTGCTACTCAAGTTACACACAGGAAACTGGCAACCAGGGTAACGGATATCAGTTACTCTGCCTTAAGTACTCGCAAGACTAAAGATGTCAAGTTCCATCGAAAGTTTTACCAACTTCGTCTTCCTATGGTTGGTTAAGCCCGGGCGACTCACTCAGCAGAGAACGACTAACTTGTCTGGACTTAATTAACGTCATAACTACGCAGCCTGCAAATATACACTGGATACTAGGAATCCATATTGTTCACAGTTTCTAGATGGGCTTTGATGGCGTATGCTCACGACATAAAAGTGCAAAAAGTACTGCGTTTGGTGATATGGTAGGGTGATCCTTCTGAACCCTTCCATCAGCCATTTTTGATGTCCCCACTGCTGGGGCACAGGCCTTCCTTATGGGTGGTAAGGAGGACGGGCCATAACCCACCACGCGGGCCCAATGCGGATTGGTGGGTGTTAACAACTGCAAATGCAGCCGGGACCAACGGCTTAACGTGCCTTCCGAAGCACGGAGGAGCTCGAGATAATAAATGTTTGGTCACCCATCCCATGACCGACCCTTGCGAACGTTGCTTAACTTCCGCAATCGCTGGGCCAGGCGCTAAACCACTGCGCCACCGAGCTCCGCTGCGCCTCTGAACCCATAGAAGGCTTAAATTATTTTAGTAGGGGAGCCATCTTGGATTTTTGTATGAGACGGAGTTAGGTATAAGTAGTTATAACACAATGTTTTTTCGTATTTTGACTTTTTTTCCAAAGCCGATGTATCAAATGTAGGTAAGGGCTTCTTGAGCTGATTCATAATACTCGTATGTACAATATGGCAACTCAGAAGCCCTTTCGTTTTGTACCCCCCACGACAAGATTTGGAAAAACAAAATCCTTACAAAAAAAGATTGTGTTATATTATAACTCCCTCCCATACAAAAATCCAAGATGGCTCCCCTACCTAAAATTATCTAGGGGCTCAGTACCCTTAGCACGAACAGCTATCGAAAAAAATAACTCGCGTAAAATCATTCGATAGTGCAATTTTGTATTGAAAATTTGTACAACGCCATCTACCGCCGAATAGCGAAACTAAAATTTCCATAGATAATTTACTATCGAGTAGTTTTACGTGCGTTATTTTTTTCGATAGCTGTTTCGTGCTAAGGGTACTGAAGGTTCCCTGCCCTCGATCACGAAACGCCATTGGCAAACGCCACAAATTAAAGCTCATCGTGATTATCTACATAATAATACTGTGTTCCTACATAAATTCCATTGTCTGTAGTCTGCCTTCGATACATACTTTTCACTATGTCAAACCAATTATGCGTTCATATAGTAGGAAACCTCCAGCTTAGTGTCTTATTTTTTAAATAATAATTTATCAAATTGATTTTTATCGTCACAGTAAACGTATATGTATAACCCTATAATGAAAGCATTAGTTTTATTTGCAAAAAGGAAAACAGTAAGGTTTTAAAAGCATTTTCAATAAAGAACACTGATCCTGTACATCAAACAAATTCTATGTATAATTCAATTGAGTTGTTTAAAAGGTTTGAATTATTCAAGCCGAACCTTTACTAAAACAAATTGAATGTTATTATACTAGTAAATTGGATAATTTAATTAATTTGAAGATAATTAGTAAAGTTTAGTACAGCTCAAAGAAAATATCTACACAAAACAAATTACAGTATAGATTTTAATATTAATTTAATAGTTTCCAAAATTTGAAGGAAGTTCGTTAAACAGATTTAGTTAGTGGAAGTAATTATTATAATTGCGTTTACTAAAATATCGAGGATTTTCACAAAATTAGTTTTCGAAAATATGGTACACTTGACTAACGTTTTGGATTTGCTTTTTAAACTAAAATGTTTCAATTTCAAATACTGTTTTACTATTACTTTAAAAAATCACAACATTTCTTACTAGAAGTGTATCAATTTTGATAAAATTTAATCCATCACGTCATAAAAGTCTATAAATCATGGAGTTATCTGTGATGTATTTTAACTGAAAGAAACTGAGAAAAAAGTAACATCATTGTTTCATAATTTACAGTTTCGATATACATAAAAGTATATTATAATATAATGAAAAGAATTAGATAGATAGAAGTCAGATATTTTTTTGTAACTGTGCTACACAGGAAACCTCTTCTGACCAACGAGCGATTGAAAAAGGGATGTATTTAATAGCACTTTAAATTTGACGAAAACAGCTATAAAATAGTACTTAAGCACTTTAAAATAATAATAGATCTTTAATATAATATTATCACTTAAATAATCATGAACCAAATTTACAAAATTAATATACACTCTAAAGTAATAATTTCATAGACAACTTAATTAAAATACCTACAAAAATAATGGTTTGCACTTTAACTATGTTGAAATTGAAACGAAGTAGAGAGTAGTTAAAAATAATTGAATTAACCATAAAAATAATGATTTCCACTGTAAATATGCTTAGCTTTAGCTAATACTTTGCACTATACAATTTAATTTTATAAGTTTAGTCAAGCTTTAGTACTTATTGTGTAGTGTACGTAAGTAGTTGATAATAAATTGCTCGCTAAGTAGGTACATAATGTATAGGTTTAGAAAATTCACACTTACCGGTTGAAGCTGAGGTTCTATAGTTTATTTACAAATAATAACCTCAGTAAAATATAGTTTGTTGTAGACGTTGTAGTAGGCAAAAAAGTCCAATTTTTGCTCTTGAGGTTGAAGTTTGTAATAGATGTTATAAAATTAAATTGTATAGTGAAAAGTATTAATTCTAAAGCTAAGCATATTAACAGTGGAAATCATTATTTTTATGGTTTATTCAATTATTTTTAAAGCTAAGCATATTTATAGTGGAAACCATTATTTTTATAGTTGATTCAATTAATTTTAAAGCTAAGCATATTTATAGTGTAAACCATTATTTTTAAAGTTCATTCAATTAATTTTATAGCTAAACATTTTAATGTGTGTAGCATTATTTTTAAAGTGCGTTTATATATTCCCCATTGAAAAATACAAATTTTGCTAGCACGAATGAAGTATAGAGCGCTCGACGCCAACTGAAGGATTCAAATAACCGACCAAGTGCGAGTCAGACTCGCGCACGAAGGGTTCCGTACCAAAAAACGGCAAAAAAACAAAACACGTTTGTTGTATGAGAACCCCCCTCAATTATTTACTTTATTATATATTTAGTATTTGTTGTAATAGCGGCAACAGAACATCATCTGTGAAAATTCAACTGTCTAGCTATCACGGTTCATGAGATACTGCCTGTGACAGACAGACAGACAGATGGACAGCGGAGTCTTAGTAATAGGGTCCCGTTTTTACCCTTTTGGTACGGAACCCTAAAAAGGGCCCCTAGAAACGTACTCGTACACGTTAGTACTATTATATAATCTGTGCTCGTACTACAGAATATTTTTAGACCTATGAACGTATTTTGCAGTGCTGACTTTTGCGTGGGTGATCACTGAGGTTTCACACCTACACCGTTTATTTAACTTTTTATTAATACTAATTTATCGCTAGCAGTTTCCTGACACCCACGTTGTAGTATTGATTACCAGAGATTAAAGCTATATTCGGTAGATTTCTCGTTTTGGAGGTTAAGTGCTCGTTTATGGAGTTAAAAGGTTCTAATTAAAAGATAGTTTGCACAAGAAAGTAGTAGTGTCATGTTACGTTACAAATATAGGGCTTGAACTGAAACTACAAACGAATATTTGGATAAAATAAGACATTCTCAGACCTCACACCTGGAAGGTACTTAATTGAATGTGAAAATAAATAAAGAAAAAAAATTGTTCTGAGTTTGCATCCGTATAGTGTTAAATTTCAATGGATACTGCGCAAGTTTGCAATCTTTGCTAAACACCCGAATGATGTGTAAAATCAAACTTTGCAGAACCACATTCACCTAATAATAAATAAAAAAAAACTTTAAAACAAGCAAAAGGCTGGGTGCAAGTCGACCTATATAAATCGGTGATACGCAAAAGGCGTGGTCTCTCGTCATTCAGTGTCCCTTCTTAGACCTTTAATATATTATTTATTCTGGGCTTTTAATTAACTTTTTGTGTTCAAACGAGCTTGCGGATTCTATATTGGTAAATCGGATCGGATGAAGGATTAAGCTTCGGCAAAATTCTGGGACTTGTTAAAAATCTTCTTGAGTTAAAACTTTGTCTGAATGTTTTCTTTTGTTTTGTTAGCATTTATTTTTACATAACTGCCATTTTGGAATATACGTATAATAATGATAGGTAGGTACCTACTTAGATTCAAACAAACATTTTTTCTCTTCAATAATATCTAAGAAGTTTACAATGTCTCTTTTGAAAGTAGAAATAATTTGTGTAATCTTCTAATTTTTTACATACAGTTATTCAACTGTACCCTTACTGTACCTTACTACCTATACCAAACTATACCTCACCTTTTTTTAAATGTAAACAAATATAATAATAATCTTTATTTATTTATAAACTTCAGTTGTACAAATTACAATGTGTCACTGAAGAATTATTTTTGAATTATTATTGTTTTTACATTTTCGTTTATGTTTTTCAAAGTATAAGGATGCAAATTAACATTGAAGTGTGATTTGTGAAGTTACTTTATGAATTTCATCTACTAATAAATAAATGTTATGTTAGTTTCAAATAAATCTTCCAAGCATAAGGAATCTGACAAAAGTGATAAGACTGATAAGAGATAAGCAATACAAGAGACTTTATTTTCACGGTTAACGTTCGAAAAAGTAATGAAATTGATACCGAAAATTAATTACCGAATCACTATTGAGATAAGCCTAAAAGGTTGGCGCTCGTAAAAATGGCCACAAACGTTGGTACTTTAATCAGAATCGTAAATTAAATAGACTATCAAAAGGTTCTTGGAGTTTGAATCGTATGAGGTCACCTTTATCGAAGATTTGTGATTTTTTTGGAACACACAACTAACAATATGTGAGTCGTATAGAATCAAAGGCGGCAAAGTAGGTAGATTGTCAAAAATGACTTATTGATACAGCAGCATTGCAAATTTTAAACGTCATCGACTGTTCAACCGATTAATAATCAAAGGCGGCCATTTCCTCTAGTAAATTGAACTGCAAATCTCTTATTAGAATCAAAGACGGCTTTCTTTCATACAAAATCCACGAAAATCCGCCATCTTGATTTTTTCTTTTTCGATTTACCATAAATTAGTAAAATCGTAAATTGCCGCCTTTGATACTATACGACTCATGTAAAATGTGACCTTATTTATTTTATGTGTAAGTACCATATACAACATGTAACAAAAAATGCCGAATATGGTAGATAGGGACCATCAAACTGAACGACTTTTACTATGGGACCAACTCTGAAATCGCGAAAAACAATCAGCTGTTTCATACATTTTGAAAATTTTGGTATGAAACAGCAGTTTTTTTCGCAGTTTCAGTGTTGGTCCCATAGTAAAGGTTGTTTAGTTTGATGGTCCCTATCTACCATATTCGGCTTTAGGTTATTTTTAATTTTTAAATTATTTTTATAATTATAGTGCTATACTAACGGCCGCCCGCGACTTCATCCACGTGGACCCTAGGGAACCTTTGACCAGTATAAAAAGTAGCCTATATGTTAATCCAGGTCATAATCTGTCTACCAACTACTAACCAAATTTCATGCAAATCCGTTCAGTCTTTTAGGCGTGAAGAGGTAACAAACCAACACATACGCACACACACTCAAACTTTGGCATTTATAATATTATACATATATATTATAGTACGATATCGTAATAATAGGAAGTAGGATATGTTATTATGTTGCTTTTCTATAATTTAATAAACAAGTTGTCTCAGGATATGCTCGGATATCGAACTTTGTATTGTATATTCCAGCAAAAAAAAAATATCACATAATTCAACTTCTAAATCAAAAAGTTATTTTGATTTTTGTCCGGCAAGTCGAAAACATTTTTTTTTTCAAAATTTCTCAAAAACTACCCGTCCGAATTTAAAATTCAAGTGCCATGCGATAGATCACCGCACCTTACACATTTTGACACCTCTTTCATAGAGATATCTCCAATTTTGACCGATCTGCCGCACTTTTGGATGAACATCGGGCACATACACTGGTCACAGCTGGTGATCACGTCAACATTTTCAATGTTAAAAAATTAAGCATAGTCATTATCAAATAAGGAAAAACTATTTGTAACAATGCTTTTATTTTTAGGCATATGCTGATAAAAAATATTATATTTCATACGAAGGAATAAAATAAACGTACGTCGTAATATATCATCGACCACAGGAATTGTAAGTTTACGACTCCTTCTCGTGAATTCGCATAAATCTCTGCGATTTTTTTCTATTGATAAGCTTTGCGTCGCGGTGACTAATTTGGTGTGCAGTCTCATTTCCCAATTCGTGATAAATCTCTTTTAATGCGGTTTAGACTGATTCTTAGAAAACTAATATTTATGGCGCTATTTTATAAACCACAAACTATTTTCACCAACGGACTCTAAAAACATAATTCAGTATTCTTGCATCAGGACTGGAAACATTTAAATTAAATTTATAAATTCGTTTGAGTACGCGTACATTTTTTTTTATTTTTTTTTTAAATATTTGACAACATCACATACATTGCTCCGATTCCAAAGTAAGTAGCTAAAGCACTTGTGTAATGGAAATCAGAGACAACGGTGGTATGACAAACACCCAGACCTGAGACAATATAGAAAAGTTCATTTTCTACATTGACCCAGCCGGGGATCGAACGGGACCTCAAGAGATGGTGACTGACGCCTTGAAAACCGGCGTGCAAACCACTCGACCACGGAGGTCGTCACATTACACAGATGCACTTCAGATTATAAAACAAAAAATAAATAAAATAGTGATGTTTTTTTATTCAAAAATAGGGAAACAGTTATTTCCTAGGAAGAATGTCGCTATTTTAACCCACCACAGTCTGCGTAGATTTTTGGCACCAAATGCATAAGGGCACTTTACGTACGTTACATTACAACACAATGCACGTTCAATATTTAATGATTCGATTATTCCGTCAATAGCTAAACTGACAATCGAATGCTACCTGATTTATCGAAATCGCGTGATTCAATGTGCGAATGACTGTATCGATACGCGCTGCATCATTCGAATGGGTTTCCGCTAATTTATTGCCTACAATCGGATGATAATCGATTTCATTAAGCTTTCACTACCAGGGGCCATGCAAACAGCGGGGAGTTGTACAATGCCCAGTATTTTCCGGGGAATTGTGCAAAATATTCGGTACAAAGGGAACGGTCGGGCTCTAGACAGGTTTGCGGTAATGAACGAGCGTTTGTTATACTGAAGGAAATGGTGAGGGAAGATTATGGCGTGGTCAAAGTTACGGTCTAGTAATAAAATTTGTATAGGCGTCAATTAGAGGGTTAGCTTGAAAACAAAAAAATAGGTAGGGTGGTAAAATAGCAGTTTGTTGGTAATCAAGAGAAGTATCTATAGGTGAAGTGTAAAAAAATAAACAAAATATTAGAAACATGACTGCTCTGCCATTAACGGACTAAAAAGTTAATTTACAAGTGTCATTGCAGTTTTGTGGAACATTTTTTAATCAAAGTGGTCTCCCACTGCAATGACACTTGTAATTTAATTTTTTGAGTTAATTTTTGGCCAGGGCTTCGTTCGCAGGTCGTGTTTTTAATCTTTTTCATTTTTTTTCACATTATTAGTAATAATTAACATTATTTTGGAATGTGCTCATCAAGACCTTTCATTTGATGCCCATATTGTAATAATGAAAAAAATATTAGTTAAGGCATTTAGAAGTTATGGTGGAATAAAGAAAGTCACATACCTAATATACAAACATACATGAGACCCTGAGCACGTCATTACACTCTCTGTTTTTAGGGCAGTCGTGTAATAAGTATTTTTACACTTACATTACATTTACAATTTCGGAATGTAAGTGAAAGTTTATTAAGGTTGAGCAGGTATCAACAGCTGACATTAGCGAATGTAGCTTTTAACAATAAACTGCATTCGTGACTCTAAAAAAAATGTATAAAGTCTAAATTCAGCTTTCTTATTTATAAGCCACGCCGTTAACTCAACTTGGATCTAGTTCGCATGTTATTAGGTCCAAATAGTTATAAAAAAATGGAATCGAAGATACAGAATACAGATGAACTAAAGAGGTGGATGTAAAAAGGGTTGAAAAAAGGTCAGTGGATAAAGCAGAACAAAAACCTAACCAGTAGCCGATACCATACAGCTGAATGTTACAGCTTACAATCACACAGTCTGCCAAGTTACTTTTAATCCCTTTTTAACTTCATCAATATAATATCTTATCGTAAGTTTACTTAGTTCATCATCATCAGTATATTTTCTGTCACTGCTGGATCACATGATTTCCTTTTGTGGATAAAGAGAATGTACAATGACCCACCATGTTGCCCAATGTGGAAAGTTTGGTGTTAACGACTGGAAATACGGCCAGGGCGTTGGTCCAGGGGACGTATTTTTGAATCACTCTAAATTAATCTTAAATTCATGCACGAAAGCAAAACGTATACGAAATCAATTTCGATTGCTCCCAATTTTACGTATTTTTGAAACAATAGAAATGATTGTTGCCCTAAAACTCGAATCTTATAACATTTTTCAGTTCACGCAGAAAAATTAAAAACCGGAAAGCCATAACTAATTGATTTTAAAAACCGGTGTTGAGTTAAGGGGGAACGGAACGTAAATTAAAAAGTTATAATGTCATTGTCTGTCAGTCATTTGATTTTGATATTTCTCTCTCTCTCTCACGTCATTTCTACTGGTAGAATATCGAAAACGAGTGGGTCGGACCACTCGTTGCAAAATTCACGAGTATGAATATTCAAAAATAGTGATTTTAGGGATTCGCATACTAATCTTGCGATTTTATATACGATTTGGGATTCTAATGATTCAAAAATCGACCCCCTGTACCACTCCATAGTATAATAAGAGCACTTGCGACCACCGTCCGACCGACCATAGCAAATGTTTTTTTACCACGGCAATTGCAGGCCAAATGCTCTAAGCTACGGCCACCGAAATCATTGCTTAGTTATAAATGGCTTTTAAGGTAAGACGGGTGCTTGAGGAATGAAGTAAGTAATCTCAATAAAAAGGAAACTATTTTGACAATGATTGCTTATCAGATTATTATCAAACCGCGCAAGTTGTAAAA
Source organism: Agriphila straminella (assembly GCA_950108535.1). Classification (NCBI taxonomy): domain Eukaryota; kingdom Metazoa; phylum Arthropoda; class Insecta; order Lepidoptera; family Crambidae; genus Agriphila; species Agriphila straminella. The sequence goes on from OX467312.1 coordinate 12,765,439, forward strand.
GACGACTGGACGATAATGGCTTTATTATGTTGAATAACGTATTGATTTTACAGGGCTTTATTTCATTGATTATATTACTCTTTACCTTCGAGGTTGGTTAAACAGTTGCTTTTACGATTCTGACCGTCATAAATTGTACGTATAACCATTACTCATTAGCGTGCAAGAAATTTAAAAAAAAAATAGAAATATGATATTTTTGTTTTATAACACGTAGGTGTACTCAATATACAAATAGTATGTCATGGTGTATATTTTCTCGACACAAAGCCTCTTGTATAATTATGTACTGGACAAGCTGCCAGTTCCCAGGCTGTGGCGTCATTCAGACAACTCAATCATCTCGGCTGCCATCCCGAACGTTACGGAAAATTGGAATTTGTCACCCTTTATACGTCTGATCTTCCTCAGCTTCGCGCAATTTGCTCACCATCTTTGATTGGAGTGCGTAACCGGATATCCTACCGAGGTTATCGTTTTCTTCCTCTTTCACGGTGAATGAATACAACCTTATTGAGTTTCAGGTGCTTTTTGATGTCCTGATTTATTTACACCCTGTTTTCATATTGGATAAAGCTGGGCCTCAAAATTGTTATTGTAAGCGCTGGTTTATTCGGTTAGTGGTGGAAGATTTTTTTTGAGAATTTCATGGGGATGCATGCAGTGCCATGGAGCTTTATAAGCTGTGTAATAGCGGTTATAAAAAAAAACGTAACTTACGCTATAGACATTAGTACCTACTATTATAATTATTCTGTGGCTATAGCCAACGTGTAGTACAATCACTAACAGAACTCAAAAGATCAATCCAATTTGTCAAATTATCACTGGCTATTTTTGAAATAAAGTACCTACTGGTAGATGTTTGCACATATTATAACATTTTTTTTCTTTTTTTAGGCCGCATAGTTTTCGACTTATGATGAAAAATGTAAAAAAATACCGTTCCCCCCCTTATCTCCGAAGTTTGCAAAGAGAAAAATCTGAAATAATTTTATGTGATAGTAGTTTATGTAAAGAGTGATGTCTCAATAAAACACACTTTTTTAGAAATTCTAAAAACAATCAAAAAATTCATTAGTTCCTCTACCAGTCAACAGACCTAAGAATAATTAAATTAGTTCCACTATCGGTCAAGAGATGGCGCTGACCTAAGAAAAAAATAGTTCCACTATCGGTCAAGAGATGGCACTGACGTAATACTGCAATAATAATTTTATTATTCCATTCTGTAGTGTATTTATTATGATGGTAATGGTACGGAAACCGTCGGTGCGCGAGTCCGACTCGCTCTTGACTGGTTTTTTTTTTAATTAAGACGAATACCCACATATAAAAGGGCTTACTTAAAATAAATTTTACTGGTTCAAGTAATTATGTTATAATTAAATTACTTAAAGGTGCGTTCCCACCTGTGCGTGCTACCACGCACCGCAACGAACCGCGCGAGGACGAACACGGGCGCACAGGAACAAACTCGAACGCACCGCGGCGAACGCGTCGTTTCCCACGGTGTGTGGTGCGCTCTCGTGCGTCTCCAGACGCACAGCTGGGAACGCACCTTAACTGGTATTCTTTTTACAGAAATTCTGTTCAATTTTTAAAGATAACTACAAGTAGTAGATACTATTTTAGTGTCATCCGAAACCTATGAAACTAACCTTAAATCTCTTACTAAATGATAATTTTTTATAAGAAACAACTTTAAATCTATTTCATTTAAGAATGAATTACCTATGCAAATTATTTGAGACTACCGCAAACTATGTATTACCCCATTAGTCGAATGAACGACCATTCAGTTTAATTGCCCAATGTGTGAATGTGCAAAGTTTGCTAACTCATCAATTACAGCAAATTAAATATTTTTACACTAAAAACAGGTTTACGCAGTTAAAAATGATAGTTGTCTGTACCCTTAGCACGAACAGCTATCGAAAAAAATAACTCGCGTAAAATCATTCGATAGATACATTTTGTATTGGAAATTTGTACAACTCCATCTATCGCCGATAAGCGAAATGAAATTTTCCATAGAGAATTGTCTATCGAGTAATTTTACGTGCGTTTTGTTTCTCGATAGCTATTCGTGCTAAGGGTATCGAATGCTTGAAGAATGCTTTCTCAGATTTATATTAAGAAGTAGCTAATCTGTATGCACTTTGTTTAATGTTTCTTGTTAGGTTACTTTAAATTAACTCCAAACACCTATTTTGTATGTCTTTTGTTAAGAACTAGAGCATAGTTTTATATTTCGCCGACAAACTGTTATGCAGTTTGGCGAAAGTTAAATGTATTATTTTTTCTATGTTTTTCAGTAATAAATAAATTAAAAAAAAAAAAAAAAAAAACCCGGCCGGGCAGAAATTGAAATGATGAATTTTAATTTCTGTGACGGGTCTGGGTGTTACTATGTATAAAAAGTATATATTTAAAAGTATATAAGTAGTATATCAGTTGTCTAGCACCCATATTACAAGCTTTGCTTAGTTTGGGGCTAGATGGCGCTGTGTGAAATTGTCCAAGCATTTATTTATTTATTAAATTAGCACCTACCTTAATAAATCAAGTTTAGTGTAAAAAATTCAAGCGTCTTAACTTCACTTGTATACGCTCGTCAGTAACTATGTCTGAAAGTCACATTTTTTGCAACGAAAAGTCGAACCGTCTATAAAGTTTAGGTACTCTTGTTAGCGTAGATTTGACATTTGGAACTGGTAAGTCATTTGTTAAATCCAAATTACAAAAATAGAGTTTTGAGAAAACTACACTTGAGTCATGTTTAAACAGAAAAATAAGGTCTAATTATTTTTGTTTGTTTAACAAAAACAAAATAAAATACAATGATGTTATGTGACGTTATGTTATCAATTTTTCATTTGATCAAACTCCTTTCCTAGTCAACATATCAGCTGTAAGATACTGCTGGGTATAGGCACAGTATTATAAAAAGACTGTGGTAAAGGTCTTCCCTCAAGGATCTCCACAACGATTGGTCCTGCGCTATCCGCATCGAGCGTCTTCGCGCGACCATTACCAGCCCCCTGATTTTGTAACTCTGTTGCAATCAGCTTCTGATTGAAACTTACAGAAATCGCAATTACATTGCTGCTTTAAGTAAGATAGTAAATACTAAATAAAGCAACAATGTTTTTTTTTCTTATCTTTTACTATTTGCGATCGGTCGCCAGACCATAAGCGAATTTGTTGGAAGGAAGAAGGACGAGTATATAATAGTAAAGTGGTCATCACCGCTTCTCCTAATTAATTATGTGGCCTCTTTTTAGCCTTTTCACCACCATTGTCGGATCTATCAGCTCTGTAATGAGAGTGTTTGGGTAAAGCAACAATGTAACTGCGATTTCTGTCAGTTCCAATCAAAAGTCTGTTGATTAGTTACAAAACCAAAGGGCAGATCGTCGTCGGTCCACCTTGTCGGGGGCCTACCCACGGAGCTCTTTTCTTAATATTTTGTCTTATTTTCAGTACCCTTAGCAAGAACAGCTATCGAGAAAAAAAACGCACGTAAAATTGCTCGATAGACAATTCTCTATAAAAAATTTCATTTCGCTTATCGGCGATAGATGGCGTTGTACAAATTTCCAATACAAAATGTATCTATCGAATGATGTTACACGAGTTATTTTTTTCGATAGCTGCTCGTGCTAAGGGTACAGGAGCCAACAGGGAACTGTACCAGCTGGACCTGGCAACATCAACCCACAGATGCAATGAAAGTCTTGCAACTGTTGACCTTTATGGGGATGCTACAATGATAATGAAATGGAAAACATTCCATAATCAACATAGATTTTTTAATCCATAAAACAAAAGTAATATTCAAATCGAAAAACTGTTTTTCGTGTACGTCACACACACACAACAAGCGTCATCCTTTTTCCGGAAAATGCTCAATCATTGGATGACAGTTTTTTTGCTGGCGTTAATATTGAATCCATAAGCTTGCAGTGCAGCACAAGTGTCATTCAATGGGGTGCGTCAAGCAAGTGACGTGTGTGGCACTGATTGGTTATTGTGAAATAATGGCCGACCTATAAAACGTTTTCGGCCATAGAGCTAATGATGGATTAACGGGAATATTAAGGGTTATTAATGTAACAATATCGTTATTAATAATAATTTTGAGAAAATTGACTGTTTCATTGAATTTATAACGGAATAGAAAATTCTAGTGTTTTTTTCTTATCTAGCTTGATATTACATAGTCTTTAATAAGAAACATATTGGTGACTTAAAGGAAAAAACAAGCATTGCATAAAGACGTTTCTAATGCCTCTAATATAGGGTTTTCATAACTTTAAATTAATACTTTTTGGTATAGGTACTCGAATTAATCGACGACGATCCCTTTTCTACATATTCGAGATTCTACACAATATGGATTCCGCTATTCAATAAAAAAAATCTGATGGCGTAAATAAAAAAAAAATCGGATGGCGTAAATTCTGATGCAATAAAAATAATACCGATTCAATACCATTTACATATCAAGTAAAAGAAGAACGCATCGATTGGAAAACAAAATGTGAATAAAACTGTAGGTCTTGATCTCGCAAATTATTTATTTGCAAGAAATTTCTAGCAAATAACTCTATGTCACGAATGCTGTCATAAGGACGTCTTTTGCCTGACACCGCCAGAGGAGGGTAATCACTTTGCTATTTTATTTTTCCAGTAAATTGGTCAGATTTTTGTACGTGAAACATTGTGGCAGCTCGTTAAAAATAATGAGAGCAGTGTCGGTGATAAATAATAGTTGTGTCGTACGTTTTCCGATGTAATTACATGGTTTTACGAGTTTGCTACTTTTTTTTCTCAAACATGCTTGGAAATTCGATCATTATTGTGACAACCTTCTTCGTGCTAAATCGGAGTTTACGGACTGACCTAAACCGCGCCGGCAATCTTAGTATGAGAATCCATTACTAACGTGTAATAATGGATTTTCATACAAAAATTGCCGGCGTCTGACCGGCAATGTTTCTATTAAAACTCATTACGCACGTGTAATTCAGAAATGGAGCGAACTTTTTAATGAATAACGAATAATGGGTATCAAATGAAAGGCCTTGATGAGCGAGCACAATCCAATTTTTTTTTTTTTAATATTAGGTATATGGGTATCAAATGAAAGGCCTTGATGAGCACATTCCAAAATTATGAAAAAAAGGAAAAAAAAAAGAAAAAAAACCTTTTTTTTAATACCTAGGTATATGGGTATCAAATGAAAGGGCTTGATGAGTACATTCCAAAATTATGAAAAAAAAACGAAAAAAAAAAGAAAAAAAACTTTTTTTTTAATACCTAGGTATATGGGTATCAAATGAAAGGTCTTGATGAGCACATTCCAAAAATATGAAAAAAAAAGAAAAAAAAGAAAAAAAACTTTTTTTTTAATACCTAGGTTATGGGTATCAAATGAAAGGTAGATGAGCACATTCCAAAAATATGAAAAAAAACCAAAAAAAAAAGAAAAAAAACTTTTTTTTTAATACCTAGGTATATGGGTATCAAATGAAAGGTCTTGATGAGTACATTCCAAAAATATGAAAAAAAAAGAAAAAAAAAAAAGAAAAAAAACTTTTTTTTAATACCTAGGTATATGGGTATCAAATGAAAGGTCTTGATGAGCACATTCCAAAAAATGAAAAAAAAAACAAAAAAAAAAAAAAATCTTTTTTTTAATATTAGGTATATGGGTATCAAATGAAAGGCCTTGATGAGTACATTCCAAAAAACTGGAAAAAAATAAAAAACGAAAAATCTGGAGAAAAAAAAATTTTTTTCAACACGGGTAATTTATCAAATGAAAGGCCTTGATGTGCACATTCCAAAAAAATAAAGAAACTGGCTCCTTTCTTCTTTTTTCAATTTTTTGCTTTAATTTTAAATAAAAATTAAAAGTTCTTGGTTTGAATTTCCGCGCATTATTTGAGAAAAGTACTATACAAGCCTTGGCCGCAACTAGGCATTGATGGACTCACGTATGTGTGCCTCGGCTTCGCCTCGGCCCACATTTTCACGTTCGTCCTTCAATGCCTGTCTTGCGTGCCGCTGCAGTAATGTACTATACTATTGTTCGGCTTCGAGCCTATAAAACGTAAAAGTAATTTTATGTGAGCGATTTTCTTTCTTAATTACATACATACATACCCATATATACTCACGCCTGTTTCCCATGGGGGTAGGCAGAGACTATGGATCAATCTTTTCATACATGCCCTGCAGTTTTTGTCACTACGTACACCAGCCTTTTTTTTATTAAAACCTCTATTTGGTCCGCGTAGGTTTTTCTGGGATGCCCTTGCGCAAACGTTCCTTCCACATTCGCACAATATATCTCTTTCATAAATTATTTTCTTAATTAAAAAATTAAAAATTAAAATTTACTTTCTTAATTAGTGCTGGTATAATAAGTATGAGAAAGGCAACAAAGGCTTTTATTTAGTACCTACCTATTTACAGACTTTCTTTATATTTGTTGAAAAAATCAATGGAATTTAATCAATGTAGAAAACTTCTCAAGCTTACGCGCTTACTAGCCCCGTGACCAACCACGGCAGCTGCAAAAGGTGCCGAAACGTCGGGAAAATCAAAAATCAAACCAAATACCAACTAATTACCAAAGTACTTTCAATAAAACCGCGCTAGTATCCGTTAATAGTGTTTTATTTCAATGTAGAAAAATCAAATTTATATTTTCACTCGATAGTGAAAGTAGTGGTAGTAGTAATCGTTATGTTATCAAAATGTGCTATTTACAGGTCAAAACTTAGCTTTTTGTATCTGAATAAGGTACACTATCTGATTAAGGTACACAGGTGAACAAGTTTTTAGCTTCATGATGAGTCACATACTAATGATAAATGTTTTTCGGTATATGCAATAAAAAATTTACCAACATATTGAGTTGAACTTTAGAACTGAAATAAATAATCGAAGTGCAACGAAAACTTTATTATGCCGTGGGGAAAATTGATGGGAAAACACCCCTTTTATTATGGAATATCAGAAAAGAGCAGGGCTAACTGGACAGTTATCCAAACAACCCCAGCAATGGAAGGTATAGATTTTCAAATAATTTGCTTCACAAACGATTTATGGGCACGCGAGGCAATTTTCATTGGAAGTTAACGCGCGTGTTTTGTTGCCCTTTTACACAGTATACATATCAGCTAAAGCAGTAACGAAGCAACATCCAAATGCCCGAATCAGCTCACTCACACAGAAGCACGTCGCTACGAGAGCTCTAAGCAAGGTTCGGCCTATTAACCCGCCAGACGTTTAGTACTAGTAGTTGGAAAAGTTCGCGTGCTTTTTGTACTATAAATAATAAATATAAATCTGTTGAATCGTTTTGTTTGCAGTAGTAGGTATTCGACAAAGCATCTTCACCATATACATTACAAATCTTTCTTCGAGCACTAGCAGCATTCATTTTTTTTTCGTTAAGAGTCTGAACCCTTATCGAAAAGAAATTGCAAAACCTATCTAACAAAAAATATGAAAAGCAAGAGAATTACTTGTATCAATTTGTTTTAATTTTACCGCTATTACCAGAATGTCAGCTGTCAAACAATATATTCTTCTTCTTATTTTGGCAATCTACTCCTCTTCAGGGAGTAATTTTTGCCAGTGTCAAGTGTTAAATAATTCAGTGGTATTGTTTCAGTTTACATTAGAATGTGGGTGCATCGCCTTCCAATGTTGCTTGGAGCATTTGGCATCAAATATATCGATACAGTTTACTCGGTAAGTCCTGCTGAGGTAGCCACCACTACAATAAAAGTCTCAGCTTCACACAACCAAGATCGCGCCTATTTCAATTATCCCACATATTGTTCAGTTGCGTAGACACTTGTACCACAAAACTGTCCACTATAAACAATTTGCAAATAATTAAAATAGCCACCGAACTGAACTCGACGAAATGGCGCCAAAAAACCAAAACAATATGATTACATTCCCGCCTAGGCTTAGTGTTGCCAGAAATATAACACGCAAAATTAATGCTTCAGAAAAGTCCGACTTCCTAGTGCCGCATCGTGTCGGTAAACAGAGTTGAGCTCAAATGCCAGCCCTAGCGCTCAGATTGCGCGTTGAACATTGAATTTGCCACGTAGTTTCCTTACTGCTTTAGCTTATATACTGTGCCTTTGGAGAAGCTCGATGGGGTCGGAGAGACCCCGAGTGCCGGTGAACGGTCAAGTTTTGTAGCCATTAAGATTGACGTTGGAAGCTGACTTAATATTAAGCTTATTGCCCGTGATCGATTCAGTTCTGGTTGATTTAATAACAGGCTTAGGGATATTAAACACATTACCATCCGATCTAAAATATGATATTAAAGTATCACTAAGTAAACTGAGATGATTTTAGAGTAGAGTAGGTTTATAAAAGGTAGTAATTCTAGTAAAGTTTATTCTCATTTTCTACAAATTAAAACATTTAGTTCACTTCTCTGCTGTGAATGACAAACAATCGATTTTCTATTGAATGTGATTCTTCACATGCACTTCTGTACCCTTAGCACGAACGCTATCGAAAAAAATAACGCACGTAAAACTACTCGATAGTAAATTATCTATGGAAATTTTAGTTTCGCTATTCGGCGGTAGATGGCGTTGTACAAATTTTCAATACAAAATTGCAATATCGAATGATTTTACGCGAGTTATTTTTTTCGATAGCTGCACGGCAAAAAAATGTTTTTGATCTTATGAAATAAATAAAATCAAAACCAATTGTATCAAAACAGATAGGGAAAGAGATAAAATAAAAATAAATTTTATTTTAGTTATTATATAAAAATAAAACAGATTATTATTATATAATAATAAAACAGAGAGCAAAATATTCGTCATTCATAGTCATTTGTCGAAATCGCCTAGGCGTCGAATTATTTCCGTTATTAAATCTATGTCGTCGATCATCGTTATTGTTTCGAAATTTCCGAAAAGTTTCGGATGAATTGTTTACTCGAAACGGGATTGTTTCTATAAAGTGTATTAGATGAGGGCGAGAGATTAATAATGAACGGTTATAAAGAGTGGAGCAGGGGCGCGGTGCAGGTCCGTCTAAGGTGGAAATATAAGGGCTTATATTTTACTAGTAACCGCTACAAGTTTAGAATTTAGATATTTTGCATTTTTGTTAAAGGTGAAATAAGAGCTTGCATTTTCTGTTATATTAAAGATCATTCAGCTGATTATAGAAAATAATTATTTTATACGGATAAATGGTAATATAATAAATATGAGTTTTGCTTTATACTTCTTCAATTACCTACTGTTGGAATAGCATAGCAAATGTTAAGATTATAGATGGTTTTTTTTTTAATTATTCATATCCTGTAAGCAACTAAATAAACCAAAAGCAATGACCATGTTGCGGCTTGAGATGAGTTTGAATAACCATCTCATATAATAAGTACTAGTGTTTTCTAGAAAGAAAGAAAAGAACATGTTGGTCAAAATAATTCTTAGCTTAATCCAGTAGCCTGATGTAACCCTATATAGCACGAACATCTAAAAAACGCGAGTAAAAGTACTCGATAAAGCAAAAAAATTGGCGATGAGAAAGGACATCATCCATTTTGGTCCAAATGTGAAAGTGCCGGCCAAAAAGCAAAAGATTTTGTCCACTTAAGCATTTCTTATTATGGCACCGAAGCTGTAGCACCGCTATACTTGATTTTAAATAAGTTCAAAAAGTCTGTCTTTTCATACATTTTGACACAAATGTAAAAAAAGTCGGCCAAAAAGCAAATTCTGATAGATTTTGTCCGCCTTAGCATTTCTTATTATGACACCCAAGCTGGTAGCATCGCTGTACCTACTTGATTTTAATTAAGTTGAAAAAGTCTGTCTTTTCATACATTTTGACACAAATGTTAAGCGGTGCTACAGCTTCGGTGCCATAATAAAAAATGCTTAGGTGGACAAAATGTATCAGAATAAAGCACTTTTGCTTTATTCTGATTTGCCATAATCCTACTATCCTACTATATATGTATATAATATTATAAATGTGAAAGTTTGTGGGTTTGGATGTTTGTTCCTCAATCACGCAAAAACTACTGAACGGATTTGGTTGACATTTGGCACACAGATAGTAGATAGCCTAGATTAAAACATAGGATACTTTTTATCCCGATATTCCTACGGGAACGGGAACCACGCGGGTGAAACCGCGGGCGGCCGCTAGTAATAAATAAGCGATACTTATTTTCTATTAGGCGTTTCCTTACGCATTTCAGTGCCGTATCCACCCATCCCTACACTTGGTATTCAGTTTACAATATCTTTGTTTAAACTTAAGACCGTCTCACGGATTAGGCTAGATTAATTTTGATGGACTGTACAGAATTGTTTAGTTGACAGGCGGCTTAAAGGGCAAAATTATTTTATAATTTTCCAGTTATAATTCTGAATTGTTTTAATTAAACTTGTGAAATAATAATGGCATCGTTAATGCTTTTCGGTGACGAGGGATTTGTTTAAGACGGATAGTCCTTAAAGTTTATTAATGGATTATAACAAATAAATTGTCGAGGAAGTAATAGGTACAGTTATGTATTTACTCGTGTTATATCGCTCAGGGGTGTGCTATACTAGTCATCATCTAATTAGATAAATAAATACGATCTGTTCACTTATTCTCGATTATAATAGTCGTCTAATGATATATATATTTTAATAACATGTTTTAAATTAATAATTAGATAATGGCTTTCATTAATAGCCTAGATTCAAAGCATTGTACTAGGTACAAAAGTAATTGAAGCTTCTCAGAGTCAACATAACTAACCTACATTATAACTTTTCAATAGACAATAATTAAAGATGTATGTAGGTACCTAAATTATCACAACATATTGGAGCATTTATGAACAACAAAGTAAATAAAATCTTAGCGAAAACAGCGCCACGTAGTGGTATAAAGCAAAAGCAAACGTTTTGTCTACTCGCTATTAGATGGCGCTACTTGTTCCATGTGCGCCTGCGCATCCAATGTTGGATTTGTAGTCAAGATGATCACTAGAGTTGAGTTTTAAGTGTTTGTGTTTTGTAATACACACACATTCTTGCTTTTAAATTTTATAATAACTACATTTGTTTTGTACAATATCTCCGTAGTCTTTTACAACATAAATATTAAATATATTTAATTTAATTTAATTTTATGTGTTAAACAGCTAAACAGGTATCAAGAATTATGTAGTCGGTACCCATCTGTAGATATACAACGTTTACTATGGGACCAACTCTGAAATTGCAAAAAAAAATTCAGCGGTTTCATCCAAAATTTAATAAAGAAAATATTAAAATGTATGATACAGCTGTTTTTTCCGCGATTCCAAAGTTGATCCCATATTTAAAGTTTTTCACTTTGATAGTCCCTATCTATTATTTTCGGCATTAGGGGTATTTTTGTAAAACGTTGTATACAAATGAGAAATAAAAATGTTTTGTTGTGCAAATGAAAAACCTAAACCCATGATTATTAAGATTAACTTAAAAGTACCCACGACCTGACAAGCCATGTTCAAGCATTAACCCACATTTTTGTCATTAGAACAACCCGCATCTGCTTTTCATAATCCACAAATTCACATCCGCAACGTGTCTCGAATTATCACGAACACAGAAACGAACGGATTCCGTTCCATTTTTAAAAGTCAATTGTCGTGTTTGTTTTTTTTCTGGCAACTCCAGAGTTCCGTTCGGGCGTGTGTAATTGGATACGAGCCCGTGAAATCACTAATCCGGCTAATTCTGACAGCCATATGTCACGGAGTAACGACTACGTCGGCGGCATCTTAAGGGCGGGTAATCAACAACAAGCTGTGCTGTGCTATAATTATAGCTGTGCAAGTTAGTGTAAGGCAATGTACGCACTGACAGGCGGCTTGCTTAGCGCCTAGAACTAGGCTCTAGTCACCTACCGTGTAGAGAAGTATAATTATCTATTCTGTGGCGAAGTGAAAGGAACGTTCTGTTATATTGTTTGCAACCAGCCACACTACGCACTTGGCGCCTTCGCTAGCCGCTACACGCGAGGTGCCTCGCTAGGCTCTAGGCGCTAAGCAAGTCGCCTGTCTATGCGTACGTGGCAATATCACGCAGAAAGGTCTACCTATAAATGAATCAGTTACTAGTCGAGCAACAGTAAGTATTTATTTTCCATTATTTTGCAGAAATATATCTTAGCAAAAAATCTTGAATAGTTGATTAGATAATCAAGATTCCTATTCAAGATTTTTTCCTGGATAGGAATAGATAAATTGATATGAAGTAGATACTGCTTAACAAAACGGTGTGGCTTGCACTAGAAAGTCATCATCATCATATCAGCCGCACGACACCTACTGCTGGGTATAGGCCTCCCCTAAGGATCTCCACGACGATCGGTCCTACGCTGCCCGCATCCAGCGGCTTCCCGCGACCTTCACCAGATCGTCGGTCCACCTTGTCGGGGGCCTACCCACGGAGCGCCGTCCGGTGCGCGGTCGCCATTCCAGAACCTTTCCGCCCCAACGGCCATCGGTTCTTCTCGCTATGTGTCCCGCCCATTGCCACTTCAGCTGAGCAATCCTTCGAGCGATGTCGGTTACTTTAGTTCTCTTGCGGATCTCTTCGTTCCTAATACGATCACGCAGGGAAACGCCGAGCATGGCTCTCTCCATTGCACGCTGGGTGACCTTGAGCCTCCTTATGAGACCCATAGTTAGCGACCACCTTTCACTGCCGTAAGTAGTAAAGTATCGTACTAGTATTCGTTTCTAGTACTTGTACAATTTCATCTGTACCCTTAGCACGAACAGCTATCGAAAAAAATAACTCGCGTAAAATCATTCGATAGATAAATTTTGTATTGGATATTTGTACAACGCCATCTATCGCCGATAAGCGAAATGAAATTTTCCATAGAGAATTGTCCATCGAGTAATTTTACGTGCGTTTTTTTCTCGATAGCTGTTCGTGCTAAGGGTACTGCGGGTCTACCGGCTAAAAATAATGAAGTTAATGTTAACTGTAAGTATGTGATACATTGCTTCTTTTCTTTGGCACAAATAAAAACTTACCAAAGAAAAGAAGCAATGTATCACATACTTACAGTTATCATTAACTTCATTATTTTTAGCCGGTAGACCCGCTGTACACTTAGCACGAACAGCTATCGAAAAAAATAACGCACGTAAAATCATTCGATAGTTAAACTTTGTATTGGAAATTTGTACAGCGCCATCTATTCTGCCGTCCGTTAACTAAAAGGGCGCAAAGCCACAAAATCAAATTTTGAAATATAAGCTAAAAACGCGGGAAATATTTGAAAAATATGCCACTTGAAAACCATAGGTCGTACAAAATAAAATTAAACGTTCAATTAAAGCTTGTTAAATTTACAAACTTATGATCATAAGTAATGAAAAATGGAAACTGCATCAGCGCTGGAAAAAACATGGTAACCCAAGAGATTATGACGAGTTCAGGGAGCTCAGAGCTAGACAGCATCGTTTACAAGAAAGCTGTTTCGCACATTTCATAGATACATCCCAAGAATTGATAAAAAAATCACCCAAACATTTTTGGAAATACGTCAAAAAAGTAAAAGAGGATCTTCCAACTACCCTCAAAAACTCACGTACAATAACACTAGTTATAGGAATGGCGAAGATGTTTGTAAGGCTTTCAGTCGGTTTTTTGAGAGTGTCTTTGTAGCATCAGATGGAGCCGGGTCTTCCACATCGATTGAACCTCAGAGTCACGGTAGCGAGCACTTATCTCATATCCAAATAGAAAGAGATAGGGTCCTAAAACTTCTGCAATCTCTGGATAGAAACAAGGGGGCAGGCTGCGACGGTATCCCATCGATTTTCCTGGCTTCTTGCGCCGATAGTCTTGCCACTCCTATCACAATTTTATTTAACAGATCCCTTAAGGAATGTGTCTACCCCGACATCTGGAAGCAAGCCAAAATTGTTCCTATACACAAAAAGGGCTCTAAATCGCTAGTTGAAAATTATCGACCTATCTCTATCCTTAACATCTTTGGTAAACTATTTGAAAAATTGGTCCTTGAACAGATTTATCCTATAATTGCAAAAGGTATTCCGCAATCTCAGCATGGTTTTCTGCGTGGGCGCTCCACAGTGTCAAACTTGGCGTTGTTTTCGAACTATGTTCTTAGTGAAATGGAAAGAGGGGGGCAGGTTGATGTGGTCTACACGGACTTCGAAAAAGCTTTCGACCGTGTGGACCACTCCATCCTTATCCGCAAGCTCCAATGTCTTGGCATTCACGGCGATTTATTGCGATGGGTTCAATCTTACTTAACTAATCGTTCGCTGATGGTCGTTCTTGGCGGATTTAAATCCGATTTTGTCTCTGTCCCCTCTGGGGTCCCTCAGGGATCTCATCTGGGTCCTCTCTTCTATAATGCGTATATTTTTGACTTACATAAAGTACTAACACATTCAAAACATCTATTATATGCAGATGATAAAAAGATATACTTGAGCGTGCGTGATGTTAATGATTGTAAGTTGTTACAGGACGACCTTAATAGTCTATTCAAATATTATAACGAAAATAACATAAGAGTAAACATCGGAAAATGTCAGTGCATAAGTTTTACACGGAAACCAAAGCCAATAATCTTTTCATACAATTTTAATAACATTGCAATTGAGAGGTCTAAGATGGTACGCGATCTTGGAATTTGTTTCGATAGTAAGATGCTTATGTCCACCCACATCGACACCATAGTGGGTAAGGCGTATCGCAATCTCGGGTTTGTCATGCGTACTTGTCGTCCCTTCAATAGCCCCACTTGTCTAAAAATTGTGTACTATGCATACGTGAGAAGTCTACTGGAGTACGCTGCCCCGATTTGGTCCCCATGTTATCACACTTACATTGATCGCCTTGAGGGACTGCAGAAGAAATTTGCTCGGCATCTTAATTTCAAATGTAGAAAACTTCATGTCGGGGCATCGTATGCCGAGATATGTCGCGCGTACAATCTGCTAAGTCTAGCCGAGCGCCGGGAGGTGCTGGACATGGGGCTGTTGTATGACGTCATCTGCGGCGGTCTGGATTGCCCTGAGCTTCTTGAGCTTGTGTATTTTAGTACTCCCCGACGTCGAATCAGGCACATTAATTTGTTAAATGCCCCATTTAAATTCACAAACTACGGGCAAAATTCTGTGTTTTGCCGATTACCAAGACTTTACAATAACAAATTTAGTAATGTCGACCCTTTCTTGGGTTCCAAAAGGCGATTTATTAACAGTATCAAACAAAATCTTACATAATGAATACTTTGCTTGACTAACCAAATGCATAATTATTGTTGTGGGTTGGGTACACTAATACTTATATTACAAAAACTAATTCATAATAATAGTTATAAATTACAACATAAACGAGCAAACGTTGTTGTTTGTCCTTATGTTCATATTTCACTTAAATAGTTCTTAATATATTTATTTAATTGAAATGCATTATCCCTTGAGAACCATTGGTAAGGTAAAAAAAAAAAAAAAAAACATTCGTCCATTTGTTTCGAATTGATTGAGTAATTTGTTGGATAGTCGTAATTGGCCTTAAGAATACGTTTTAAAATTGTAACTTAGAATTTAAGTGAGCTGTGTACTGTCCCTAATAAAGTAAAATAAAATAAATAAATCATAATCATGTTTAAATACAATTTCTTAAAATTTGATTTTGTGGCTTTGCGCCCTTTTAGTTAACGGACGGCAGTATTGCCGTAAAGCGAAATTAAATTTCCCATAGAGAATACTCTATCGAGTACTTATACGTGCGTTTTTTTTCTCGATAGCTGTTCAGCTGTACCCGTAGCACGAACAGCTATCGAAAAAAATAACGCGCGTAAAATCATTCGATAGTGCAATTTTGTATTGGAAATTTGTACAACGCCATCTACCGCCGAGTAACGAAATTAAAATTTCCATAGATAATTCTCTATCGAGTAATTTTACGCGCGTTTTTTTTCTCGTTAGCTGTTCGTGCTAAGGGTACTGAACTGTTAGTAAACATAGCAAAGCCAAAGCACAGCACAGCTTCATGTTGGTCACTCATCCTAAATTATGACGCATGCTTTTAAACCTTATCAGGTTTACGCGAATTTTTCTCAGAAAACAAAGAAAATATCCGAGATTGGTATCGAATTTGAGTGGCATCCGTAAAGTGTGCGTCTTGATGTTGTCTGATGTAGGTGCCAGATCTTGGATTGTGGTTCTTGAGTGATCCGATTAAGACCGAAAAAAGTCTTGGGAATTCACATTCGAATATAAAATTTACTTTGATTGTAATTACCGACTTCAAAAAAAGGGAGGTACTGAATTCTACCCGTTTTTTAGGGTTCCGTAGCCAAAATGGCAAAATACGGAACCCTTATAGATTCGTCATGTCTGTCTGTCTGTTCGTCCGTATGTCACAGCCTTTTTTTTTGTTTTTTGTAGCTCTGGCGTTGGTGTACCGATTTAAATAATTGTTTTTTGTTCGATTGGGTATACTTACTTTTAATTAAGTCCCATATAATTATTATGTTTATCTGTTATCCCATATAATTATTATGTTTATGATTATCTGTTTACTGGTGGTTGACTGGTATATATATATATATTCTTTATTGCACTAATAATTATTGTTACATAATTTATAATAATAATTGTGAGCAAAGGTGGACTTATCTCTAAAGAGATCTCTTCCAGCCAACCTAAGAGGTGTCAGAGATTTACAGTATAAGCGGGCACATAAAGTGCATGACATATAAAAAATAATAATTAAATAATAAGATAATAATACTTATTCATATTTATAATATATAAAATACACATACATATATAAATAAAATAAAATATACCTACATTAAATACATACTCAATACATACATATAAATAAACATGTAAGTGATTATGAGATAATATGTTATTTATGACTCGATGTACTATAGTTGTGCTAGAAAGTGCGACTTAACTTTGGATTTAAAGGTCTTGACGTTAAGACAATCCTGAATGTTCAACGGGAGTTTATTCCAAAGCTGTACAGCTCTAACAGAGAAGGAGTTACGGAGGAAACTGGTGTTGCTTTTAGGTAACTCCAGCATCTTAGGTGTGATGCAAGCACGCCTAGGGCGTGAGGGAGGAGGAAGCATTTGGAACCGGGAAACGAGGTACTTAGGTGATTTGGGATCCTTGAGGATTTTGAAGAGGGCAGAAAGGATGTGCATATCACGGCGAAGGCGTATAGGAAGCCATTTAAGCTGACAGCGAAATTGTGACACATGATCGTATTTACGTAAACCGAATATGAAACGTATGGCCAAATTTTGAAGACGTTCCAGCTTGTTCAGCTGTTCCTCGGTTACATCCAGAAAGCAAACGTCAGCGTAGTCGAGGAGTGGGAGGAGAAGCGATTGGGCCAGCATAATTTTAGTTTTAAAGGGAAGGAAGTATTGAAGTATTAAAGTAGAGAATGCTATTAGCATTAAGTCCGCCATTTGTACCTTACTCTATGTATTTGTACAATAAAGATTTATAAATAAATAAATAAATAAAAATATAAGTTATATTGAGATCTAACGATAATATTCGGCCTAATGATTCGTAACTAACGATTTTAATAATATTTCCTGATTTTTAACCGACTTCCAAAAAAGGAGGAGGTTCTATGTTCGTCTGTATATTTGTTTTTTTTGTGTATGTCCACCGATTACTCGAAGACGGCTAGACCGATTGAAATGATTCAAACGTTATTACATTAGGTAAACTCCCAAGTTGGTCCCATTTTTTAAAATTTGGAAAACTGGTTCAGTACTTTTCGAGTAATCTTGAAAAAAGCACGAAAATAGTATGATTTTGTGTGAACTTCCTCGATGATCAGTCGTATATAACTTCTTTGTTTATGAACTGAATAAGATAATTATTTTTTTGTTGGAAAAGGGATATCTTAAGTGTAGTTCTTTTACCGACTTAAAAAAGGAGGTTCTCAGTTTGACCCGCATGTATGTATGTTTCTCCGCGATTAACTCACGTTTGGCTGAGCCGCTTTTTCTACATATTATAATATACCTTACCTACAAGGTACCTACACTAAAAATGAAAAATAGTTAAAAAAAAACAAAAAACCGACTTCAAAAAACCTACCTCTAAAAAGCAAGAAATAATATTCGTATATAATAATAAAAATACGTCTGTTGAAGTCGGGTGGAGCTTTTGGATTAAAAAAAAAGGAATCTGTACTCCAGCCCCACCCGACTTCAATAGACGTATTTTTATCATTACGAATATTATTTCTTGCTTTTTAGATGTAGGTTTTTTGAAGTCGGTTTTTTGTTTTTTTTAATTAGAGGTATTTTTTTAAAATGTCTTTTTTCAGTTCTTTGAGTCGGTTTTTTCATATCTAAAGTAAGTTTTTTTGTGAAGCAGACATTAATTACTTAGTGAATACTGAATATAACTTACTTACTCATATTTAGATTTTAACAAACTTTTAAGTTGAGAATGTGTTGAAGATGATTTGGTGATGTATTCTTTTAAGTCTAATTCTTTTTAAAGTAGGTATCTTGCAAAGTTAAAAGCTTTTGCGGTTCGAATTATTCTTACTTACAAAGTAATAGATTCTGTTAAAAATCACTTCGAGAGATTCTTACTTTATATGAATTGTGGTCATTCGTCAATTATTTTTTTAATACAAGTCCCACAGTAGGTACTAAATCACAAATACACATTCATTCTTTCGTCAAAGCCACAATATTAATTTACTTTTCCAGTACATTGCAACATTGTTTACAACCACAATATAAAACAAACTTTAATCTGTGGTTTGTTGGATTGTATGGGCCCTATTTCACTAGGACACCAAGGTTGCGCCGCCATGCGCCAGCGGGTGATTCGCTTGCCGCCCCGAAATTGGTTGCGCAACCATCGGACAGCAGGTAGGGTTACCAGATCAAATAATGAGATTTCCTGTCTTTTTCCCTGACTTTCAGTAAATTTCCTGACACTTTGTACACCTACATAACATTCTTAAATTTAGTTGACGTTTGATATTTTTTCTCACCAAAATTGATTAACAAATTATGTTTTTTCATAAAGTACCTACTTACACTTTTTGGGATTTCAAAAATCTCTGATAACTTCAGTTATTCCCTGTTTTCTTCCTAAAATTCCTGAAAAGTCAGAAAAATTCCTGTCATCTGGTAACCCTAACAGCAGGGCAGCATAACGCTAATTGTAAACGGTAAAACCAAAACTAAACGGTAAACGGTTACTGTTTCAATTTCGTAAACATACAAAAAATACTCGTTTTAGTTTTGTTGTAATTGTTGATAGCTATGCCTAGGGAGCCTAGGATGCCAATATTGGAAAATTTAAATGAGAATTTTCAAGCTTAACCAAAGATTTTTTATTAATATAACCTAAATTACAATATAACGGTTTTGCTTTTGTCGTTCAGAATTGGCAATTGGGCCCGGTGAGAGTAGAATTATTTCGTATGAACATTTTGTTGGTATGGGGTATTTACCTACATAGAGCGACTTATCAGGCAGGCGACTCTAGTCAGTTAGCGCGTTTTATCGACAGTCGCTAAAAAAATCTAAACGCAAACCTAATTTCAATGAGGTGGCGATTCGATTTTTCAAGTGTAAAGTGCTGTTGCCTGCCAAGTTGCTCCGTGTAAAATACCCCAGTATCACGACTGGTTGCGCCGCCACTGGTGTCCTAGTGAAATATGGCACTAAAATGAGAATCATCGAAAAAATATGTCTGAGGTCGATGAGGGGACTAACATGTGTCAAAATGTTGCCTATATTTCATACTGTGGCAGCAAGCTTTTGGATGCGATCCATCAGACAGCCAGATGGGGACTTAGCATGGATTAAGTTAAACACATCCACCTGTTTGGGAGATGAAAGATTTGAGCGTTTTCAAACGGATGCGTGTTTTTATTTCAAAGCCTTGTCTGATTTATTTGAGGTGGATATTTAAGTTATGGCTGATGCAGATTAAGATCTGTACCCTTAGCACGAACAGCTATCGAGAAAAAAAACGCACGTAAAATTACTCGATAGACAATTATGATATAAAAAGCATTCATATATATTTATTCCTATCTTATGATTTCTCATGCACAACGACGTAGTGCATGTCCTTGATCACATCACATGATGTTAAGTGATGATAAGGCTGAAGGTGGAAGCGCACTAGTCCTCATCAATGAGCTGGTGAACAGGCTATCTTACCTCTATACATGGCAATATCAATTAGTCAGCGTCATAATAACGAAAGAAGCTCAATGGGTTATTTTATTAGAATTTAGGTGAAAATATTAGTAAATATTGTTTTCAAGATATTAATAAAATCTTGATTTACTAATCATATCTGATGATGAAATATGATAACCTTTACAGACAAGTGGCTTGTGTGCTCAATGAGTCAGCCCTTTGTGAGGTCACGGGTTCGATTTCCATATGATGTAGAAAAATACAGTATAAATTCTGTTTGATAAATAGTGTAAAATTTAGTTTTCAATATTCCATTATATACCTATTCAATTTCATTGTATGTAATTTATCATCGCTGTAGGGCTGAGCCACAAATGACGTTTATTTAGATACACATAGATTGTAATTGTAACACAGAGAATGTGTTACAAACATTCCCAAAACGTTACAATACCATTACAACCGTTGTAGAACACGAAACGGTAAGTATAAGCGTTTAATTAATGGAACTATTATTATATTTAACGCAGTCATGTTTAAAACCCACTATCTTATCTCCCGCACTTCCTTTCTTTAAGTAGTAGCTTACAAACATTAAGTACTAAAAACTACGAAATGATGATGGACGATTATTACGGATAAAAAGAAGGATGTGCATAAAAGTTTTGAGTGCTCAAAATAGGGAGCGTTTTTATGGCCTCACACGGGAATAGAACTCGAATAAGGTACTTGATACAAATAAGGCCTACGTTTAAATAAGGCCTATGTGCTAGAAAACCATGATAAATAAATACAACAGGGAAAATAATTCATGGACATGTACACACACACCCCATAACCCGCCCGAGTGCACGAGCGTCCCGTTACGCGTTTACTACGCTAGTTGGCACGCATTTTTCGAAAGAGGTGGGCGATTCAGTGCTGCGTTATAAATTTCGTGTGATTTTGTGGTAAATTTTAGCTTGAAATCAAGCTGTTCTAGTATATGCTTTTCTTAGTAATTGTTTCTTAATATCTATAATTAGCTATCTATGACCTTGATTTGTACTATTGGCTTTAGATGCATTAATTATAAATTTTTAAACACAAATAAGGTACGTGATAATATAAGGCCTACCAAATTTGAAACGCTTCTAATTTAATAAATATTAAAGGTTATTAGTAAAAACATGGTTTATTCACTTCTTTCATTCTTTCATTGTAGGAATCTAAGAGAAAATGTAACCTGTCTAAGAAAAAGGAATAAAATAAAAAGGGTATTTTAATATGGCCTATACAGATTTTTGCAACTGAGTGAAATCTTTATTTTTTTAAGAATTTATAATAGGAGTCTTACTTTTTCCTATGAAATATTTAATTTCATTGATAATTGTATGTGTTTATTTAATTATGTTTCAAATTTAACTTCAATTTAAAGGTATTTTTTTTACTCTGAATTTGTATAGGCCTTAATAAATGTAGCCGATTTATTAAAGCCAAAATCAGTGTCTTCGGAATTCCATTATTTTGCTTAGATGTAGCTAGAAACTGTAAATTTTTTTCACAGATTTCTGCAATTAAAGGATGAAAGAAGCTAATTAACCATGTTTTTGTTAGTTACCTTTAATATTTATTAAATTATAAGCATTTCAAATTAGGTAGGCCTTATTTGTATCAAGTACCTTATATGAAAACGCCTCTTATATTACAGCTCTTTAAAAAGTTAGACACGGCAGAACGTAAAAAACGTCGTAAAAAGAAATGCGATTACGAAAAAAATTATGAACGCTACAGACCTTGACATAATAACTATATAATACTAACTTATTAAATGTAAATATTTGCAAGAAACAAAAGAAAAATCTGAAATGAATCAAATTTTATATGAGTTTTTAGAAGCAATCAATTACAGATTTAAAATCGACAAACAATATCGAGCAAATAAATAGGTATGTAATATTGCACGGCAGAAATTAATCATTTCTGCCCCAAGAACAACTATTTTTATCAATTTTTTTTCGCATAATAACAAAACACCAGTGTTCCAAATCCAAAACATACCCAAAACACAATAAACAATAGCTGACCACACGTCGCAAAGTGCTTGGGAAATTTAAAATGCTTGCCATGCCGTAATAGAATGCTGCCGCAGATGTAGCTTTTTTTCTGTCACAGAAAAAATAATATCAGTATTTTGGCGACACAAAAACACCTTTTAACGAAAACAAGAGCGTGTGTAGATATTTAAAGCACTGTCAGCATGTGTGGAAGTTGCGTTATCGTTTTGAAAAGTGGTTGTCAGTTGGAGTAGCTGTGATGTAATAAAATAAAAATTGCTTAAAAAAACAAAAAACCGACTTCAAAAAACCTACCTCTAAAAAGCAAGAAATAATATTCAAATCACTAGATACGCATTATCATTGTAATACTTAATAAAAACACGTCTATTGAAGTCAGGTGGGGCTTTTAGAATAAATAAAATGGAATTTGTACTCCAGTTTGAATCATTTCAATCGGTCCAGCCGTCTTTGAGTAATCGGTGGACATACACAAAAAAAAGAAACAAATATACAGACGAACAGAGAACCTCCTCCTTTTTTGGAAGTCGGTAAAAATAGATAAAGTTAAAGGTAAAAATAGTAATTATTGTGAAATACCAGGAAGCGATATGGGTCGGGACTATCCAGGACTTTATTATTTTAATTAAACACACTACAGAAAATTACTTTCGTTTTTATTTCCACCATGATACAAGAGAGGAGGCACAGACTAGTAGCTGCACACAGATCATGCAATACCAATATAATTATGTACCATAGATAACATTCAACAATTATAAAGTTAAATGCTTTCATATAAAAAAGGACGTCAAATAGGGCTACGGAAAAGAAGGAAAGTTTACACAAGCATTGTTTGACGTTAAAGAAAACGATTTTTTTAATAATTCCATTTTAACACTGCAAGCAAAGGTAGAAGTAAAATAATTACATCTATCCCTAACTTAAAATTTAGTAGTTAGTTATAATAAGCAGTCTTTTGTTTTACGAAATGCGCTAACTGTGGCCCTACTAAGAGATGACTTATATGAGTTGATGCAAACCGTTTCGCTACCGTAAACTGTCGTTTTCTCTCTTTCACTCGCATTGACTGTGATCAGTATATCCCAGTAAACAATTTGCATCTACTCATGGTAGAGCCACGGGTAATAAAAATGGTTCCTTTTTATAATTTAAATCCAAAATGTATAAAGCCACAAAACGCATACTTTCAACTAAAGTCTGTCTTCAAACATAAAGCAATAACCAAGAACAATATAATACAAATTTGTCACAGCCTTTAGGCGGCGTCTCGTGTTCATTTCAAAGATCATTAAGGATTCCATTGAAGCCTTTGATTTAAGTCTAATGAGCTGTCTTTACGGAGAAGTTTGTTCGTATGGGGTTTTTTACAGCAACCATTGTTCTGAGACAGAGACATATATAAAGTACATTTGTGTTTCGAAGCTCCACATAAAATTGATTTGTTATTAAACATACTAAGGACAATGTATATTCATGTTGTACAATTTTTTCTGAACTTTAAAAAACAGGCTTTACAAAAAAAGTAAAATTCTAAATCCAAATTTTTCTCTCTTCTTGTTTTATAGGAAAAATGTGTTTGCCATGATGTCGTTCCAAAGTTATTTTAATTATTATTATCCCTTAATAGTTACATTCAATAAAATATAACAAATCTTGTAGTGTGACGGAGCAAGAACCTAGAACTGGATCTGCTTTTAAACTAAGAGCGAGCTAGCTAGAAACAGTACAATAGTATGACACACTAGAGGAATTTCGGTGCTTTGTAAATTGCAAACCTATTTCCGTGGCTGGCTCTTAGTCCATTTTCACTTGAAATCAACAATTAATTTAATTATTTTCTTTCTAAACGCGAAATCAGGGTTTTTACTCAGCTCTCAATTCCCATTTCAATTCCAAGCATTCACCAAAGCGCTCGTTAAACATTAATTCATTAAAAGCACTGTCCGTTCTTGTTTTACTTACATTAAATCCGGAATAAAACGCATAACTCAATCAACATCAATCGAACGGGACGCGTATTTAACAAGTCCACCGGTGTTGTGACTCGTTTGCAGTTCGCGTAGGTATTGTGGGTTTTGTAAAGTCGCGTGCCCAATGGGAGTTTTAGGCGCGATCGCTAATTTATGATCACGGGGTAGTAATATGGGGTTGCCATAATATGGTGTTGGCGGAGGTTCCAAATGTGATTTTAATTATGATAAAAGGATCCTGTGTCAGACTAATTTAAATATAATGCTTGCATTTTTTTACAAATAGGTAGGTTAACGAGAGGCTAAAACAAAAACCTTAAAACTATACTATGAAAAGCTATAATAAAGCATTTGAATAGTTATAAAAAATAAGTAGAATACTAATTATTCTATCTTATTCTAATATAATAAATGTAATTAATTTTATTAGTAAAATACAATAGCTTCAGCGAAGTATCAGTTTGCATCCGATTAATTATCTTAATTAGAATCGATGATTATAGATTAGTTTAATAAACAGATTATTACAATTAATCACAAAATGAAACAGCAATTGTAATGGCGATTAACCACCATTATTCCACTGAAATGACTAACGTTTTGAATTAGCAAAATCAAATCGATTTTCGAATAAGTTTTATTTTATTATAGGTACTTATGTATGTCAAAGAGTATTTAACAACTATTCTTTTCAAATAAAACTACGACCTATTCTGTGATTTGACAATATATTAATCAAAATAGTAACTATTTGCCTCACTAGATGACGTTGATGGACAAGTGCCAAAAAAGTAATTTTCATCCCATGGCGTTGGTTGGTTGTTAGCGGTGTTTTCGGTGTTATCATGTGAATTGTGTTTTATTTTTCCTACGTTTTCTACAGTTGACACTTGCTAGTTTTTGTCATCTATCGAGCCTATAGTTTTTTGTCATTTTGAAAAGTTTTCACTGTGTTTCTAAAAATATCAAGTATGAACACCATCGCACAGTAGGCAGCGCTTGGCCACCGGCTCCGAAACTCCGAACAAGCTTGTCACTACAATGAATGCGCTCCACAAATCACCGTTCGGCTCAACCATTTTTTGTCGTTTCGTTCATTTCGCAGTGAAATTGAGTTTTGTCTACACTCGAAAATTCGACCCACCGGGCGTTGTAGATTGTTTGTGCATATTACGCTCTAGAGTTTATACGATGTCATAGGTCTTTTTTTGCAACTGGTTGAAAAATTTTGTTGCCATAGTGGCCGAAAGTTTGATATGAATATGAAATTAGCCGTATCAAGTATGATAGGCTAAAACATGTTGCTGAGTTTGCATAGTAAAAAATGTCCAAATACTTATACTTATAAAAAAAAGTTTATACATAGTAGTATTTTTACTTTACGCGACATAGTCGCGTTGCTTTTTGCAAGGTAATTATTTTGATAAATTAATTAATATTGGCACGAATAATCATTGACCTAAGAATTCATAAAAAGAAGCCAACTTGAAACTGAAAGAAGCAAAGAAATATTATGAATTATTTGTTATTATCAGATTTATTTTAATGCTCGTGTAATTTAATAAATAAAAAATCTTTTGGTTTGTAAAATACAATGACCTTTTTTACATCCCTCGTTTTAAACCACCATCAAATAATGTGACATTGGAAAGAAAATATCAAATTTATATTTTAATAAAATTTCGTGAAGATTACAAAACTTAATTTATTACACAGCCTTGTAACTCGACTCGCATGTTATTATATTTCAAAGTTTTCGGTTGTAAATCTCGAAGGATTTAATTTTTATGTGACGTGGGCTTTTTGTGTATTTTACAGCTTCTGAGTAAAGGATCAGCTTTAGTTAAACCGAAAACGTACGCAGATGGATTTGTTAGCCTCAGGAATCCGTAATTACAGACGGAGTGAAAACCGATAAATATCGAAAAGATGGGCAAAGCCTACGTCGATTTAACCCGTAAAGACATACTCAGATAATAAGTACCTTAACTCGTCAACGCCCGGAAAACGAGACACAACACAATAGATTTTCTATTGTTGTCCGGACGCCGGCGACCGCTCGGGCCGTTGGTGAAAATTGTCTGAAAAAACATTAGTTGTAACATGCCAGTATTTTTAGGGTTCAGAACCTGAAAAGGAAAAATACGGAACCCTTACAGGATCACTTTTTATACATTTGTTTTTTTACATACAAAATCAGTTGTTATACATTTTCATGATGGTTTAAATTAAACTTGCAGGTAGTTGAAGAAATCCAAAACAACGTGAAAACTATTTGAGAGCAAAACCCATAGTCCGTCCATAAATTAAAAGAGTTCAAAGTGAGAACCAAAATGTTATTTTCGACAATAAATCATTATGCGTGAAGCTCCTAATTAAAGAATATCCAATTTTACATTAGTGTCAAAACTTATCCATAAATTGAAGGAAATAAAAAGTGATTGATGGTGTATTCTGTAAGAATAGACAAATTATGTTGCGCGAAAAAGGTATGCGCTTTCATTAACCCTTTCCGCCCTTGACGCGAAATTAAATAATCGTTTGCGATTTTATTGTGATTTTAGGATTTCGAAGTTAGTTTGTTATAAGTGTATAGCATATTCCAAAATACTTACCCTGTGGTTAATTCATCCAAGCTTAAAAACATAGTTACTTAAAAATATAGTTGAAAATAAAGAAATTTAGATATGCTTTCAGAAAAGCTAAGTGTTGTTAATTTTTATTTTAAATTTAAATTAACGAAATTGCTTATATTTTTGCCTTTTACATTGAAAAAATCCTATAAAATATATGTGTATGTGTGGAAATAGTCAATCTGTTGTGAAGTGTTCGGTCTTTAGTGTTTTAATTTACTTAGTGAGCTTGTAAAGTTCACGCCCAGTCTTAGAAAATTTCACCCAACCAATGTTTACCAACCTAAAACATCCAAGCACTCCATCAAGCCATTTTGTTTGCCAACAAATTAGCCAGACCGCAAAATTCGAGCGCATCTGAGTCAATTTGGGTAGTTCTTATTGAATTACCGACCGACACGTTACTACGAGCGATCCGCACTCGTTACCGTCTATAGAGACCACACTTCAACGCAAATTGCATCTTATTCCACTTTCATTTACGTTAGGTTATTCTTCGAATTGCAAACGGGAAGGCTTCTTTGTTACATAGGTACGGTAAAATGGGTTGTAAGGTGGTGGTAATAGTGTCGGGTGTTGTTTGAAGGGTGTACACGTGAGAGGTAAAGGGGCGATGAGTGATGTGACGTTGGTAGCCTATGACTCCGGCGTGCGATCGACTGTGCGGTCTTGCGTTGGTCGCTATTCATAGTCATAAATATGAATTATGCCTTAGGTGGAGAACTGAATGAAAAAAAGAAGACATACCTATAAAAAAAATCACGACTGAAAGTACTGTGAAATAATTTGTCAGACAGGGATATTTGTAAAATACCAAAAAATGGGACCAACTTGGGAGTTTACCTAATGTAACGTTTGAATCATTTCAATCGGTCCAGCCGTCTTCGAGTAATCGGTGGACATACACAAAAAAAAAAACAAATATACAGACGAACATAGAACCTCCTCCTTTTTTGGAAGTCGGTTAAAAATCGACTCGAGCTGCGGATGAATCGCTTATTTCTAGTATCTAGTATCTTAATATAAAAATAGCATTGTGAATGCCTAAAATAAAAAGAATTCAAAATTATATAAATCTTGTAAAATTTAAAGTCCCTACTACACATACCATTACACAGTGAAGTTTGATGGAGCATGCTACGGCGTCCATTGTGTTAACTATACCGCGAATATTGTGCCACTTGGTGCGTACTGGCCGGCTTGACTGACGATCTATGGTGGGATATTGTTTGTTTTACTGTCAATCAATATCATAACATAATAATTATCTTCTATAGTAGTTAACAATATAGTTTCTAATACCTAGGCATGTTTTAATTCATCATTGCACAAGCGGCCTCATGCGGTCGGACAAAATCTATTGTGTCTTATTCTCCGGGCCTTGATTGGTCTAAGAAAATACTATAATTTCTTACTAAGACCTTCTAGTGACGCCACGGGTGTCATACTAGTTTGGGGTTTGTGGCATCCCACGCGAGTAATTAAGGGTTAGCAAAGAATTATTAAAGAAAATTTATGTTTTGCTAGTAATATTGAGAATCAAACCCAGATAAATGTGTTAATAAATGTTACTGTGACAATATCGCTTGATATACTTGAAAATCTTAGTAAATAAAATAAATATAATAGAATATCAGTATCATGAAATTTAAATCCAAAATTTAAATCCCGATTCTTATTTCTTGAATAAATCTTGAGAAATATTTTACTTATTATTAACTTGAAACTACCATAGTAATTTGAAATATCATAGACAATCAATAATAATTATGTTTCATTTAGAAATAAGAAAAAAATACTTGGCATTTTTTTTTATTTAAATAAACGTCGAGTTTGAGACTTACTAAAATATTGCTAAAAGATCCCATAGGAGTTCTAATTTTAACATAGTATTCTGCGAAGTAGAAAAAAGTAGCTGATTTCGTATAAAAGTCTACGGATGATATTGAACAGGAAATTGTATAATTTATTACTCTTTGTATTACTTCAGGGAAATTTCCTATAATTTCCACTTTGATCTGTAACGCCTACGTTATGTCAAAAAAATGACACACATACATAGATGTCTATCTTTAATGGGAAGTAAAAAACACGTAGGCTGATATTGATAAAGTTATAATTAAGTTTTTAATTGTTAACGATGTGAACACAAATAGAGGATGTAAGAATTTAATCGGGGCTTACTTACGTTTCTTTGCTACCAAAATAAGCCGGTAGGCCTATGGTTTGTCTACGAGACTCGAAAACGGTCTTACAGATACCGGCATATAACTTGGCAAGACAAAGATGACTGATGAGACAAAAGATGCGCAGCAGCTGCAAACACTAATTTCAAACAGTCTTGCCAAGTCTTGCACCTATACCAGACCGACAGTGTAAAAGTAATCTCTAATATACCCGTAGCACGAAAAACTATTAAAAAAATAAGGCGTGTAAAACGCTAGAGTAACTTTGTATGGGAAATTTGAACAGCGTCATCTTCCGCCGAAAAGTGAAATGAGATTTTCCATAGATAATTACTCGCGTTCTTTTCTCGATAACTGTTCGTGCTAAGGGTACAGGATCTGACTCATTTCTCACTTAAACTGATTCTAGGAAAACAAGAAACCAAACTATGAGTAATATGGGCTATTAATTTGTTATTAATCAGGTCTATAATTATTGCACTGCCGAACACGAGAGTAGATCCTAATCGATTCACAGAATCTTTTGCTCTGATTTTTTTCAGAACTGCCAAATATTAGAATACCCATTTCACGATGTATTCATCTAGCTGTTTTGTTTCAAACAAATAGCCTCAAGAGAATCAACTTAATATTTTTTTCACTCCTCTTGCTCAAAAAGTGCGTCATTGTAACGTACAAGAGTCGAGATAAAATAGCATAATAACCCCTAGGGGATAAAGTTTTTTCTTTTTTAATGTTTGTCTATTACCAATGAGCCTACTAAAATGAAAAAGTCTTTATTCATAATCACGAATAAAAACTCGCTTGACTTAATACTGGGGGTCTATTACGAAAAGTTTAATACGATACACGCAGCTGCGTCCGTGCTTCGTTCTGATTGATTCCTATTACAAAGCACTTGCGTATGCGATATTGCAAAGTGATTGCGTAAATTTGACAGTTTTTCTCTAGTGGATCCGTCATTATTCGTTCAATAGACTATGGACTACGATAGCTACATTGAAAATATTTGTAATAACTACAACCGACGAACTGCGGACGACTATCGTGACCAAGTTTCGTAATAGGCCCCCAGTTTCTCATTCTTATTTTTGAAAATGGAACTAAAAGCATCTCTTCGGTGAAATCATAGACTTATTTATACTCTGTGTACAGAGTGAATCGTAGAATGCGTGTTTGTGTTGCTTAGCTGCTAAAGCAGAAATTAAAAAAGGTACCATGGCGCGAAATCTTTAGAATTTTTCTATAATTACAAACTGATTGAATTGTGTGACTGTAATAGAAAAGAAATAATTTTAATCTTTTGCCGCCAAGCACAAATCATTTATTTAAATATTGTACAAAAAGTTTATGAAGTGGAGGATAGAAAAACGAGTACCTATTCGTTTACGGAAGTAGGTATAAACTATTTAATATTGTATTTTATTTTCTCGCAATTGTAGTGAAAAGTATAGTGTAACACACGACGCTAAAACCCATTGTAACTCGGTTTCTATTTATTCCCTCGCTAAAGCTCGGGAATAAAACTACCTCGTATGCAATGGGTAATTTTAGCGTCTTGTATAACAATCTACTATTTAACTTAATTTAATTATAACATCAACAAATGTTTTAGTTCCATATAACCCTCTACTTCTGCAATAAAAAACGACTATCTGTTTCTGTAATAAAAAATCACTTAGCAACCCTTATCTGGTATTTATGTTGGTTAATTTCTCCCACTTCTGTAGATTTTAACATAAACGAAAAAAAAATGTTAAACATTATTTACAATTTTATTATTAATTATTTATATTATTAATTAAACAATTATTAAATAAACAATTAACAACATAAGAGGGTTGCTCTACACAAAAGATCGTAGTAATTTTATTTTGTACACTTCATTTAATATTTTTTTTACCGTCTAGACTTCTGCACTTCCCTAAGTAGGTGATCATCACGTTCCCAAACCTCATACATCCGATCGTTTTCACTCGATCGTGATTTTCACTTAACTATATGACAAGCGGATACAGCGCAAGCCTGCAATGTTGACGCGAATAGCTGGGGGTTAACAAGCGTATTACCTCAATTCTAAAGGGTAGGGTACATGGCGCCGCGCATCGGTCGAACGCATCGAAATCCACTTCAACGCAGGAAATCTGCATGCGGCTCCGCACGTCATCGCTATCTTTTGTACATTACTCGATTATCTACTTGAAAAGTGATACGAAAGAAAAGCGATTCCACGTCTTGTATATTTAGTGCTGTTAACAATTGAAGGGTAAGGGGAAAAAGGATCATAGTTAGTTTAGTTCAAATTGAGTTAATAATGCCATCTGCAAGAAAAATGAACTATAGCGATTTATCACTTTTAACTGTCAAAGAAAATGAATTTCGACAGATGATAAACTGCTATATGTACCGTGTTTAAGAAGTCATGCTACAGGAGCAGGAGTTGAACTGCTCTGTTCACTATTGCAGTGCCGTGTGTTCTACGCCTAACGTTTGAACTACAAGTTCAACACAATCGTGACGGACACGGTGAAGCAAACTGACACCAAATTGGTGAATGTTTAGTATAACGGTGATCAACCGTGAGGTGAAATATGTAAGTAGTTGAAATAATAGGAGATCAGATTTTACTTGATAAGCTCGGAGCTAAACTACAATTCTTGTGTAAGCTTTGGTCTCCTATTTACGCCGTACAGCGTCAGCGTCACAATGCGTTTTATGCTGACGTCAGACGCCGCGTACACTCAGCATAAAATGGCCTAGGCCCTAGGTCTATAATGTTAACATAATAATCAACAAATTGGTAGAGAAATATATTTTGTAGCTGATAATTATTAAAATGAATTGACATTTAAGTAAAATCTATAAAATGAATACAAAAAACAAAAAACTTCTGGACTGTCTCGATTTTTTTTAAATCTATATTTTATTATGCCCAAAAGTCGAAGAATGACATATTCTAATGAATCTAAATCATAAATTAGATGAAATTACATGAATAACATGTAAAATGATGTGATTATGCGTCTTTAATTGAACTGTCATATTATGCATAGTTTTATTGTTCTCTAAGGAAAGAATAATGGCGTCATATGTTAAAAATTTAAAAATGTTTTCAAAGACAGACACATAAACGCTTCTAAAGTCAAAGTTGGATAAATGTAGTAAAATTGGAGAATAAACTATTTTAGGAACAATCTTAAGTGGCGATCGTAAATCTGGATTTATGCTAATTCGTAAAGAGTCACACGCCTACGACAGAAATAAAATTAATCTTTATGTAAAGCACACGAGCGATTGAAACGCCTGCTTCGTCATTTTCTACAACGCCTATTTCATCATAATCTAAAATCACAGGAAACATTATTACCATTTACGTAGATACTTAGACTGGCTTGTATATTGCTCTTGGCATCAGGCCGCCGGGTCCACGACATAACTTTGTTAAATATTGCCCCTGGATGTTTTTAAGATGTAGGTGATCATATACATTAGGCTCAAAACTTATCAGTTTTTATATGTAGCAATATCTTGCTACATATCAAACCATAGCTCTTCTATAAAAGGTAGTTGTTCTGATTAGGTATACCAACACCGATTTGGTTTTATTGTATTCAGTATGCCTTGACGAATTGATCTTAATAAATGCTTAATATTTATAGTTCAAGAAGATTAAATCAGAACTAAAAATAATATAATATTTAAAAAATGTATCCTTTAATGTAATGCAAATAATAAAACTTTGTTCAATAACAATAGTTTGAAGATTTCGTGTGATTGTCTAAATAAAAGTCAAACCTTGCTTAATTATTTTTCTTTAATTTTTATTGTATTACACAGTACTTGTAATTACCTAAATACATTTTTTCAATTATTCAAGGTAATTTCAACATTATTATTTCGAACTTGAGATGTTTACGTCCAATAAACTAGAAGCGTTCAAAACGCTCGTCTGCATCTTTATAGTTTCTCAGCTAGATAGGAACCGGGGAAAGTAAGAAACTATTAATTTATTCCCCATCAAATGGACTTAATTGTCTACTTATAGTATTACCGAATACGATTTATGTGTTGTTTGTTAAATAACTAATAATGATATAGATAAATGTGTTAAGTAGGCGAAGAAAGCAAAGATTTCACAGTTATTTTGTAATAAAATAGGCATTGCATTATTTAAATATTTATCTTTGAAGGGCTTACTTTAACAAATTTATAAAATTGTAACATTAAAATTTACATAAAAATAGGCGATATATTTTTACTAATAAATACATAAATAATATTTGAAAACATCACAAACATGGCTCTGATCTTAAAATAAATAGCTAAAGCACTTGCGTTATGGAAATCAGACACAACAAACACCCAGACCTGAGCTGATACAGAAAACTTAGTTTTCTAAATTGACAATTGGAAATTCCCGGGATCGAACCCGGGACCTCTGAGATGGCGACACCATGAAAACCGGCGTGCGAATCACTCGACCACGGAGGTCCTCAAAATTATTTGTAGTTGAATTCAGTTGTTTTATATACGGTTTTTAAACGTGACTAAAATAAACGTATCTATGTAAGTAAAAAGTCTAACGGCCGTTTGCACTAAACTTAAGTATCGCCTAAATCTTATCCTATGTACAACTTGACCAAGACAATTAGGCGCTTATGACAGCTAAGTTTGTGACACCGTTTTAATTATGGTCGAGTTGTAGTTAGGAAAAGACTACTCAAAGGCTTCTTAGTTAAAATCTTAATTTAAGGTCTCCTTAACTTTAAGGAAGCTGTCAGATTCATAGAGTTTCCGTCAAAACTGACAACTTTTCTAAATTTAAGGTGGCCTTAACTTTAAGATTCGTTTGAGTATTTGGCCGTATGGCGATTCTTAAGTTTAGTGCAAACGACTGTTAATAAAATAAAACGTATACTTTTTTATAATACTTTACAAAATCCTGTTTTTAAAATCACACTATATTCTATCAACATTACGTGCGTTTAGATTGATATCAAGATAAGTGTAAAGTGCAAAATACACTTCCTTATCAATATAAGCCATCACTATAAAATTTATAACCTATCTCATTACTAAAACATACACAATAAAAAACTAATTATTATCACTATTTTTAAAACAGGATTTCCTTATTAACAGACTTTAATAAAAACGAAAGTTAAGATAAAATGTTTGCATTTTAAACTAGTTTCGTAATTAAAAGCTGTGAAAATGATACCTACTTCATGTTTATTTATGTCTGGTGATAAATTATACTTGTTACAAAATAACCTTTAAGGCCTTAAGGTGGGTCAAATCCCAATATTCAATTCAAATTATTAAAAGATTACGTACGTGAAGCTATCATGGGAAAAATATATAATGTACTTGAAATAATACACAATAGATTTAATTGAAAGCAATTATAAAAATGTTACCATCTTTGACGTAAAAAAATATTCCGTGGACCCTACTGTTTCTGGTCTTATTTGCAAAATTTCTCGGAAACAGAACATTTGTTTATGTTAAAACCAACCATAAAAATCGGCGATGTTAATACCTTGAACCTTAATTGAACAATTTTTTTTTAACTAACTCGAAAGCGAAGTAAAGTAATAAAAACATATAAAAATTCAGTGCTAGTTCTCAACGCAACCGCGGCGTTGGAACGCGCACTGATTTGAACCCAAAGTGAGTAGAGTTAAGTTCGATTTCACTCCATCACGGATCGACCCGCTCGGATTGACCCACCTTAAGGCCTAAATGCCGAATATGGTAGATAGGGACCATCGAACTGAACAACCTTTACTATGTGACCAACTCTGAAATCGCGAAAAAAAATCAGCTGTTTCATACATTTTGATATTTTCGTTATTAATTTTGGTTCCTATAATGGTCCGTATCTACCATATTTGGCATTAGGTTATTTCGTAACACGTCGTATAAGTGGTGATAATTTTGGAAATCTAACCAAACTTTTATCACTAACTACAATAAAGTATTATGTTAGAGTTTACCAAGTGAGGCATAATTTTATTTTTAAATGCATTTTTTTTTAGCTTTTACTGATGTCACAAACTTTATTCAACTGGTTTTATTTGAAACTAGTTTCCGCTTATGACTTCCTCCAATTCCACTTTCCAAGGGAATCCAGGTAAAAATAAAGCTTTTGTCAATAGGAGCTTTTGATGCTTTCTATTGGTGAAAGATTTTTGAAATTGGATGAGTAAGATGAGATATAATAATCCTTCTAATATCCTTACTAATATTATAAATGCGAAAAACCGTTTGTTTGTTTATTACACCTTCACGTCATAACTACTCAACCGATCATCATTAAATTTTGCATACACATTGTCAGGGGTGCATAAAAGGACATAGGGTACCTTTCATCCCAAAAAGGGAACTGTTTCCGAGGAATAGACAAAACACTATCCACCAAGATGAAGTCGCGGGTGAACGCTAGTATTTTATAAGTTTAACAGTAGTTTTGGATCATTAAAAATAACACTTCCAAATCCAAAACGGCACGTGTTTGTTAGACGAAACAAAACTCAAGTATTTGAACAATGCACAGCGGCCATTATAAGTTTTATAGGAGTCTTAGCTATTTCGGGAGAGATAGAGGGGCCAGTAATCCAATCACAGATCCACCCCGGCGAGTGGTTGCGCATTTAGTCCCGGGTTCGACACGTGGCAGCCGCGTGGCTTCACCAATATGCTACCAGCCGGAAAGCAAAAACATCTAGCCCCTTAACAAGGCTGCTGTCACACCGTATTGAGCGGATTTCGTCCTGTTCAGTAGAGTAGGTGTAACATTCTTACGGGCTTTTTTAAATAATAATTTTGATTACCATGTTCGAGATAATTCAATTATATATTTTACAACTACAAAGCTCCCTTTCATTTCGGCATTTACGATCGTGATTTGATTCATACAATGTTATTTCAAAAAAAATGTGAATCAATAAATCTAAGTTTTGTTTTACACAAAATCATCGGCATGAATCGTTTAAAAATAAGTGTTATGTGTAGTCACATAAATTACACATTACAATAGCTAGGTATATATTTCTATTGCGATATACTGTTTCTTAGAAATACTTCGATAGACGCAACGACTTCGTGCAATTTATCTGAATACTAATATTTCGATGCTTTGCACATGCATATAAACAAGTAAGCTTACAATTGAACCAAAATGCCTTGAGTTAAGCTAAGTATATAGTGTACTATATAAAATGCCTTATATTATAACATGCATTGTTAGAACTAATTAGAACATCACATTCGTTACTTTGTTTCTGTACGATGCACGTACATGCGATTTATTTTGTTATTAGATAAAATTCTGCTTATTATGTATATTGTTAGATTGTAGCAGACGCGGCGTAGCCGTGACCTGCTTTCTTTCACTTCCTACCGGATTCAAGCTGCACTTTATGACCTACTTAATGTATTTTTATTAAACATTATTCGATTAGATTCCGTGACAACAACTACTGCATTTTCTTTTGTTTGCAATCATCTGCATACAACCCTGAATCCGACACCTTGCATCACTGCATTTTAAATATTACATTTTGCATCAAACAGTTTCTTATTACACTTCGGTGTGAATAATAAAACTACAAGACGCGTGCCATCCACGGCGTCTTAGGGAATAAAACTAAAAATAAAAGCCCGCCCATTAAGGAGTTAATGTGTTAACAATGTTCCTAGATTTGAGCGGATTGCACTCTTGCGAATAAGCATCCATTTAGGTATAACACGAGGGAGAACTAACAGATGGTATATCATTTAGCTGTGGTTGTGAATATCGGATTTTAGAAATTGCGTATATGAAAATACGTTGCATTATAAAAATAACTAAGTACCTATACTACATATTTACGTCAGAAAAGGTCACAGCTTAATAATATTTTTGAAGAACTTGTCATTATAAAAGTTCACTGCGTCTGTTCGGTTCTACCATTTCATAAAAAAAAGGTAAGAATTTTACCAAGCTTTCGTTAGTTACATTGTAACTGATAAACTTCATAAATTTTTCACAATGAAATCTTCTAAAAGTCATGCAATTCATTTATTTTTCATACAAAAAATATCTATATACAGAATTTAAGTAAAATAGTAGATTGTACAACAAGTGCATAAAACGCATCATTTTACCCGAGACGTTTATATATCCACCCGAGCCGCAGGCGAGGGTGGATAGTCAAGTCGAGGGTAAAATAGGTTTTATGTACGAGTTATACACTCTGCTTTTCACTTCGATTGTGAGGAAATTAAAGAAAAATTTAAAAAAAAAATCAGCTTTTTTTAATTTTAGTGACAAATTATATAATTTTGGAATGTGCTCATCAAGGCCTTTCATTTGATACCCATATTCAAAAATTAAAAAAAAAAATTTTTTTTTCTTAAATTTTAGTGACAAATTATATAATTTTGGAATGTGCTCATTAAGGCCTTTCATTTGATACCCATATTCAAAAATTGAAAAAAAAACTTAAGTTTTAGTGCAAATTACATAATTTTGGAATGTGCTCACCAAGGCCTTTCATTTGATAGGTACCCATATTCAAAAATTAAAAAAAAAAAAAAAAAAACTTAAATTTTAGTGCAAATTAATTACATAATTTTGGAATGTGCTCATCAAAGCCTTTCATTTGATACCCATATTCAAAAAAGGTTTTTTTTTATTAAGGCTTTTATTTTTTCAATTGATACTCATTTTCAAAAATTTAAAAAAATGTAGGTATTAAAATATGGATTATGATTAAAAATGAGGAAAATAACAAGTTTATTTAACGAAGTTTAATTGCATGTGTGGCTGTTTACCTGACAACCTTTGTCTTAGAGCCGGACTTAGACGAAGATTTTACTTTATGCTCTAGAGCATGAAAAGCGATTTTATGCAGCCTATACCCGACATAACGACGAACTTTACGAGCATGAGAAGTGAAAAGTACATTAAGTACGCCAATAATAAGTAATTATCTCATTTACTATTAGACAAACTTACAAAAAACAAAAGGTGTACGACTTAAAAATTCGAATCCAAGGATTTAACATCCCTCTGGCAAAACAAACGAACAGCGGCTTATAAAGGGCCAATTGATAAATGAATCTTTCACTCATTAGTCCGATTGATCTAAGCACGTCTTCTTCCAAAGAAGTTTACCATTTCAAAGAGTTACTGTTCAGTGTCAAGTGTAGCTTCCTTATGGGTTCTTATATCAAACCGTTTGATCACCTAATGAGTGTTGTATTCTGGACATTTTCCAAGACCGATTTTAGTAGGTGATAAAAAATATCTTAAGCTTGCTATTAATTTCTTAGCGTCGATATTGTCAATTACAAGTATTTTATGGTGTTGATAAGATATTTATTTTTTGTAAGGTGTTACGTTACGGCTGGGAAACTAATTTGGAGTGTATGAATAGTGTGTAGTGTGTGGTCGCACGGATATACGTAGCAGGCTAGTTATAATACATTGTAAATGTCATTAAAATAATAAAAAAAGTTTAAACTAATAACACGGTGGACTAAGAAATTAGGTACTCAAAGAATGTTCTATTACAACATTCGATTAGATCAAATGAGATAAAATTTTATTTTAACATCGCATTACAAAAATAAAGAACGGAAAACAATACCATATACAGTATTCTAGTGTTATAATATAACATTATTTTCATAAAATAAAAACTACAATTGTGTGCTTTGAAAGTGAAACTATTTATAAATACGCGGAGTACGTATAAAAAGCTCCAGTTTGCTGTTTTGCATTTAACTAACATTTAACATATTAGAGAAATTCTGAAGCTTTAAAGCATTATCAAATCCACACGACACACCTATTTTTAAATCGCTACAGACGGTTCTGTACCGAAATAATACGAAGTTTTATGTGTCGGCCATAATCACATCCTTTCGTGTAAACGTCTCAATTAGGCACGGGGGATGTCGACACGGTTGCTGTTAAGGCTAGGTTGTACTTGAAAGTTTAAATTTAAAATTCAATGAGCGGTTTTCTGACAGCTGAGAATTTTTGTTTATTTTTATGTTGATAGATGGCGCTATTCAACTTAACTTTTTTTTATTTTTTCCTAGCAGCTGAGTATATCACTTAAATATTCAACACTTGACACTGGCAAAAATTACTTGATAGATTTGAATTACTAGATTGCCATAACAACGTCAAAAATTGGCATTGACTCCTTTCATCCTTTGCTTTTTCTTGAAAAGTTACGTACTTAGTTGAATAACGACATCTAGCTGTCTTTTCAGGTACTACCTTTTTTAAAACTGCCCTTTGAAAACCGCTCATTCTAGTAGCTTAATCTTTATTTATTTTTATTTTTGTGTTAAAAGCGTTAAGCGGTTAACAGAATACATCTACTTACTAAGTTTCAACTGTGTAATCCTAAACTTTCGGAATAAAATGGCTGTGACATACGGACGGACAGATAGACAGATATGACGAATCTATAAGGGTTCCGTTTTTTTTCCATTTTGGCTACGGAACCCTAAAATGACATATTTCGCATTTAAATTATTCAGTAGCGCTACATTTCACGATTATATTTTCTTTATTTATTTTCGGACTACCAACAGCGACGTTAAACAGAGAAAATAACAAATTATACAATACAAGCACCATCTTATTACTAAATCTTAATTACTAAAATGAGTATTGAGTACTAAACCAGTACAATTATGTCTCGTTGAAATTTTTTTTATAGGTACCTACTCAAGATTTGCTAGATCGAAGCACACATATTTTCACGAAAAGTAATTGCTACTGCATCAGTCAGTACCCTTAGACCGAACTGCTATCGAGAAAAACGCGCGTAAAAATACAGAATATTATAATAGTAGGTGCCTACTTACGTGTAAAAGTACTAGATAGAGTAAATGGAAAATTTCATTTAGCTATTCGGCGCTAGATAGCGCTGTACAAATTTTCCCTACAAAATTAC
The DNA here is from genome assembly GCA_950108535.1 of Agriphila straminella. Taxonomy (NCBI): domain Eukaryota; kingdom Metazoa; phylum Arthropoda; class Insecta; order Lepidoptera; family Crambidae; genus Agriphila; species Agriphila straminella. Next base: position 12,805,529 of record OX467312.1, read on the forward strand.
TCTATCGAATGTTTTTACGCGCGTTATTTTTTAGCGAACAGTATCCTTAGCACGAACAGCTGTCGAGAAAAAAAACGCGCGTAAAATTACTCGATAGAGAATTATCTATGGAAATTTTTATTTCGCTATTCGGCGGTAGATGGCGTTGTACAAATTTCCAATACAAAATTGCACTATCGAATGAATTAACGCGCGTTATTTTTTTCGATAGTTGTTCGTGCTACGGGTACAGCTATCGAGAAATCTTAATCCATTATTGCCAAAAGTGGCCACTTTGAGCTAAAAATAAATTTTAAAACGTACAGAAAGAATGAAAACTATTGAAGAGTTATTAAAAAAAATATTAGAGACTAGCTTCCGCCCGCGACTTCGTCCGCGTGGACATTCGATAAAATCCTCATGTTATAATTTTATTAAATTCTGATCAGCCGTTTTTACGTGATTAGGCGGGTTCCCACCAAGCGCGTTGCCTCGCGAGGGAGGACGTTTGCTGCACGGGCCTTGCACGAGGCTGCTCGTTTGGTGGGGACCCGCCTAATCACGTAAAAACGGCTGATCAGAATTTAATGAAATTATAACATGAGGATTTTATCTAATGTCCACGCGGACGAAGTCGCGGGCGGAAGCTAGTCTATAATATTCAGAATTGTATTCAGATATATTAGTATACCGTTCCCGTTCCCGTTCCCTGGATGTGCATGTCCAGGTCCAATCATGTCCACCGTGTTGGACTTCAAAATAAATGTCATTTTCGCAATCACCATCCCTTTAAACCTCAAGAACGGCATCCACATCGATTTTCATGTTTACTTACCCCATTTACACCTTAAGGGATGATTTTCAATATAACAAAATATGTAGGTATAAACACGAATACGAACGAATTTTTAAAGTTGTAATGTCTATTTTATATTCTTTTTCCATACAAAATTTGAACCCCATTTTCAACCCTTTACAGGTCAAATCGTGTTGGACTTCAAAATAAATGTAATTTTTGCAATCGTCATCCCAGAAAACCCCAATAACGACATCCATATCTATTTTTTTTGGGTTTTTTACCCCTTTTCACCCCCATTTCATCCCCATAGGGGTTTAAATACTAACAATAACAATATACGTTGCGTTAGATTTCCATCCATAAGCCTAAATTATAAATTTAGCAATTTTTACTTCGAAAATAAAGGATTTTCTTCAATACACAACTTCATCCCCCTTTTGACCCCTTCGGGGGTAGAATTTTGAAAAACGCTGAGAACCGTATTTATTAATTTTCAATGGTCAGCCTAAACACAAAATTTGAAGATCCAATCTTCAAAACTGAGGGACTTTCATACAAACTTTGGACCCCCGTTTCACCCCCTTGGGGGGTGAGTTTTGAAAAATCCTATCTTAGTGCACCCCTAGACCTCATAAGGAACCTATGTGCAAAATTTCAAGTCTCTATGTTCAGCGGTTTGGGCTGTGCGTTGATATCTCACTCAGTCAGTCAGTCAGGACTTTGAATTTTATATATATAGACAAGAGATTGGGACCTTAATGACCCGCTTCGCGGACACAAATGAATCTTATGGTAATTTTTAGACAATTTCACGTAGATTATAGATATGTAGCTTATTTTTCATTAACTTATGGGAATGTTGAGAAAATGATCAAAATGTTTTAAGTTTAGACAATACTTAGGTTGTGAAAAATTGTTTTCATGCAGTGATATCGTAGGTTCTACCTTGGATGGCTGTTACACTCGGGAGAAAAGATTGAGATTAGGTCGCTATTCTAAAGTTTTTATTTCTAAGGGCGCCACCAACACAAGAGTGTTGGGATAAATCAAACAAATAAATTCTGGTTGAATACAAATACTATAATCAACAATGTCAGAAACATTATCTTATTCTTTTGTGTGAAGCACATAAAATCTAGAAAATATCCTAGTTCTTTAAAGTAAAATACAGAATGTAAGTACTAAGTATTCTAGGTACCTAACATCACAATGTTTCCTGGTCATGACCTGGGTTCAGGAATAAGTGGGAGCGTACCTCCATGAAGCTTTTCTTTATAGAAAAGTATTAAAATACATGCATTTAAACTTAAATTAAATTAATTCTAAACAAATTCTGAACTCACAGATGTGCCGACATGTTGAGGTAAGAAGTTACAAAAAAAACATACGGAGTGGATTCCTTAGCTTACTCAGCCAGCCTCCAAGATGTTGCTTGCTTTCCTCGCATGCTCCAGGAAAGGTCCTCAATTATTATGTGGTAAAAGGTGACAAGATGCCACGTGGTTGCGGTTCATGTCAGGTTATGAGCACATCGTTGGGCAAATATTTCTTATGAAGACAACACGGAGATAAAGAATTAAGTTCTAAAAAAGGTAAGAACGGCCCTCTGGAACAAGAGAACACGCGATTATTACTTCTAAAGTCCCACAACAACGTGGTTACAAGACGGCACAAAATTATGAAAACTTACCGGCCGCTCTTTGGATTCTTACAATACAGAAAGCATTTTATATTTTGGGGCTTTGCCCCGAAGAGAAGTATTCACACCATTACTTCTTGAACCAAAAAACCAACTTATTTCATGGAGAATTTGCAAGGCAGTTCGCTTCTCCGAACGCAAAAGTGAAAGTGGCCAAAGTGTCATCAATCGACAAAACGAGACCGCGATCAAAGACAATTACTACCACATTCTAGAAACTTCTCGAAATGAATGGATCGCTGCCGATTTAATTAAATTAATTTCCTGACTGATTCAAATATTTTAACCGAATACTGAAGATATTCTGTAAATAAACTTTATATTGTTACAATTTTGAAGGATATAGAAAAATGAAGACAACGGAACGGAGCGATTAGCCCGTTGGAATATGTCATTGAAACGTCAATGTCATTTGTCACCTGTCAAAGTCACTTTCCTTTTAGGTTGTAATAACAAACATTAAAAACAATAAAGAAAATGTGAAAAATATGCATAAATGCCGGAAAATACCCTTACAATCATGAAAGGCAAAACAAATGCACATGTATGTGAGATACGGTGAGTGACCAACATCAGAAACTACTGAAAGATAACTCTAAACCATTACATTTGTGGTGTTACACTTCATGGTCATTTCTTGGTGTCACTGAAAGAATTTCAGCACACGACCTGCGTCGAGTCCTACGAATTGACCCTAAAGTACAACACCACCATGTTACAATGGTGAAAATACCACGGTTGCGAATTATATACGCAACAATCCGGAAACCGAACCGACACTGATTCTAAAAATTACACCCTGTACTGTTATGATACCAATCAATAGGGTCACTCGTAACAATTAAATCTTTCTAAGAAACATACTATCTTAAATTAAAGGAAGATCATGAAACCTATCAGTTTTAACTAAAAAATACTAGTTTTTTCATATAAAATATTTTCCAAGATATCGCAATATTCCAGTAGCCCACAATAATGCGCTTTCAGCCAGTACACCTGGACGTCATTAGCTTTAAAATAAGGTAAAATTCATCTATGTTTGCTGTAGGTAAGTTGTCCATAGTAAAGGTCCCAATATTCAAGAAATTATTACATGAGCTTTTTCTAAATATTGAATAGTAATAAAAATAAATGTAGAGGCGGCGCTAGTTTCACTACCTACCAGCGCCTTAAAGAGATATTCAAAAAATATTAGACACAATTTAAGAGGGCTTGTTTGTTTTCTTTTTTTAAACTGGTTTACGTATAATAAAAATAAATGGATTGGTGGCGCTAGTTGATGGCTATAAGGGCCTTAACACCCACCAATCCGCATTGGGCCTGCGTGTAGGGTTATGGCACATCCTCCTTATTAGTCACCAATAAAGAACGCATGGGCCCCAGCAGTGTGGATGGAGATTAAAAATGGCTGATGTCGAATAAATAATTTGGCTTTGACACTATTTTGAGGGGCAGAATTCGGTTGAGTTATCGATTATGTCCTCGCCTTAAGGGGCCATAATAGGAAAACATGGTCTGCGCGGGCCATATTTTTATATAGAAAACGTAAAGTTGTAGCCACAAAAAAAAACATACGACAAGCTAAAGAGATTATCTAGTACCTACAAGTATTAAATTGCGTATAAACCTCACAGATGATTGTAAAAAAAAACAGAATATCATCAAAAGCGCTTGTCGCGGGCCATATTTTTGGCGTAAATAATAGCGGAAACGTATTGAATGCTACATCAAAATACACTTTAACGTACTGAGCAGTTGCTCCAATAACTTTTTTTAAGAAAGATAATTGTGCTAAAGATTATGATGAAAAACAACGAAAAACATCGAAAAAGTGCAGAAGTGAGGTTATTTTCCATACTCTTTACACATAAAGAAAAAGACAGAGACAAGTGATTTCGCGTAACGGAGCCTTAACAGATTGAGAATAAGAACTTTTGAAGACCGTACCAAATCAGAGGTGATGACTATATTAGTGCTTTTCTTTGGTTCCGCACATTAAGAACATACTGAGCGACCATTAAAGATAATTTGTGGAAGGGCGATCGCTTGGCATTCATTGTAAACTTTTATTGTTCGTCTAAATGCATTTTTTTTCTTCTTTGAAAAATGTCCCACAGTTGGGATTAATATAGATGAAGTACACACAAAGTTTCAGCATAAAAATGATCTGCATGAAATGATTTTTGAGTAATAGAGAAAATAACTGGTCATAAATATTGATTATTACAGAAAATATTTCACTCAAATATTTGCTAACTTAGACAATATTCTCCAACGCTCAAACGAATACTGTCTTTGCAAGTGACTTTCAAAGCAGTCGTGTCATCCCAATAATTCCAAAGATGCAATCTGAAGATATTGGTTTCTTTATTAAAGCTAATATTGGAAAAGGTTAATGACCTTTTTGGTGTAACAATGACTTTGATTTCGCCCCCACAATCTTATTTTGATATCTATCGACACCTACGGACTCATTGTGGAGGAAATGAGACGCATAATCAATCTGTCATCAGCTATACCTGCACGTAATGGATATAAAAGATATTCTTTTGTTACATTAACTTTCATTTGTTATCAGGAATACATCTTTTTTAGGCTAGTAATCTTGAGAAGAAGCCAAAAAATTATATCAAGTAATCCATGGAAAATAAACTGGATGATCAATAATTAATAAAAAGTGATGTTCTGATAAAAATATGAATTATAAAATGCTCGATTGTTCTAATAACAATTCCCTTCATATTTTTTAAGGATAGGAAATAAATAGTAGATTGTTATACAAGATGCTAAAATTATTCCCGAGCTTTAGCGAGGGAATAAATAGAAACCGAGTTACAATGGGTTTTAGCGTCGTGTGTTACACTCTACTTTTCACTACGATTGCGAGAAAATAAAATACAATATTAAATAGTTTATACCTACTTCCGTAAATGAATCCACTCGTTTTTCTATCTTCCACTTCATAAACTTTTTGTACAATATTTAAATAAATGATTTGTGCTTGACGGCAAAAGATTAAAATTATTTCTTTCCTATTACAGTCACCCAATTCAATCAGTTTGTAATTATAGAAAAATTCTAAAGATTTCGCGCCATGGTACCTTTTTTTTAATTTCTGCAGCTAAGCAACACAAACACGCCTTCTACGATTCACTCTGTGCACTCTCAGTGCACTCTGATTCACGATTCACTCTGTGTACTCTCAGCAATCTCAGTTTCTATGTATGTTTCTCCGCGATTAATTTAAAGGTTGGATAAATATTGTTTTATACATATTTGAGATAAAAAAAGAGCAAACGACATTAATTTCATAATCCTCATTTTAAACCCTGCATTATAAACCCAAGAGGAGGGTCCAATGAATGGACAGTACTATCTCTGGACGGATCTGAGGAGTAATAAATTTATGAATTAATATATCAGTCTTTTGTCTCTGCCCTCCCACGACGGGATCAAAATAAAGGGCTTGATAGAATAATAGAGCTCGCATTATAGTGAGATATTATTTTAATGCAAAGCGAATAGTCTTTTGATTTGAACCGTTTTCTTTGATGTACAACCTAAAACGTGCATGCCCCAATGTATTTTTTTATTAGGAGTCAGTTTAACTTATTTTAATCATAAATATAACAGTAGTTAGTTCATAATAAAAAAAAATACAAGTAACAACATGTATAGTTAAGACATAAGGTTTTGAAAGACTGTCAATCAATACCTTTTGGCAATGTAAAACTGTGAATGTAAAAAAAGGAGGAATAAAGTGTTATTGTTAACGTATATATTATTACTCACACATTTTACTCAGTGCGTAGACTGCCTTGGTCTTACTTCTTTATTATTACTACTTCATTATTATATGACAAAGACATCTCGAAAATTATGCCAAAGTATTTACGAGTACATACGTGAACTGGGGGTCTATAACGAAAAGTTTAATGCGATACACGCAGCTGCGTCCGTGCTTCGTTATGATTGTTTGTTTCCTATTACTTACATTACAAAGCACTTGCGTATGCGATATTGCAAAGTGATTGCGTAAGTTTGACAGTTTTTCTCTAGCGTGTCCGACATCATTCGTTCAGTCTTTGGGCTACGATAGCCAAATTTATTGAAAATGTGTTTAATAGCCACAACCGACGAACTGCGGACGATTATCGTGACCAAGTGACTGCGTACGCAATTGCGTACGTTATTTTAGTAATAGGCCCCTTGCATGTGTACAATTTTAAACTGCACTCCTTTGCTAAAATACAAAGACACTTTCTTTAGTGAAATTGAAAACAAACTATTTTCCAACTTACAGATACATTCATATTTCAATCGCCCCAATAGAAACAAACCAAAGAAAAATCCCACCAGGGTGTTTCCGCGCGGAGTAACCGTGTAGTGCTAGGGGACCGACAAGTTTTATCACGACCTACAGCTCTAGTGCACCGGCGACTCATTAGGGACGAGGAGGGGCCTAAGGGGCCTTAGCCCCCGGCAAAAGGGGCCCCTTCAAACCTGGAGAGTCATCCGTGAAGTCGCGCGTTCTACAACACTATTCCCCACAGCGTAGAAATGTGCTCCAACGAAATTTCACGTACTCTTTTCTCTGAGAACTACCGAAAGGAGCTTTCCTTGCATGTGACTAAAGAAGCGAAGACGTCCTACGAATATGCCATTATAATACCTGCCCTTCAAGCAATTAGGTCGTAAGTTCTTCAACTCGGTATGTAATTCAAGAACGTTATGCGGCTTGAATTCTCGGTGCACATATTTCAGACTTTGCAGTCTCTGTTAATTTGAAATTGTCTTAATTTGTTTTGTTGGAGAAGCACATTTGTTTCTTGGCCTCTAGGGTTGAGCTTACCTCGCTCAGCATAACTTTGCTGTCTTAAAGAACTCTCTTTGAGTAATGTGGTGGTTTTTAGGTGTCTTGTGAAAACAACTGTGATAATTAATTTTACGCCTGTTACGTATTTTCGAGAAAAGTTTTATTGCATAAATCACGCATCAAATTGCCTTCTTGTTTTACTTATGAAATATAAATAAAAATAAGTTCACGAAAATAAAAATAAGACATTCAACCTTATTCCACACGTTATAAAAAAGCTTTTTAGTTTCCTTCATGATTCTATTGCTGAATTTCAGATTCAAAAGATGATGCTGGTAAAATCTATTTCAATTTTTTCCAGAGCAAAGGTAAGCTTCTGACCACTTTGAAAAAAAGTGACACCAAAACCTTTCGTCTCCAAAACGTTACCAAGCTTATGATCTGCTTAACATCGATCCTTTATTTATGATGTCCTGTCCCAGTCTATACTGTTCTGTACTTGTATTTTAATAGCAGTTCCGTCGCAGAGCTTAATATATTGTGAAACATAGTCACATAAATTGTCACTTAAACGGTTGTTGCATCGCAGCTTAGGACGGTCGTAAACTCTTATAAGGAAGTTAAGGTCTTATGGACGGAATCAACGCGTAAACAAATGCTAACTTTGTAACAAATTAAACCTTGTTTATGTTTTGGGATTAGAGAGAAATATTCGCTACATTCTAAAATAAAAGTTTTCTTACTAATGAAATTAATTAAGAGAAATTTTTTTTTAGTCAATATTTGATTCTAACGGCTGGACCGATTTCGCTTATTCATTTTTTGTTGTGTTTGTTATAATCAGGAGATGGTTCTTATGAAAGAAAAAGTTAAAATAAATTAAGATTACTTAACCACCATATAAAATTATTTTGGACGATATAAACTTTTGTAATGTAACCCTATGATGTTTGACATAGAATTGATAGACAGGGAAACGTCTGTCGGGTCAGCTAATACTTGATATTCAACCGCTTTGGAGGAAACAATCTCCTCTCGCTGTAATTTCCAAACACTACATATTAACTTTAAACTAATATAAAACAAAACTAAAGAAAATGCATACACTTTATGTCATTCAAGCCTAAGTCCTTGACAGGGCATTTGTATTTTCATTCAAATCAGGACTTTGATAGTCGTAAATAAGATCAGACTTAATCTAGATTTACGGCAAACTCTTGTGAATCATCAATAAATGTAAATTAGCTTACACTTGTGGGCCATTAATTACACTATCAATGAATTAGAGGCTTAGTGCTTAAATGTATTTATAATAAAGATTTTCTCGACCGAAGAATTGTGGGGCTGAATTAACTCTGGAACTCAAAAAAACTGATTTTCATAAAGGCGAGACTTTTTATTAAGGCGCTGTAGGTAGTGAAACTAGCGCCGCCACTACATTTATTTTTTATTACTCGTAAACCAAGTAAATTTTTAAAAAAGGTCATGTAATAATTTCTTAAATTGTCTTTAATATTTTTTTAATAACTCTTCAACAGTTTTCATTCTTTCTGTAAGTTTTAAAATCTATTTTAGCTCAAAGTGGCCACTTTTGGCAATAATGGATTTTAAAACTTACAGAATGAATGATAACTGTTGAAGAGTTATTCAAAAATATTAGAGATATTTAAGAGATTTAATACTTCTCTAAAATTGTCTGTTATATTTTTTCAGCTCATGTAATCATGAGCTTTTTTAAATATTGACTTAGTTTACGAGTAATAAAAATAAATGTAGTGGCGGCGCTAGTTTCACTACCTACAGCGCCTTACCATTTATTTTCAATACAATAATTATTTGTAAGTATTTTTTATGTTAATAAAAACGTTTCGGTTTTGTTTTATTTATGTTTTTTGTGTAGTTTTGGTTTCGTTTGTGAAAAAAAACTTAAGGTTGGTTAAATAATTTATTGAAAATTACTATTTCAAAAATGGTTTCATGAAGCCTGCTGCTCACGACTTAATATCATCGACATTTCCAAAGTAAAAACTTTTAGTAAGAGATTGGTTTTATTTTTAAAAACAAGCGCTATTTTAATTTTTCAGCCTACCTAGTTAGATGGTTCCATAAATGGTAAACTAAGAAGATTCCAAAACATACACAAAAAAAACAAATATACAGACGAACAGAGAACCTCCTCCTTTTTTGAAAGTCGGTTAAAAACCAGACAGCATCACAATCCTACTTCCTACTAATACTCGTCGTATTATAAATGTGAAAGTTTGTGGGTATGGATGTTTGTTCTTCAATCACGCAAAAACGGCTGAACAGATTGGGATGAAATTTGACACACAGATAGTTTATAGCCTCCAGGTTTCCTGGGGACTTTCCAAATGCCCACGCGGACGAAGTCGCAGGCGGAAGCTAGTAATTTTAAATTCCAAAATCAATTAAGTTGAAAAATATATCGAAACTCGAATTTCCTTAAAATGTTTGTGTTAACCTTATAAAAATAATTAACAATTTTTCAAAGGCCTTTCGAATAGGTTTTAACCCATCGAAGTAGATAAGTAAACAAAGCCCAAATTTGCACTTCCCTTCCCCCTGGTCCAGCCGTCTGACATTAAAGGATCAGGCAAATCAGTGCTGCTATCCAGTCTGAAGTCGGTGATAATGATGAAGGATCACGATATAGATTGATGTGGATAAATACTCCCTTGGTTGTGGGGATTTTAGAACTAAGTTGAGATGGGTGGTTGGTGTCAACTTTTTTTATAGGTTTTTTTCGCTAGCGAGCGTTTAAATATGATAAATATCAGGTTATTGAAAAAAAATCTTCATATTAATTTTACAAACAAAAATAAGCAAGATATAAAAAGCTGCAGTGCACGACTAGTTCTAATTCAAAGAGATTTAATGAACGTCTAAAATTATTCAGGGTGTAAAAAAACCATCAAAGAAGCCGAGGTCTAGGTATTCTGCACATCATCAGGACCATTTCTGTTTAAAGTTATTGCAGGTAATTGATTTTCATTAGTGGTGTTACAAAAGCATTGCTTACAGTATCACTACATGTAACGCAAAATGATCCTGATTATGGGCGCAATGCGTGGACTTCGGCTTCGTTGAGGGTCTTTTTATACCATTTATAATGATCTGCCAACGGCACCATTATAGAGAGATCGATAAGAAAATAGAAAAGCAATATACTATTAGCAAGAAGAAGATATTCGTCAGAGATGACGATCGCATAAAACAAAATTCGCAACACTGTATCAGATACCACACCTTACCAAATTCTCGTCCTCAAAGTCTGCGCCCAGACAAATCTGCACTCAGATCGACGGGTCCGAAGGCTCATCACTCTTAATAATGAAGGATCATGATGTAGATTGATAAGCGCACCCTTGGTTTAGGGCGCAGACTTACTAACGTATAGACATGACATCAGTAAAATTGGTTTGTTCAAAATAAGGATAGAGCTGGAGAATCGAAAGGTTATGGATTTTGAAACTTGATGCTGGGGTATTTACATGGATTGACTTGGCAGGCGACTTTTGAAAATTAGCGCTTTTATCGTCAATCGCTTGTAAAATCCAATCGCATACCTTATTTCAATGAGGTGGCGATTCAATTTTACAAGCGATTGTCGATAATCAGCACTAATTGACAAAAGTCACTTGCCAAGTCGACTCGTGTAAATACCCCGTGTTTCACCAATTTGTGAAGAAATACAATAAGTCTATCTATTGTTATAATAGAAAAATACAAGTTGCATGTTTATGTATCTCAATCACAGTTGATTGGGTCTCTCTCATTATACGTACTTAAGAAAAAGTCGCAGAACCAAAAATCTTTACTTTTAAACGAATCAATGTAAAAATAAATCATTGATATTTAGATATCAAAGTGGATAATTATTGTTAGATTGGTTAATTATAACAAATAAATACTTAAAATCGATTAATAACTCTACACGGTGTAGGTACTCATTACTTAAAAGGATTACAATTTTATCCCACACGTCCCCAAGCAGATCCGCTGGTTCCCAATCTGCCCAGTGGTCGGGCTTACTTCATGATTGATGGCAATGCGCTCTTTTCATTAGTATAATTAATGTTTTCGTTTGACACCGGTAAGGGCTTTGCTATTTCTTCGAAAGTCGAAAGGATTTCTTCCTTATCTCGGGACAGGTTGGAAATACGTTGATTATGAATTAATTTATCAGCAGAAGTATTTTAGGACTAAACATCTCTTTGGTTATTCAGTGGGCGTTAAAAGTGTAACGAAGATTCCTTGGTATAAATACTTAGTTTAATATTAACTAGTTACTTCTGCGAACAATTCGTATCAAAGTTTAGTGAGTAACCACTTTATATTTCTACTAAAATTTAATAACGATAGCCTAGCTTCCAAACCCACGCTAAAACGTTAACAAGTGGTACTCAAACTTTCTGTTCAAGGACTCGTAACCCCTGATTTAAGGGGGCGTCTTTTGTGTAGCATGTATCCTCTTTCTTAACGAACTTAATCTGGGACCCAAGTTAAGGTTTGTTAGAAGACGAATTATTAGGGAATCAGAAACTAATTGGCTTGAGGTTGTTGGATAATGTTTCGTTGCTTTTGTTTAATAGGTAGGTTACTTAAATATTGCTTATTTCAAATTATCTAAAAAGTTCGCTTTTGTTCAGGGCATTCGTGTTTTTTTTTCATATTTTTATCTCATACATTTTGGTGACAAATCATATAATTTGGGAACGCTCTCATCAAGACCTTTCATTTGATACCCATATTGTAATAATACAAGAAATCATTTTATTTTCACATTACAAAATGAAGTCATGAAACGAAAAATAACATTTCCTTTTTGAAGTCGATTACGAAAAGTAACAACGGTGGAAATCATTTTATCTTATTTGATAACTAGTTAATAAACAAGAAAAAAACACTTCCTATTTTCGAAGGAGTTATAATAATATTTAAATATAATATTTTAAATCATAGAACCAAGTTGTTATTTTCTCTGTATTGTGGCAAAATATCGGCAATTTTATAGGTAAAGACCAATATTATAGTATTGATTACAACTTATATTGTACCCGTTGTCAGAAACATTACAGTCAATTCAGTTTTATCAAAAACAACCGATTCTTTTGTTCTGTATAAAATTAAGTTCGTTAAAAACAATAAGAATGCGAAAGAATATCCTTAATTTTCCCGAGCTTACACTGATCATTTTAAAATAACAATTTGAAAACCTTGAGCATATTAATTTTATACAGGAACCTACGTTTATAGCGCGATTTAGTAAACGCTTTTGCTGTAAGAATGGTGATCAACTAAATTCCCCAAACGTTCCGTTGATTGAAGACGGAAAGTGGTAATTTTGATATTCGTTCCCAAAAGAAAAAATCTATTACGTATAACGACAAAACGTTTCGTCTAGACAACAAAACACTATCATTAAACTGATGCTTAACTTTATGACCCGTTGAAAGTTATCTAAATTATATTAACTTTATCAAATTCGAAGTCTCACCTTGTTTCAAAGGACGAGTTTTAACGGTTTTTATTATTTGGTGCAGTGCGTGCGTGCATATTGACAGTGACGCGTATGCGTTTATAAAATAAAATGAGACATGATTTTGGGTTTTACAAATTAAAATGTATAACTAAAGTTGATAATGGTAGTTTTCCCTTTTTACCATTTCTTTTAAATTAGCTATAGGTAAGTTTGTTGAAGATCTTAAAAAGATGTATAGTCCGACGTGCCGTTAACTGTACTTTAATATATATGACATCTATCTTATCTATCAATATAATAATAAGACCGCAAACAAAATATGTGACGAATTAAAAACTCTTCCTTTTTCGAGATCACTTATAACATTTCATCCTCTTCCAAGAGATAAAGGTGAACACGCAACTAGAAACCTGATTGATATTTAATAGCGAACCATCTAAATTGGCAGAGGTCTAAACACCTTACCCTCAACGATAATTTGATCTAATAAAAAGTTTAAGGCCTCTGAGAACATTATAATGGTAACAACAGGATAATTGCTTAATGGCGACTTAAATTGTGACTCCATATTATTTATTCATGAGGTGATTTTTACCGAACCCCACATGCGATGAGGCTTTTGCGCCGGGCCCAAAATTACCTATCCCATTATGTCATCAAAAATTTTATGAATCTAAATTCTTTATTATACGAATTAAGTATCTTTTCATAATGGTTCACCGTCATGGTTGCTTACACCCTCAATATTAGTGGTAATAAGCGAGCATTTAAAAACTCTTTGGATAAACACTACTATAGGGATGTTGACTAATGAATAAAATAACGAAATACTATTAAAAATCGTAAACATATTAAACTTTTAGAGTAGCTTGTATACCTCTTGGTTTTATATATTGCATATTATTTGTTTTATGACCCTTCAAAGTTGGGTGGACAAGTCCATTTAAAAAGTATAAAATTTATTAAAATAAATAATACCTTTAATTAGTCCGTAAAATGTATAGCAAATTGGTCTAAGAAACTATTTTGATAAACACAATATTTAATATAGCTGCCGAACAAATTTCCTACGCGTTGCATACAAACTAGCACGGCGTGACGTCATAACGTGCAAGCCATTAGTATGGAGCGTTTTTGATAGAGTCCATTTGTGTGCATTTCACACTGTGATATCTCGGGCAGTTTTCATGCTAGCGAATTAATTCTTTTACCAATGTTTCTTTTTTTGAGAGGTAATTTATGTAACATAAAATAAAAAAAATAGTCAACATCCCTATTATAATACTTTTATGGTCGTGTACAAGAGTATGTGTAAGTATGTGTATATCAGATGCCAATGGGTATGATTCACTTATGCTTCATATTATTGATTTATCCCCAGTAGAAGCCTATTATCTTCGTAATAGTTAGATCTATTAGGAATAATAGGCAACTACACGTATTTTTATTTCATGTCGTTAACAACTAGAAACAAAGCATAACTGTTAATTCAACTATTTGCATCATATTTTTCTCTGTGATTAAAATATTTTTCCTATTACCCACTAAAGAAATATTAAATCTTTCTAAGAAATTTATAACTTCAATTCTATTTATATTCCATCAGCCATCAGGCTTTTTAAACGGAACATATTTCTTTATGAATAATGGAAGAAAGGTTTTTTGTTATATCGTGAATAATCTGAAATACCCTGACATTTGCCAAGTCCGCCTGGAAGCCTGACCGAGACCCAAAAACCCTGACATGTCAGGATAAAGTAACCATAAGCATTGTGACTTAAAAGCATAATAATATTATAGAAAACATAGTAATACCAGTTTATAATTGTTTAGGTTGAGAGTTTTTATATTATCTAATTTATTAAGTACTAAAAATTCTTAAAAGATACATAGGTATACCTACCTACCCAATTGGTTGTGGGTATAATAACAATTACGCTCAAATTTAAAAGAACATGGTAACTTAATATAAATATAATTACAGCATAAGATCATTTTGTAGCTATTTCATGTCCATAGTTTGTGGGAACATCCACATCAAAATCGACATCGTTGTTCGGTGGATCATGAAATTAAATGCTAATATAAAATATTATACACCATGTTGATTGTTCTTAACAACATTATAATGAGAGACCTCAGAAATAAGATCGCTCGTAGCGATGACTAATTTCGTGAGCGTTAGTTTTTTTCTACCTCACTTTGAACACGGAACTGGTATATTAGGTGTTTGTTAAATTGATCTATGTAGGTTTTTGTTCTCATTTATGAGTATTCGGTATTAAGATGACGTTTAACTGCTTGGTGTACAAGATATTTAGATTGGAAATCAAACACCGACAAAATTTAGGAGTATGTCAAACGTGCGTTTCGCTAGACAAACTATACTACTATAGGTACTATTAATATACTACTACTATATAATTTGCAATTAATTCATATAGGTATGGAGATTTTAAACCGGTCTAAAGGTTGGATTAGAATCTAATATTTATGGTATACAGGACTTAGTGAAGTTTGTCAACCAATTTGTGAAACCAGCGATACATGAACTTATAGCAATCTTGTTGGTCACAGGCGATTAAAGAAAACACATCGTTATGTGAATAATAAAGAACCAAAATCAACAAGTAACACAGAATTCGAAACAAATGCCAATTATTTCCGTTCAAATAGGTATAAAGCTGGCATTCCAAGGGCCATTAAAGTAACCTTCAGAAAATTTATAGTTGACAGGTTGTATGAGTAAGTTTTATCGCTTAATGTCCACTAATCAGACGCAGATGACACTAAAAGTAAAAAGCCTTCAACATAAATATTCGAAGAGCCTACGAGATGAGTCCGCCCGAACATAAATATTCCGTGAGTTGAATGAAAGCGGTGTAGTGCTGTGGTAAGAAACTGGCTGGAATAAGCTTTTGTTTTTATTATTTTATTGGCTTTCCAACAACCTATACATGGTGTTAACAATTTTATTGTGTATGTAGCACTATATTTAAGAACACAATTAATTTAGGTAAAATAAATAATGAAAACTAAATAAAAATAATTAAAGAACTTCGATTAATTAATGGAATATCTTTAAATAATTCTTCTGTTTTATACACAACTGTGTATGAAAAATATGTATCTGTGTCTCTTATATACCTACATACTAAGATTGTTTTCTATGACAATCGGATTCACGCTCTCATCATTGAGTAGCCAGATTCGAACGACATGTACCCATATTTTATTGAATTTAGCTTTGAAGTGCCAGAATGATTGGCTAATCTAGCCATAAAAAGTTTTATTGATCCTCAAATTCCTAAATTGCATACTCAACAAATTGATTTATTCTGAAATTACAATTTAAGTGATGAGTGCCCGCCTTCACATGGACACTATTTTTTTTTAATTTACAGACTACCACCTACCTCCCCGCAACCCGGGGTTAAAGTAACCTTTAAGTGCTAACCGCCGATTATCCGGATTATATGGCAACATTAAATCATCCAATACTTAGCCCCTTTCTTTAGCTGCGATCCGTCCGTGTGAACTATGAACTATAAAGTTGAAGTATGGCCCCGTATCACAAAAGGGTGCCATATCGCTTTATATGCAAGAAAGGGTCCATAAAATTGCGAATATGAATTTTTACGAACGCTCAACTCTAATGATGGTTTTGAGATTTATTGGCAGTTTAATATTACCTGCAGATCTTATTGGGTTACACTTTTTTATTATTATAGTCTAGACTAGATGTTACGTATGCAAATAAAACTCTATTTTAATCCCGACTTGTTTTTGTGAGTAATTCAATTCAATTAATAGCTCAATAGAAATTAAAACATGCCGACTGTGAAATTTTATACTAGAAACAACTCGTTTCTTATGACCAAGTAAGTGTTTTTCTAGCATATAATTTAAATAAAAATAGCATTGCGAATGTAAAACTTTAAAACTCCATAATGCCTGGGTGATTCTGTCACGTGAAAACAATGCAGTATAGTATTTTTTTACTTTAAAATCTTTATGGCAGGCGGATTATGCGTATAAATAAATAATTATGTAGGGAATTTTGGTTCTGAATAATTCGCATAAAGGATCAAGCGTTGTAGCCCAACTGTCTAACCACGGTAAAAGTCTTCGTCCTTGAAAAAAATCGCTATCTATCATTTAACTTCGGCTACTATTCCACCAGTTGATTTATGTCTTAGGTTATGAGACAGTTTAGAACTTAAGTCGGCGATGTCCATAACAAAGTTGCAGAAAACTTGGGCGGCAAAGTGGATAGCTCATATTTTAGTTTTCAACAACAGCTAAACAATATTAAGAAGATGTCGGGAAGACGGGAGTAAAATTTGATTTATTGGACTAGCTTTGATAAAGTGGTTCTTTCGCGTCTCAAAGCATTATGGATCTTTTAGGTAAGTTTTCGAATTGATAATTTATTAAAGAACTGCTTCTGTTAAATGGTTTGTTGGTAGATCTTTAAGCCATGCTCGTTTTCATCATTTTTCACTTTAGTAAAAATTTGTAGGTTGTTAGTAAATTGGTATTTTCCAAAAATTGATGTTTTACAGATGCTGTCGTAATTGCATTGCACTTGCAAAATAACAAACTGGCATACTGATGCCGATGCTGATGATTTGTCTGTATATTTGTTTTTTTTGTGTATGTCCAGCGATTACCCAAAGACGGCTCGACCGATTAAAATGATTCAAACGTTATTACATTAGGTAAACTCCCAAGTTGGTCTCATTTTTTAAAATTTTTGAATCGGTTCAGCACTTTTCAAGTAATCTTGAAAAAAGCACGAAAATAGTATGATTTTGTGTGAACTACCTCGATGATCAGTCGTATAACTTCTTTGTTTATGAACTGAATAAGATAATATTTTTTTTTTGGAAAATGGATATCTTAAGTGTAGTTCTTTGACCGACCTAAAAAAAGGAGGTTCTCAGTTTGACCCGCATGTATGTATGTTTCTCCGCGATTAACTCACGTTTGGCTGAGCCGATTTTTCAACCTATACCTACACTACCTAATACAAAAGGTACCTACACTAAAAATAAAAAAAAAAAAATAAAAAAATTGTTTAAAAAAACAAAAAACTGTGGCAGTTTATTTATTCTGAGTTAATTATTATCAGTCTATTCGTTGAATATAAGGTTAAAAAAATCAGGGTTCATCAACCCTAATCGTTACACGTAGGTAATTATAATTAAAAAGTTCACAAACAACTTAAGAGTCGAGACGATTCTTGAATTCAAAATGGTAACGATGTTTCGCTTATTTATAAATGATTAGTATGCAGCGTATTACTTTCTTGGCAATTAATTGTACATTAATGAAGCGACAGTCGTTTGGATAAACGCTCCAAAGTAGTTTTTAATTGGTACAGTCGCATGCAGCAATTGAGACGAATTTAGGTTAGTGCACCCGACTCTTTGCTTGATTAACTGAGAGTAACACAGTCAATTTATTTATTGGCAACTCAGGCGCCAAGTCTCAAATTGAGTGACAACGCCATCTTAGAATTTGCACGCAACATGTCACTTAGTAATCTTCATTTTTTTACTATCTATCACACTATAGTAACTATCTTATGCACACAATAACACTATTTTATCACAGGCTGTTTATAAAATCAGTCATTTTATTAAAGCGACAAATTTTGATACAAAGAATAGCAAACGATGCCTTGCAAAGATTATCTCGCTCGCACTTATATCCGCTAAAGCTAAAGCCTGCTGAAAGTGTATGCAAGTTTTTTTAGCTAGCTTCACTTTTTGCATCGCTATACATTTGCTGTGTACAAACAGCCTTTAAAGCCAAGTTCCAACGCTCTCCAATTACTCCTCTTCACTCGACATGTAATGACAGTCATCAGACGTCAGCCTAGATTTTGCTTCGCCAGCTATCACTTACGTAACTTTGTATCTAGGTCTTAAATTAGCAGTTGCGTCGCTTACAGGATAACCTTGTCAACGGGAACAATTTGCGTTTTATAAAAATTGAAGACGTGATATTATCGTCGTATTAGGTATGAAGGTAGTTGTTACCGCAAACGGTTATATTGTCATTGTTAAATACTACATTTGTCATAATACGCCCTAGCCCTAGACCCTTTATTACACTGTCTTCGTTTGTCAAGTCTAGAGTACAATTTTAGGTTTTTTGTTCAATAAAATAATAGCTGTAATGTTATTCTGAAGGTATTTTTGAATGATTAAAACTGAAAGAAAAATCAGTTGTTGAGGTGAATTTCATTACACGAGTTTCTAATTATTTCAAATAAGTTTTAAAGTTATTAAAATCTTAAAGGAGTTAATTTTGTATTTGAGTTATGTTTGTAACATACCTACATTACATAAGCTTAAAGCTTATGTAATGTAGGTATATTACTTACCTATATTTAAAGTTATTCTTAACTTTAAATATAGGTAAGTAACGGTTAATGAAAAAAATGCAATGACTAGCAGTAGTATTACGCACAGCACCAAAATATTTTTGTCCATTTAGAATCATATTTCTCAGTTCAGGTATGAATATTTTCAAACTTACTAAAAACTTTAACAAGCTTTTTAGAAAATAAAAAACGATTGTCCCTAAATAAATGCATTACTACATCTACCTTATCGACACTGTGAATAAAGGGTAAAATTCAAATATTTTATAGGTACGAGTATTAAAACTTTTCAATTGAAAACTACGAACTAGTGTGTATGCGACAACTTGTAATTAAAAAATATTGTTACGTTGCGAATGAATAAAAACTTTTTGAATATTTTTTCAATTATTTCCTAAAACACTGTGGACTATTGTGGATTTTTTTATAAAATTGAATACCTTTTTCAATGTTTCCTAATTACATTGTAGTATCTAATTTTATTTATTCTGTGACTTTGCCTTCGCTCATGCTACATTTTACATAATTATTGACATACAATGGGTAATTTTGAAACACATTTTTTTTTAATCCACATCACGGATAGTTCTTGGCCTTCACCTGACCAAATGTTAAGTGACGATAAGGCCGAAAGTGTAAGCGCATTACATCCAGAATCCTCACCACTGAGGAACTGGCTACCCTACTTCTAACTGCCGGAACACAACAATTTTTTATTGTTGTTATGGCGTCAGACTTAGGTAAAAGATGGTGGTAGCTAGCCAGGCGGATTTGAAATGAGCCCTACTACCAACCAAACCGAATACAAATTGTTCCTTTATCAAACCGAACCTGCGTCTTAAACGTGAGGGCGAACCACTAGACACAGACGGTTAAACGTCCAAAAGATTTCTACTATGCGTCTACACTTAAATAGTTATTTATTTTTATTCGACAACTACTATTATATCCTTACTAACTAAAAGGAGAAAACGAGGAAACAAAAGAAAACCGCAGTCCGAAACTCCAGACAGGCAAGGTGAACAATTTAACCCTGCGACTGGCGTAGGGGGTCAACTGGACCCAACGAGGAACTTTCTATTGCACTCAGCAAATAAGACAAGTCTGGGGTGAGACACTAATTAGTACATTCGGTAGCGCGTCCCGTACCGACCCCGACAAAAGGGAGTTTGCGATTGTGACACTATAACGAGTATAAGCTTTGTTTCGTCGTTCCGCAAGTTGAAAGTTTTAATGCGATCTGCGGCTGAAAGGCTGGTATTCTTTATTGTTAAATTAACGGCTTCTATTACCGATACGTGCTGGAAATGTTGAGCAGTTTTGATGCGTGTTTACTTTTAGACAAAATCTAACGCAAAAAATATGGCTAAGTACATAAGTAACTTGTTTTTACGTCACGGCAATTTATTGCTAGTTAATAGTATTTTTTTTGGTTAGAAAACAGTAGAAACTTCTTTATGTAATTAATAAAAATACAATTAAATCTTATCTTAATTCGTTTGCTTAATAGAAACTCACTTACCTTTAATAACTTATATTCATTCGTCTACGTACCATATACCATTTAAACTTTTAATTAACTTCTCATTTAAAAATGTTAAACAGTTCCTCCCTTGCACCAACAATGATAGAGCTGTCAACATTAGTTAATTATTTTAGTCCAGTAAAAAAATAATTAACAAGCATTACACCATGACCAACGTAGCACACTGACGCTTGAAATTTAAAAATAATAAAAGCTGTCAATTTCACAGCCGGTTTGCTCCCTCCAGCCAGTTTCCTATGGGAGCTAGAAACGTGTGCTGGTGTCGGTGTCAACTAATTAGTGCATGCGGTGGCGCGGAATGACGACGGAACGAATGCAGAGGTGCGAAGTGAACACACGGCGAAGTTCCAAATGACCGAACTAGAGTTGAATAAAAACAAGGTAACGTCCTTGCTGACACATTTGTTAGGGAGGTTTCCTTTGTTTGCAATAGCTTCGTTCTTTTTGGAGGAATTGTTCTGCTAAGATGAGACGTCGGTAGATAGCACGCTGAACTAGCGAACTCTATTGCTCTGTACACGAAGACTCTTGAGCGATTCTGTGTAGGTAAAATATATTGTAGTTTTTGTGCGTATTTAAGTGATAATTTCAAACCTTTTTACCCATCAAGGCCCGGAAAATGAGGACATGCGGGCATTGATGAATTAAGTAATATTTTCTCATCATGTGATATTATATTTAAAACTTTGTCACCCGGTAATCATAAAATAAAAGAGTGATAAAAATAATTTTATTCCATATCAACCCACAACACTTATATTAAGTGTCGATAGAAAATACCCAATACAAAGCAACATTTGCGCGTCATGGCAACCTAATGGAATATCAAACAAAATAATCCGCCCCTGCAAAAATCCTCAAAAGAGTTTCAATATAAATGAATAATAAATCTATTTAAAATACACGTGTGTTAAAGTAATGATGGATATCATTAGCAACGCGCCCATGATAAGGGTCCGTGAATGAGGAACGGAGAATCACTCTCAAAATGTCGCTAAAGCGTGGATAATTCAAACCCTGGCCACATGTTTTGTTCGCATAGAAGAATAATAATAAATCCTAACCCACTCTTATGCGTCCACAGAGTAAAATTTTTCAACAGCAAAAAGACACTATCTTTGAGAATAAAATTTTTAGGTATGGGTCGTTGTTACCCTATGTGTATGTAGAGGGTTGAACAATTAGTGAATTAGGGTAAAGGGGTCAATAGTGAGCCAGATAAAGATGGTCTGCAACAAATTGTGTGCTCTCCGCCTTTTGTTATCGTCCCCTGCTGTACCTAATTGTCCTTTTGTCCGCTGTTAGGGACCGTTTCTCCATTGGCCAACTTCTGGATATGACCCAAAGCTAAAATAATACACATCCGAAACGCTGCGTAAATTGATTGTGTCTATTGCAACTCTGTTTTAATATTCTCCGCCTGCGGTTTATTACGAACTATTATGTCGAATTGTCTAAATTAATGTGGTCGTTGTGACTTCGTATGTCACCCAATTTGATTCCCGTTGCTGGGCACAAGGTTCTGTCAGATAAATAATGTGGGTCATATGACCCTTCCGACGGCGTAAGTAATTGTCATCTCAGAATATATGAGTTTCAGCAAACGTGGAAAAGGATTCCTGATATATGCTTCGCTATTGTTGTGTTTCACAGCGCAGCTTATTTTTTTCGAAAAAATACTACAAGGGCTCAAGAAAGATATATTGACTGTAAACTAAACGAAATAATACAATTGTGGTATTATTCTAAATTTAATATAAAATTAATTTTCATTTGTTAAATAAAAATCTGACCTTTATTTTATTAATAATGAAAATAGAAATAGAACTTCGCTCTTTAATAAACTGTTCAGTAATACCATAGTAGAATCAATGGTAATACTTACATAACAACTACCTACCTGCAACAATGATAGGTTCTAAAAACGTATCAACCCACAAAGTAATGACTAGCTATCTCAACGCACAAAATAATAGATTAAACAATTTAACACCTACAGAAAGGTCAAAGAAAATTAGTTTTACGAACGTCATTATTTCGTGTAATTGAAAATTTCATAACTCGCTTTGTTACGAAACGAAACAGAACGGGCCGAAAAAAGAATTAATTGATTTGCGCATTGTTCAGACCAACTCTGACGTTTTGTGCCGTTAAAATGAAAATTCAATGGAAACGTTTTGGTGAAGAAAAATATGGAGGTGCATTGATGCATTTTTCAATAGGTGGGTTTTGTTTTTGTTAAGTGAATTCATTTATATACTCAATCATTTTTAGAAACTTTTATTTTTGAAGACCTACGATCTTATACTTACTATTTTTGTATTTTTTAATATTTTTTTACGGAGTTACAATATCTATAATATTATGATGATAAAAGAGTTTAAAGGAAATGCTCAAAACTTAAAAAAGAGAAACAATCTCGAAGGTAAGTAGGTATATAAAAAGCAAGACAACACAAAACTCATATAATTAATGAGCCAAATAGCCGTGTCGCATTACCGCTTAAGCCTCATCCACCTGACCATATTCATAATAGCTTGACAAACACTCGCAGCCCAAGTAGCGGAGATAAGCAAATAAAATACTCATCAACCCTTCCTGTTCATTACCATGCATCCCCATCATTACCATCCTCGACATCAGTTACTGGACATATAGCGCATCAGCATCAGTCTGTGGCGCAGACAATCGCATTAGAGCACGCCTCAAAAACCAGCTTTTACCGCGAATTGCCATCCTAAACAAACAATAACAGAGGACATAGCTTTTAAACGATCTCCAACAGCTCAGCTGACAGATTAGCCAGCCCCATCACGGATTCATTTCTGCAGCGCCGAAGAAGTCTCTTATTTGAGGGTGGCAAGGTTGATTTTTCTATAAAAATCGCTGGCAAATAAGTGCTGTATGCAGATCGGACAGCCTGATATGTGCTTATAGAGTTTTTGTGGAGACAAAAGGGTGAGGGTGCGACCGGACCACGTGGTAAGGGCCTGCGGGCGAGAAAGATTTTATCATTACTGATTTAACGGGATATGTAGCACTAACGTCTGGAGATAGGTATTATTTATGATGGGATTGGAGAGGAATATTGAATATTATCAAAGATTATGATATGACGTAATTGTTTTTAATGTCTGTTATTTTAGGGTATGGTGATTAAGATTATATTATAAACGTAGTTCCTTCCATGGTCATTCATTTGGGTCTGATGTCAACTTTATTGGTTTTTACCAAATTCATATCAGACTAGTTCTGATATAAAAAAATACAAAAAAAATATGTTTAACAGCCTTGGAAATATTTCCCATTTTCCAGCGGTGTTTTTATAACAAGATTGAGTTGCAAAGTTGAATATTCGATAACGACACGTAATTCCGAACGCCTCCCGTTCTTAGAAGACGAACTTCCAGACTCAAACAAAGCACGGGGAACAAAGCAGCACTAAGTTTTTGATCGCCGTGGGAGTGGTGGCATATGTGCCATTTATAATTAGCGTACAATGTTTGGCTTTGGCAAATCCCTTTGGGGCGTAAATTAAGAGATTCAGCTCAACGGCTTAGATACATTTTCGTTAAAGCCCGCGTGAGGACAAATACGGTATTTGTGTTTGCCCGGTTCCGTCCTCGGAATTAAAGCCGCTAATTATTTATTGTTGCTTTAAAGGATTTTAAGAGATTACTATGTGGGTGAACATGTTGGTACCTTTCAAGTAGTATGACAACGTTTTTCCTGTACCTAAAATAATATTTGGAGGTCTAACGGCCGAATACTAAAAGGCTTCTTAGCGGAAATCTTAAGTTAAGGTCTCCTTAACTTTAAGGAAGCTGTCAGTTTCATAGAGTTTCTGTCAAATCTGACAACTTTTATGTATTTAAGGTGGCCTTAACTTTAAGATTCGTTTGAGTATTTGGCCGTTAGTTATCTATGTAAGTGAGGGCGAATGAAACTATACCGAGTAAAACAAGGTTTTTGAGCTAAGTGACGTTAGGTATTTGTTTTATATTGCTCTATTTCTGTTTCACTATCGCATTTGTTAGCTATATTTGAATTTTTTCATAATGATAGCATTAACTAACACAATTTATAATTTATAAAAACGTAATATTTATATGTGGACCGACGATCTGGTGAAGGTCGCGGGTAGCCGCTGGATGCAGGCAGCGCAGGGCCGATCGTCGTGGAGGTCCTTGAGGGAGGCCTATACCCAGCAGTGGGTGTCGAGCGGCTGATATGATGATGATGATAATTATAAATTGTACTTACCTAATAAGAAAATTCATAAATAGCCAAAATTGAAAGTCAGAGAAGTACGGATATATTACGGCGTTTTTTAATGCAAACCGTTTTTTTTAATCGCCTACTTCATTAACTCCTGTATTAAAATATGAATTTAATTTTCAAGTAGGCTAACTATTTTTCAACAAACTTAAGTAATAAATATAAAGTAATGAAGCAAGGTATCATAAATATTCGCTATGCAAAACATGCATGCTTTGGAGTCGCAATTAAAAAAATATTATACTACAAAGTTAGAGCTTAGAAAGCAGCAGGTACATTTTTGCATTAGGTGAATATTATATGACTTTAACATTTTTAATTCAAATTGCATTGTTTTCAGTCGTTAACTCGTACCTTTTGAAATCACTGAATGCTAGACGGGTATTATATTAATTATTACTAGAATATTATGTGTGTATTTGTGTGTGTGTATGTGTGTACGTGTGTGTGTATGTTTGTGGGTGTGTGGGTGTATGTTGCCTTTCGGATTTCAATTGTGTAAAATGGGACCCTTGTCACCAGGCTGTATCTCATGATCTGTGATAGCTAGACAAATGAAATTTTCACAAATGATGTATTTATTTGCCGCTATAATAACAAATACTAAAAACAGAATAAAATAAATATTTAAGTGGGGCTCCTATACATCAAACGCATTTTTTGCCCTTTTTGGTACGGAATCCTTTGTGCGCGAGTCTGACTCGCACTTGGCCGGTTTTTAGTATCTCCTTTTAATGAGATCCAATAAATAATTCAAATGACAACTCAAACCCTTCCATACCTCCAACAATCTTTCACTTTGCATTTATGGACTCATATCGTTCGGCAATGCTTACACACACATAATCTTGTTTGAATATCATCTCATGTCCGTGGTTATTTGCATATTTATATTATTGTCCTTACGTTCCAAAACCAACAGACGGACGGCAGTATCAGCATTATGGACCACGGGGTACATAATGCTGATATTACACGGTTCACTTCTGACTTTTGGATTTTGAAAGGACGCAACGCCACCAAATTGAATTAAGTAAACATAAAAGTTAATCCAACAAAGTCATTGCTCACCCGCGTTGAGAGAAGATCTCTGAGCTTGCACAATATTTTCACTTTTTCCGTTCAATGTTTAACGCAATTGAATGGGAGTTGTACGTGTAAACACATGAATTTAACGATTCATTCGATATCAAATCCCTTCAATGCCAAAGTCCAATGTGAATTGAATAGTTCACTTCATAATTTAAACGGTTCATCTATGATATACGTGTAAACAGCATTAGGTATACCTTTTACTTCTACCTATTTCAACCAAAGTGAATCAACTTGATTGAACCGTGTAAAATCAGAACAAGGATCAAAGTCGTATGAACGATGGAAATGCCTGACTATTTTGTGGTTTGTCCTAAATCTGAAACCGCAACGTTGATACTGTCTTTTATAATATTAACAAATAGATTTTAGCAAAATTTAGCAAAATTCCTCTCCAAGTTTTCTTTCGCCATTTCTTTCTTGGAGGGGCCTCCCAATTTTTGAAATGGTAGTAGTTTCAGTAGATTCTCTCTTTTTAACATATAAAATTAAATTAAAACCAAACCAAAATTAAACTAATTAAATTTGATAAATTTTAATTTCTGAACGTCCTAAAAAAATTCATCGCTTGAGGGTAGGCTCACAAGTAGCTTCAGTCCCCCGTGACCACGGCAGCTGCAAAGGTGCCGAAACGTCGGGAAAATAAAAAATCAAACCAAATACCAACTAATTACCAAAGTACTTTCAATAAAACCGCGCTAGTATCCGTTAAAAGTGTTTTATTTCATGTTTTATTTCAGATTTTAGCAAATAAGAAAAGCGGTTAGAATGTGATAAAAAATATTTGCTTTGTAAATGCTGCGGGGTTTGTTAATACGTCTGTCTTTAATATAATAAAAGCACAGAATAATAATAGTGTTGGCATAAAAAGTTTGTGTTGATAAATTTGTTTTAAAAAGTTTATAAAAACTTTTTAACTAAACAATAGAAAAAAAAACTAAATAATTCTAAAATAACACCTGAATTAATAATATACACGCTGTAATCCGTATGAACTATACGCGTGGAAGGCTTTAGAAATGTATAGTAGCTATTATTCTTTGGTTTAGTTATCCGCTCCTTCCGATGATATAACTTGTAAGCACGTGAGTAAAACAGAATGTGATTTTATAGGGGTTGCATTATAAACAAAACCTTATTGATACGTGGTCAAGGTTTTGGAGTTAAGATAGTGATTCTATAGTTAAACTACATTTAAGTAAAACATTTCCATAATATTTCCCAGAGCATAATATATTTTGTATTTGCAAAAACCCAAGTTTTAACAAGGAAATGACAAACGGCAGCCGTCGAAGTTTAAATTAATGAGACTTTTTCTGAATTTCCTACTACCGAGTTAACAAATAAAGAACAAGCCGGCAATATGTTAATTAACATAGTTGGGATTCCTTTTAGTCCATTAGCCAGATATTTTAATTGTTCAGTGGCGGTCCCTCATGAAACTTCGCAGCTGTGATCCAAACGACCTGCTATTTAAAGACAAATTGCTTTCAAAGTGACGTTTCACGAAAAATCTATATTTGAAACTGTCTTTGAAATTGAAAGAGACATGGTAACAGTGTTTTCTTTGTGCTTTGCGAAACAAAGAAATTGTGTGATGCTATCGTAAAGAAAAAGTTTATAAAGTTTGTTTTATAACTTGTCCTATTAAACAGCTTTTGACAGAATTGTCATGTCTTTTAAACTTAAATCGTTGTCATATTACATCAAATTGACACCAATAATAAAACCATTTGTTGTATTTATAAAAAAACTGATTTTTTGAATAAATTGGTATTTGGGTGAAGATTGTTTACCAAATAAAACAAGTAACTTTATATATCAAGAATCGATGTTGCTTTTGACAACATCGGTATCGATTAGGTTTTCAACTTGCTTCAACATAAGTTATATTAATGTTTTTGTCTATTGGATTATGTTGTTTCATATATTATTCTTTGTATCAAATCACGGAGCCATAAATTTCCGTTATCTAATCGGGTGAACCCTTAACAATTTCATAGCGATTGTCTGCACCCCGGAATTCTACAACACCCCATATATCATTCAAATGATAATTCAATAGGCATGTGATTCTTGGTCCGTGTTCGGTTGAGATAAAAAGTAAATTCAAATAGGCATGAAATTATTACAACAAACCGCACGGGATGATAATTTATTCTACCAAAGATAAAGCTTGCGAGATTAGCAAAGAGAAAATCTAATATAAATAGTTATTTATGTCTCCCTGGTTATCACTAATGTGGCGAGACACGTGGCCACACAAAACAGTTTAAATTCGATTATGGGGCATTAGGAACTTATTTATACTAATATTATGGAATATGTCCCATAATTTAATTATAAAGTCGTTCCTATTGAGCGCCTTTCTTTATTGTTTAATTCAATAGAGGCACTTTGCATTTTTGCCAGCGCGAGGCGTGGCGTGAATAAAAATTGAATATTCTTATTTTATCTTAATGGTATGATATTAATGTAATATTTTAGATTTTTGAAATACGTAAAGGTATTCGTTTTTACGTTACGTTGCGTACGTGACTAGTGATGATTTTTATTTATATCCAGTTTTAAGTCTAATTGATACCTATACTTCTAAAATACATAATACGAACTCTACAATTATCTGTAACGTTAACGGGCTAATTTTTCAATGATCATGTAACAGATACCAGTCAATTTTTTAATTAACAAAATAAAATAAAAGTGTTTCAAAAACATTTCAATATGGCGGTATACGTTATCAAACGAATAAAGCTATATCCAGGCATTGAAAAATCAGACCTATTAGTGACCTAACTGTAATTATGTCATAATTACTGTTCGTATAAATAAAAGCAAAAAAACCCAAAGAAAAGTTTAAAAAAGCAAGTCACAGTGTGTGTTCTTCAACATTCAAAACATTGGCTACTGTTTTGAATACGTTTTTAGGTCAATTGTCATTCAAATGGACTCTCTTAATAACTGTTAAGCAATCTGTGTGTAGTCCACAAATAAAGAAAACTGGAGTATTCAAGCTACCGTTCGTATTATGTTACGGTAAACACGTAACCCATCAAGTTAACTCTCGTGTTACAGCTAAGTGAGTCGTCGACCACCGCCGAGTATTCCATTAAATCGTTTTCTTTGCTGAACACTATCCGTCTTACAAGGCAAATAATAGCCCTTTAGCTGATTGTAAGCTGATGTTCGTTGACAGTGTTTTGTTTGCGAAATTGCGTGGAGTTGGTTTACTGATTTTAGTTGGTCTGTGGTCTTTTTGCAAAGTTTCTTTTCTGAACATGGTGGTCTCTTGCTAAATATGATTTTGTTTATTAATTAATTAATTTAGTTATTATAATTTTTTGCCTTATACGGCCGAATACACAAAGGCTTCTTAGCTAAAATCTTAAGTTAAGGTCTCCTTAACGATAAGGAAGCTGTCAATTTCATCAAATCTGACAACTTTTTTGAATTTAAGGTAGCCTTAACTTTAAGATTCGTTTGAGTATTTGGCCGTTTGTTTCATAATTATTAAGGGTAAATATAAAGTAGCATTCCTATCAAATTGATGGGCAAAGTAAAGAGACCCTTTAATATTTTATCAATTTTTATACAAGTTATTTCTATTTCTAATTTTTATAAAGGAAACTATGTTATTCTGAATAACATAATGCATGTTCTTTTTTAAATCACACAAAAAAACACTAAAAATATTGTTTTTTCTAACATAGACTAGTGTATACAATATGGCTAGCCAAAGGATTTATTAATTTAGCGATTGTGTGAGATAGGTGCAAGTATATTTTTTATAGTTCAAAGTTAAAAATATTTGACAAGGTTGTGGGTTCATTAGAATATAACAAACACAACAATATTTTTCAAACATTTCAATATTACTCACGATAATGTGTCAGATTTTGTTTGAAAAAATAAGAATTCTTTTACTTAACTCAAACTTTTCTCACAATATTTAAACATTTAGCTGCGATTATGTGCATTTTGAAGCCATTGTTTGTTACAAAATACTTAAAATTTTAATAATGTTTCTTTGGACAAAAATTAGGAAATAAATAACGAATAAAATTAGATTTCATGACAGTTTTGATTTTTTTTTTACTTTATCCTTCAATAACTTCGTAGCTATTGGTTTCCCATAGGTATATAATATAGTCTAACAGATAAAAATGATCCTGATGATGGGCGGAATGCGTGGACTTCGGCTTCGTTGAGGGTCTTGTTACACCCGTTATAATATATGTAGGTCATCGAAAGTTTGCACCAATTTCAAAAAAAATCTTTGGGATAAGAAATAGTTAACGATCGAACAAGTTGAATTTAACGTCGTTTCTTCACGTGAAAAATATAGATAAGATAGAATGGTTGAATGAAGTCCATTAAAAGATAAAATATATAAAGAAAACCCCATTGTGAGAACTAGAGTTTTTAAAAGGATGAGTAGAGAATGATTTTAAATGTAAGTAAAATGCTATTCGCAATCTCTCTGTTTACAAATCTAGAATTCTAGATAGGAGTAATCGTTTACTCAAATATATCTAGATTCTAGAACATTATTTTTATTAAAAGCATAAGTAATTATTTTAATGGCAAACTCTACAGCTGAAGAATAAATAAAAAATAGAAAGCCTCTTAACCCTAATCCAATGAAAGTACATACTTAAAAAAATAAACAATATTTGATATATATTCGAATTCACAAAAAAAATGAAAAAGTTTTTGAATTCCTATGCATAATGAAATAATAATCGTACATTTTTAATTCGCTCCATATTTCTTGGAGAAAGTTCTTTAGATTCGTAGAACGCACACTTTATGAAAAAGAAAAGAACTTTGCCATGACATGATTTCCTTACACAGTCAACTTCTGAGTTGTCTGAGTCAACCCCAACAACCAACTTTATCTTCCCTCATCTGTAATGGAGATTGGAACACCGATAAAGCTATATCGTAGACAAGGGCATTAAAAGAGAAGACAATTGGTTCGTTAAAGCCCAACTACGCTTAATTGTTGCAAATGGTATCTAGTTAGAGGACAATAAAAGATAGCTGGGGTACAGCAATAAACCGTAGG
The DNA here is from genome assembly GCA_950108535.1 of Agriphila straminella. Lineage (NCBI taxonomy): Eukaryota > Metazoa > Arthropoda > Insecta > Lepidoptera > Crambidae > Agriphila > Agriphila straminella. Next base: position 12,836,703 of record OX467312.1, read on the forward strand.
GTGTGTTTCAGTGTCACTATTCAGTATTTCAGTATCACAGTTTTATACAAAAGATGAATTTATCTTTTGGTGGTTTTTTTTTGCTTCAGCTTGGGAAAAAATTCATTCGTATGTCCGGCTGTCTGTTCCCACCTACAGGTCGCATTTCTCAACCAAAATTTATTGTGTATTTATTTTTTATTGTGTAGTTAAATACACAATAATTCAAAACTACATACCTGAACTTCTAGCACAGATATTTTATATCTAATAGAAGAAAAAGTTAGTGCAACTTTCTTGGTTTCCAAATAAATAATAATTGTGTTAGGAATAGACATTTCTTATGCATTCTTTCAAGTATTACTAGATAAGGTAAACGACTGAAATACACGCTGAAATTTTAACCAGTTAATTTTTGCCAGTTACATTGTCCCTAGATTAATAAATGAACTACCTCCCGGTTTGATTAAAAGCATTACACCCGACAATATAAAGAATAAATTAAAACAATAATTTTTGGAAAGTGGATTGTAATGACTTTTTCTTTTTCATGTTTTATGTTAAAAGATGAAACTATAATAATTTGAATCATTGTTTACACAAGTGCTAAAATTGTAAGAAATAACAATAATTTTGATAATCTCGTTGTAGAATCCTCCTAACATTTTATACAAACCTTAGTGGTTTCCTTTGTGTTAGCTATAGTGAATAAGTCTAATGTAAAAACATTTATGTGATAAATAAATTAAAAAAAAACATTTGGGCCAACTCTGATATCGCGCACCGGACGGCGCTCCGTGGGTAGGCCCCCGACAAGGTGGACCGACGATCTGGTGAAGGTCGCGGGAAGCCGCTGGATGCAGGCAGCGCAGGACCGATCGTCGTGGAGATCCTTAGGGGAGGCCTATACCCAGCAGTGGGTGTCGTGCGGCTGATATGATGATGATGATGATGATATCGCGAAAAAATCAGCAGTTCCATACAAAAGCGCAATACCTACTCGACCGTAATGTATGGAATAGCAGATTGTTCTCGCAATATCAGAGTTGGCCCCATAGTAAAAGTTACTTTTAATCATGAGTGAAACCACCCCATTTCAGGAACCAAAAATCTATATCTCAAGAGTGTAACCATACACAAATCTAGGTAGTAAGCATTTTTACTAACGTAGGTAGGTATGTGTTTTCGGAGATAACTATTCGAGTGGTGACTATAGGTATAAGGTATGTAGGTACCTAACTAATATTATTTGGTAAGATTTGTAAACATTGATCAAAAATAAACTGAGGGCCTATTACGAAAATAACGTACGCAATTGCGTAACGCAGTCACTTGGTCACGATAATCGTCCGCAGTTTGTCGGTTGTGGCTATTAAACACATTTTCAATAAATTTGGCTATCGTAGCCCAAAGACTGAACGCATGATGTTGGATACGCTAGAGAAAAACTGTCATACTAACGCAATCACTTTGCCATATCGCATACGCAAGTGCTTTGTAATAGGAAACAAACATAACGAAGCACGGACGCAGCTGCGTGTATCGCATTAAACTTTTCGTAATAGACCCCCAGTATGTTTATAGTTATTTATTAATGTTTCCATTAAGTAATAATACCTATTAGATTACTAACATCTTAATTCAGCTGCGCGTCATCTCGAACAACCAGCAATTTAAATGACATTTTTCAATTAAAACTCGCACCACAAAGTACACAAATTTGATTCCTTTCAACGCGGTTGTAGTTTATAACTTACACGCATTTTTCATAGCAGCTTTGTTCGTTTAGGAATATTTTATATTGTGGTCTCAACAAAGAGTTTTCTATCTCATCGAAAAAAGTATAATGTTAGGAAGTTGACTAGGTAGCAGTATGACTTTAGGAAATTCCTTTTAACAAGCTTATAGGCCTTCCATAACTTTTTATGAATAAGATGGTGTAAGAATCTAGCCGCGACATTGATAACTTTAGGACAAAACTTTCATAAGTGAATCAAAGTGATCAAATACAAGGTGTAATAAACATAAAAACCGGCAAAGTGCATGTCGGCCCACGCGCAGAAGATTTAGGTTCTACATGATATAGCTATTTACTACATTACACACATAATAATAAAATTGTTACGGATATACATATTATATTAAGTGCTAATTAATCCCGTATTTAGTGCCTATAATATAGATGTCTTTTATATCATACTTGTAACATTAATGATATCACAGTCGTAACATAATTAATATAAATCACGATCTATATTATCACTAGTTCTCAATAGATTCCAATTAACAAAACTATAACAGGAATAGTTTGCCCTAATACCTTTATGTATACCTACATTGCGAATATCGTGAACATAATACTGGGATTTGCTTAATTAGCTCAGATCAATCTTTTAAAATCTCAATAATCGGAAGCACGACTCTATCTCTTTTCAAATTGTTATTTTATTTTATTTTTATTTTATTTTTATTTTCGTTTATTTGGGATAACAACAACCATAAATTTACATTTATTGACTTAGGTCTAATTACTACGGCTAAGGTCAATAAAAGTTATCCTCAGTTTAAATTCACATAAGTTGCCGAAAAGCAATGTTCTTATATAAAAAGAATGAATATATTAAAGTAGAAAAACAAAAACATAAATAATGCAGGTAGAAACACAAAAGCGCGAAACAGAACCACAATAAATTATTCTCAACTTGTGACGGTTGAGCGGCAAGAAGCGTTGTTGTCCGTGCGTTAAGGTAAGTAGCTGTCTATGTAGCTCGCTACCTGCCGCTCCACCAACAACGCTTCCAGTTCTAAAATGTGGATACTATTGTATATAAATGGCAAACTTTAAAGTAATTTTACTAAGTTTTCTAATAAAACTAAAAATATAAGTACTAAATTATTACTAGCGTATGACGTAAATATTAAAATCTATATTGATACTTAAAGTAAAATAATCTTTCCCCCAATCATTACCTGTTTTGTTTTAATTTGTAATAAAAAGTATTATGCAATATTAAAAATTTAAAACTCCAATAATTCAAAATACATTTTTTTTTTTTTTTTTAATTTACAGGGTGTAAAAGTTTTAAAAGTTTTAAAGTTTCAAAACACTCATTGATATAAAAATGTAAATAAATACTATGATAATATTTGTATATTTAAAATCTATTTGATGATGTATATAATTAAATAATAAATAATATGTAAATAACTATGTTTAATTTATGATCACTGGTCACGTGTTGATAACAGTATTTTATTTATATTGGTCTTAAAGGACTTCTTACTACAGATAAAGGGATCAACTGTATGAAATTTAGTATTATATTCGCGTATTAATCTAGTAACTACTGAATTTTTAGCATACAACGTTAAATGTCCAGGTACATATAGCATTGGAGTATGTCTTGTCCGATATCTCGGTGTATTAAACTGTATTTTAGCTAATAACTCTGGGCTATCGATATTTCCCCGCATTATATCAAAAAGAAGACCCATGTCCATCATTACGCGTCTATCCTGCAGGGTAAGTAAGCCAAATAAGCGGCAAGTCTCATCATAGTCTAATGCGGGTTTGTGAAATATGTAATTTAATCGTGTTAAGAATTTCTTTTGTATTTTTTCCAACCTGTTTATATGTGTTGCGTAATAAGGAGACCAAATTTGACAGGCATAATCTAAAATACTTCTAACATAAGCACAGTAAACTATCTTAAAAATTAAAATGTTTTTGAATGGCTGACATGTACGCATCACAAACCCGAGGTTTTTATAGGACTTTTTAGCGATATATTCAATGTGACTTGTCATTGTCATTTTAGTATCTAATATGACACCTAGGTCACGCACCTCGTTCACCCTTTCTATTTGAGTTCCATTAAAGTTATATTTGTAATATATTGGATTTATTTTACGTGTGAAACTGATACAATTACATTTTCCTATATTTATTGATATTTTATTCTTAACATAGTAATTATAAAGCGTATTTAAATCATATTGTAATTTTTCAGTGTCAGAAGGAGAGTTAATTTTAATGAAAACCTTTTTATCGTCCGCGTAACATAGATGTTGAGAGTTTGTAAAACATGAATATATATCGAAAATATAGGCATTGTATAACAGAGGGCCGAGGTGCGATCCCTGCGGTACACCAGAGGGAATATTAATGTAATCAGACCGAAATCCTCCTAATATAACCGCTTGAGAACGGTTTTCCAAGTAAGAGGAAATCCATCTAAGTAAATCGCCGTGTATGCCAAGCAATTGAAGTTTATGCAGTAGTATATTGTGGTCTACACGATCGAAAGCTTTTTCGAAGTCCGTGTAGACCACATCAACCTGGCCACCTGCTTCGATATTGTTCAGAACAAAATCAGTAAAAAGTGTAAGGTTAGAAATAGTTGATCGCTTCTGTACAAATCCGTGTTGTGAGTCAGGTATGCCTCTCGAAATAATACGATAAAGATGGTAATATGCAACTAATTCTAGAAGTTTTCCAAGCGTATTCAGGATGGATATCGGGCGGTAGTTTCGAATATCCATTTTCGATCCCTTTTTATGTATCGGAATTATATGTGCTTTTTTCCAAATAGTTGGAAAAGTGCATTCCCTAAGAGATCTTCTAAACAAAGCTGTAATAGGAATAACAAGGCTATCGGCGCATGACTTAAAAAATAAAGGTGGTATAGAATCGCATCCAGCACCTTTAGAACTATCTAGTGACTGTAACAGCTTAAGAACATAATCCTCTGTGACCTGTATCGAAGATAATCCTTCAGCACTGTACGTGCTAATAGATTCTGATGGTAAAGTATGGTTTAGGTCGGGTCTAACAAACACACTTTCAAAAAACTTATTAAATGCTGAGCAAATATCATTTGCTTCTGTATATGTATCATTATTAAGGCGAAATTGGTGGGGATAGTTAGACCCTCCTTTTTTAGCCTTCACGTAGGTCCAAAAGTATTTAGGACTTTGTCTTATATAGTGTGCAACATTCTTTTTGTACCGGTCAAAACATTCCTCTTGTACCCTATGTTGTCGAGATCTCAAACCACTGAATTCGTCATAATCTCTTGGATTATTGTATCTTTTCCATTTTCCATGTGCTTTAGTTTTCTCTTTTATTATTTTAATTAAAGCGAGACTGTACCAGACCGGATAGCAATAATTTTTCGTTTTAATCGGAACATATAAGGTGAAACATTCATGTAACTTTTTATAAAACTTATCTACTGCAAGATTAACATTTTCAGCCTCCAACGCTTCACTCCAGTTAATATTTTTCAGATAATTATTAATTTGCTTATAATCACATTTTCGAAAATTATATCTAGGTTTTGAAGTTTCCTTAAAAGGTTTTATAATTAAATCATTAATGTTAATGTCCAATGGAGGGTGAAATTTGTCTTCTTTCGTTAATGGTCGTGATTGAGAAATATCACAAGGAAGATTGGAAAAGCACAGGTCAAGAGTGTTACCGCTACTGTTGGTAATGCGATTGTATTGATTAAGACCTAAGTATATAAGTTCATCAACTAAGCACTGTGCTGCGATCTGTATTTCTGTTCTGCTAATGTGTTTTAAAACGTATCCATCTCCCTCCCAGGCTAAGCATGGCAAATTGAAATCTCCAATAAGAAGGAAATTAGCTTGAGGGTTCATTTCGAAAAATTTATTAAAGGAGTCTAGAATTTCAGATGTTTTTTGAGCTAGCAACGGTTCATCGGGCGGATTGTAAACTAATATTATGTGCAGGTCCAAAGGGGAATGCAACTTTTGGGAAGATACGGTGACACAGATCGACTCGACCGAATCACATGACCAGTTGTCATTAATAAATGCTCCGAGTTCATGACGGATACATACCATGACGCCACCACCGGACTGCTTACCTGTGGACACGAGATCGCGATCGGTTCTAAATACACTGTATCTACTGTCGCAGAGTTCCGAGTCATTAATGTCATTTTGCAACCACGTTTCGCTTACCAGAATTATATCGTAATCATGCAACAGTATGCTATTGTATAGCGATAAACATTTAGTACGAAGTCCCCGTACGTTTTGGTAAATAATTTTTAAGCCTGAACTAGGATTAACCATTTTAAAAAGCAATGAAGTAAACTCTGATAATCAGTGACCAAACATATAATATTGTGTGAATATGTTAACATTTTTATAAGAATGAGCGTCATATTGATAATGAAATTACACAAAAGTAAGATTAGCTCAAACGTGTATTTATTTGTGCAATTACCAGGGAAAAGAGTATTTACTGGGGTTATTATACATAAATTTATTTGCATACGATCATTTATTTTTTTAAATGATAATGTGTTAAGCATACATATACCTATAAAATATATTATACTCGCACCTGACTTTACAAAACTCTGAATTAAAATATGAAATTTTTTATAAGACAGTGCATTAATACACCCGAAAATTAAATAATTTTTTTCAAATCCTCGGAATCTTTGATGAAAATAGACGGTGAGGTGTCGTTTTTTCTTACAAAAATCTTGCCATCTCGAATCCAAGTGTATCGATAGTTTTTTGCTTTAGTCATTTCACGGGTGCTTCTGTATAATAGTTTATTGGCTGGTGTCAGATGTTCGTTAACATAGATTCTGGTGCCTGCGTCGCCGCCGCCAGGTATATTGATGTCGGCTGTAGTCAAACCCTTCTTAGCGCGGATTCCAGATAAAATGGAGTCTCGGAGAAGTCGTGATTTGACCTTCACAATAATAAGTTTAGGACGACCGGCAATTTTAAGACGTGGCTGAATTCTTACCGCCTGAATTATATCTTGAGGTGATATTTGTACACCAATAAACTGTCCGATAGCAACCATATAATTGGATAAATTTTCATTTGTACGCTCCGGTATTCCGGATATTTCTAAATTATCTGCACGTTCGCGTTGCTGTAATATGTTAACTTCATTTTGTAACTTTGTGATTTGTTGTTTCATATTTTGACACTCCTGTGTACTATTTTTGGACTCTTTTATCAAATTGTTGATTTGATCATGAAGCTCTTCCTGTTTGTTTCCTTGAAAGTTCAATGTTTCAATCACATCATTCAGATCGGTTTGTAGTTGATTTTGCTTTACATTCATTGAGCTGATGTCAGATTTGATGCACTCCAAGTCTTTTTTTATAACAATGTTGATGTCTTCTTGTACCGATGAGATTTTACTACTGAGATCAGCGCTTAAGAGATTCAATTTCGAAGTAATATTAGCCATAAAGACTTCTAATTTCTGTGCCAGTTCGGTCTCATCATCTCGGCCTTTTCGTTTAATCCGCCGTAGATTTAAATTAGGAGCGTTGTCATCTATTGATGGTATATCGGGATTGGAAGAATAAGCAGGTTCCATTTTGTGCTAAAAAAAATAGTATCACACGCGCACACACACTAAGCGATTGACAGATCGCGGACACAAGAAGCGATGCGAGAACACGTCTGCTTACGGCAGCGAGCACGGACGAAAAAGGTTATTGAAATGATTTCATAATTATGCAAAAACAGCTTCAAAATAAAATTGCTCTAAAAAGCAATAAATAATATTCAAATCATTATACGAGTACCTATAAGCATAAAAAAATGTTTTTTTTTTAATGAAGTCGGGTGGGGCTTTTAGAATTACAAAAAGTTGGATTGTCATAAACCTTCCAATATCTCAATCACTAATTATCACCATACATAATATCCTATTTGACTTTGAGGAGTTACCTTGGGTATCTTCTAAGTCTAAGGTCTAATGAAATTAAAATCAAATCAAATCAAATCAAAAAATCATTTATTCAGTCTAGGCTGTTACAAGCACTTGTGAATGTCAAAGAAGCTACGCCATCGGTTCGCAAACCCTGAGCGGGAGACCTTGTAACGAGAAGAACCGGCAAGAAACTCGTCAAGGGCTGCTTTTTTCTCCCTCTATATTTCATACAGAGTCGTCAACATTGAAAAATGAGCTCCACATTTAAAGTGAGGTCATTTTCCATCACAATAATTAACAAAAGTTTGTACACAATGGGTAGGTAGGTTGAAATTAAATACCTACTACATATCGGATAGGTAATTGTGAGAGTAAATAACTTTCAACTAGTTGAGAAATCAGTAATCACTATGTCTGCTACTCGAAAGTGCACCTAAGTAGGCAAAATTTACCAAAAAATACTTGAGACAATACATAAAAAATAACAATAAAAAACGCAATTCTTACTATTCAATATGCGTTAAGATAGGTACTCAGAAGCAGACCCATTCCCACTGGCAGCACCCGTTCACGAGCATGACGCGTGGACCAGCCATCGCTTCGCTCAACCATATTTGAGGGAACGTAACGACCCGCCCCACACGACACCACCGCAGAAATGATTAAAGAGAGCATGACATACTTAGGCTACCCATCCTAAGGCACTGAATTGAAAACTAATATCCAAAAGCTTTTCATAGGCCTTTACTTACAAAAACTACTAACTATAGAAAGCAAAATGATTGCAATAAAAAAAAAAGAGAAATCAAAACAAGGTTTACTTACCTATTAGTTTTATGTTTTGAGTAAGAAGTGCCATACATATTGATAACATCAAACAGAGAAAAAAAAATAATATAAATATACGACGCCCTTAGTACAAGCAGACAGAAGCAGACCCATTCCCACTGGCAGCACCCGTTCACGAGCATGACGCATGGACCAGCCATCGCTTCGCTCAACCATATTTGAGGGAACGTAACGACCCGCCCCACACGACACCACCGCAGAAATGTTTAAAGTGAGCATGACATACTAAAGCTACTCGCATTAAGGCGTCGTCGAGTCAAAAAGCTTACAATAAGTTTTAAGTAGGTAGGACAATTCCCTCAATTTTCACATAGAATAGAAAAATCTACGACCAGGCTGTTTTATCAATTAAATAATCTTTAACGGTATAGTATCCTTTTTTGAGAAGACAATTTTTTACATGAGACTTAAAGTTTTCAAATGGTAAATCCAAAATATTACTTGGAATTTTATTATAAAACTTTATACCAAGACCTATGAAAGAACCACGGACTTTTTCTAATCTATACTGAGGCATTACAAGTTTGTCTTTATTTCTGGTATTCCGATTGTGCCAATCACTATGTTTTGTATATAAGTTAATATTGCGACGCACGAAAAGTATGCAGTTTAATATAAATTGAGATGCTGCTGTCAATATACCAATCTCTTTGAATCTATCCCTATGAGATGTTCTAGAACTTAGTTGATAAATAGCTCTTATTGCTCGTTTTTGTAAAACAAAAATAGTATTTATATCGGCTGCTATCCCCCATAAAAGAATACAGTATGACATAATGCTATGAAAATAACTGAAATACACTAATCTGGCAGTTTCTTCATCTGTTAACTGTCTAACTTTTCTAATGGCATAGGCAGCAGAGCTAAGCTTGCCAGCCAGAGCTGCGATATGCATATTCCATTGAAGTTTACTGTCAAGAGTAACACCCAAGAAAACTGTTGAATCGAGCAAATCTAATTTCTCACTATTGATAACAATTTCAGTGGGATTCGCCTGTACATTAGGTAAAGCAAATTTAACACATTTTGTTTTCTTAGCATTAAGCTGGAGATTATTAACATTAAACCAAGCAAGAACCTGCGAGAGTGCCTTGTTCACATCGTCAAAATCAGTTTTATTCCTGTCAACTTTGAATATTAAAGAAGTATCATCTGCGAACAAAACAATATCACAGAATTTTTCTGCAAAAAAGGGTAAATCATTTATATATATTAAAAATAAGAAAGGGCCCAAAATGGAGCCTTGCGGAACGCCCATTTTTACATGAGAACCTGACGAACTTATTCCATTGATATTAACTGTTTGAGTCCTGGAACTGAGATACGACAGTATTAATTTTTGAGCATTATTTTTTACACCGTAATGATTCAGCTTCAACAGCAGCGTGCAATGGTCCACGCAATCAAAAGCCTTGGACAGGTCGCAGAAAATGCCAAGGGCATTCTGAGACCCCTCCCAAGCCTCAAAGACATGCTTCAAAAGCGCAACCCCAGCATCAGTTGTGGAACGACCTTTCGTAAAACCAAATTGTTTGTTGTGCAAAAGTTTATTTACATTAAAATGACATAATAATTGCTCAAGTATTATTTTTTCAAAAATCTTGCTTAGGGCAGGTAATATCGATATTGGTCTGTAATTGCTAGGGTCTTCTTTATCTCCTGATTTAAACAATGGTACTACCTTGCTAAACTTCATAAGATCAGGAAATATTCCTTGATCAATACACTGATTAAAAACGTCAGCAAGATAAGGGGCAATAGTATACACAATATTTTTAATAACCTTAACTGATAGGCCCCATAAATCAGTGGAGCTTTTCATTTTTAGAGAATTGAAAGCTTTAATAATATCTAAAGCATTAATACATTTAAAATTAAACAATGAATCACTTTCAGCCACATGTCCCTTTAGCACAGATACAGCAGCCGCTGGTGAGGAATCCAAATTTGATGTAGTTTCTACTGGTATGTTTACAAAGAACTTATCGAAAATATTAGCAATTTCTTTATCTGTGTTTATTAATTCATTATTAATTTTAAGCGTTAGGCTATTTTCCCGTGCTTTAGTTTTACCAGTTTCACGATTTATGACATCCCAGGTTGTTTTAGTTTTGTTACTCGAGTTTTTAATTTGCTTTTTAATGCAGTTAGACTTTGCAACTGCACATAGTATTTTGAAAGTCTTCGAGTATTTTTTAACATGTTCTAAGAAACCTGGGCTTTGGTTCGTTTCTCTAAGTTTGTATAGTTCATAAAGTCTGTTTCTACTTTTATAAATACCTGTCGTAGCCCAATCGCAGAACCGTAACTTCTGAGTACATTTAATTGTCTTTGTTTTAAATGTTTTATCAAACTCATAAGTAACTAAATGAAAGAGGTTCCCGTACAAAACATCAGGATTATCCGAATTCCATGGCATTAAAGAAATTTGTTCATCAATGTTGTTTTTAAAATTGTCCAATCCCTTTTTTGTGATAGGTCTGCATTCTACAGTCTTAGGCGTATCTATGACGTTCACAGCATATGAGACTTTCAAACCGTAATGGTCTGATGAAATATTACTAAAAACAAATTTGTTTTCCGGATCACATTCTGAAAAAACATTATCTATGCAAGTGGCGGAGTGTTCAGTCACCCGTGTGGGTTCTAAAAATTTATTAAGTAAATTAAAACTTTTAAATAATGCCAGAAAACGAGTGGTCGAAGAATTGTTCTCAAGAATATCAATATTAAAATCGCCACAAATTACTACTGGTTTATTTTTTAACTTTAATTTTTTTAGAACATCTTCCATGACAGATTCAAAGATTTCATAGGTACCTTTAGGGGGGCGGTATACAGACACAATTATCATGCTATCTAATTCTATACAAGACAACTCCACATGGCGCTCTGATGTAAGTTTCACAATATCCTTTCTTTCTTTATACTTTAAATTATTATTCACAAAAATTACAGAACCGCCACGAATAGTTGTTTGCCTAACCATCGCACTTGCTAGTTGAAAATTATTTAGATAAAATGACATATCACCATGCTTTAGCCAGTGTTCTGTAATGCAAATGATTTGAATATTATTACATTCAACAAATAATTCTAATTCTAGATCTTTGCCAGACAGGCCCTGAATATTTTGACTAATTATATTAATACAATTATTAGGCCTGGCTGTTGTCTTGTGCCTCAGTTTAAATCTGAGTTTGTCACTGTTTTATTTGAAACAATATGCGGAGTAGTAGATGAAGTACTAATACTCGGTTTTATGGCCTTAGTTACAGCTGTAACAGAGACCTGTAAATTGTAAGCTAACAAATTAGCTATTTGCATCCTACATTTTTTCGGCAGATACATACTATCTGGAGTCAATGTAAAAGTGATCTGGAGTCAATGTAAAAGGACTACACTTAAGGTTTTCCAACAAAAAAAAAATTACTAGATCGTCGGTCTACCTCGTAAGGCGCTTACTCACCATGGAGCGTCATCCAGTGATTAAAACAGAATATTACTACTCGTTTCGCTTTGAATAAGGTATAAAATAATTCTGAACAAAATTCTAAACCCCTTTAAGTCACCACACTGAACATAATCTAGTTTCATCCCTGCAGCAATTACTCAGAATACGACACGAAGCGTTCAAAATTGGCGGTGCTTTAAATAAAACCATACTCAAATTTATGTTTAACCATAAGGCACGATAAATCAGCTCGGATATCGTGTCTCGGAACTATTCATAATTACCGATATCGACTTCTTTGTGCTCCCAACCATGCAAATGTCGACTGACTTATTTATAGGCAGATGTAATAAACGAACATGCTTGCTTCAAGAGCCGATGTTTACATGCTTGTTCGGCTTTTAATAATAATTTGTTTTACGCTCATATGTTGGTGATAAATCTTGTCACATAAATGGCATTAGTGAACATAAAACTTGCCATTTCACTTTCAGAAACTGATCGGAAAAGAGTTGCAAACTTTTTATAGTTATGTGTGAGAGGAATCTTTGATGAAATGGTCTTTATCAGCTGTTAATTCGAGTATTTAATAGTTTAATCAGCGTTTTGAATTCTGAATTGAATTTTGAATGAGAATTTAATCAGCATTTGGAAACAAGGTAGGGTTAAGGAAAATTAAGAGAAGGGACGACAATGATGTGCAGGAGTATTCGACTCGACAGCTCATGTAGTCAGTAAAAACTACAGTATAATCATTCAATTGTTGGTCAACTTGACTGTTAAGAACTCCTTTTCAAAATAGGTTTTTTACACTATGTAAAAATATTGACAACCGGACTTTAAGAAAAGAAATAAAAAGCTATCGAAGGAATATGGATAATTTTAATATTTAATGTAGATTATTTACATGTGTGGTCCTTTTATCGCCGAAAATGGATCAGGATACCTTGCGGAGAAGCGAAAGACTACAGAAAAAGCAAGGTATTGAAATGTCCACCGAAAATAATTCGCAACAAAAACCTGTGAAAACGCCGTCTTCCCTAAGGTCAGCTCGTACTCATAATTCTCGATCAAGTGTAGCGTCTCTGAAACGATTAGCAGAAGCACGCGCTGCAAGGGAGTTAGCCGAGTTAGATAAACAACGCGCTGAACGTATGCGACAAATTGAGGAGGAGCGACAGGCGGCTGAACGCAATCTGATCGAGGCCAGGTTGGCGGAGGAGACGGCGAGGTTGGACGCCGCAGTGAACGACGACGACGACTACGATGCGTCGACTAATACGCAGTCCGTAGTGCAACACTGGGTCGACAACAACATCGCTGGTAATGTCAACGCTATCGATAATCAAGTTTCAACGACGAATGACACCGGCAATGACATAACAAACCTGACACGCGCTATCACCGATGCTATAAAGTTGACGAGTGCACCGGCGAATGTGGCTTCGGGAGATAAGATGCTGGGTCGACTGTCGGCAAGAGACTTACCACCGTTTTCGGGAGATCCGCTGGATTGGCTGAGATTCAAGCACGCGTTTGAGATGACGACGAGAGTAGGACATTACTCCGACGAAGAAAATGTCGCTCGTCTGCAAAGGTGTTTGCAAGGAGAAGCTTGGGAGGCCGTGGCTGCGCGATTAATTACAGTTACGTCATCCAATGAAATAATTAAGACTTTAGAGTTAAGATTCGGTAGGCCAGAATTAGTGTTAAATAGATTAGTTAATGATATAAAAAAGTTTCCTAAGTTGACAGGTTCTAGGTCAGAATTAGTCTTACTTGCAACTAAAGTTGCAAACTGTGTAGCGGCTATTAGAGCAACCAATGATAATTTTTTATATAATAGCGATTTAGTCTCTGAAATTGTGAATAAATTTACTGAAAATCTTGTTTACCGATGGATAGATTACATTGATGACAAGGATGCCCACCACCCTCGATTATCCGCTCTCTCTGATTATTTAATGCGGGAGGCCGAACTTGTCTGTAAGGCTGGGGTAGTGGAGCTACCACAGAAAAGTATTAGTAAACAATTTCAATTTTCAGCTAAAAGAAGTGTGTTAACAACTATGAACGACGATTCTGAAGAGGACATTACTACTAACATTGTTTCAGCTCAATGCCAAAAACAGGAAATACATTGCTTATATTGCGATAAGGATGGGCATACACTAGCAAGGTGTGCAATTTTCAGTGAAGAAAACGTAAGTAAGCGATGGATCTGGGTGTGCGATAAGAAATTATGCTTCAAATGTTTGAGTCCGACACATAGACGTGAACGGTGCAGATCAAGAAACCAGTGCAAGGTATGTAATAGAGGACATCATATATTGCTTCATAGGTACGATTGGGTGAAAGATGATGATAAAAAGAATGACGAGAAAAAGAGTAATGAAAGTGAACGTGAAACTACTGCTAATGTATGGGCCAACGCTGCAAAGTGCACGCGAGTATTTTTAAAAGTTTTGCCTGTCACAATAGAAGGGCCTCTAGGATCTGTCGATACTTACGCGTTATTGGATGAAGGCTCAACAGTTAGTTTAGTTGACAAATCTATTGTCGATAAAGTTGGTGTCGACGGTCCGCCGGTTGAACTTAATCTACAAGGGGCAGTTGGCGGTAAAAATAAAATGAGCAGCCGTATTGTCTCACTTACATTAAGTACATTATCTGGCGTTCATACACTCGATAAAGTTCGTACTATTAATGATTTGTCTTTGCCTATTCAAAAACTTGATGTACTCACTTTAAAGCAGTATTCGCATTTACAAGATATTCCTTTACAGACATATGAAGGACAGCCGACCGTGCTCATTGGCCAAGACAACTGGCATTTGATTGTGACCAGAGAGATAAGACAAGGTCGTAAGAATGAACCGGTTGCGTCAAGAACAATGTTGGGTTGGGTATTGCATGGGTTTGTCTCCTCGATTACAAAAAATATACCTGAATTTAATTATCATCTGCATCAAAATAATTTGGATGAAGATTTACACGAACTTGTGAAGAATTACTTTCGGATTGATAGCATAGGTTTGAAACAAGAAAATAAGGATAAAAACAGACTTACGGCGGATGAAGAACGCGCCTTACATATTCTGGACACAAAGTCGAATAAGCTTGTTAACTGCTGGGAAACCGGATTAATATGGCGATCGGACGACTTGAAGATGCCTGATAATAAGATGAGTGCTATGCAACGATTGAAGATTATTGAAAGAATGATGGATAAAGATGCTAGTTTTGCTGCTGACTATAGCAAACAGGTAAATACCATGCTCGAACGTTGCTATGCAGAAGAAGTTAAAGAGACTATTTCGGGTGAAAGAGTCTGGTATTTGCCACATTTTGGTGTCCGTAATCCCAATAAACCAGGTAAGCTCCGACTAGTTTTTGATGCTAAATCAGAAACCAAAGGTATCTCATTGAACACTGAATTGTTACCAGGGCCTGATTTATTGAACTCATTAGTAGGTGTTCTGATGCGATTTCGAGAACGTGCAGTAGCAGTAACTGGTGATATTAGAGAAATGTTTCTAAGAGTCAAGATAATCAAAGAAGATCAATACTCTCAAATGTTTTTATGGCGTGATTTAGATAGAGATAAACCCCCACGTACGTATAAAATGACATCTATGACCTTTGGAGCAAAATGCTCGCCATGTACTGCTACATATATTTGCGGAGAAATGCAGATACATTTGCACAGACACACCCAAGAGCTGTGAAAGCGATTAAAGAAAGACATTACGTTGACGACTACGTGGACTCCGTAGACACTGTAGACGAAATGAAGAAGCTAGTTGAGGATGTTTGTATGATTCATCGTAGAGGAGGGTTCGAGATTCGAGGATTTGTGTCGAACAAACCTAGTTGTTTACCCGATGAGTCGCAAAATGAAACGGTAAATCTGCTTCAAAACGATACTGTACAACGCACTTTGGGTATGATATGGCGGCCAAAAGCTGATGTACTAGGGTTCGATTTAAGTTTGAAAAAAGTTAACCCTGAAGTTGCCAATGGGACTAAGAAACCTACTAAGAGAGATATGCTCAGAGTAACGATGTCTATATTTGATCCCTTAGGGTTCTTATGTCCATTTTTGATTCGTGGTAAAATTTTATTACAGGAAGTATGGCGTAGTGGAGTACAGTGGGACGAAGAGGTCGGTGACGGATTTGCTAAAACTTGGTTCGATTGGCTGCGAAATTTAAAGGCGTGCCAACAGTTTAGTGTTTCGCGGTGCTACAATTTCAGTCGGTTAGATACTTTTCAGTTACATGTATTTGTAGATGCTTCAGAGCAGGCTTATGCCGCTGTTGTATATTTACGTCGTGACAATGGTGAAACTTCGTTCGTAATAGGAAAGTGTCGAGTAGCGCCTTTAAAGTCTACCTCTGTGCCTCGTCTCGAATTACAGGCGGCGCTGATGGGTGCTCGTCTTGGTACTATGGTCGAGAAAGAACAGGATCTACAGATAAATCGACGGTTTTTTTGGACTGACTCACGCGCGGTGTGGCATTGGATTCAGAGTAACGAACACAAGAAGAGTTCATTTATAGACAATCGACTGTCAGAAATTCGCGACTTGACTAGTCCTAAGGAGTGGCGTTGGTTGCCCGGAAATTTAAATGTAGCAGATGAAGCTACCAGAGCCAAAGGGCATTATGAATCTAATTGGATAGTGGGTCCTAAATTTCTTCATTATGATAAGCAAGAATGGCCACGAATATTACCACCTGTGCCGGTTGAAGAGGAAAATGTGGTGTTAATCACAAATGATCGGACAGATTTCTCATTACCAGATATCAATCGATTTTCGAAGTGGTTGAGATTGATAAGAACAACGGCTTATGTTTTGGTATTTATTGAGCGATTGAAATCTAAAAGGCATGTTAAACTGGATAGCAGTTTTATAAAGAGAGCTGAGCAACTGTGGATAGTACAATGTCAACATGACAGTTTCTCAAAAGATATCTCAAAATTATTATTGAATTCGCCTCTTGCAAAAGAGAGCCGTTTGGCAAAATTAAATCCATTTATGGACAACGATATACTGCGCCTGAAAGGAAGAGCTAGTGCTGTACACGATATTGATCAAAATATGTTACAGCCTGTTATTTTTAGATGGTAAACATCATTATACCAAACTGTTAATTCAATACTATCACGAGAAAATGTATCACGGTAGTACGGAGACGGTCGTAAATAGTTTAAGGCAAAAGTACTGGATAATTTATTTGCGTCCAACAGTGAGGTCGGTAGAGCACAACTGTCAATTTTGTAAAATTCGTAAAGCTCAACCTTTAGTACCGCCTATTGGAGATTTACCGTTTGCTAGACTCGCACATCATGCGCGCCCATTCACACATTGCGGCTTAGATTATTTTGGTCCGATGACAGTCACAATTGGTCGGCGCCATGAAAAACGCTACGGTGCTTTATTTACATGTATGACTACTCGGGCAATTCACATTGAGTTGGCCGGCAGCTTGACAACTGACTCTACAATTATGGCGATGAGGAGAATGATGAGCCGCAGAGGATGCCCCGCAGTTATGTATTCTGACAACGGCACAAATTTTCACGGTGCGAACACGGAGCTTCGGAAGGTAATTCGCGAAATTGACAGCGAAGAAATCTCTACCTTTTTGACAAACCGGCAGATAAATTGGCGATTCAACCCACCCCTCGCCCCACACATGGGAGGATGTTGGGAGAGGCTGGTGCGGTCAGTGAAAACTGCGCTTAAAGTTGTTCTGAGGGAGCAAGCACCCAGTGAAGAGACCATAATTACTATATTAGCTGAAGTCGAACATACCATTAATTCTCGCCCTCTTACACATGTTTCTGTGTCGTTTGATGACCCTGAAGCATTAACGCCCAATCATTTTTTGCTCGGAGGTGGTTCAGAGGTGCCATGGCTCGGTCCGTGTGACACAGTATCCAGGAAAAGTTGGCGAAATGCGCAAAGACTTGCCGATTTGTTTTGGCAAAGATGGGTACGCGAATTTTTGCCTACCTTATTACCGAGAGGTTGTCGCGGTAGAAACGCTAGCCTTAAGGAAGGGTCATTAGTTATAGTCGTAGACCCAGCGTTACCGCGTAATGTATGGCCAAAGGGGATAGTAGAAAAACTTTATCCTGGTCGCGATGGAGTCGCGCGAGTGGCGGATGTTCGATCGGCTGGTGGCATCATCTTTAAAAGACCATTAACCAAACTTGTACCATTATTGTTGACTTAGTTTTGTTTAAATGTTTTTGTTACCCGTTGTAATGGTCATTAGTTATTGTTATTTTTTGTGTTTATGATAGTTATTTTTTAAGCTGTGGCGGGAGAATGTTAAGAACTCCTTTTCAAAATAGGTTTTTTACACTATGTAAAAATATTGACAACCGGACTTTAAGAAAAGAAATAAAAAGCTATCGAAGGAATATGGATAATTTTAATATTTAATGTAGATTATTTACATTGACTGTTCTAAGCAATCTCATTAGAAGTTTGCAAATTACTATTACAGCCACACATAGCTGAACTAAGTATAAGATCAGGGCTCGGTTTTTATGTGATAAATATGTACCAGTTGAAGTTTTAATAGTTAATCAACTTTTAAATAAAGGAAAACTCACAAAAAATATCATCCAGCAGCGAGAAGAACAACAACGTTTAAAAATTGTTAAAAATTATACCTTCATTTCCTAAAAAACGTAACAGCACATTTCTAAAAAAAATCTATTAAACTCGCATTTAAACATTCAGCATTAAGTAACAAAACTTTCTATACTATAACGTTCGTACAACAACTATGATTTCTAGTTTAATCTCCAGTTTCCCTGCAAGCGCGCATTACTTATAACAATACATTTTGCGTCGCACTCCGCAGCCGTTGGAAACGCGGCTTAAGGCATCTAGCCGCTATGTTAAACGATAACTTGTAATTAATGTCGCTACATAGTGTTTTATTGTCGCAAACTTCGCTGCGACCATCCTAAATTATGGTGCGGGTGTTAGCGTGTGAGAATTTTAGCCGGCATAAATAAGTGCAGTCGCTTACCTAATCCTTTTTAGATAAATATAAGTTGTCGAGAGTTTGGTACCTTTTTTAGACACTTCTGTTTTTATAGTTCATGTTTTGTGTCATAAAATTTTTGTTCTTTGGTTCTGTAGTCATCGTTTTTTGTTGCTCTTGAAAATATATACTTACATATTTAGTATCTATAATCTCCTTTAAGGCCAGTGAATGACTAACAGTCATGACATGAGTTTCATCAATACATGTTGCTACAACAAGTCGAATATTTTGTAAACTACACTTAAGTACATTTTAATTCAGTGTCAACTTGCGACCGTCCGCGACTTCAGCCCTAGGAAACCTTTGACCAAGTTAAAAAGTATAGGTACTATGTAACAGGCGCCATTACTGGTTAATTTAACAGACATCTTTTTAACTTAGGTGTCACGGACAGTCTCCTATGCAGAGGATGCATGGAGGAAGAAGAAAAAGCCGCCCACGTACTGCTGGAATGCAGAGGTGTGGCCCCTACCGGGCGAGGTACCTCGGCTCGCCGGGCAGCGTCCAGGAAGCGATCACGAATGTGAAAGCCCTTGGAGTGTTCCTGGCTGAGCTGGGCTGGCTGGAGTGATCCGGCCACACACCCTCCAACGCAAAATAGGCGCAATATACGTCGAGTTGCGGAAACCACCTGCATCGATAAGAAGAAGAAGAGAGATAGGTACTACGAGTATGTTTTAATCCAGGTTATAAACTGTCAAATTGCATCCAAATCCGTCCAGCCGTTCTTGAGTTATAAATGGTGTGAATAACCCGACCTTGTATGATGATGTCCGTATCTATTTATATTTAAACCTTTGTAGATTTCTGCTAAACTTGAAACAACAGCGTAAGATTTTAAGCGTCTCTAAACTACTCTAAAGCAGGAAAACTATTTATAGAACTAATAGCAAAAAGCATCTGATTTCGCTATATACGGCACCGCCAGCATTCAAAGATAGGAAAGCAACAGTAGCAGACTCAGTAAGCTATAGTTGTGATAACATTCCTATTTAGATATTATTTAAATGATTTAATAGCATAGTATAAATGACAGGTATTTTCCTCGTACTGGTTTGTGATAATATATTATCAGTAAAAAATAAGATGCAAAATTAAATAAATCCAACGACGCTTTTGTCGTAGCCTCTCTGATCTTAGTAAGTTAAGATTTTCCCATTACAATATTATTATCATTTTTTGTTACCGACCATCAACGCTACCTCTTTGGATTTCTCTTTGATTATAATCTACAGTGATTTTATCATAAACATCTGAGAATAAGTTAGTTGAAAATAAAACATCACCAGGAGACATGGTTTTATCCTTTGGTAGTGCTCTATCCTTAACATTCTCATAATTTTTTCTACATAAGTATTTTACAATTAAATCAAGGAGTCAAGTTTTTTAATAAACTACTAAGGATCGCTTAAACACCAACTAAACTGTGAAGTCACGTTCACTGTTTAAGATGGTAATGAGTTCAAGTTAAATGAGATATGGAGTTTTTTGTAGTAGATAGAGCAGCGAACATTCCTCCGGTGTAAGGGGGGCTATTACAAAAAGAGAATTGCGATAGTCGGACGATGTTCGTCGTTCGTTTTACTATTATGTATTCCGTGGTTTTACTTGATTTTAACGACCTCCGTGGTCGACACAGATTTTAATGATGTTGTTGCACAGAATAGATAATAGTAGCGGTTGTTATCTATGGGAGGGTTCGATTCCCGGTTAGGACAAAGCAGGCAGGATGTCACAGAAGGAGGCCGCGGAACGGGTCCGAGAAGCGGATGCGCAGGCGGACAAGCTCCGACGGAGAAGGCCGGGCAGAAGACGAAGACACCATGCACACCTTCTCCCCCCGTAGTTATACAGGGCCAGGACGACGGAACCGGGGATTCCGTCGTCCGCCTAAGGCCCTAAGTGGGACGCTCAAATGTTCCGAGCGCCCCACCAAGTAGGAGACATACCAGCGCAGGTCGGAGAGGCGGAGTTTGCCAAAACTGTCCCGTCATCTTCGTCCATTATGGTAGAGTTGGAACACCGCAGGGGGGGTAGCGGGTAGGCCTCTGTACGGATCCGATGAGCCTTGACTTATCGGACCCGTACAGAGGAGAGTTCCGAACTCGCCGTGGTGGCCCCACCACTCTGGAAGCCAATAAAAGGGTACCCCTGCGTAAATTTAGAAAACGAACGTTATTGTCTCAGGTCTGGTTGTTTGTGTTACCACCATTGTTACTGATTATCAGATACTAGTGCATAATTATCGTAGTTTGAGATATTTATAAAAAAACCTAGGATACATGAGTCAATAATGTCACGGAGTGTTACGAACATTCGTTCGATTAAGCGATTCGTTTTTTCGTAATAATAGGCCCTCTGCTTCTTATAAGAATCGGTTACAAATATTTGAGTAGTAATGATATACTAATTAGTAAATGTCTAAAATGTCTAATAGGACATGCTGTGGAGATATTAGATAATGTCACATACTTTTAAACAATGTGCAGAAGTCCGGCAAAAGCGTAATTAATGCTCTCATTATTAGTACTTAGTCGTATTTTTTTATATTTTTTCAAACTGCTACAATATCTGTCAAAATAGTTACAACAAAGTAGGTACTAAAGTGTAGCATGGCATTAGCACTTTTTTATGAACCACAATTATCATACAACTAAAATGGATTGGAATTAAGGACTTCCTTTTTAACGTGATTATCATCTTCACACTTGTAATTCTGTTAAACGTTGCCGCGTAACAGTAAGTTGCTGATAATAATGGAATGTGCTTTAGATTATTTGTACACATTTTATACAAGAAGTAAAATAAAATTGGTTGTCCTTATGTAACACAAATCACTATATTAATCTAAGGTATAAAGTATAAGGTTACATTATGTAGAGTAGATAGTTTATGAGTTTTAAGCCTGAAACCACTAGGTAAGGTTAATCTGTATACCAACCAGGGGGTCAAGTCTGCTAATGTTTTCGTCAAAATCGTAGTTCGATGGTGTTTGAATGGTAATGCTTTTTGGCACAGTTCTTTGTTTATTAGACCCAAAACCGAATCACATTGTGTTTCTTAAACCCAAAACGGAAACATATTGTGTCTTGATTTTGGGTTTAAGAAACAAGAACTGTGTCAAAAAGCATTACCATTAAAACACCATTGAACTACGATTTTGACGAAAACATTAGCAGACTTGACCCCCAGTTTTAACGTCTATGTTTGAAAATGGGAATCAATAACTGTAAAATAAAAAATGTTTTTTGTAACTAATGTTTACAACGGGTATGTATTACAATGCCGAAGTGGAAAAGACCGAATTTTACAAGACCTATGGACGAAAAGCGGAAAATAAAAGGTCGAATGGTTGTTTCGCCGTACGTTTAAGATCACGAAATGACTTTACCTGATAGACTAAATCCCGTAGCTAAAAAATCCGAAGGTTACCTACATACCTACGTATATATATACCTACTTTCTGTACCCCGACATACTTAATACCGAATAAACGAATAAGTAAAAAATAAGCTGTAATTATACCAAAAGGCTCATAGTAATAAATTATGCCACAGTAAATTAGGTGCGACGACGACCGAGCGTAGCGCGAGCGTAGTAGGAGGAGGTTAGGTTAGGTTCCATTGCGACCAACAACGTACTTAGCGAGTGAAGCGAGCGTACCGCGCGCGGCAGGCAGCGGCCGGCGAAGTGCCAGAAAACCCACCTGCTGAATGTATGTATATGTAGGTAAAGTAAGTACCTATTAACTTTCGGGATTTCGAACTATTGGTCATTTTATAATCGATCTTTCATGTTTCAGTCTATCGGATATCGACATTTAGGATTTTCGGTATTTTGAAACACACAGGTTAGGTACAGGTTTTTTATGCGTCGATATATCGGTCGTATTATGAATTTTCGGCATTGTAATACATACCTGTTACAACAGCTATGTATGCATATTGTATGTACTAATGTCTAAAATATAATTTATTTGAAACTACATAATTCAAAGTTTTAAACGTGTAACAATTTAATTAAAAGTAAATGTTTTATCATAAGTATCTAAATTTGACTTAACAAATTATAATCAATTTTTCTCATTTATACACTTACAGGGCAAAAATATTTAATGAAACGAAGTCAGCAATAACATTGAAAAAAAATGGACGCCGAGCAATTTTGGGCACGTTCCAGGAGAGTACCATTGGCGGTTATGATTCGCTATGATAATGTCAGTACCGACTGACATCTGTTTGGCAGATGTCGTGTCCCACTTATACACGTAAATGGTGTATGGGAGCCATGTTACAAAACATGTCGACAAGATGGTAATAAAAATAACATGGTAATAAATTAATGAAATCAATCATGTCAATTTCATTATAAAGTATAAAAATTGGATTTTCTTATATAATACTAAATAATAAAAATCGATTCACCAGATCATTGTCTCCCACCTGAGCAATGATCTGGTGACGAGTCAATTTTTTTCTAGCACCTATATTATTTAGTGTTTTATAAAAATAGCACTGTGAAGCTTTATTCTTTTTACAATCTAGGGTTATAAAAGTAGCATAAACAAGTTTAAAACTTATTCATGCTTCTTTTGAACATAATATCAGAAGAAACATTGAATCAACATACAACTTCCGACGATTTAGTTTTAAATAACATAATGACAAAATAAGTATGTTTGGTTAACACTGAACACAATTAAACATAGAGTACATTATTATCTATGATACTTGTAGCAAACTACCTATATTCTTCTTCTTATCGAATGAATCTTAGTGGCCACATATATTTAAAGGACTATATGAATGTAACTCTAGTTTATACATCCATAACTGTACAAACTTATTAAGGCATACGCGCTAATTTCGTACCTATTCAAGCCAAAAATATCATGGTTTTATAAAATTATTACTTGTATCATGCCATTGGGAAATACAACTAAGGTTTCTCAAAAAATACTATGATTTATTGCTTCAAATCCCACAAGGCATTCTTATCTGTATCACATTTTCTATTACAAACCGGTTAAGGCATGTTTTTGCAGGCATTAATCTTAGCAATCGACGACAGCCGGCCAAGAAAATTGGCAATTTATAGTCAATTTCGATAATAAATTATACAAATCCGACACATTTGTTTCCCTTCACCTACGCAGAATCGTCAAGCGCTTAATGATATCTATTAATGAAATCTAAATATGGCATTATGAGATGACATTTGCGGAATGAATCCCTGCTAATATTATTAAGCTGCACGCGTCGTGTTTGTTATCTTCCAAAAGATAAATTTTTATTTCGATCTAAAGTCAATGATTTCAAATAATGATCTAAGTATAGCTTATTGGGAATCAAAATAAGATATTTAGCAACGTTCGCAAGGGTCGGTCATGGGATGGTTGACCAAAAATTTATTATTTCGAGCTCCTCCGTGCTTCGGAAGGCACGTTAAGCCGTTGGTCCCGGCTGAATTTGCAGTCGCTAACACCCACCAATCCGCATTGGGCCCACGTGGTGGGTTATGGCCCATCCTCCTTACCACCCATAAGGAAGGCCTGTGCCCCAGCAGTGGGTACATCAAAAAATGGCTGATGGACAGAATTTTCTAGAATTTTAACGATTTATATAGGTATCTATATATAATAGACAGAATTTAATTATAAATTACATTTAGTGGAAATGTGCGAAATAATATGGTAGGTATTCTGGTTTTCTATAATTATTAAATTCGTCGAATTTATTTGCTCGAATTGTGATCACAGTTATACAAAGGTAGGTTAGGTATCACTTAGGTAGGTACCATTGTTCGTGAATTTTAAAAGTACCTATACCTAAGTATTTAATATAATGGTTTAAAAAAACATAGGTACAATAATAATACATACCATTATGTTTACATATTGATGATGGCATCAAAAATATCTATAATTAAAAAAAAAACCAGTAAGCCACTTCCAAATATAATCACAGATAAACGCACTCTTAGACCAAACAGTTTTTACTTAAACATTAAAAAAAAATTGGTATATACTTAGATAAAAATACAAATGGCGCGATTTAACACAACGTTATATCAGAGATTATGCAATTAAATCAGAGAAATTATCAAATTTTACACGTAATGAAAATAGATACCTATATAGAAAGTATACTTAATACAAATGTCCTGACTTTTGGTCCTGACTGACCAACTCAAACCACTGGATCGGGTTGAATCTTGACACAATAACAAATTTAAAGGGAAGTGGCATTCTATGCAACCGTTGTACTAGCAACAGACTTTATGAAGTTGTAGTTATTAATAAATATGAATCATTTAATATAGCCAAGATCTCGCCAACTTAATTTAAGCAAACAACTGCTTATTCGTATACATATATGTATAAAACATAAATTGCAAAAGCATTGTTACAAGACTCTGACTGATTTTCGGTACCAAGTTGCAACTAGTAAGCTTGTAGTTTATGCCATCAAAATATTCGGACAAATTCTTTATGATTAGTAGCGAGTCTAAAAATTAATAATAAATTACACTTTATTGCACACACAAAAAAAAAATACAGAAAGAAGGACAGTTACAGAGAAAAAAGCATACAAGAGGCGGCCTTATTGCTAAGCAGCAATCTCTTCCAGGCAACCCTTTGGTGAAAAATAAATAAAGATAGGACTATAAGGGGAGTGGGGTGCAATTACGAAAGGAATAGTGCGTTTGAGAATAAAAATTCTTGTAATATAAGAAACTACACAATATTTAAAAAGCTCTTAAAACAGCATATTTAGTCATCACCTATATCGTTATGAATTTACAAGCTTCTATAATGGTGTTAAACACAAAATCACACATTTAAGAGGGAGATCCCAAAAGATAAAATTAGACAACCATATTTTTTCTTTCATCATAACGTATAAGAATATTTGCTTTGCTAATGGCGTATAATTTATTATTATGGTTACTATTCCACCTTTATTAGGTACACACCCAAAATCCTATTTACTTCAACGTTATGCTAAGAGGATTATGGAATATTTATGGAGAGTAATGCTTCCGTTTTTTTATTACTCCGTGACGTCATAATTCTGTACCGGAGAAAATTTATACAGGCTTATTTAGATTGTTTTAACTCCGAACAAATTGAGAATTATTATTATTGTCTATTAAATAAGAAAAGGGATCTTATAATTACCACTACTGGTATTACAATGATTAAATTTGTAATTGCTCCTACCTTACTTTTGTTTAAGATTGAAGAAGCAAAACATAAACGTAAGTACCTACATAATTGTTGTTGTTTTTGTAACTCCTAACATAATTGTAAAAAAGTCAAAATCGCTCACCATACTTAAAATGATGTATTTAAAAATTTGAAACCATTAATCATCACACAAGAATAATCATTTAGAAACCATAAAGGCTAATGATGATACAAAAACCAAGCAAATACTTATAATAATTTACAGTCAAAAAACGTTCCGAAAACCTGGGTTTTATTCGTTAATGCTGGCTCATTGTGGATTCTATAACTCCAGTAACTTTATCATTCCATATCAAACGAATGAAAGGGTGCCGTTGGAAATTTTAATGGTTCTGCGACTATCTCGACGTAGTGAGAAATTAAAAAGAATGGCTAGGAAACGGTCCCCGCTTTGCTTTTTAATTTTCCGTTCCCCGACGGCTGAGCCTTTTAGAGTTTGCGGTTGATTCAATCTTTGCGAGTCCTTGGGACATATTGTGGAATAAATAGAAACTCTATTGATAGGTACCTACTCATTTTTATAATAATATTTTCATCTAAATGAAATGTATTCAATTCAACATTTACGATTATGTAATTTATCATTTTTAAACTACCTAAAACTAATCAAATACAATAAGACTAAAATGTCAAATTGAACTACTCGAGAATTGTCTTGTAAGTCGTAATATGGTCCAAACTAATTATCTCATCCTCGGAGGAAGTCCGTGTTTGTCTTCCCAAACACTGCCCAAACTTGCAACAATCTAAAAGCCGACTAAAGTCCTCAAGATTCCAAAGTCAAAGTTGGACGCAACATATAAAGGCAACGGGAAGACGGGACGAATGTTCTACTGTAATGAGATTCCTCCGATGTTATCTCGCTTGACAACGAATCCCCAATTTGTGGTCAGTCAATCTTCCCGAGGAGATTTTGCGGAATTCAATTTGCTAAGACAAAAGTAATGTCTCTCTCTAAAGCAGCCTCAGAAATTATTACTTCCAAAGGAAACTTTTTAAATCTACCATCTTACTTCTTAAAGAAATAATGGGTGTTCTTACGAAGGGGCCACGAGTTATCTTTCTAATACTATTAGCATTAGCAATATAACTCAATTTTACTTTTCAAAAACTCCGTGCAGCATTATTACCAATAGATCAAAAGGACAACATGAAAGCAAATTTAAATTCACATTGCATTACCAGGAATCGCTTGGGGCAACGTTAAAAATTTACACCTACCTAATTTTATTGCCTCCAAACAATTTCTTAGATGCTTTCACGTACTAAATCGTTTCTTCGGCCGTACTTTGCTTTAGAGGTGTTGACGATCACTAATGTCCAATTAATATGCCGTTTCATTCGAAACCTTCTTATTTATCGCGTACGAAGTCGGAATATATTCTCATTAGTTTGACACTCACTGGCCATTATAAGCTGACCGATCATTAGATGCCGTTGATAAATGGCGATACCGAATCGAAATAGAGATATTGACCCTGTCTATAAATTCTTTAAGCTACCGTCGGCGTCGATACGATATGGCAACATTGGTGTTGGCAAGTTTTTATCAGATGTTCGAATGCAGTTAACTTGTAAGTTTTTAAGTGGGACCGAGGGTATTCGGGGCGGCGGCGTTTCCTTTTGATTGTGGTATCTTTAGTTAATGGATGGTGTGAAACAAAACGTTAATGGGTCATTAACGATTGGCGTTCGGCGTAACCATGAACTTTGGAAAACAATAGGCTTTTAGTCCATTTCGTGGTGTCGGTAAACAAATTCTATAACAAAAACGATGTAAATGGAAGTTGTTTTGTTTATTACTATTAGTGCATTACTATTTTTATCTCTTTTATTTACGTAGAGTCAATAAAATAGATCGCTTCATTCTGATCAAATCTTTAATGATGGCCGGCGTAGGAAAATAAAGTAATCGATTTTTACGACCGAAACTTCTACTTAAGGGCGTAGCGTGTCCATTCTGGAAGATAGTCGGCGGGAGGCAGCTAGACAACGCATCGTTACAAGCAGACTCGGCCCAAAAGATACAGCGAGGGCAGTTTATATCTTAAATTATTGACGCGATAAAAAGCAACTCTCCTATAATGTATTCGACTTTGGCTCGACCGTTCGAAACGCGATCGATGTTTATGTTAATTCGTTACTCAAACTCCTTATATTAAGATGTTTGGTTTGTTTATGTCGTATCTCTTCGACGTGTACCCATTGGGGGTATAGTTTTATAGCAACTTAATTATTTTATTTAGCGGTCTCGTTGAGTATATTAATGGAAAGAAATATTGCCTTGGTTTTAAAAGTCTGTTTCGTGAGTGGACGCCATAAATATATTGAAACGTAATGCCTTTATTAATTTTTAGTTATACTTTTGCTACTTTGAATTCTGATGGTTGAAGTTACGTGTAGCTATTTAGAGAATATTATATTGAATTAATGACGTTTACGTCTTTAGTTAATGTATTATTCACACGTATTATTTTATTATATTGCTCATTGTTGTGTACTTGCATAGCAATTTATTTTCTTGGTAGTGTCCGTTGAATTTGGAATTATTAAAAAAAATGTGATGGAGGATGGGCCATAAATGCGGATTTGTAGTTGTTAGTAGCCAGTGCTTAACGTGTCTTCTGAAGCTCAAACGAGCTCGAATTTATAAATGTTTGCTCACACATCTAATGACCGACCCTAGAATCACATGTCGGGTACACTTATCCACAATGCCATTGAGCTTTTCCATATATTAAACACCGTAAAAGTATTTATTACCTTAGCACGCTTTCCATCTCAATGATTTCTCTTTCAAAAACAAAAACTAATCGTCTAATTTTCCACTCCATAGTCACGCGTTAGCTTTCTACTTCGGAACAATGTTCAGCCCATCCTGAGCGTGTAAGTTACATCATAATACGCTTGAAATTATCTAATACGAACAATAACTATTGACAGCTCCGTGAATGACTCCATCAATCTTGTCTAACAACAAAATTGTAGCGCTGACAATAAGTCAAATGAACACAAAAATCTTCAGGTCAACACATCGGACCCCCAGGTAGCTTTTAATGCAAGACATTGTTCCGAAAAGCTATTTGCTACTGTATTTGACAATACAAACAAAGGCGCTTTGCAACTAAGCTAAATGCAACGAGCAATTGTTTTACCCAGTGGGATCTCAATAGGATGTTCTAAGAAGGCTGTAAAAATACTCTAGAAAGCAACTGCCCTGTTTCATCTCTTGTAATAAGTTTTTATGCCCTTGTGACGCAAGAATGAGTATGTTTTCTTAGAGTGAGGCAGTTTAAAAGCGATTCCACGACTAGCATACCGTAAAATGTGTCGCTTTGTTTAAGAATAGTTATATTTGTACGTATGACTATGTTGGTTTTCTGTTGACTGTTTTACTTATAAACAAGTAGGTATGACCGATAATTGTTTAAAGAATTACTTTTATACTAAAAAGTATTTATATGTTTTCTAATTCATTACTATAGTCAGTGGATACTTACTCGATTCTATAACCTCTATCTATACCTAAATTCCATTCTATCCGAATCATCATCTTATTAAAAAAGGTATCTAAGTACCTATTGTTTCTTGGGATTAAAATACTTTTCATCGAAAATTCAGTTCTGATTCGAGCGTTTCTCAAACTTAAAGTCAATCAAACGAAAGGCGATTAAAGATTCCAAGAATATCCTTAGGTGTCTCCGAATCAACTGTGACGTTAGTCATTGTAATAGGATTAATTTGAAGGGAACTTAAACGATTTAAATTTCATAGCATTCCGTCACACACGTTAAGTTGCGTTGTGTTTTGACCCTTAGGAATTCGGTGGTGCTTCGGACAAATGTATCTTAGTGACGATCTTATCTCGAAAATCTACGTTAAAGACCACACACTGACAGCGAATAATGCTTCTAGTTGGAATAAAGCGAGGGAGCGTCAAGGCACATATCGCGTCCTGAGAAATTATAACTTTTTTTTATCATGGCAGCCGCTGAGACTCGTATTTATAAAACTTCTTTTTATGAAACTTTATCCTTGTACCGACCATAAAAACTTCATCTACAATTTTGTAAAAATATAGGTAGTACTAGCACTAGCAGGTCAAAGCGACGGCATTAGTATTTTTTGAAATAAAATAATCTTGTACTTATAAGATTTTTTTTAGATTTTGTTTCTCATTTTCACCATCCATGCTCCAAGTCTTCAACCAGACTTATCGTAGCATGAGTCACGAAATTAATTTACTTAGGTACCTGTGAGTAATGTCCGTATAATAATTATCATAATCATTTTATTCACACGTATAAGTGGTCGTTAAAAAACAACTTTTACAATCTGTTCAGTACATGTGGCAAATATCCATATCCAGTGCGAGATTATTTTATACTAACTTGTAAAACACATAAGGTTTCCTTATGGTTCCTTTGACTTTACTATTTTCTCAATTAGTGAAACAATACCCGACTAATAAAATGTTTTCTCCCATCCGTGTAACAATAACTTTGTTTTCCTCAAGCACATCAAATGTTATTGACGCGATTGCGCGTATACTCATTAGGTGAATGTGTAGTTCGCCTTACGTTTATTATGTAACCCGAGTCCCAAGGCTTCCCGTATTCATTATGTCACATCGACTACTACAATGGAGCTTGACACGGTGTAACATTGGTGCATTGAATCTTGGTTCACTGGAAATGGAGGGGAAATAAGATACATGGTTAAAGGAATAAAAAGTGATTTTGATTGGAGTCAGAAATGCAGCGTTTTAAAATAGTTCACTGCTATTTACATGTTACGTATATGATACAATTCTGGGGCCATATTACTGTTCTTGTATTGTAATAAATACTTAAAGAACGGAGCTTTTATATTTTACAATTTATAAAGGGCTATCCAGATGTAATATATTAAAATTAAGAGGGTTTTAAGAGGTTGAAATTGTATACCTATCAATATTCTTATAGGTATTGGTATTTGGTATCCTTTTGGCATGTGAATAAATAAAACTTTTGGTAAGTTTGGTAAGATCTATGTTGATGCGTATGACTTTTAGAAGTTACTTTGTGGAATACTTCAATAACAAAACACATTTAAAAATATTATTATTCTCATCAAAAACTGTAATCACACAAATAACTTTACTGATAACAAGGAATACAACAACGCTTGATGCCAAGCCAATGGCCTTTCCAGAAAAATATCTACGTCCGTTTTATTTGAGCTTGCCACAATTTACCGACGCAATACTACGGTGGCTGAGTGCTTGTGATTAAACAATAAATCCTCGTAGGGTCCTACGGGCCTTAAGAATAGCTGAAGACATAGTCAATGATAGCGCAGTAACTGGAGAGAGATGCACCTGTCGAAATACGAATATTACCATATAAATAAGAGATAGATGAATTATATAATTTAAAATTGAGTTGTTACCACATCCCCGGATAAGTGAGACGAAAAGATGCTGTTAAGATAATTAATGCTACATAGTTTAACAATTAAGAGCACCCGATGCTTAGTAGTCCGAAAAGTGTTTTTTTAAACGAAGTAGATGAAGTAAATAGAATATTAGTTCCTTGAAATAAATAAATATGTATAAGACAACATCACAAACATTGCTCTAATTCTAAAGTAAGTAGTTAACCTGTGTTATGGAAATCAGAGATAACGGTGCAACTATAAACACCTAGACCTGAGCCAACATAGAAAAGTTCGTTTTCTAAATTGACCCAGCCGGAGATCGAACCCGAGCAAACCGGGGTGTACAAACCACTTGACACCGAGGTCGTCTGTTCCATATTTTACTAATTCGCAGATTATAATATTCGTTCTTTGGTCTACTGAAGGTTCAGGATGATACTAAGGCAAAACTTTTTGATATTTAACAATAATAAAAATTTATACGGATCAAAATTTATCCGTTTTCCTGCTGCCAAAACAAAGAAATAATTTTAGATTTGTTGATAAATATTAATGAATTATATTATAACTCTAATGAATGTTCGTACTGTTGACCTGATTTAACACTGAATATGTAAACAAGAAGTATGAAATTAAACAATACAAGACAGGCGGTTATTGTTAACTGTTCATTTACTTGTATTTTGATTTAAATAAAAACATTTCATTATACATTTTTGTTTCTAATGATAAGGTTAAACATGCATAATTAATACTATTTAAGGAGTTTATTTCGTTTTTATTAGGGTTCCGTAGCCTAAGTGGCAAAAAACGGAACCCCTATAGATTTTTAGACAGAAGAAATTGATTGCTGTAGCTAAAATAAATTTGAATTGCTGTAGTATGACAAATAAAACAATGAAACAATCTTCACATATAGGTTACTCTACTGATACAACATTGACTATACCGAGGGTCAGTTGTAAATTGTTCTATAGAAATGATTAAGGGATTAATAAGACATTGCTCTAGATTTATAACGAATTCATATTAAAGGTGGCTGCTTATAGTGTTTTGCAGGTGGTATCAAAATTTATACAAAGCTTGTAGATACTTGAAGTACTTACTTGGAATCTTTAAATCTTGCGATGAACTATGTTGGCTTGAGATGGATCGTTGTAGTAAAAAAACTCGTTATGACCATCATCAAAGTTGGTAATTCTCTCTTCTTTATAATCTTTATAAAGTCGGTATGGTTGGTGACATATACTTGACAGTTGCCTGGTTACACATTGTTATATTAATTTATTAGTTGGTAATCTTTATAAAGTCTTATTCACACATCTTGTAAGCTCTTGTATCTGAACAGAAAAAAAAATCACAGATTTTGCAGTCCCTGCAAGAATCGGAGCATTGAAAATGAAAAAAATTACAAACAACAAAATCAAATTAAATGCAAAATCCTATTATTTTTGTAAGCTCGTATCTAGGAGGTACCTATTTATTTTTACGATTGTGACACTCGGCTTCGTCTCGTGTCACAAAATCACCCGCTGACTGCCTCGACGCGTCCGAAATATTATTAACCGATTTACAAAAATTCAATGAATGCATTTCTCGTCTGCTACCGCATCTTTCAATACCATTACCATGACGATCGGTCAATAATCATAGAAGCTACATCACTTTTATATATGGAAATTAGGAGCTATGGTCAAAAATACGTCTCAGGCGATTTGCATCTGATAACCATTTTCAATGGTTCATTGTATCGGCGTCTATAAGAGCCATGTAAAAGCAATTAAACACAATAAGATATTTTTCAACAACTACAATAGCCATGCTCGAACAACGAGCCCCCCGTGGTTACACTGCCTGCCAAAAATAGAGGTATGTTTTTCCCGACATTTTTAAAGCTCAACAGCGATTCATAATTAATTAATGGCCTTCGAGCGTATCGGACGGGGGCAAATGGGACGGATGCCCACATACCATTGTCGTGTAACTTACGCACATCGTTCATCAAGTTGACAAGCGTTAATCCAGTTTCCGGGTTCCGTACTACGGTTTGGACCCGATCGCGGATGCAAGTCGAATCCTGAATTCGGTATCGAAACAAAAATTTGTTTCAGTCATTTGTTATTGTCGGATTCGTTCTAAAAACATACCTTACTTGTTTTGTTTTCGTCATTTGTTTTCAGAGGATTAATCTCACAATAATAAGAGGTTAGAGATTCGTCGTTCGGATTATAGGCTTTAATTATAGTGATGAAGCCCAATAGCTTTGTGATTCTATTTCTGTACAAGAAAAACGTCTAAGTAGTAATACCTACTTACTTTTAGCAAAAACTATTTCTCTTTACTGGCACTAAAATTAATGATAGCTTGCGAACCTCAATCACAATAAAATATTTTTAAATTTGAGATTTTTGCAATCACAATGCTATTTTTATACAATACTACGATACGATACGATTCCCGTCTGAGTATTGATCTGGTGAGAGTCGTATTTTTTCTAGTATATTATTTAGTATTGCACAATAAAATATTTCAGTAAATAATTCAAAAGTTTTTAAACTGGTGAAAAAATGCTTCCTTTCGGTTGAAGTAAGCTTTGTGTCATGAGTTTACAAAAAAACACGTTTCAAACGTGTCAAATTGTTCTCGAATTGAAATATTAAAGAATTGTGGTACGGCCCTCGTTCAAAATCCCCGCCCCGTACCCCTGAATCTCGATGACAAATCGTTGCGTAAATGATAGTGTTCGCTCGCTCGTAGTCTCGTCGAGAGCTCTGTTTTTGTTGTTTGATGTATGTCTCCGCTTTGTGCACCAACCCGCCTATTGTTCAAGGGTAGGCCTATACCAAAAAATAAACGGGAACGAAGCAAACCCAAACACAACATACATGACCGCACAAACACGTAAAGCTTTTGAAGCGTAGACCACGCTCACGTCGATGTATTAAAAACTCGTCAATATTTTGCTCCCCTTTACTATTTTGAGGATTTGATTGCATGCCTTTTGCGTTGACGGTATATGCGCACGTGTGGGTAATTTTTAAATTTTCAGTTAGAGGGTTTTGACGATTGCAAAGCGAAAAGAATTTAAATTAAAATATTTTCAAACATTTCTGGGCCGTAAGTACCTACCTACTTCTTGATTAGTACAGTTTTACTTCTTAATACTGGCGAATTTGGTTGACCTTTGTTTCATAGTCTCTAGGTCTAAATGGCATAACAATAAATTAATTTAAATTAAAGTGCAGTTTACTTTTCACTCGGTGAAGTTAGTTCGCGTGATTATCTACAGGCACTTCGTTAGTAATCTTATCAAAAAATGTATCTTTAAAGAAAAATTGTCCGTAATAAGTTTTAAAGTGTCGTGCATCGCGTGTCTATAATTCTAAGGGAGATAAGTCCAAGTAACCTTTTTATAAAATTTACGAGGAACGAGAAACAAATTTCATCCGTTTTTATCGCGATGTTCATTTAAACCCTTTTATTGTTTCTCCAGCAATCTGCCACCGGTTATGCGTTCAAATTTAGATTTTATTTCTAAGAAGGTAAGATAGATCCAAATGTTTATGGGTGGTCAAGCGTACAATCAGATATGCCGTCACCTGGTCTAAGATTAAACTGTTGGGAGGGTCTACGGCATGTGGTTCGATGACATGGTCTAAATTATATAATTAATCATTATTTAATACAGAACCCTTCTATAGTGGAACAACGGGCATAATGACGAATGCCTGCGGGTGGGTTTTTATATTTCCTGTTTCTATATATCTTACACGCCGCCATCCTTTGGTTATTAATCAATAAACCACAACAACGGCGGGTCCAAATTGTTTTTTTACCAAATCTACCTGCGGGGTTGAAACTTTAAATCATTTCATCGCTTTTAAACTTCAATTTTCACATAATAAAAACATGTGTCAGTGAAATAAAACACGATCGCTTAATAATGCTCCGGTGGAATTGGTTTCTTGACAAACTCGAGAATGTTAGACGCAATCCTGTTTTATACGAGAATGACGAGAAAAAAATTTAAAAAAGCGTCCTTGAGGGCGTTGTTCGGATTTCAATTACCGGCAACATATTCACCGGATTGTGTTTTGCTTTCATTCATTCCAACCGAAATAATCTCTACCGCAAACAGCGTTTGTACAGTCGACTTGTCAAATATAATGCTCCCTTTGTGTGCCCAAAATCGATTATGGCCTTTTTGTTGTCGAAATTAAGGCTCGAATTTCTCGGGTTTCACAATAGTTACGATGTTTATCGCGGCCAGGTGCGTTCCGATCTTTAAGTGTGTTCTAATTGAGTGCAATAGGAGACTTAAAAGATTTGATGATCTTGAAAATACAGGCTTTGGGACAGTCGTGCCAAAACATCGGGTATTGTATATAATTCGATAGAAAACGATCAAAAGAGGTTCTGTTGTTGGCAAAATATAACAGAAATATTTCTTAATTTTTGACGTGGACAATCTACACAGTATATTTTTGTGCTAAGAATACTAAACTCATATTAAATTAGATTCAGCAAAGAATTCATTTAGAGTCAGCAAATAATTTTCAATATAAGTTTATTAAAACAGCACTGTTTTTAGGATTAGACTTTTTTAATCTCACATTTTCTTAAAATTCTTAAAGAAGTTCTGAAATATTAAATTAAATGTTCTTTTTAAATTATTAAAGAAATATTTAAGTTTTCATCAAATTCTAGACCTATGACTTTAATTAACTTGAAGGTGTTCGTTGACTGACACCTTCAAATAATATAATATAGTCTCTATTAATTTAAGAAAGAATGCCCTGCTTTCTTTTAACTAAAAATAATGAGATTGAAATACTAAGAACACCGAGACAGAGCAAACACCTACTGTGATTTAAATAATCAGAAAAATAAAACTAATATTAGAGAAAGAATCGCCACGCTTGGCAGGCGGGTTGGCGATTGCAGTAAGCCAAGGTTTTTTGAAGACGCTGCTGCCCGGGAATAACGGGCCGTTGGGGCGGAAAGGTTCTGGAATGGCGACCGCGCACCGGACGACGCTCCGTGGGTAGGCCCCCGACAAGGTGGACCGACGATCTGGTGAAGGTCGCGGGAAGCCGCTGGATGCGGGCAGCGCAGGACCGATCGTCGTGGAGATCCTAAGGGGAGGCCTATACCCAGCAGTGGGTGTCGTGCGGCTGATATGATGATGATGATGATGATGATATTTATTTATTAACAACAATTTATATATTTTTTAACAATTCCTTTAATGACACGTCTTTACAATGCCATAAAGACAATCCTTGTTATTTTATAACTTCTACAATTTAGTCGAGGCTTATGGTTTTAAGAAATTAATCCACATAAATAATTTTCTTACATTTCTAACTGTCGCTGATTCACCAAGTATAATTTTAGTTAGATCCACATTCTGTTCGTAAATATATAAACACTTAAGATCTGTATCACACTATTTCTGTAGTTAAGTAGTAGTTCTACTAAATAAATGAAATTATTTCCATATTATGTACTAACACGTTTATTTAGGTACTTCTAACTAAGGTCGACTTTACATGCATCACAAGAACTTCAGCTGAGTCCTAACTTAAGTCCTTAGTTCTGGTAATTAACCCTCTATTACAAAAGGCCTGTGTTGTGTGTCCCTATGATTTTCAGACATGGCGTTTAATTAATTATCAATGGAAGCGGACTATACGAAAACGCTGCAGGCTTTGTAGTAGTTGTTAGGGAGATAACATAGTAAGGTCTTAGGTCTTTAGTTAAAATGTCAGATGGAGCGAAGGAGAAGAGAAATGAGAAAGGTAAACTATACTATAATGTGGGAATAATTGCGCAAGAGAGAGAGAGAGAGAAATAAAGAGGGAGAAAGAGGAAGAGAGAGAAAGAGAAAGATAGAGGAAGAGCCTTTTAAAACCCACGCGGGCCCAATGGGACAACCAGTGCTTTCAGAAATACGAAGGGCTCAAGATAATACATTTTTGATCACCCATCCCATGACTGACACTTTTTTTACGCATTATAGAGCTTACTGCACCATAGAGCTACTTATTGATTATGCTAATGGAACTTAAGAAGTGGCTTATTTCTGCAGTTATTTGGGATAATGTAATTTTAATAAAATTGACTTGAATACTAGAATACTTTGCTAATAATCGCAGCTTAGCTCTTATACTGAGGTAATTCTTATTTATTTTATTCAATTCAATGTAGAAAAAATAAAGTAGGCATAATTATTTTGAAATCGCTGCGCTTTGCTCTTAGGGCGTACTCCAACATCCTGGTAACACTCTAGCCGGCCGATGACACGACCCGACAAAGCAACACCAATTTGCAGATTAGTCGATGCGTAAATTGTTGCATTAACCGAACGTTGAATGGCAGGTCCGACCAATTATGGTGGTAATTTGATAACGGTACGAGCGTGTGTGTGCACCTTTAGGTCGTTTTTTGTATTCACTTTTTATAAAGATTAATTTTATTATCATTGCAAATTGATTAAATGATTGTGTCATTTAAATTAGAAGCTACTTTTAGGACATGTTTTTCATAATACATTTCTTTTATTAGCATACCAAGATCAACTATCTTGGTATGCCAATCAAGTGAATTTCAAAAACTCGGATTAAGTTCTGTTTTCCTTCGAGTTTTATCATCCGTACCGCTAGAGAGTCTAGAGACTTTTCTAGAAGTAACATAATTCACTCGCGACTTGAAGGCCCGCAGATTGTACCTTTTAGGAATCAGGAGTTGGAACTCCTTGCCTGAGTCTGTGTTTCCTAAAAGATACAATGTGCCTGGGGGCCTTCAAGTCGTGAGTGAATAGGTTACATCTAGGCTTCGAAATATTATTACGTAGTACCAAGTGCTTCTAGGCACGCGCGTTTCATCGTAGGTCGCGTTCACCGCTTACGTGATAGCGGTCAAGTGCTTCATTTGACTATCTTCATTAAAAAAAACCGGTCAAGAGCGAGTCGGACTCGCGCACCGAGGGTTTCCGTACCATCATAATAAATACACTGCAGAGGTGTAGAATAATAAAATTATTATTGCAGTATTAGGTCAGCACCATCTCTTGGAAGATAGTGGAACTATTTTTCTTTCTTAGGCCAGCGCCATCTCTGGACCGATAGTAGAACTAAATAATTTTTTCTTAGGTCAGGGCCATCAGTTGACTGGTAGAGGAACTATAACAATTTTGATTGTTTGTTGAATTTCTAAAAAAGTGTGTTATATTGAGACATCGTTTTATTTTTCCTGTAATCTTTACTTAAACTACTATCACATAGAATTATTTCAGATTTTTCTCTTTGCAAACTTCGGAGATAAGGGGGGGGACGGTTTTTTTTCCTCATAAGTCGAAAACTATGCGGCCTAAAAAAAAAGAAAACATGATTTAAAATGTGCAAACAGCGCTCTTTTATATGATACCCCACATGCCCTAGTCGCTTCACTTAAAATTTTTAAGACCCTCTTTTGGTCCCTGTTGTAATTTTTTTTTTTTCATTTCTTTCTTATTTGCAAAATAATTGGACAAACGTCATCTTAAACTATTCCTAATTTCAAGTTGATAACATTAGTAGTTCTCGAGATATCCAGCTGTGACAGACAGAGAGACAGACAAACTGAGTCACACCATAAGGGTTCCTTTTTTACGATTTTGGAACGGAACCCTAAAAAGTGATAATGTTAGATTAGGAACACAGGTTTTAACTAAAC
Organism: Agriphila straminella; assembly: GCA_950108535.1. Classification (NCBI taxonomy): domain Eukaryota; kingdom Metazoa; phylum Arthropoda; class Insecta; order Lepidoptera; family Crambidae; genus Agriphila; species Agriphila straminella. The sequence goes on from OX467312.1 coordinate 12,876,164, forward strand.
ATATTTAAAACCTGTGCTCCTAATCTAATAAAATGCAACGCGAAAGTTTAAAAGTGTATAATATGTGATAATTTTGTACCTATTGCCTCCGAATTAAAAAGTTTACATTAATTTGTTGAATTAATATTTTTTTCCCTTGTGTAACAACTTGTAATTGGCTTTACTCTAATTATAATTTTATACTAAAATCTGTAACAGTTTTCCTCGAAAATAAAAATAAATAAAAAAACTAAGTTATTTAATCAACAAAAGAACAAGGAAAACAAAACATTTCTACATATATTTGAAACCACGAATGTTACATAACATTCAAAGGAAATACACGTTGGCTTTCTCATACAAAAAAAATCTGGATATGTTTATTTTCCTTGTAACGTCGTAACACAGTATAAAAGAAGGAATAAGTATTTTATCCAGTCATAAATAGAGAGACAACAAGATAGACGTAATACATACCATGTGAATGTTTTAGGAAAGCTTTTATGTTTACCACGACAAATATTGCTTATTTATTTTTTCATTATATTTTTATATTTTAGGTTACCATCCATGTAACTTAAGATTATTTTAATAATGCAAGAAATACTTGTAACACACCAAAAACTGAAAATTATGTCTCAGATAACTTTCATATTTAATTAATCGCTTAAAAGTGAATGACCTTTTGACATTATCAATGTATGTACAGTCAGCAGCAGTACATTAGGTAATACAAAACTGTTTAATTTTCTTCAATTTCTTTTGAACATTCACGTCTTAGACGTTAAGATCAAAGTTAATTGGAATAAGACTCTACGTCCCAGAAATACTAGGTTTTGCTACTTAAATAGATCAAACGTTTCTAATTTCTATTTCTGTCCGGTTTCTTTGACCGATTATGGGCATCAATAGTTTCCGAGTAATTTTCCTTTGGGCACCAAACTCTAAAGATTTTCCTGGAAACAATTCAACTTTAATCAAATCAAGAAATGTTTGGAGTTTATCAACTAAGACTTCTTTCTTACTAAATAGATGTGGCGTTGTTGGTTTATGTTTTTAATTATTTGATAACTAGCGACGGCCCGCGACTTCGTCTGTGTGGAAAGTCTTTTTATATCCCTCGGGAACAGTACTTTTTTCTGAGTTTTTTTATTAAAGGTATTCTATGTACCCCTGAGAACGTGTATGCAAAATTTCACGATTATCGGTTGCGTAGTTAAGACGTGAAAGCGAAACAAACAAACAAACATACTTTCCTTTACATTTATGTCTAACAGCCATATTTTTTAGTGTCCCCACTGCTGGGGCACAGGCCTTCCTTATGGGTGGTAAGGAGGATGGGCCATAACCCACCACCGCGGGCCCAATGCAGATTGGTGGGTGTTAACGACTGCAAATGCAGCCGGGACCAACGGCTTAACGTGCCTTCCGAAGCACGGAGGAGCTCAAGACAATAAATTTTTGGTCAAGCTCGAGATACATTTATAATATTTGTAAATTAAGGAAGTTAGCATTTTATAAAAAAAATATTTAATAACTTATTTTTTTAACATGTTTAAACGTTTTCTGGAAATTACGTAAATCATAGGTAATCAATATGTTAATATTTAATTTGGTGAAAAAGTACAATTTTGTTGTTATTAAATACACTTTGATTACGATTCTAATATTATTTATTTTCTTTGACATTTTGTTAATTGTTGTTTATTTAAAAAAAGGAACACTAACATTGCGTTTATACAACATTTTCTGAGATAATTATTAGGAAAAGTTAAATATCTATAAACACAACAATTATAAGTGTCGACAGCATTCGTTTGAGTTGTAAATAACAATTATATGTTTCAAATTAAAATTAATAGACATTTTGTTATAATTGGATCACAACGCCCAAACAAACAGTTTAATGATTTTGGAAATTAAGTGAGATCTGCTAAGTGTTATGTGTTTTTTGCTTTGTGTTATTTTATATCATTTTTTACAGTTTTTTTTACAGCTGTTTTTTCGGACAGCGCAGGACCGATAGTTGTAGGCCGGTGCCCAGCCTGCTAATAAAGAAATATATATAGACGTAGATGGATATCTAAATAAACACAAAAATAATGAAAAATAAACGACGTCAATGACCATCCAATCAAAGTATTTAAACGAGACACCTAAAAAACCGATCCGACTGAAAAGTCAAAGAGCTGATTTAATGTAAGAAATCGTGTCAAACGTCTTACTAGAACAGCAAAAAAGCCTTCGACCAACTGTAATAAATAACATTTCCGAAAAAAGTTTCCGTGAAACAGTTACTATTGCTGAAGACTTAAAGTAAAAGATCCCGAGAGAGTGTGATTTGGCAACGGTAAATAACTTTTGAGAATAAATCACGAGGTTGAAGGATAAAAACGAAAGTGTGCTTTCGGGTAGAAAATTTATTTCTTTCCTCCACATTTCAGTGGGTCTTGTAAAAGTTTTAATTATTTGCCGGATGTGCTGGCGCCGCTGCTGTGATGGTTTTTGCTGTGGTCTCGTTAATTGTACTGACGACAATGATTGGAGTTTCGCATTGTCTAAGTTGCGTTTGTTGGTTATTGAAATCTGTAGCTTACAATTTTTCTTTGCATATATTTTTTGGGGGAGATGGCTGAAATCATCGATTGTGCTATGATTATTAAGGTTAAACATCAAAAAATTCCAAACAAAGTCAAGTCTCCAAATATTAATAAAAGTGCTCTTTCGAGAGTTAAACTATTTAAGAACAGAATATTATTGTCAGTTTAGCTGTAAAATATGTGCCAACAATTGGCAATATGCCAAAAGCAAGGATCATATTCGCTTAGTAAGAGGCAGTTTCATCTTGCAAAGTTTATAAAAATCATAAACTTTGCCAAAAATCTTGCTTTTATTTTCTATTCAAACGAAAGTAGTAATTTACCGATAAGTGTAGAGGATAATTATTATTTTGTGTGTTAGTAAAGATGGATTCAGAAGTAACCGACCAATTTAGAACCAATGTCGTAACAAAGAACTAATAGTGTTTGTTCACTAATTGCTTTTCCGCTATATCAATGCAGTTGTTAGCGCGCGCGACATGAACCACAGTAATATATATGTATACTTAGAAAAGTATTTAAAAGGTATTTCTGGGGCCGCATTTAATGCTCAAGAGTTTTTCTTAAGTACGACTTCCATTAACATAAAATCCCTATAAGATATTACGTAACATTAAAATTGCGAAGTTTCTTTAAGGTACCGAGGTTATACTTCACAAAATAGTCACGTCCAGTCCGTAGGATCATCTCGGATTGCCCCATAACCAGGGGCCTTCTTAAAGTGCGTTCCGTGTACAGAATAAGGATGTGGTAGATAAGAGATAAAGACTTCTGTGGTCGTTACTGGCCATCGAGACGTCTCTATCTCTTCTACCGGTCGTTAGTGGTATAGAAATCATTGTTAGATATCGATGAAAACGTTCACATAGCAGAGTAGCGATCACTTAACAAACGCGTACCGAAAAAAGACTACTACTAAAAATATTTGAACAAAATAATGTTGGTAATTGATTAAAACATAAACACAAAGAAAACTTGTTTGCGTTTGATGTTGGCTAGTCACGGGATATGAAGAACACTTGTTTGCAACTTCCTACAAAAAAACATATTTTTTTTTATATTTTTATTTAGCGCAGAGAAAAGGAAAACATAAATGCAGTCGTAATTCTCTACGCGATTTCTATCAATTTCATTAAACTGAATACTAACTTCGTGAAAAACTGATTATTGTTTTTATTGAAGAGAGGCCACCTAGAAAGGAAAAATTAAATGTTGTTACACTATGTAAGATAGCTTATACAGTGTGTTTTTTAACAGTGATCAAACTTTGTGGTGTGGCTTAGACTATGAAACTGAATAACATTGTCTATGGGACCAACATAATCAGAGCAAAAAAAATAAAAGCTGTTCCATACATTTTGGACGAGTAGATATTGGTTTTCTATGGAACAGCAAACACTTTTTTTGATCTGATTAAGTTGATCCCATAGATAAAGTTGTGCAGTTTAATGGTCTAAGCCACACCACAAAGTTTGATCAATGTTCAAAAAAACACACTGTATATAACAGTGAAACTTCTAGAAAACGATGATTCAGAGTTTTATTATTGTTAATGCGTTTGTATGAAATATGATCGTATGAAACTAAGAATAGAAATAAGTAACGCTGAATCATTCTGTAGAAAACCTAGGGACTAGGCTAAAGCCAAGATTTCATGTATTGTAGGAAGACAACGACCTTAAGTATACAAATGCGAGATGATAATAGAAATCCATTCCATAATATTACAAAGGATGCCAACTTTAGGTGTATGAAATTCATAAATAATAAAACCTGACCTTAAGGCAAAGCACCTATTTGAAAATTACAATTAGCATTTTGCTTAAACATTGACTTATACATCTCGTAAAACTAGAACAATAGCAGAGGCCAGGGAAGAAAAATAATAACAAAATATTATCGAAAATACAAATGAACATTACAAGTAAACAAAAAAAAACGAATAATAAACGTTACCTATTTCTCCTTCAATTACGCTCATTTTAAAGGGATACACGCAATAGTCTGTTTACTGTCATATACTTACTTTGAGTATTAGGTGGTAGTATCTACTAGAATACTGTGAAAGAGAATGTAAGCATGTTAAAATATATAATGTGTAATTTTCACGTCTTGTTGAATTTATTTAACCCCAATGCCCAGAAAATGAGAGACAATAGACTTTCTTTGTTGTCCGGACGCCAGCGTCCGCGCATCATTTCAACAACTGATACAAGGTTTGAGATTATTTCGTTTCGTTTGATATTTCAAGTAAAACTTCGTCTTAAATTGGAGCAAGTGATATGAATACCGACATAAAGTTCTTTCCGACTCTTACTTCTGACTGAGTCAGCCCGTTACCACAGCCGATGCAACTCGGTCGAAACGTCGGGAAAATAGGTAGGTGTGAAAATACCTATTATTAGTAACCTACACGTTTAATTCCAATCATTTTAATTAAGTGCAATGCAACGCAAAAGTTTAAAGTGTAACGACATAAAGTTGGCTATATAACGGTATTTGCGTGAAGTTGGTATAATTACGAATGGTTTACCGAACTTTTAACAAGCTCTGCTGTCAATCGGGACACCGTCTCTCGTTATTGTTAAGCCACAATGTGTTCTGGATACTGTTTTTGTCCCTAAAAGGATGTAACGTCGGGATGTTTGTATTAACAAAAGTGTCGTTATTAAATTTTGTTTGACGTGCGTGTATAATAAAATAATCGATAATAATATTTATAGGATTTTTTTTAATACCTGTCTTTTGAATTATAAGCGAAGTAAAATTTGTTAAAAATACTCGTATAATGTTTTATTATTACGTCACTCTGATGTAGTTATGTATTGATTTTATTTAGTGTCTTGAGTCTATTTTTCACATAATTATTACCTAGTTATACACGCTTCTCGATAAGTGGCAAGATAGTAAAATTATTAAAAATACAGTAAAATAAAATATAGCACGATGGAAGTGTAAGTTTATATATGTTTCCCCGTTTCCTTGTTTATATTTTATTATTTAGTTTTCCTCTTTAATTTAGAAACAAAGTTTTTAAATATTCCAGTCAAGGCTTTTAAAGATGTGCCAAAAATGGGTAGGTAACTGTTTTGCTTCAAGCCAGTTTTGTTTAAGTAATTTATTTTCTTTTTATAGAGTTCTCATTTTCTTTTTGTAACTTTAATTTACAAAGCTTAGTTATTATTGCGGGGGTGTTGGATATTTCAGAGAAAGGTAGTTAAAATTATTTCATTTGATTTTGCTTGAGGCTAACTTTTCTTTGAAAAAACTTAAAAAAAAAGCTGTATCATGAATATAAAGTCATCGAACTCTAGAACAAAACGATGAAGGGTTTTTGCAATAAATAACAATATTATGTTAAACACAACACTATATTCAGACTTAACGAGACTCGAACGAGCGGAATACCAACTTCACCTACTCGTTAACATGAAATCAAAATATTTATTATGAATTAATTTACATAAGCAGCCAGAAATATACATATCCGAGGAACAATAACGGCTCCTTGTTTTTGTGTTTGCGTTGTGTGTGTGAATGTTTTGACAGGCGGTGCGCGGTACGATGATCTATGCTTATATTCATGGTGCCTAAACGCACTGTAGTGCGATGGCCTGGCCAAGTTTGGTGGTCGAGACTAACATACATACAGCTAAAGAGAAAGTTTATCTTTTTATTTAACTTTAAAAACAAGAAGGACGTTCTCAATTCGTTGCGTATATTTTTTTTAAATACATTTCCAAAAAGTACTGCTAACTTACACGGTTAGAACAGTCAAAGAGAATTTAGCTGCAATCAGTACTACTTACTAATGAAAAAAACCTTAACATTTCACCCCTCGCAAATCCTTTCAGGTTCCTTCTAATAAAGTTATTAAAATTGTAAAAAAATGTCTTTTTATCAATAAGAGAAACAAATTAGTTGTTCTGTTTACGAAAATATAAGTAGTAATAAGGTCACTTCCATCATTTACTTTCGCAATTTCACTTTTATCTTTACAAGCTTTAGATTTGAAATCTACCAAAAGGTCTAAATCCAGTTTTTTTTCAATATTATATTTAAAAAAAGCTCTGTCATTGTAAACCCTTTTCCTGATGCTTTTTTATTCTGTGCTATTCAATAAGGTTGTTGAAGGTAAGGTTACTTTTCCAATGTTTGAATTCAAACCGTATTTTAAAAAGAACTCTAAAATTCTGACCTCTTTGCGGATGCAAAGTAGGTTTTTTTATCTTCTCATCAAATGCATGGTGAGCTGTCAAACTGGATAGATAAGCGGCTACCGTACAATTATGTCTAGTGTTGGAAGCTACTTTGTTTAGAAAGTATACAATTACATGCTTTGATTCTGTCCCACATTTTGGTTTGAGTACAAACGATTTTTCACACGATAACTCCTTTCTTTTACTACAATTGTTAATGTCTTTATTGTTTTAAATTTCTTTGCTGGCTATTTTATTTCGCTAATTACTTTTTTGAGGTGTTTATTAGAAGAAATTTCTTAATTATACACAATATTTAAGAACTTCATCAAAGTTTTTTATGAATCATTAAAAAGAAAGCTTTAGAGATTACTCACGTTTTTTTTTTTTTTTTTTTATTACTAATACCTCTAACGCAAAGTCAGAGCCTATTTTAACAATTGGTTTCTACACTTTCATACAAGTTCTCGCATTAATGCCTCTCGCACATTCATTCCGCATACTACTCATACATTCATCATCTTGTACTCTGTAGCAGGTGGGATTCCTGCCTAGCTCTAATTTTCTTATTCATTTAAGTTTATATCCTATATTTAATTTCTGGGATTCTGAAGGAACACAACACAAATTCTCTTTATTTTTAAACTTGTCTCATCTTTACATTGTTCTTATATCTAATACATGTTTCTTACTTACTATTTGTTCTTATACATAGTTAATATAAATATAAATACATACTTTTTCTGTTAGGTTCATTTAACACTTTAATTTTTCTATTGCTAATTACATTTTTAATTTCTTACTCTAATACATTTCTGCCTTTTTACTATTATTTTTAAGATATTTAATTTTAAGCTAATGGATAATATACCATTATATTATTTTAACTTAATTTTCTAATCGGTTTTGTTTCTTTTAATAACTCTTAATGCTATATTTTTACAGAATGCTAGAAATTTATCTCTCCCCTTGTCCAACATAATATTTTCAATATTATCCTGAGAGATTTTATAGCCTATTTTTTGCTCAATATTGAACCTTTCAGAGTGGTATTGGGGACAATCTATTATAAGATGTGGGAGGGATTCTGGAATTTCGGGATCACAGGAGCACGATGGGTTATCTTTGCACTTGAATCTAGATTACTCACGTTACACCGTAACAGGTTCGAGTCGAGTCTCAGCATCAACTAATATCAACTGATATTCCATATTTTTGTATGGACACGCTCAAGCTATAACAAGTGGTAATTAAATTAAGCAACGAATGACGTTCGGAGACCATGATCGTGCTACGGCCGAGAGTGGCCGAGACTCGGCTCGGACCAGGCATGGTGTAGGTAGCATGATCTATCCATCCCTTACACGCTCTATCTCCATACTATATCATTTATGTATCACTAGCCACCGCCCGCGGTTTCACCCGCGTGTTTCCCATTCCCGTGGGAATATCGGGATAAAAAGTTTTAAATATTCTATGTTTTAATCTAGGCTATTTACTATCTGTGCGCCAAACTCCAACCAAATCCGTTCAGTAGTTTTTGCGTGATTGAGGAACAAACATCCAAACATCTAAACATCCAAACCCACAAACATTCACATTTATAATTAAATTACCTTAATTTTCAAGTAGATACATATACGCCAAATTATAGATCTAATTCTTACTTTAACAGGGTATTCACTGATTTCAATCAAAATCATTCGGAAAATACTGACTTATTTACAGCGGGATCGAATGATTTCAAAAATAAAATTAATGTTGATTTTTTGACAATTTAATAATTTAGTTTTTTTTTGTTCTTTGATGGATATTGGTATGGCTCTCATGTATAAATTCATGGTATTACTGTCTTTTTTTCTTATGTGTTATTTTTATTTTTTATTTTATCTAGAAGTAGGTATAATTTAAAAAGCAACTAATTTACTCTTAGCTTGATAATGCATGTTATTCATCTTTTTTGTTTTTTCATCTGGATTGTATTAATTTCTATCTGTGAATACTGATAAAGGCATGTTTGTTCTAGTTTTACCCTATCTATAATTAGTACACAAATGCTGTTTGTTTTCCATGAATAAATAAATAAATAAATAATATTAGTTAGGAAGTTAGGATAACACAAACGTTCGTATACGTGGCTTTCCAGACCCCTAAAACGAACTATCTTCCGTGTACCTTTTTACGAATAAAAAAAATCAAACAAGAGACGTAGAGTCATGAGCATAGAACTTAAGACGTTATTGTTTTTACTTCACATGATAAACGCTTCATTACTCGTCTCGTCACCCATTTCAAATGTAAGTGGCAAGCGTATAATCATTTTAACAGTTCCTCCGAATGCTTCCAACTCGGGAACATAAACACCACGCTCGATTGTCAAACTTTGTTTATGTAACTCCGAGCACAGTTGGAATAACAATCCTTTTGTTGACAGTTTTCTTTTGAGTCCGCCCGTGACGAATTCAAAGGACTTCGCTACAAGGCGTCCACTCGAGATAGGAACATCTGTTATATTAAATTAAATGTCTGCGGCGGTCTTAATATACATTTGTTATGCAGACTGGGTCGTTCTTCTATCTAGTCTTATTTAATCAGGAAGAATGGACGTCGCAAATCTAACAGAGTTTTTTTTTGTCCTGGGGGACTTTCTTTGTAGTTTTGCAGTTGTGAATTGAGATACCTAATTAGTCTTTTCAGAATCTTTGAAAAGTTGACTTTTGGAATTGCGAGTATTGTTGGGGAATAATATGGGGGAAATAACAGTAGAGTTTATTAGTATCAGTAATATATTGGAATTTTTTATTTCCCTAATTATTTTAAGATATCTGTCAGAAAATAGGTGTAAATGGGCGTAAAATTGAATGATCTATGAGTTTTATGACCCACGAAAAAAGTTAACAGCAAATTAAGTTCCAGGTAACATTTATTTAGTGACAAATTAATGTGAACTTTTGAAAGCTGCGCTACGCTGGGGTTTTATAACTATTGCAAAGCATCTTTGACGAGAAAACATTCAACGAAAGAATTATTTAACAACCACTAGACTGCGGAGGCAGTCACAATACAATACAAACATAAAATCAGCAACAGCGGTAAACCAGCCAAGGTACACAAGAAAGCCAAAAGTTCATCTTATTACAATGAACTTTGAAAACACGACTGTTCATTAGTATATCGTGAACCAAGTAATTTTACAACGTGCAAGTAATGAACACGTGAAAACGACTAATAAGTGGCGAGACAAGCCAAGTAGATTGCGGAGGTAGCTTCTAACCAAATGAAATTTCGCACAATGAAAATTAGATGGAGAAATAATGTTGCCATTTAACGTGCCCAACAAACCGTGAACGAAAATAATAGACGTGCTTCCAGGCAAAGAGAGCGCGAATTATATTATAGTAATTAAGACCAAACTACCAGAAAATTTTGTCGCCTAATAATGTTTAGACAACAATGCCTTTAAGATTCGCAGAGACTGTGGTATTAGCCAAATAAAATTGTTCATTAAATTCGAAATTTATGCTTGCGGTTCTGTGTTCGGTGCCTCGTAAATTTCCTTGTTCGGAGATTCAAAGGAAATAAGTGGAACCCCTACAAATTGTTGCCCATTGAGGTAAAGAATGGTGTAGATTGACTTTCATTCTTATTTTAATTGTGTAATAACAATAAGTAGGTATTTGTGTTGTTGTGTATATAATGTGTTGATGTGTATATTATATTAAAACGTCCAAAAGTTACGCCGATACAAACCCACTAACTATGAGTGCCAATATATTTTAATTTCCCCACTTCTGGGACACAGGCCTTCCTTATTATTATAAGGAGGATGGGTCATACATAACCCACCACGAGGGCCCAATCCGGATTGGTGGGTGTTAACGACTGCTAATGCAGTCGACCAACGGCTTAACGTGCCTTCCAAAGCACGGATGAGCTCGAGATAGTTAATTTTTGGTCACCCATCTCAGGGGTCGGTCCCTTGCGAAAGTTGCTAAACCCCCGCAATCGGTCAGGTGCTAAACCACTGCGCCATCGAGTTCCTCATCCATTATAGAGATCCAGAACCTGAAAATGTTGTTGAACCTACATACAACCATTCAGAAAACAGTTTATAAATTTATATTTGTGTTAACAGCATTTATAGTTTTATGGACATACAACCAACATAGTCCAACTCACCATCAACATATTAATTCAGTCAACAGATAATAAACGAAACAAACTATTTGATAATTAGTTTATGGTCCCTGAACGGTCAGAAATAAATAACTACACTCCAAAGATTACACAAGGTAAACGACCAATCATAAAATTAAAGCATTCATTGACTCATATAAAACATTTAGGAACAGCAAACAAAATTTTAACATCATCAAAGAAACGTCCACACTCAATTTACAAGAGACTTCCTTGTTTCCTGGTATTACCAGGAGAAAGTCTTACAAACCAAATAAGAATTTTGACGACGTCAAATAAAAAAAACCCTACGTCGTTTTCCACGATATGACCCATTTTTACGCCATAAAATTATTCCCATCTCATTTTTTCGGTCGTAAACGTGTTATCATTGTCTAATATTTGAGCTTTTTATTGCCTCAACGTTGAGTATAATTCGTAGAGCGGTTAAATTTGAAATATCTTACTTGGTGAGATGCTATGCTGATCCTAAGAATGCGGTGATGATTAAATAATTGTAGAATTTCTATGAAAGTCATCGCTAAAAATAAATTATGTAAATGAAATACGTTAGTAAACTCTTTTGAGTGAACCCTTGAGAATATATCATTTGCAAGAAAGTTAAAAAATGCTTTCACCTAATTACTGTCCCCAAGTATTTGCAAAATTGGTTATCTCCGAGTATCTCGAGAAACTACCTAGCAGTTTGGCAAATGTGCAAATACTGAGTTTAAGGATTAAATTCGCTTAACCCTTCAACGCCCGGAAAATGAGACACAATAGAAAATCTAGTGTGTCTCGGTCGCCAGCGACCGCTCCGGCGTTAATGAATTAACAAGCTGTCTGGGACAATAAAATGAATTTATTTACAGTAAGGCCTTAATTTTTTCGTTTTGCTAAATAAACATTTTGTTTTTTTTTCTTTGAGTGTTACTCAAAGTGTATAGCATTTGTTTTATTAATAAGTATTATTTGTTTGACAGTACAGTTCTTTTATTTAACTTTTGAGTCAATAAACTCAAATATGATGTAAACTTTATGCACGTTTTTTGAACTCTAAACGAATATCAGCACTGGTACATGATAAAATTATTTTAACTTGTGTTCGGGTTTTGCTCAATTGGACAATTCTACCGTAGAACATAGGATTTTTTTCAAATTAGTACATAATATCATTATTAATTTTAAAAATGTTCATTTTGAGTGATTGATGAGAGTGGGCTATATTCCACCACGTGAGCTCAGTGCGGATTGATGGGAGTTGGAGACTGCAAATTCAGCTGGGACCAACGGCTTGAAGTATTTGCCGAAACACGGAAAAACTTTGATAGTAAAATTTTGTTCACCCATTCCATGACTGACCACAATCAGAGGGCAAATGATTAAACTAATGAAGGCAAACGTATAGAACATCGAAAATCTATACACTAAAATATTATGTAATAATGTCGATGTAATTTCGGTGCAACTGAAGTTTCGAGTCCGCTCTAAATTCGGACTCGAATGCGACAGCAGGACTCTATCAAATTCATTCCGAAAACACATAGCGGCGGATGTTAATAATTGAAATTCGAAGTGAGCTGGGGACCTACTCTGAAACAGAACCGCTTGTTCGACGACGTTCGTTCGTGACATAATAAGCTCAGTAGCTCTCAGTAGAACTGTAGGACATAACCTATCTAAATATCGTTGAAGTCAAGTTGATGTTCAGTTAAAATCCTGTCGGTTCGGTATTCACAATGACATGTTAAAGAGAACATTAAAAGTCATACAACGGAACATTAAAAATCATACAACGAATCACAGTTAACTAATCACATACTTAGAATTAAAAAAAGAAATGAGAACTGAAAATGTTTGATTTGTAAGAAAACACACTTCGTCGTTAACAACTGATTGTAAGGATATTTAAATGCGATTGACTAAATGAACCACTTCAACTTTGAAGACGTGAATCTAAATAGGGCAACAGGGATGAGGCACTGAGGTTTATGTACTACGATATGAACTAGAGCAGACACCGCGAAGAATTTTTTTGCCGTACCATGGATGAACTGCAATTCATACATTTTTGATGTAAGATTATGTTAATAAAGATTTATAATTATTTATTATTATTATATTATTTGTAGTTCATTTATTATAGGCATATATTATAGCCGGTTGCGCTCCATTTTAGGTGACCAAAAATTTTCATCGGGTGTCTTCTCTTGTACGTATTACATAATACATACCTCAGTGGAAAAAATGGCTGATGGACAGTGGAATAACGTCACGTCAGGTCATCCAACGACGAATATCGTACGAATATTGCGCTTCTTTTTTCGTAGTAATACCCTCTGGTGCGGCCATCGTGAACTCCGCAGTGAATACCGATGGACTCTTTAAAACTATTTCCTATTTCCTACTAGTGATGGCCAGTCACAGATTTTTTGCTTTCGAGTTATTTGGAGCTCGTATTCGACTCATTTTGTTCCGATTCGAAAAAAAAGGGCACTGACCAAGCGTGCTTAAACGGTATAAGGACTGGAATATCTAAAAAGTGTTTTTTGAGGTGGATCATTTAGCTTCGCTCAATAATATTTTTTTAAAAATTACGGTGAGTTAAATGCTGGTTATCTGACTCAATCACTTTAAATTAATGTAGTTATAAACCACCGTCTCTCCAGTGGTAGTAAGTATAATGACACAATCAAAATGTTTAATAAGATATTTAACTCTTTTTGTTAATACCAAAGATAACAAAAATGTTTTTTTTATTATACACTACATTTTCCATCCCTATAGACCACCTACGTTACTAGACTTCAGGAATAAGACGCGGAAACTATGTAAAGGTCTTTTGACTTACTTCCATCGAACTCAAATTAATTTTCAAACTTCATGTATTACGTAACTTAGACTTTAGAGTATCTATATTAGTAGTTATGTAGTTGGAACAGATTTGTAATATGGCAAGCAATGTTAATGGACGTGTATTAAAATTATTAGGTTTATTAAATAAAAACTTAGGTAAACTAAGTAATGATTTTACCAGCTGTAATATTTACTGTATTTAGAATAAGTAGGATAAATAAGACTGTACCACAAATTATGTAAAAAGAAGAAAAAATAATAAAGATTATTATTATTATTAAAGATAATAAGTACGTTATGCTTTTATCAAAGAGATAAAAAATACAGAAGACCTTGACATTTTGACAATTATTTAATCTGTTATTTTGGATTTAATGAAAATCGATCGAAAGGGGTTGACTTATTTTCGTATATTATAATGAAACTTTTCATTAAATTTAGATAAAGCACAACCTTATCTGCCAACTACCTTCCTAATTGCTAGTACCTACTCTTTACGTCAATTTTGTAGCTTAACCTTTATCACAAATTCAAATTTACGCAACCTATTGACAGTAAATTTAATACACTTCAATATCTTCATTCGGTTACGAAATGCCCTTATGATTTATTGTGGTTTCATTCATTAGGATACTTTTAATAACCCCACCTTAATTATACAATGAGCCAACACTTCATTAAATTGTCACTCATTCTTACAAAGATCTGACCATCTCATAATGAGCTGTTATGTAAGCTTCCAAAGTGAATTATTGGTTTTTAAACGGTTCTTATGTTGTAGTAATATGATTTGAATGGTCTTTGGTATCTATTATACTGTACTAGTAATTACTTTAAATCATTATTGTTGTTAGAGCATTAGTTTATTGTATAGATTTACCTATGGTTGGTGAGGGTAGGCAACTGATTAAACGATTAAACTACTATAAAGAAATGATTGTCCCTGGTATAGAATATAATAATATGTGTCATAGAAAACATATCGTTAAAAGTATGCGTAGGTGTACTATGGGCAACAACGTCGCTTAAGGCGAGGCAGTTTACGAAAATTACTCTTTCACTATATCTTTAGAATAAGGTTGAATATTGCATAGCTTTAATTGACGCTCCGCCAGAAATTTGACGAAATTTAGTACATTTTTATTAATTTCTGAAATACTGGATCATTTATTAAAAAGGTACTCGGTTATTGTGTTAGATCGATAAAAAAGAGATCCTTTTTGCATAAAGAATCATATCATTGTCGTTAAAAATTACGAAATCTGACTATGGGAGTTTACTTTTGTGAGTTTTATGGTGTTATTCAGGATTTTTTTACAGAGTTACCATGCCATTTTTAACTGACTTCCAAAAAAGGAGGAGGTTCTATGTTCGTCTGTATATTTGTTTTTTTTTGTTTTTTTTATAAACTGAATAAGATAATTGTTTTTTTGGTAGAAAGAGGGATATCTTAAGTGTAGGTTCTTTAACCGAATTAAAAAGAAGGTTCTCAGTTTGACCCGTATGTATGTTTCTCCGCGATTATCTTACGTTTGGCTGAGCCGATTACACTAAAAATAAAAAAATAAAAAATAGTTGAAAAAAAAACAAAAAACCGACTTCGAAAAACCTACCTCTAAAAAGCAAGAAATAATATTTGTAATAATAAAAATACGTCTATTGAAGTCGGGTGGGGCTTTTAGAATTCAAAAAAAAGAATCTGTACTCCAGCCCCACCCGACTTCAATAGACGTATTTTTATTATTACGAATATTATTTCTTGCTTTTTAGAGGTAGATTTTTTTAACCTTAGGAGTGGTTAAGCGACGTTGTTGCCCATGGTACCCAACGAATGATATGCTTGCAAGTGCATAATAATTATGTTCTTATGGTATAATTAATTCCATATACTTAACGCGGTATACAAACCTTACAATTTATAAAACACCCACAGATGGGCTAAACGATCATTGCTAAATACCGATCGTCTGCCCACATACAAATAGTAATGGGGTATTATTACATGAAGTAATTGTAAATGAAATGTCAGTGGGAAATAATTCAACATAGAAGTATGGACGAACTAAAGAGTATAAATTGTATGCTGTTACTTTATAAGGGACAAAATGGTTTTAGTTGTTCTATTTTAATATTAATAACTATCAGTGGTGAAGGAAATTATTGCGTAGGTAAGCCGTTCTACAAAAATGTTATGATCTGACGCCCATTATCACCCATATAACGTCTTTTAGAAGAAAAGTCTTTGACAAGAAAAATGGGCGAAAAAAATTTATTAGCTTTATCAGGTTTTTTCAGCTTGTTTGATCATTGGTAATTTTTTTGTCGTGGCATTCTCTTTATTATTTATGACATAATTTTTTGTATGTGCTTATATAGCCACTTATTTTATTTAAATTCTATATGTTTCTGTTTAAATTAAGTAAGTTGCAGTGTAGTATGCTGGATTCTTGTAACAATTTATCAATAATTATCACAAACTATCTAATTTCACATTTTGTTCACAAATAAGAAGTGTCGTCAATCAAACCCACAATTATTAATAGTAAAGTTAACGTTACGTTTGAACTGAAACGTGAAATTAATGCCGTTGCAGACTGAAGAGCCTTTGTTGATACAGCAATTATGAACAATCTTGACTTAGCTGTTCAGCAAATTGCGCATTCCGAAATTCTCATTAGTTCGATGTAATCAATCAGAATTGAATGAACACCAATGTCTTTAGAGAAATGAGAAAGCTTTTACTGGGAAATTTTGTTTGCAATCTTTGGACTACTGTATGAAAAAATACATTTAATTTATTTATAATTATAAGTACCTTTTAATTGCTATTAATGATTTGTCATATTGTATAAATGTAGTTTTTGAGATCTGTTATTGTAAAATTGAGAGTCACGCATTGTTAATTTTATTTTAATCCAACGAACTTTGAATAGTGACATTGTCCTAGGCACGTGAAGCCAAGCCTAGTTCAAAGCCTTTTACTTTTATATTAAGTTAAATAAATAATAAAAATAAATTAAATTAAATTTATTATGTTATTTATAGCTATTTTATTTAGGTTGTTTACTTGTAACTATACTTATACAAGAAATTGCCTTATAAAGCCGAATAAGGCAGAAGTAAAAAAACAGTTGTTTCATACAAAAAAAAAATAACGTAAATATCAAAATGTATGAAGCAGCTGATTGTAAAAGTTGTTCGGTTTGATGGTCTCTATCTACCATATTCGGCTTTATAGGACAATTTTTCGGCAAATTTTATCGTAATAATAATGTCTCTATGGCAATTCTATAGTATTGCGCTTTTTGTATTTTATATGCGATTTACAAAATTAAAAAAAAATATCAAAATTCAAAATAATTTATTCAGTCTAGGCTGTTACAAGCACTTGTGAATGTCAAAGAAGCTACGCCATCGGTTCGCAAATCCTGAGCGGGTGACTTTGAAACGAGAAGAACCGGCAAGAAACTCGTCAAGGGCTGCTTTTTTCTCCCTGTATATTTCATACAACGTCGTCAACATTTGAGGGGTATAGAATCAAAGACAGCTAAGTGCATAAATGTCAAATTGACAGGAAACGTCTTTTAAGTTTACCTCAGTAAGAACGTGGCTCACCTTTGTATGGGCCTTAGCAGCCTTTGAACCCAACTTCATTTTTTAGACGCAATTTAAAGGGCTTTAGCTATTTTTGTTTCTAAAATAAAAGAAAAGTAAATAGTTAGAACCGAAAATTACCTAGATGGCGTGATACTCAGTTCATTTTCGTAATTTATGTCACTTAGCTGTCTATGATTCTATACCCCTCATTTGAAAAAAGAGCTCCACATTTAAAGTGAGGTGAGGTGTACAAGGGTGACTAAAGCTGCACTGCCGTCGGTGAAAATTGACTGTAATGTAAATAAATGGCAGTTCTGAGGCCGCAGGTGACTGAACAAACTTTATCTGATCCGGTGGCCAAAACTGGAACTAATTGTTATTACATATTGATACCTAGGTTACGCCATGGACTACATACATGGGTGGCCAACAAGTCGATCGCGATAGACCAGTCGATCTCTGGAGACAGGCAGTCGATCGCAAGAGACAACGAAACCCTAAAAACGGCTTTGCTTGTGGTAGCAAAGCAAGTAGCAACCCAATGGTGCGGGAGACGGGTGAAAAACACCCAAAAAATTAAAATGCTTTAAGTCGATCTCAATAGGCCAGGACATTTTAAAGTAGATCGCAGACCTAGACAAGTTGGACACCCCTGACATAGACGACAGCGACGCCATCACCGTTGGTTACTTGCGATTCTATTTTACAAGCGTCTTGCAGGTGACCAAAGTCGACCGTCACAGGTGACTATAAATCCGACCCATGTAAATAACCCATTAGTGACCACTGTCAAAATCAATACTATTGAATAAAACACTATTGAGATACGATTGTAATGTTAACCTTAACCAGGTTATTGAACTTTTACATTTAAGGCATTCACAATGCTATTTTTATATTAAGTGAGTCGATTTTTTTTCTAGTATTTTTTCAATTGTATTCATTATCTTAATTAGCCAGGTTGTTAGATTCTAGTTTTCTGATATCCACTCAGGAGACCTAAATTAGAACCCTATAGTTTAGGTAATTGTTTTTCAAAGAAATTACTATTCGGTACCTAATTAGGTACAGCTAGTTTTAGGTTGCCTTTATAATCATTTTGGATCTAAAACTTTTAATTCTTTGAGTCTTCAAAGGACGTACTACATACTATAATCAGAAAAAGGTCTTCCTTCATTAAAGGTATCGTTTACTTCATAATATATTGAGACATAATGATCACTTAGCATGCAACACTAGTTGTTAACGTGATATGACCTTTGACATACGCAAAAAGTTCATCAGATATCCTATTAAGAACACATTTACAAAAACGTAATTTATGTACGTTACTATCAATCAAATTCTACGCGTCTAGTACTGAGCCAAGGTGCAAGAAATGTATGAAAATTAATTACAATTTTTTTATTGAGGGCGTTACAAATATTTGGTTACAATATTCAGACTATTTATTGATGTAAGAAAAAAATATCAAGATTATTATGCTTGAATAGTGTGAAAGAAAAAAAAACGTCCTTAAAAGTGTTTGGTAGCGGTAATGGTTAAAGTAGCGGTTTTTACTTATATTTACTACAATGTAGCGCCAAGTTTTAGTTCGTATCGTATTCTTTCTCTATTATTTGTTATTTATTCGTTGATAAAACAAACAACATAATTAGATATATTAGACAGCATTTAAAGGCATATTGTAATTTGTAATGATAGTTAATGTTGTATGTGGTGTGACAAAGAGCTCAAAGTGTTAAACTAATTTTAAGCCTGACTGCACAAACATTATTCTATTTATCTATAAAATAAACAACTGCTTCCATTTGGTTCATTATACAATATTTTTTTTTAATTAAGATAAATACGTGTTTAATTTTCTCGTACACTACTGAACAATGTCTAACTTGTTTCAGCATTAAGAATAAACAATATAATATAATAAAACTGTTCGCAACAAACTCTATTGACATCCGTGCAAATTCTAATATTGTTCGAAACGAAGTAGAACTCAACAAAAAACAGAACAATAGACGAAAAGGCTGTTACGTTAATATTGACTTTAGACAATTTTACAATACCGTATATATGTAAGAAGACAATCAACAATGAGTCGTAACTCTACGCATTTTATGATAGCCTGGTACATTTTTTGTTGTGAAAGCAGCTACTAGTATTTTGAACAAAAAACAAACCTTGTCCACCGCCCCATCATAATTCTTTGTTTGATCGCTGTAGTAAATATACTGGCGTTTTTAGCTTTATGTTTGAACAAGTGCATTTCACATTACTATTTTCTATATACTATTGCATTATACACTACAAAGTATATATTCTGTCAAAGTACTGAATAAAGGCTGGATTGGCCTGAGATTGCCTACGTCCGTGATGTGTATGTGTAGTTCCAAGTGGCTCTTCTATCTATTTCTTTATATTTTGTGCTGTCGTGGTATTACAATGCTGAAGTTGAAAAGACCAAATTATACAAAACCTATGGACGAAAGACCGAAAATTAGAAGGTCGAATGGTTGTTTGGCCGAACGTTTAAAATCACGAAAGGACATTTTATTTAAAAGACTAAATCCCGAAGCTTAAAAACCCGAAGGTTAATTAAAGGTTACATGACAACAACAGCAGGTCAGTTCTGGCGTTGGTGGTCGCAATGGAACCTAACCTCCTCGCCTCGCATCTAATAAACCAAACAGACTTTCGGGATTTCGAACTATCGGTCATTTAATAACCGATATTTCAAGTTTCGATCTATGGGATATCGACATTTAGGATTTTAGGTAATTTGAAAACAGGTGTTTTACACGTCAATATTTCGGTCGTATGTGTTATAAACTTTAATCTTATGTGGTAAGGTCGATAATGTTTATTTATTTCAAATAGCAACAATGTTTAAAAATAATTCCCCTTCCTTATTTTAAGGTGTTTCTACATGTAGACTTTGTATTGCAATGTTTTCTGTGTGCTGCAGTCATAATTGTACCAAAAAAAATATCTAATTACATAATTATCTTAGAATAGCAACACCTAGAAAGATAGTTCCCTATACAGCCCTAGACAGTGAGGCAACTAAATCCATTATGCTACAACGGAGCCAAGTCTGAGGCAATGGCTGAGTTTTCAGATTTTTATCCATATCTAATCGTATCTATACGTTGAAACAGTTTCAATTTGAGTTTCCCTACCTTTAGAGTATTAGTAACTATTTTACCATTATTCATCATCATCATCATCATTCATTTATTGGATTTTACGAGAAGCATATAAATCTGAAAACTGAACCATTTTGGCTCATTTTTAGTTGCCTCACTTTATATACGAGGACTCGGCTTCTAGGTGTTAATATTCATAGCTAATAAATAAACGTGATTACAAGATCTTATGTTGACTATAAAAGACTTAGTACAATAGTTTTCCGCTTTCGAAACAAATGCCTAATTCTCATTTTCATCATTTCAGGAGTAATAAGAAAATATACTTACGTAGGTACTCACATGTAGATAGCTCCTCTAATACAAGTTGCGTCCCAGTAGTCCTATTGTGCTCCGCGGGGGCTATTCCAATTAGACTCCATTTGCGTTAATCTACGGTTGACCCGTTGAGGCAAATGGATCATTATGACATATATTCCGTACCGGTCTATTGATAAGCTTAATAGATGTGGTGATGGGTTTCTTATGTGGACAGAATAACATTTTTATTATTCTAGAGAGTGGAACTCTTTGCCTTCTTCTTCTTTTTATCGAATGAGGATTAGTGGGTGTTAGAGTTTATCAAGCCGCCTGTAAGGCCTATAACTTGAATTAACGACTGTTATCAGATGGCAACAGCCGGGACCAACGGTTTAACGTGCTTTCCGAAGCATAGAAGCACTCAGTTGTAATGCCACTTAACGGTCACCCATTCGACACTTGGCCGGACCGAGCGTTGCTTAACAAACGTGATCGAGTACGATCAGTCTGTCAAGTTCCGCCATGAGCGCTTCCTGAGTCTCTTTGCCTGAGTCTGTGTTACCCGATAGGTACAATCTGAGGGTCTTCAAATCGCGAGTGAATAGGATCTTCTAGGCAAATGCGTTTCATCGTACAGCGCATCATCACTTAACATCAGGTGTGCTAGCGGGCAATCGCTTGCCTATCTATCATTAAAAAAAAATGAAAAATAGCCTCTACTCGAAAGGCAAACTTTCACGTTAAATGCTTACTTTGAAGTTAAAAAAAACCGGCCAAGTGCGTGTCGGGCCACGCGCCGTAGGGTTCCGTAGTAACCTTATATACCATACCATATTTAATACCACTATCATTTTTCTTCTGTAAAAATAACTTTGTTTTTCACAGTGTTGGTATGAATGACAAAGTTATATTTGCGGTTTTGGAAAATATGATATATCTCGAAAACCAATTACTATATCTCGTTCAATCCAATTTTCAGTGAAAGTTTTTATGAAGATCTATAGCTTTTTTTTTAGATTTTTCACTCACCTAAGCGCCACCGCTCACGGGCGCTTAATCGCCGAGCGATTTTTTGTAGCCCAGAATAGAACATATGGAGTTCAATACGTAAACGCCCACGAGCTACAAAAAGTAGCTCACACATAGCTCGGCGACTAATCGCCCACGAAATGACACTGACAAGAGTGACAAGCGGCTTTAACCCTAAAAGACACCACAATTTTTTTCGCTGGCTGACATAATTATTTTTGTAATGGTAGAGTTTGCAATAAAAAGTAAGAGAATTATTATTACATGATATGCTTACCAATTTATATAATTCTTGAATTTGCGCATATAAAGTAAATGCAGAATTTTTGTTCTTCACACTATTTTGACGATAAAAGGATCTGTACCCTTAGCACGAACAGCTATCAAAAAAATAATCATTCGATAGATAAATTTTGTATTGGAAATTTGTACAACGCCATCTATCGCCGATAAGCGAAATGAAATTTTCCATAGAGAATTGTCTATCGAGTAATTTTACGTGCGTTTTTTTTCTCGATAGCTGTTCGTGCTAAGGGTACTGAAGACATTTGAATCGTATACATTGTTTGCTTCATTTGTGAAAAGTATATAATTACTGACATAAATAAATCATAAACTTTATTTTATTATAGAGCTTAGCAATAATAAAAGTGATTGTTCTATAATATTATTACCGGGTGCCCTTTAGGGTTAACCTACGTCAGCGACTAAAAAGCGCCGTGATTGTCGCCGCGATTATCGCCGCGTTTATCGCAGCGATATCGCCGCGATTAACGCCGCGCTTATCGCAGCTACAAAATAGCGCCCGTCAGCGGTAAGCATAATTCAAAAGTTAGAGTCACATTTTACCACTTTGGCAGTGTTTATCTTTCAAACGGTTGACTTTGAGATAAAATTGTCTTAGCAACCTCAATGTCATTTTTGAAGACCTATCTATGGACACCCCGCACGTATTGGTATGAAGAATTTTTTTTTTTCAGTTTCAGTTCCATGTATGGGGAGCCCACCCTTAATCTTTATTTTTTTTTATTTTTGAGTTAAAATCGTTAAGCGGTTAACTGAATACATCTACCTACTAAGTTTCAACTGTGTAATTTTAATACTTTCGGAATAAAATGGCTGTGACATATGGACGGACGGACAGACAGACCGACAGACAGACATGACGAATCTATAAGGGTTCCGTTTTTTGCCATTTTGGCTACAGAACCCTAAAAATTAATAAACTTTAACATTACAAATTGTAAGCCATACAATATAATACATAAACGTTTGTGAATAACACAACCTTGCGAAATGTAATCAAATACTTTTGCTCATTATTAAACTTTACGTTAGTGTGCTGTCAAACTAACAGAAATTTTGGCACTTGAATAAAGGGGCAGATTAGAGGCTTCTGTAACAAAACTAAAAGTAAGTTATATTTCTAAAAAAAACTTGAAATTCCATGTTGAGAGGTGTACCAAAGAGTGGCAGGTTGCCAGCCTACATATAAGAATACTATTGTCCGTTTTTTTCCAATATTTATCAGGAGAATTCTGAGACATTTTTCGTAACAATTTCATAAAAGTTATATGAAGTGGGTCAATCAACTTTTAAGTGTCCTTTAACATAAAAGTGTATTATATTGAAATAAAAAAATGATAATAGTTAAGATTTAAAGTATCATTTTGGTAACAGAAATAAATATATTGTATACATATTTGTTCGTAATAGGTTGTCCAGTTGACATTTCATCAATTTCATAC
This sequence comes from Agriphila straminella, assembly GCA_950108535.1. NCBI lineage: Eukaryota > Metazoa > Arthropoda > Insecta > Lepidoptera > Crambidae > Agriphila > Agriphila straminella. The sequence goes on from OX467312.1 coordinate 12,899,794, forward strand.
AAATAAAAGGGACATCGACGTCTCTTGGACAACTGTTAAAATACGAACAAATATGTAAACAACATATTTATTTCTATCACCAAAATGATACTTAAAGTATTACATTTAACCCAAACCATTATTTTTAAGTTAGTTGATATTTATTTTTAAGAAAATATATTTTTATGTTTGTGGACAGGAAAACTGATAGGACACTTTAAAGTTGATTGACTATACTGCATAATGCTGTATTAGTTTTACATGTTTAAGTTTAACACACTTAATTAAATAAACTTAACTTAGTTCAAGATGAACAGACTGTTTCACAGCTTCTCAATAGCACCATCTTCTGCTTTAATTAAACAATCTGTCAGAATCACTTGTGAAACAACTTAATTTGAATTACTTATCCAGAACTAATGAAATTACCCTAAACATTATGAAGAAATGTAAGCGCTACTTCTATAAAATTCTATTGACTTTTACAGAACAATAGAACATCATAAGCAGACATTTTACGATTTAATGCTACCGAAACAACGCGGTGACTTCTTAAAACGGATGTTAGTACATTTCAAATTCAACAAGCATACACATTGTCCTTTAATATGAACCGCCATATCGTTAACACCAGTATTCTTCTCACGTTTATGTCCAACGGTTTGTCAGATTTACTCCGCAGGTACCTAGAGACCCTTTTCTTCAATCTGTTACCTAATTTAATTCTAGACTACTCGTAAAGCCTTTTTTCATAAATATTAAAGTATGAGAAAACTTTTGTAAGCCTGTTGAATTTGGTTCAGTATAACTTTCATGAATAAGCAATGTGCCTTTATAAAATGTTATTTTCTCTTCAAAGAATTCTAGTTTTAGTAAAAAATTATATGTCATTTTGTGCTGTGGAAAAGAATGACCCTTAAAAAGATAAATCAAAAACTTTTAAAGTATTAATACTTTTTATATTGTTCATAATGAAAATATTGGAGCTGAAATAAAAGATGAAGATATGCAAAATTATCACAATGGCTTTATTAAAGTATATAAATAGTATACTCGTGACTTATATGGACATTTATTTACACATTATATACAAATTCACAATCATAATATACTACAGCAGTCTTATAGAATGTATTTACACCAAAATTATGAAACAAACGCCCTTTGAAACGGCGAGAAATTACAAAAATAGATTAAAATTTTAATTATTTGGTAAAGCGCGCGTTGCGATAATACAATATTCACATGAAGCATGACTAAATGATTTCTATTTTCTTTCATACTGAGTTTGTAAGCATGTAGACTAGACAAGATAGGCTTGGCCTGACGACTGAGTATCGATAAGGGGTGGTGGAGGGGGCCAATGTCTGAATTCCCTCCTTCTATTAGGATTATTCCCACCTAATTCTAACGACGAATAATCTGAATCTATTGATGAATATATATGGTCAGAAGGCGGCCTACCGTCAGTACCGTACGAAGCAATATGAGCTTGCTGTGGCCTATTTTCATTAAACTCGGGCGTAGAGTTGACCCCGTCGGCTGGGCCTCTTACTTTCTCAGTAAAGGAAAATGATCTCATCGTGCCATTTTGCATGCCACTTCTCATAGTATATGAATTTATATTGTTTCTATAACTAGATGGCTTCGATCTATACTTCCGATCCGGCATCGCATAACGCAACCTCTCCCAAAATTTATTTTGGCCCCACCTTATCCTCGAACTTGTTTTCAAATATGGCCTCAAATCTGGATCACATTCCGCCTCAGGCAAAACCGTACTCTCCTCTATGATAACTAAGCTATAAATTCGTGATTTCAGGATCTCGTGCAACGCTTGTCGAAATTCGAAACGAGACCATTCGGTTTCTACGAAATTTCTAGTCAAAATTATTATAATCCTTTTGGAAGCTTCCGCTGCTTCAGGCAATGGCAACGTACATTGCATATAAGCTACACCGTGTTGAGGTATATCTCTATAATGTAAACACAGATGATACGAAGGACTTCCATTTTCCAACTCAGCGGCTAACGTTTGAATAACAAAATCATCATCCTTTGGGCTGTAGCAGACATAAGCATCGTATAATTTATCAGTGTCGTCGTACGCTCCAGTGAATGGAAACAATCTTATCCCACAGCTCGTATAGAGCCATATGCGAATCGTGTCTCTAAATAAGAAAATCACGAGGATGACAAGCATGATGAGCATGAATCCCGAGAGTGTGGTTACCATCATAGGCATATAATTTGAGACCAACATGTTATCTATAACAGAATCTCCCGCGTAATAGTCGCTACATATTGTACCATTAAGGTTGAGCTCTTTCTTTTGTGGCGACGGAGAGTCGGTATTCCAGCACCATACGTCTGTTAAATCTATAATTTTAGGAACATTTTCGGATATAAAGGCTGTGAATCTCTGCAGGTATCTACATTTGCATGACCACAAATTATTACCAAGCGCTAGAGCTTTTAGATTAATTTTATTATTTAAACTCCAAACAGCAAAGTCTATTAGCCTATTACCATCTAGTCTTAATATTTTTAGCGAAACTAGAGTAGAAAATGTTGAGTTTGCTATGTGGCTTATAAAATTGTCTTGTAAATAAAGTTCGTTTAGTTGTGTCAGATGTTCAAACTCATGGCCGCCTAACTGTTTTAGTTTATTGTTCCCGAGATGCAAAATAATGAGGGAGGATAAACCAGCGAACGTCCTGTTTTGTATGTTTTCAACTTGACTCGAATTTACATAAAGCGATCTCATATTTTTTCTGCCTATGAATGCATAATTTTGCAATTCTTTGAAGTCGTTGCCATCTAAATAGACCTCGGTTGCATCCATAGGGATCTTATCGGGTATTTCAACAGCACGTTGGCTGGAACAGTCCACAACGTTTGTGTGCCAAGTGGGATCATGATAACAAGAGCAATTATTTGGGCACGTCATTTGGCAATCGCAAGCTACGTAGTCGCAACAATGGCATAACGTAAAACAATGAGTCTCATAAGGACATAAGAAATCTGTAGATTTCAGATTACTTAAGGGTATGTGTGTCACGCCTCTTGCATGCGTCATTTTGCATAATACGTTCTCAAGATCCATTATCCGAGGGTGTTGTCTCATTGCCGTCATATTGTTTATCAAAGGCAACCATTCCATGGAGCAATCACAGTTAAACGGATTTCCTCCGATGTAGAACTCAGGCAGGGACTTGTTCGAAGGAACTGGGGACAACCGGAGGCTGTTTATATCTAAATGAGATATCTCATTTGCGTAAATATCAACTCGAGTCAGATTGTGTTTCTCCATAAACGTATTTACTAAGACATTATTTATGTGGTTGTTGTTTATAAACAACAATTCGACACTATTAGGGATCGACAAAGGTGATATATCATTAATTCTATTATAGCTCACATCTAATGTCTTTATGTGAAGCTCATCTTGCAGTTTATAATAGTTTCCTAAATGCTCAATAAAATTACTGTGTACGTCAAGCCATTTCAAATTGCTAGGAATAAATGCATAATCGAACCAAACGAGATGGTTTTCTGACAAATTAAGCCATAGCAAACTCATTAATGCGGAAAATACTCCATTAATATCGGATATAAAATTACCATCTAGTCTTATAGCTTCTATTTGTTTATTTCTTTGGAAACTGCCTCTTTCTATACTTTTTATATTGTTTTTAGCTAAATTTAATACTTGTAAACTTGGTAGATCCCAAAACATGCCGATACTCAAATTACCGATCTGATTATCAATCAATCTTAACCCTGTTAGTTGATCTAAATTTTTAAATGAACCATTTTTTATGTCTGTTATGAGATTTTCCCCGAGATCTAATGTTTTCAAAAGTGACAGTTCCCAAATAGCAGAAGGTACATCAGGTAGTTGATTTGAACTTAAGTCTAATTCTTTTAAATCTGAACAATTTTTAAAAGCCTTAAGATCAATATTAATTAACAAATTATTATTCAAGTTAAGTTTGCTTAACACAAAAAGGCCGTTAAACAAAAACTCATCAATCGTATGTAAACGATTTTCTGCTAATATTAATGTATGTAAATTGTACAGGGGAAGGAAAGTATTTTCCTCTATGTAACCAATCGAGTTATTTCTTAAATTAAGTATCTGTAGGAAGAAAAGATCTTTAAATGTCTTACCATCTATCCTTGTCAAGGCATTATTAGATAAATCCAGAATGACTAAGCGTATGAGGCCAGTAAACGTTCCGCCATCAATGTGAGCGCTCGAAAGTTGATTATTCGATAAATCTAAGACAAGCAGCTGTTCTAATCGGTGGAACACGCCTCTGGCTAGCTCAAATAGCTGGTTATTATTCAAATACACTTCTCTCAACTCTTTTGTATTTGCAAATGTGCCTTCGGGAATTAACTGAAGGTTGTTATGCGAAATGTTCAATATTCTTAACGAAATTAGTCCATTAAATGTTTCACTTGAAATGTCACTTATATTATTGTACTGTAGCCGTAATTCTTGGAGCCTACGCAGTCCCGCAATTTCGGATTCCTCTGTCAAAGTCTTAAGTTCATTGTGGCTCAAATCCAAACTTCGCAGGCCGGAACCGCAGCTTTTACCGAAACCAAGTCTGTCGACACTTTTAATTTTGTTATCGGTGAGATTGAGCACTTGTAAATTATCCAAGGGGCAGAAGACATCAGAAGGGATTACTTTCAAGTTGTTTTTACCCAAGTCTAAGTCTTGAAGTTCTCTCAAACCATTAAAAGTTCCATGTGATAGTTCTAAATTTTTATTCGGACTCCAATCGCTGTTTTTAGAGCGGACTGATAACTTTTTAAGTTCCCGTAATCCTTCGAAAACGTTGCCCGGTACCCGCAGAAGTTTACAATTCCGAACGGTTAACTCCGCAAGCGAAGGAAATCTTTGAAAATAGTTAGCTTCCAGATAACTTTCAAAGAGCAGTAGCTGGTTGCACTCCACTGTTAATCGTTTAGTTAGGTCCGTAGGAGCAGATGCCAAACTGGCTCCGTCGGCGTCGAGGGTCCGCACGTGGCACAAGGCACCAGCATTGTCACTACCCAGGTGGTGGCTGCAGTTATCCACGCCTTTCGGAGCATAAGCGGCATTAACACTCAAAGTCACTAACAAAAGAGTCAGCAATTGAAACATTTTCCAAACACATTTGTCTTAATCGGTGCGAACGGTAATTAAAACAATTATTTTTCACAGTAATCGAGTCAATGAAGAATTATAAAGACATTATCATTAACCGCTGTTCACTTCACTGGTTGTTTACGTCGCGTCACACGTACGTTCGGTGTCGGGGGCGACGCTGACGCGTGCCAACCTCATCGTGGTTTGAGCGCGACTGAAGAAGCGATCCGCCAGTTTGGCGAGAGTGGTGCGCTCATAGCTGCCCCTCTGACTTGGTCCCCCTTCACCCCCGCTCACCCTCTCTCCCCTACATAGTTACACGTTCCCTCGCATGGCGCCACTTGCACGCCCGACCGCTCTCGCACAATTATGTAATGTTTTCTTAATCGAGCCACCATACTGAGTTAAAAAAGGAAACTTGCTCCGTCTGAAGGATTATTATAGATACGTTGTTCTTGTTCCTTGAAACACTATTGAATCTTTTATGAAAGCAATCCGAACGTGAATTGATTTCTGCAGCTTAATTAAAATATAATGATACTTTTTAATCAACTTATCGTACTGTTCTTCCGTATATGAATGGATAACATTTGATATGTAATGAATACCTATGTTTGTTTTCAAAATTACTTAACTGGGAAAGTAGTCAAGTTCATTATGCAGTTTTCTGTTTTTGATATTGTTCACAATAATCAAACTGCTTACAATAATTACGTAGAGATCTATAAAATTAACATCAATGGGCCTAATTTTGAATAAAAATATTTTTATTTGAAAACAAAAAATGACCCACGTTTTTAGGGGTCGACCAGAGGTACCTCGAGCGGATTGGAAGAGGTGCGAACTTCGCGGGAGTTGATAATTTGATTTCCTTGTTCGACACGTAAAGTCGTTTACGCGACTAACTGGAACTTAGTTACGTTCAGAACACGGCCAAAGTTTTGGTAGCAGGAGGCACTGTGAATAAAGATACTCTGTATGCTTTGTTTGCTATCGGTATTTTAGGCATGACTCGTAGAAGATTCCGAAATTGGACCTCTAACTTTTAACTAGACTGAATAATAAAGTTCAAGTGATGAAGCTAAAACTGAGTATGTCTGAAAGAAGGTTATAATAACATTATTTTTTTAAGAAAATTTCCCACAGCAAAGCGTTTCATAGTGCACAATAGAAAAACTAAAAGATCCATCTAGGGCGCGGTTACGGCGTGAGTGCAAAAACTCTATGATGTTAAGAGAAAAGTTTCGCGGCTTAAGTGATAAAACACGCTGAGGACTAAAAAACGCTTCGACTGGTATGATATCCTTGTTATTAATGTTTGGTGGCAGGGTATCCTGTATCAAAAGTTCGCCCTGTCGAGAGTTCTTAGTGCTAGCTTGATAAATGACTTCTCCCACTTTTGTGGAAGTTGTACGTGTTTTTTTTCCTCCCTGTATCAGGCTGGATGTCGCAGGCTGGTAGGGACGTGCCATGACTGTCGATGACTTTTGCTAACGCGGTGTCACATCATCCTGTTGGATTATTCGGATCGCTGTCGTTCTCGAGTCGGACGCTTTTTACTGCTTCGAAAATGTCATTCTGTTAATGGTGATGTGTTTTAATAGCGTTTAGGTGGAATTAGAAAAAGTAGCTTCTGTATTTTGATGTACTATTGTTTAAAGTCAAAATATCTTTATTCGAATAAACATAAAAATTAATAGGGTATTTACATGGAGTGACTTGGCAGGCGACTTGGTAGGCAACTTTAGTCAATTAGCGCTTTTTATTGAAAATCGCTTGTAAAATCTAGTCGCAAACCTAATTTCAATGAGGTGGCGATTCGATTTTACAAGCGATTGTCGGTAAAACGCGCCAATTAACTAAAGTCGCCTGCCAAGTCGACTCGTGTAAATCGCTTTTGAATCATCTATAAGTATTTTTATTTAAGGCTAAATTTAGTAAATACTTTTACATTTTTATCACAGTTTCAAATAATACATATATTTTGAGCTTTTAGAAGGTTAAATAAACTAAACCAACCAATAAGGTTGGCTTATTTATTCATCAAGTTTGATTTCTTGAGCCGATTTGAGTATTTGTCAACATCTTATATTATAAACTAAGCTCATTTTACAGTTTAGGTACTTCTTAAGCAAAACACCGTCCTGTAACCTTATCTGAACAATCCAGAGGCGAAACCATCTCGGATTTTATCCCACCTATTAAGGATAACGACATGCCTCCACGCATAATTTAAAAGCGCGGAAGTGTAATTAAAATCGGTTGTATTTCGCGCCTCCCGGGCAAGTTTATTCTATTGTTATCTGCGATCAGATTGCGAGGAATATGTCTTGGTATTCTGTTATATCGGCGGGTATTAACGCATTAAGAGTAGATATCTTGTTCTGATACTCTGCTCGGTATTCTGGTATAGGTAGATTTATCAGTGAGTATTAACGCCTTAAGAGTTTCTTGCTTTGATACTATACAAAAGGGATTGCAGATTGCGTATTTTAGTTAAGTACTTTATTCAAAGTTATTTGAAAGTCTTGTTTGGTTTGGTTTTACGACTAATAGACCTGACTCCTAAACTTAATGTTTGTTGGATAATAAAACTATCTAAGATAATAATTATTGTATCCCCTAAATTTAAATGAATTATTTTGAAACAAATGTAGTACTTACTTATTATTTAAATAAAAAGAAAAGCTCCTTTTTAACCGACTTTAAAAAAGGAGGAGGTTCTCAGTTCGGTTGAATTTTTTATTTTTTTTTATGTTTGTTACCTACCTCATATCTTAGTCAATTATACTACGTTTACTATACGATTACTTTAATATGGTTGCTAGGCTATTTATGGTCGTCATAACGCATAATATGGTGAAGTGGAGCTAATGGTGAAGTACCAGGAGAACTCCTCAACAGCTAACGCCCCTGCGTCGGAAAAAACAGTATTTTGTAAAAGGTGATGAGCCATTGACGTAAGGCTATTGTAACTTAGATACTATCGTCGCTAAATATATCTACTAGAAGAAAAAAGCTAATAGATATGATAATAATAAACTGAAGTTGGTACCTAATTATTTACATAATACAGAAGGTACTTACAGATTAAAATAAAAAAAAACTGTTTAAAAAACAAAAACTTTATTAGAGATGTTTTATGATTACAATGATATGCGTGTCTAGTGATTGTCTTATTATATCTTGCTTTTTAGAGGTATTTCATTTTGAAGCTCTTTTTGTTTCTATTTATAGGTTTTTTGAAGTCAGTTTTTTGTTTTTTAAACAGTTTTCTTTTAACTGATTAAAAAGAATATTTACACACGACTAAAAACAACTCAATAAATTAAATGTTTTGAGATTAAAAAATGCATTTTTTTCAAAGGAGTCTAAAATATTCTTAGTACAGACAGGGACTCTCCATTCGAGTTTAATCTCAAGTCCAGGTACCTAGTGGTATTTGCGTGTATATCTGATCGGGATCTGCTCCAAGGGATCTCTAATCGGCACCTGCGGCCCATTCGATAGACTTCCACGCCGCGACAACGCTCGATTGCGTGTTCTATTCAAATAGCGAGAGCGAGTCCTCTTTACACCTTACGTGAAACATTAAAATTGAATTTTCTCAAAGGAATCTAAAAACCTTCTCATAACAAACAAGACCAAAAGTTTAATCTTAAGTCCAAGTACTTAATGTTAGTACCGGTGCTCAAGTATATTAGATCGGGATCTGCTCTAAGGGATCTGCGGCCCATTCGATAGACTTCCACGCCGCGACAACGCTCGATTGCGTGTTCTATTCAAATAGCGAGAGCGAGTCCTCTTTACACCTTACGTGAAACATTAAAATTGAATTTTCTCAAAGGAATCTAAAAACCTTCTCATAACAAACAAGACCAAAAGTTTAATCTTAAGTCCAAGTACTTAATGTTAGTACCGGTGCTCAAGTATATTAGATCGGGATCTGCTCTAAGGGATCTGCGACCCATTCGATAGACTTCCACGCCGCGACAACGCTCGATTGCGTGTTTAATTCAAATAGCGAGAGCGAGTCCTCTTTACACTTTACGTGAAACATGAAAATTGAATTTTCTCAAAGGAATCTAAAAACCTTCTCATAACAAACAAGACCAAAAGTTTAATCTTAAGTCCAAGTACTTAATGTTAGTACCGGTGCTCAAGTATATTAGATCGGGATCTGCTCTAAGGGATCTGCGGCCCATTCGATAGACTTCCACGCCGCGACAACGCTCGATTGCGTGTTCTATTCAAATAGCGAGAGCGAGTCCTCTTTACACTTTACGTGAAACATGAAAATTGAATTTTCTCAAAGGAATCTAAAAACCTTCTCATAACAAACAAGACCAAAAGTTTAATCTTAAGTCCAAGTACTTAATGTTAGTACCGGTGCTCAAGTATATTAGATCGGGATCTGCTCTAAGGGATCTGCGGCCCATTCGATAGACTTCCACGCCGCGACAACGCTCGATTGCGTGTTCTATTCAAATAGCGAGAGCGAGTCCTCTTTACACTTTACGTGAAACATGAAAATTGAATTTTCTCAAAGGAATCTAAAAACCTTCTCATAACAAACAAGACCAAAAGTTTAATCTTAAGTCCAAGTACTTAATGTTAGTACCGGTGCTCAAGTATATTAGATCGGGATCTGCTCTAAGGGATCTGCGGCCCATTCGATAGACTTCCACGCCGCGACAACGCTCGATTGCGTGTTCTATTCAAATAGCGAGAGCGAGTCCTCTTTACACTTTACGTGAAACATGAAAATTGAATTTTCTCAAAGGAATCTAAAAACCTTCTCATAACAAACAAGACCAAAAGTTTAATCTTAAGTCCAAGTACTTAATGTTAGTACCGGTGCTCAAGTATATTAGATCGGGATCTGCTCTAAGGGATCTGCGGCCCATTCGATAGACTTCCACGCCGCGACAACGCTCGATTGCGTGTTCTATTCAAATAGCGAGAGCGAGTCCTCTTTACACCTTACGTGAAACATTAAAATTTAATTTTCTCAAAGGAATCTAAAACCTTCTTATAACAAACAACTCTAAAAGTCTTCTTATAACAAACAACTCTTAAATCTTAATTCCAGGTAGGTACTTGGTAGTACCGGTGCTCAAGTATATTGGATAGGGATCTGCTCCAAGGGATCTGCGCCATTTCGATAGACTTCCACCCTCGATTGCGTGTTCTATTTAAATAGCGAGAGCTAGTCCCCTTTACACCTTACGTGAATCAATTCGAAAAAACTTCTTATATCAAACAATAATCTTAAGCCAGGGAGTGGTAGCTGCGTGCTCAAGTATATTGAATCGGGATCTACTCCAAGAGATCTGCTCCAAGGGATCTGCACCATTATATATGTGTCGCAGGCAAATAGTATGATTCCGCGTTTTACAAACGGCGTCGTCCGTTTACAAACGCTCGCTGTTTTGCAAACGATTACTTTACGTAAACTTTACGATTACAAGTAGGAGCAGTAAAAAAGCCGTGGACAAATGACAAGATTTTTGAAGTTATCCGGCACGTAAAAAACGCTAAGGTGTCTATATAATCTGGTTTATTTTATTTTATAAGATTTTCTACTAAAATCGTGCTGTGTAAATCGTGTCGTGCCGTATAAACTCTTCGTTTCAGTCAGCTGCTTAAGGCGGTACCATAACACGTTTGTATCGGCGATCGACAGTAAAATAGACAAAGAGGCAAAATTAAGAGCCAAAATCTATTCAAATGAAGATGATATCCTTAGATAAGGGTTACCGATTTATGGTAAGGGTATTGCTTGGTGCTTAAAAGACTTCGATGCTGTACTAAAGATTTAGATCGTTAATAGGTAATACCTATCTTAAACAATAGTTTAAATTTTGACCTGACATTATGATTTGAGGACCTCGAGGTGCAGTGGTTTATCGAATTGAGCTTATGATCGAAGCGGGGTTCACTAGGGTTGGTCATGGGATGGGTGACCAAAAATTTACTATCTGTAGCTTTTCTGTGCTTTGGAGACAGTGCAGGTGAAGGAGTTTATTTCGTAACAAAATTGCAGTTCTCTTACACTTATCAATATGTTTTTTGTCTAACGGTCAAATGAACAAATCGTAACACACATACATTTGTAGAGTGAAATAAATTGAATCCTAGCTGTGTATTTAGTTAAGGCACATTTAATATTAAATTGCAGACAAAGTGATAGTTCGCCTAACTTCAGTTTCCTGTCTAGACGTTCCTCACATCAACTACATTACTTAGAAATGAGCAAACTTAATCTTCAACTTCGTTTCTAATTAATTTAATACTGTAAAGTATTTGATTTCAATTTTTGTTCTCTTTGTGTTTCAGTAGCAAAGTTGAATTTTTAAACTTGTTATTAGTTGAAGATTCAGCATTAAATTATAACACTTTTACAGATATCGATTCAAACTTTTGGCGTTTTAGTGTAGGTTTTGCGTTTTGACGTTAAATACTTATTTTGAAAAGTAAAGTGTAAAGGTAAAGAGTTTTATACAATACTACAATAATAATAATACAAGAGTTTTGCTTCAAAGGTACCCTGAGCGAAAGTGGTGCCGCGGTGAATTATATTTAATATTATAACTCTAATACACAATTTAAAAAATGTTTATCGTAGAGATTTTAGAGCCCAGTCTAGTATTTTTAGACGGTATCGTTACATTCCCTCGTAGTCACTGCTAGAAGTAGATAGCAAAACTGCTAAAAGTGGCCGTTTTTGACACATTTGCTATCTACTTCTACGAATGACTACGAGGGCATGTAGTGACTATAAATCTCCACGATAAACATTATTAAAATCTTTTTCTATTAATAACTTAATTAATAAAAACCTCTGAGGGCGCCACTTTCGGTCATACAACCGCCTATTTAGTGCAATTTAATAAAACGAACAGATTCCAATAAAACCCTAATTTTATTAAACCATGCTAAGTTTACATGACAAAATAACTAATATTCTAAAAGGAGCTGATAAATCAATAATTAAGATGGCTATTATCAAAGTTTAAATTAGCAGTAAATAAGACGTTTAATTATTACGAGTAATCCAATAAATGTTTCATTACAATTTTTTGGCAGGTGAAACTCAACTCAACGTTTGGTAGCTTGACCCAATTAGTTCGGCCCAGATTGGAACGTTGTAGATGGAACTTTTATTAATTAGACTGTCAAGTTAAACTGTACTAGTTTCAGGTCAGATGTTTAATATTCAGTAGTAGCATTAAAGTTGAGTAGGTCTTCCCACGAGCGATTAATGTCTGAGCTATTTTTTGTCGCCGAGTATTAGTACCACAAAATAGACTCATCTATATTGTGATACAACATTCAGAGTTCGATACTTACACGAGCTACAAAAAGTCGCTCACAAAGTCGCTTACAAAAGCATAGCCGAAAAAAATCGCCGCGATTATCGCAGCTACAAAAAGCAGTCTGTGCGTTTACGCATGAAAGCGGTGAAAATCAATTTTCTCATTGTCGAAACTCGACATTGTAACACAGTTAAAAAAACTTTTATATTATACTGTGATTGTAATCAATTTTCTCCATAACTTATTGAAATGGTTTAACCTCATAGGCATTTCTACATCTATACTATGTATTAATGCAATAAAATATTTGATTGGTATTTTTTTTTACATAGGCAATTCATTTTTTTATCATCTTTTGTAGGAACTACACAAAATTCCTCTTAAAACTATATTGTACTTGCTTTGCTCAAGGAGCAGATAGGAGTAAGGATTAAAACACATTTAAGGTAAAAAAAGCCTATCAAATCAAAAAGATGCTTTAATCCATTTTTTTTGTTATCGAACTTTCTTACAAACATAAGTCTCGTCCTCTATGATGAAGATTTAAAATACTTGTTAGTATTGATTCTGTGTATTCATTGACGCCACGTAAGGCATAACTTGGCTAATCGGTGATGCTGAACTAATTCTGTGATAGTTAATTATTAGTCCTAGCGTAAGAATAACCATATTAGAGTTAAAGTTATGGTTTGGCTTGGCATTCTTCATTTTATTATTTTAAACTTTGAGAATATCGTTATCATTTACAATTGTGTTTTTTTTTTTTTATTTTATAATTATACATTACATGTTTTCACATTTGTATATCTCGCCAAACTGCAGTGCAGTTTGTTGGCAAGTAAGTTCACACCCATTTTTACATAATGTATAGTTACATAAATCAAAAACTTTAAGTTTATACAAACACAATGCATGCATTCACGTTAATGCTTTTCAAGATTTTCAAGCAAAATGGATTTCTAGAGTAACTTAGCTATAAAAGAAAGGATCACATCGAGGATTAGTCAAGTTTTGTATAATCTCAATCGAACTACACTTGGTTAGTTGGTTTGATTGTTCAATTTATCCCATACAACCTACAATGAGTCATTCCCAGAGAAGCGAGGAAATGAACACCAGGTTTAATCGAGTTCTCTCGAAGGATATTAGTCGAAGATTGCTCGTCAACCCTCTCTTCGCTTCGATCATTCCCAATAGTTCGAATCCACATGGCGTTGATTAAACTGATTCAGTTCAGTGGGACAGTGGCGGTCGATACAAAGTGGTGACGTGCATTGAATGCCATGTTGTCTGTTTTAGATGCATGGGTGACTGCGATTACATAATTCTGTGAAGCTTTTAAATGGCTTATGTTTCAAGGGTCCATAATAGAAAAACATGGTTTGCGGGGGTCATATTTTTATATGGAAAACGTAAAGTTATAGCCAAAAAAAAACATACGATAAGCTACAGAGATTATCTAGTAGCTACAAGTTATTATTAAACCTTACAGATGATTGTATAAAAAATCAGAATAATAACAAAAGCGCTTGCGTAGGTTCATATTTTTGGCGTAAATAATAGCGGAAATTGATTGCATTATATATAAAAATAATACTTTAACGTACTGTGAAGTAGCTCCAATAACTTTTATTCAAGAAAGATAATATTTATGTTAAAGATAATGATAAAGATAATGTTTAATGAAAAAACAACGAAAATCATCGAAAAAGTGCAGAAGTGAGGTTATTTTCCTTTCCATACTCTTTACACGTAAAGAGAAAGATAGAGACAAATGTTTTTGCACAACCGAGCCTTAAATGATCACCATACTAACCTAACCTAACCCAGAATTAGTAAATGCTCACCAAATCTTCTTGGGCGGCTTAGGATTTAGTAAGCATTTACTAATTTTGTAATTACAGGCATCACTATATAATTTTAATATAACAGAACTGAAGATTTGAGAACTTGAAGTTTTTTTTAATAATTTATTCAAGTTTTTGCTTGTATTTTGATAGCCTCAATGACATGTTTACAGGATTTTTGTAAAGTAAATTTATCGATCTTTATGGGACTCCGCAATCCTCAAATCCCTCAATTGCTTATTTTTATAATACCTTATTAACTGGCAACTTTAATGCATTTTTTTACCGCTTGCATCACTGCTCAATTTCCTGTGTTCTATGACGAATTACAAGTGCGTGCCTCAAGATCTTTTCTTTTATTTAAACCAGCCAATATTATTGAGAGTTTACAGTCCGCTCTAATCTTATTCATGGTCCTTCGAGCCGGATATGAACCGGCGACCTATGGATTGTACTAATGTATTTAACTGCTTCTAAGGTTAACTGTTTAACTGTTTAATGTAGATGAGGGTTGTTTCTTGGTTGTTGACTTAACCGAAATTCGAATATTCCAGAAAGTTAATTTAAAACTCTTTTAACATAAAACTCGATACGTGTTTGTCTTATGTAACTTCGATCGATTAAAGCTTCATTAAAACTTTGCCGAGTCGCTTCATGTTCGATCTCAATGTATTTACTTACTCAGGGGTTGGAGTTTGTTTAACTTCCATCAAAATTTGCTTTTAAAAAGTAGTTCAGAATTTTTAAGTTTTATTCATTTTCTATTGAAATTTATTAGAAGAAGCTTTCCAAATAGTTTGATAACTTATCAAAACTTTTTTGAAGGTTTCGGCACAAAATGTGTCATAACTTTTATAACTGTTATTGGTAAACCATAGAGTATCTAATTTCAAAGAATAACCTTGGAAAATCAAAGAAAATTATTTTTTTTGTAATTGTATAATGTTTCGGCTTAATCTGTATAAACCCTTATCCAAACCATCCCAAAAACCAAACACCTTGATTCAGATATTATTATTTGCACGCAATTTTCAGCGGTATCGTCATGTTCATGTTTGACTTTGTCACCGCTGCTGCAAGGTGGTGTTTGTTGTTAATTATGTTAATGGACTGATTGCAGTCCATTAACATAATTAACAACAAACACATTTGTATTGACAAACAGGTTCAGTTGCCATCAAAATCTGTTGGGAGTGTTTGCGTAGGTAGCTGAATGTCAATTGAGTCGACATTTGCGTGAAAATACGGAGTTACTGGTATTTTCATTGTTTGGTTTATACTTTACTGCTTTTATTGAGGTGTTATTGTGTTAAAAATAGATTTAAGTTGGATTGTATATAAAATTAAATGTGTTTATTTAAGAGATTATTAATATTTTTGTGCTGACTGATATTGAAATGATGATTTTTTTTATGTAAATCAAATTCAAATTACGTTTTACGTAGGTAGCTCTTTGATTAAATTGGGATGTGCTTGTAATAAGTAGTTAATCATTACACACAAAAATAGTTTTACTTATTTTCTGTTACTATATTTAAATACTCCAAAAATATTATGTAACATTGAATCGAAATAGGCCAACAGCTTAGTAATACCTACTCTATGTCGAAATAAATAAAATTTTACTGAGTAATTCTTAATTATGAATAAAATTATGCTCCTCCGAGTAGGTACCATCTGAATAAAATTTTCATTCCAACGGTAAAGTTTAAGCCAATGAACAATAATGCTTTATTATTAATTTAATTCTCAAACGAACTTAAGCGAAAGCACATAATATTTTATAACCCAACAAAAGTAAAATCAGGGCAGGCGCGAAGCAAAATACCCGTTCCCTTATTTAATAAATTCGTCCGAAGTCATTTGGCTCTTAATTTATTTCATAAGCAATATTTCACACCGGTCATCTATTTTACTTCGCAGGCGAGAGAGTATTTTCCGTTGGCGATAGCCGGTATTTTGCCACAGCCTATCGAATTAGCATAGTGGACTTACAGTCAATGACCAGAAGTAATAAATTCTTGGTTCTATTCATTTTAGTCTGTGGAACAGTCAGTTCGGTTTGAACAATGAGTTGTGGAAGGAAGGCAAAATGAATTGTGATGAACGAGCGTGCGAGGTAAAATTCGCCTGCCTTTTGGCGTTGATGCTCTATATTGGTGGTGGTTTGACGGGCATTGAATATATGGCTGTTCACTGTTGTCGTTTTCTTTTTGCTCTTCGTGAATATAATAGTGTACAAATGAATTAGCTTTCAATATAAAAGTGCCTTTAGCTACAAGTTGAGACGTTATTAAGATTAGGCTTGAATTATTAATCACATTAACACCAACTGATATTGAAATTTCTTTATAAGGAGTTTGTAATGAGAATGGAATGCAACCTTCAGTTTGATCAGCGTGTGCCGAAATTGAGTCGAAATACGTTTACATTTTAAATGCTGCAGTAAATTAATTCTTTTGTTTTAACGAACCCAGCCTTTTGTCCAAATAAGGCAACTTTTCAAACTCCATCCCTGACAAAACCTTTGGTATCGGGACAATACAAACGCACTTCATTACTGGTACTATCATTCCACGTAACAAAGGTAACCCAACTGGTTCCAAGGCTTTAATTAACAACTTCAGTTTAACAGGATCAAAAACTCCAATTGTTGTTAGAACTGGCGCAAGAGATAATAGGGAATCGGGCACAGATTATGGTAGTAATTCACAAGACATGGGTCCGGATGATATCGGGAATCGGGAATTAGATGGCCCGAAATTCAAAGTGAAGGTAGAACTAATGGAAGGTATGTTAATTATCATAATATATGGTTAGTTGGAGCAAGTGATAATGTTTTTCGTAGAATACTTTATTAGTTTCATTTTGAAAACATAGGCATATTGAAAATAAAAGAGGATAGTACAGTACATGATTATTCAGATGCTGAACTTGAACACCAAGTACAAGAAAATCTGTTCATTATTATTAGAAACTATTTTTTCCTACAAAAATAGTATCTAATAAAGTACAGATAGGTCATAGTAGATACTCAACTTTTTTCTTCTTCCATGCAAGGATTCCGAGTCAAAATTAAGTTAAATATCGTAACTCGTATTTTTATAGAGCCCATAAATACACACTAATAAATTCAGGTCAAAAATAATTTCAAATTAAGGTTACTGAAAGTATTCATAAATCAGCTCCCTGTACAGACCAAAAAGCCCCTTTCAACATTTTAACTGTAATTCAGAGTTAATCAAGTACATCAAAATTACCCGAATGGAGTTTGCTAATGTTTTGTGTATATCTAACCCAATCAGCCGGGTAAACTTCGCACTAATATCGGCAATAATGAAACCAATTTAAATTTACAACCGGTTTGAGGTGCAACTTTTAATGATGAACTCTCCAGGGTAAGCTTTAAGGGTGATTATCGTCTAAAGTATATTACGGTAAATGAAACGGTAAATGGTCCTTCAAATAGGCATAATACAAAGTTGAATTAGATACAGTTGTTGGAAATATGCTGAGTGGGTACTTACTTCCGTAAGCAATCGCGTTGTTGAGAAAGCAAGGAAGCTTGTTCAGGTAATGTTGGGTAAACACAAATTGTATAATTATTTTCCCTTTTCGATAACGATCCCAATTAAAATTTTCGGTTATATTTACATTGAGAGAATACGCACGTTTGTATGAATATGCCTGTGAAACAAAACAACGTTTCCCTCGTTTGATATTCTAAACCTTCGTACCTAACATACATTTAATTTACTAAACCCTTTTAGGAATATAATAATATAAATATTTGATGTGCTTTTATTAAAAATCTATCCACTGAAATTACACCATGAAAATTGTTGCTTCAAAGTATCGAAATAACATTTTCTTTTATTATTCGTTTGCTCGAATATGCTCACATTTAAGATATTATACGCTCGGATGGGTGGTAATAGCTCTATACTTGGTAAGGAAAGTTGTCTCGGCTAGATATTGAGCGACGGGACTTTAATATGTTTCGGTTTCGATAATGTTATACTTTCTTCTATCGTTATTGATAACTTGACGAGTATTACATTTATGTAGAGTTTTCTCGGAAATATTTTTATATTAGAAACTGTGAAAACGATTAAGAAAAATAATCTCTTTCTACCATCATCACCTATACCCATGATCTACCTATGATCGATAAAGCTAATAATGATCGAATGTCTAAAGGCTAGTGGTATAGTTCCCCTGCTACTGGTTTAACAATCTATATTCTACATAATCATTCTGACTCTTTTAATCGCATCCAATACTTTTTGATATCATTGCCAGTTTACGTTAACTCGTACTTTATGAACAGCTTAGTCTTAATATTTGTCTTGCATATCTTTGCCAATAACAATATTTCAAATAAATAATAGTTAAAAGTTGATAGCTTTGACCTTTTTCTAAAAGTTACTTATCAACAGAATTCAAGATATGAAATAACTTAGCCTGAAGTGAAGCTGTTCGATAAGTAAGCAGTAAAATTTCGCATACTAGCTTAACAGCTTTATCCATCTCGTCAAGATAAATAACATTGACAGTGGATGGCAGTGCTGATAAAATATATATAAACAAAAAAAATTGCACCGACAGGCCTGCAACTTCTATAAAAATTCACCGATTTTTTACTACCATCCTTGTTAAGGTTTGTGCTAGGGATTTTAGCTCAGAAAAAAGTATCCAATCAAGTATTGGTTGCACACAGAGTTTTTTATATTTATATTTCGAATACGTGCTGCAAAAAGTAATGAATGCCTGTCGCCACCGAACTTATAACTCGTATAGAGGAGCTCTGTAGTTTTTTGCAGAGATCGACTCCCATCTCAGAGATAAAATAAGAGGAAAAAAGGTACAAAAAATGCAGCATTGTCCCGATTCGTTTACAAACAAAGATAAGTAAAAACACTGCCACCAAAAACCTTCAAAAACATTCGACACAGAACCCTGTCAAAATATATCTTAGTTATAGTGATCTCGACAAAGTGTGAAATATTCGGATCTTGAACATTTATATTATGATTTTTATTTGTGTTATTTATTCAAGAGACACGTTTCGTTGTTGAGACAAAGGGCTTCTCTTATTTTTCGTTAGTATCTGCATTTGTTTTGGTTGTATTAAGTAGTATAAATAATGCATTATCACGCGTCCGCTCACCTCCCTCGACCGATGAGGCACGGCCAGCGAATGAAATTATTTCCAAGGATTAAGTGCTTAAAATATTTTCATTTTATTTATTTTCAGTTGTTTTATTCCAACTCGGTGTCACTTCATTTTTTTGTACCTAAATCTAGTTGAATCTTCAACGATCTACTATGATTAGTTTAGTCTTTATATTTACAATTGCAGAGCTACCAAACATTTAGATGTTTTATCACATCTGACTCAAATGGCAGTGAAATGTTAATTTAAAAAAATCTTCTGCGAAGTGCATACAAACAATAATTTTAATTCTGTTGCCGTTATTAAAATAAATTTGTATTTTACAGATACCGGAAACCTTTCTATAAGTATAGTATATTTTATTTATTTTAAATTCTTTATTGTACCACAATAAAATGATGTACAAGAGGCGGACTTAATGCTAAAAGCATTCTCTCCCAGTCAACCCTTAGGGAACAGATAGCCACCAATGCGGTTCATTTAATAGTGTAGGTATAATAATAATAATATACATTCAGTATATTGTTTATTTTATTTTAATTGAATAAAAAGAAACTAGCATTAAAAACAAGACACTCTAAGATAGCTAGATTGAAATAATAAAAATTATCTAATCAGAATGGAACATTGACTCAAAACTCTGCATTGCCATTCAAAAGCAAAAACTCAGGTGAATCTTTGGAAGCCAGTACCGGTGTCTGTTTTAATTAGAATGCAAATTTAATAGCCTAAAGGAATTTCCATGTCAATGGGGCCCTAAATAACGTAGTACAAGAGACAAAGGATTTTCCTGTACTAGTAGCTTCTTACTAGCTTTGTATTGATCTCGGGCTTACGAAGCATGAAGTGCCTATGAATATAAATACGCATTGTGAGAAATTTGAATGAGCGCACTTTATGACTATATTTGCATTAACAGTCAAAAGAAGGAGGGGAATTTAAGATTTTAAAAGGACTTGGAATAGTAGTTCGATGTTAATTTGTAGCATTTAGTGCATTCTAAGGGATTGTTTCACAATCAAATAGTAAGCTCTGAGTACTGTAGCTTACTTGACGATGATTTGACATAATATTTTTCATATCTCAACTGTCAAAATCATCCATCAAGTAAGTTACTCAAAACTAATTTTTAATTATGGAAAGGCCCTAAGAATGCGATATGTAGCAAATTCTCTTTCGCTTTGCATCATCATTTTAATTTTTATAGATAACTGAATTTAAAAAGACAATTTTTTTATATTTTATTTTTTATTTTAGTCATCATAATTAAACGGGCTTATGTCCAATTACATAATTATGCTTCAATCAAAATTGACAATATCACATTAAGAATAATTTATAATAATAAAAATATTGTGATTGTTTTTAAATTATGTCTTTATTATGCCTCAATCCTACATAGATTTAGTTGGCATTATTATTTAAAATGTTGATGTGTCTGAAGCCGTGTATGGTACATTAACATTTTGATAAAACTGTAGCTTAAAAATAAACAATATATTCCCAACGGGAAATTTTCCCATCGTAATCCAATTATATTCCATTATAGAATTAACCGTTTCATTATATGCTATCTCAATCCAGGTCACGAAATTAATGGCACATTCATAATAATTTCCATTAGAATTAAACAAAGTAGCGCACCTTAATAAATTACAACGCGTTTACGAGAGGATATAAATAAAGACATGCGAATGCCATTAGTGTTATTACACTTTTATAGCGGTTATAGCAGGTGTATCAAATACAGGGATAACAGTGGTGGCGACGGGAAATCTCATTACAGGCTCGGTGCAAAGAATAGGAGAGAGCGACAGCGATTCAAACTTGTCCAGAAATATGCTCGAGTGAAAAAAGACCCGTTTAATATTAATCTATTTCAAATGTCATTGCTACAGTGAACATATTTGATACTTTCCTATTAAAAAGCTTATTACAAAGTGTATTACCTACACTGCTGATTACAAAGCTTATTTTATTATTAAAGGTGAATCCAATCAATCCACCAATCCGCAATGGGCGCGCGAGGTGAATTATGGCCCGTCCTTCTTATCCATTATCCACCATCAAATAAAAATTTAGGCGGCTAGTACATAATTTTTCGTTGGTTAATAAACAGACACTCAACTCTTCTTCTTTTTATCGTATCTTATTACGTTCAACCTCTCGATTCTGTAACCAAACTCGAATCTCACTTCACTGCGCGGGAATTTTAAATCATAAAATTGTTTAAAAAAAACAAAAAACCTACTTCAAAAAACCTACATCTAAAAAGCAAGAAATAATATTCGTAATAATAAAAATACGTCTATTGAAGTCGGGTGGGGCTGGAGTACAATTTCCTTTTTTTTATTCTTAAAGCCCCACCCGACTTCAATAGACGTATTTTTATTATTACGAATATTATTTCTTGCTTTTTAGATGTAGGTTTTTTGAAGTCGGTTTTTTGTTTTTTTTAAATAATTTTTTATTTTTTTATTTTTAGTGTAGGTACCTTGTAGGTAAGGTATATTATATATGTAGAAAAATCGGCTCAGCCAAACGTAAGATAATCGCGGAGAAACATACTTAAATACGGGTCAAACTGAGAACCTCCTTTTTTAAGTCGGTTAAAAAACTACACTTAAGATATCCCTCTTCCAACAAAAAAAATATTATCTTATTCAGTTCATAAACAAAGAAGTAATACGACCAATCATCGAGGTAATTCACACAAAATCATACTATTTTCGTGCTTTTTTTAAAATTACTTGAAAAGTACTGAACCGATTTCCAAATTTTAAAAAATGGGACCAACTTGGGAGTGTACCTAATATAATAACGTTTGAATCATTTCAATCGGTCCAGCCGTCTTCGAGTAATCGGTGGACATACACAAAAAAAAAAAAAAAAATATATACAGACGAACATAGAGCCTCCTCCTTTTTTGGAAGTCGGTTAAAAATACATTCCGGTTAAAATCATATACCTTCTGTTTTTTTTCTTCGCCTTAGTCAGGTTAAAATGGGATGATAATAAGCTGTTTTATTACCAACCACAAAATATTTTAGAGAGCTATGGTAGCTACTGAAACCTTTTGAAATCAGTAAAGTAGCTTATATTTAGCTAATTTCTAATAACAAATATAAAGTAAGGTTCGAAGTGAGATGCTAGTTTGGTTACAGAATCGACAGGCAGCTTTGTAGAGAGTCGTACAGAATCAAATACCCAAATCGATATTTTAATAAATGTAAAAACAAAATCTTTCTAATCTTGTCCCTTGTACCACACAATGCTGGTGGCGTCTAGCTCTGAAAGAATGCCAGGAATTAGTTTTGCGGTTGATATTTGATTATGAGGGAAAATAATTTGTTGAAAATTAAACACTGTGCGGTCCTGGTGGGCATAAGCTCTCATAATTTTTACTACATTATTTACACGACTTATTTTAGCTGGTTTTACAACTGGCTTTATCAAGTTGTATGTTTTTATGGAAAATGTATTTTTTTAATAATGAGTCTAGTATGGCTTTAAGGCAACTTGTTTTTGTGTAACTAGAAATAATTACATGTTATATTATGTTAGGTACTCGTTTTATTTTCTTTTATAATAAGGCTACATTTTGTAAAAAAAAACTAACAACGTCAATTTGAATGAACTCTCAATTCCCTAGAGTTTACTGCCTTTGTTGTATAAAATAAAATGAATATAGACTAAATGTTATTTTTTGTTTGGATATCAAATAAAGTAGTTGATGCACTTGTAAATAATTTATGAGCTTTAGAAAGTTTATGTATCTATCATATCTCGTCTTAGGAGCCCAGCTATACTAACTATTCAATCGCTTTTAAATTTTAAAAGTTAATAAATGTAATAAGTTAATAATGCACAGCACAGACTCTATTCATTTACCATTTAGTCGACAAAATGTATTAACTTTAATGCTACGGCTCCACCTGCGTCTTAACGCATAGCTTAAAGCCTTAATCTAGGCGTTACGCAGATGAGGCCAAGACTTTAACGTGTTAATTTACAAACGACAGTACTAAAACATAACGCCTTTGTCGCGACCAGACCGGGACCCTTTATAATCTCTCTCAGTGAACTACTTACATATTTATAATTAGTCAATATATAGTTTAGTAATTTATTATTATGGGGTGCTTCGCATTTGTCATTAAGGTTATAAAGGGTATCCAGCGCGACACTGTGTAGACACATACCTTCAGGATGTCGTCCTCTCAACCAACCTTTCCATATTCTCCAGTCCCGGGGGCACTGAAGTGGTATACTTGTATTATCCGTTACTGTTTCCTTCTCTTCATCTTATTTATGTCCCACCTGTAAGTATAATGTCCCATATTTATCTGGGCTAAGCACACACCTACTTTCTCTAGTTTATCAGATACTAATAAGACAATTTACTTTATACTGTTAACTTTAATATGTATTATTAAATCATTCAACGCTGTTATGTCCTTTATTCTTTATGATATTACTTTATAAACATGTACTACTGCCAATCTTTCTTATCAAGCCTGGAAGATGGCTGCCTGTGACAGGCAGCCCCCTTCCAGCGCTGTTCTTTCATTGTTTCACTTTATCAAACTTTACTAATATGTTTATTACATCAAGGAGCTAATCGAATCAGGACCCTGCGTTCCTCATTCGACTTAGCCTCCAGTATGCAGCTGTTCATTCCCTCTTAAGTGTCCGGACCTGGCCACCCGTCGGTGAACACATTTAGGTAAAGGCTTATTCTTGGGACTGCATACATCTCGCCGCCGATGGTTTCTGCTTGCCTAAGGCATCCACCACCGGCGAACTACGTGATCAGGCCTGGCCACGTTCAGTCGATCCTATCACGACCAGGATCGAACATTTGGCTCAGTAGTATTGCTTTCGATACTCTATAAATCTAGATTAAGTAAGTATGTGACTTAGCTGTGAAATCCTCGGTGCTACTGCAAACTCGGCCTCCTTTAACTACGATTACACTGGTGTTGAAGAAGATCATCACATTCATTTTATGAGGTCAGAATGACAGCTTAGTTCAAGCGCATACGCGCTAGGGAAGGGCGAAAGTGGTGAGTTGTCTGTCTGATTTAGTGTTGCCATTTAATTGTTATTATGTTTAATCAATGTATTTACTTTGATAGTTAGAGACATCGCGATACCGTAATTCGCGACACTCCCGACGACGACAGAAGTTACATGTTCTCCATTAATCTACGCGTCCACTCGCGTATCTTTTCACGAGCCTTTAAAGACGCATCTCTTACTTCTCTCACTTCTTCGGGTTGTGTGTTTTCATTAATGTTGATGCTTTTAGGTGTGCTCTTATCATCACGTCCTTCATCATGTACAGATTGGATATCATCTTCTGTGGTAAGTATTCTATGAGGTATTTGGTCTACTGTTTCTATTATACTTGTTTGTCTGCTTTCTGTTTCAGGTTTGTCGACGAGTTCTTCTGTGGTTCTTGGAGCTGAAGAGATATCTTTGGTGAGACTAGTTATGTCTAATTCTTCTAACAGAGGTAAGTCGTCTAACGTTGGTGTTACGTCTTCTCTTTCGAATTCAAACATAACCTCTTCTCTTCCAGGTACTTCTTCATCAACTTCCAATGGGTAAAGATGAGCGATGGAGCGCGTGAATTCCGTGTCGTTCACCTTTATTCGTGCCACCCTGCATTGACCGTCTGCTCCCTTAAGCAGAGATGTGATCCTTCCAACTTTCCAGTTTTCTCTATTTTTCGTATCTCCTTTAATTTGTACTATGTCTCCTATTTTAGGGATTTCTGACTTAGTAATCCTTGGTTCTTTCAGAGCGTGACGATATCTTTCCCTTAAACTCGGCAGGTATTGCTCGATGAACATCCTTTTAAATTCCTTTAACATGTTTTGTCCTATTTTCCAACCGTCTACTAGGTTTTGTTTTGTCACCGTGCCTTCTTGTGGAAATTCAGCATCCGAAGGTGTTGTCGTGATGCATTTGTTCAAGTTTAGAAAATCTGAAGGCCTGAGAATGTCTTCCAGATCAGATCCTACACAAGTTAATGGTCTCGTATTTATCACCGCTTCTATTTCTTTTATAATGGTGTTAAGTTGATTATCTTTCAATAGATTCTTTGTGAGTGTTCTCTTGAGACAATGTTTAACTAGTCCAACTAGTCTTTCGTAGAATCCTCCATGCCAAGGAGCTAGTTGTGGAATAAATTTCCAGTCTATTTCGTTAGTGATGCAGTAATTGCTTGACAGTATTTCTGCAGTCAGTTTAAATTGTAGTGCATTATGTGAAACTATTCTATCCGGTACGCCTCTACAAGATATAAATCTTCGTAGTGCTAATAAGCATTCTTCTGCTGTAAGATCTTTGACAACTTCTAGGTGTACAGCGCGCACTACCAAACAAGTGTACAGGCATATCCATCGTTTTGCTGTTTTACCGTCGGTCCTTACTTGGAGAGGACCTAAGTAATCCATGCCGGTGTATGTAAATGGTGAGCTATAATTTACCCTTTCCTTTGGAAGCGCAGGAGGTGGTGGTAGTTTAAATGGACCTCCTCCATGCTTAACGCAATTTGTGCATTTTTTAAGTATTTTCTTAACTTGACTTCTTCCTTGAGGAATCCAATATAACAATCTGATCAGACTTAGAGTGTGGTTAACACCTACGTGATAGTTCTTTTTATGTGTTTCTAAGATCACGATGTTAGTAAATTCACAGTCCTTTGGAATCAGTATTGGATATCTTTTGTCATAAGACCAGTCAGCATTTTGTAGTCTTCCTTTGCAACGTAGGATTCCGTCAACGTCAGTGAACACGTTTAAATTTCTCTTTAAATTTGTATCTTTACCTACTACTTCTTCAGGAAAATGTTTTGCTTGGATTCTTTTGATTTTTTGTACGTATGACAGTGTATCGTCCTCGCATTTCTCTGAGGGATTCTTTTGCAATTCTTCATTTAATTGTTGTCTCTGATTTTGTGAGCTTGGTTCTCCACTCGTGAGACCCTCCCCAATGGGAAAGGAAAATTGACGATCCACAGAGGAATGCGTGGCAATCAGTACACTTTCATCTTGAGTAAGCGGAGAAACTTCCCTCCTACGACTCTTTGGCCATTTCTTGCAGTCTTCTAGCAGGTAATCTGGTCCGGATACCCATTTGTGCTTGAATTTTTCAGAATCTGTGGGTCTAGTCGCTACATCAGCTGGATTTAGCTCTGTTGGTACATACCTTATCGTTGCTGACACATTTCCCTTTATTTCTTCTATTCTTTTCGCTACGAATGGTGGTAATAGCTTACCGCCGTAGTACCAATCGATTATTATTTGACTGTCCGTCCATATAGTATTCTTTTTGGATTCGAAATTCAGAAATTTGTTTACATACTTCAGTAGCCTGCTACCAATCAGAAGTCCTAGTAATTCAAGTCTTGGAATTTTGAGATTGTCTTGATCTTTGATGGGTACTAGTCTTGATTTCCCTATCACGAAACTTAACTCTCTTCCGTTAGAAATGTATACTACAGCTGCGTATGCTTTGGTCGACGCATCTGTAAAGGCATGTAGCTGAATGTCTTCATTGCCCTTTTGTTTGAAATATCTTCTAGGTAAGACAATATTCTTTGTTCTTTCTAGTCGTTCTCTAATAATTTGCCATTCTTTAGTTATCTCTTCTGGTAAAGGAGTGTCCCATTTAAATTTGTTTACCCATAGATCTTGAAGTAGAAGTTTTGCTGGCAGCAGATCTGGCGCAGCATATCCGCATGGATCATATACTGAAGCTACGTTTTTTAATATTTCCCTTTTCGTATTAGCCTCTGTTATTTTCTTTGGCCTTAAACTGATAGTGTCCTCTTCTGTATTCCAATTCAGACCTAGTACTTTCACTTCTATGTCTTGGCAAACGTCAGTTGGATCTATTTCCTTTGAGAATTGTCTGGAGTTAGAACTCCATTCCCGAAGATTCATCGAAATTTCTTTGAACGCAAATTTGCATGACTCATACATTTCAATTGCTTCATGGATGGAGTCCGTTCCCGTAACTAAGTTATCCACATAAATGTCGTTCATTATCCTTTTCAGGATTTCTTCATTGGAACGCAGTAGATGGTGTTTCAAAGTAGCGTTTAACAGGAATGGGCTCGATATCACTCCGAACGGAACACGACAAAACCGTAAATGTAGAATATTATCTTCCGTGGCTGCCTTTTCTATGTCTTTTAGCCATAGGAATCTAGTCACGTCCTTGTCCTTTTTGTGTAACGCGATCTGCAAAAATGCCTTCTCTACGTCCGCGGTTATTCCCACTTGATGTGACCTAAATCTTAACAACATTCCTGTTAGGTCTCCCAACATGAGTGGACCACAGTGTAAGCATTCATTTAAACTTTTGCTGTTCTTTGTTTTCGCTGACGCGTCGTATACGATACGTGTAGGTTTTCCTGGATGACTTACTCCATGATGTGGCAGGTAATGGATAGGATGGTCTATACCAATATCACACTTTTCTTGATCGGGTACGCGTTCTATAATTTGTTTCTCTAACTGCTCTTGTAACGTGGCGTTATATGACTTTAATGCTTCTGAATCTAGTTTCTTCAATAAATTTACTAGTCTACCGATTGCAAGACCATAATTGGTTTCTAGTTCAGGTGGATAATCGATCCATGGCCAGCTGATCGTATATCGGTCATCTATTAACTCTATTGTTTCATTAAATTGATTGATGACTTCTTCGTCTCTAGTTAGATTTGGTGAATCGCATATCCCTATAGATTCCAATTCCCATAAACATTTGATGCTTCCATTGTATAATGGTAAGTCAGGCGGAGTTAATTTGTTCTCTACTCCTTGGAAGTACGTTATCACCGATAATGGGTCCACATCCTTAGCCGTGGTTCTTCCGGTCAATATGTAACCAAATCTTGATTCAATCAAGTATAAATTATTTTCCAGTTGGATTTTGTTTCCTAGTATGAATGAAAAATAGAAGTCGTTTCCAATTAGAATATCTACTTTCGGTGACAGTGAGCCGTCATCAGCCAAAATTAGATTTTCTTCTCTTCTGCTTAAGTCTATATTTGAATAAAGAACTCCATGTGATATGTGTGGGACAACGTTTGCTTCTATTTCCAGAATATCGTTTGTTCTGGTTTTCATTTGTAGCCTAACTATTGGACTTTCAATGATTTGAGGAGTTTTAGCACCGAATGTGAAAACTGATAGAGTATTTTCTTCTTCTATGGGCAGTTTTAGTTTAGAAGCTATTTCTTGTGTGATGTAGGTACGCTGGCTGCCAGAGTCTAACAAAACTCGACAAGTTTCTTCTTTGGTATCATCGTTTTCACGTCGGGCTTTGACTATTGCTGTTTGCAGTATAGTGGAGTTAATGGAATTGGCGTGAAGAGTTGTGACACTTTCAGAGTTAGATGTTTGTCCTTTTAAACAAAGTGCTCTATTGTGAAGATTAGTTTCTTTACAGTGAACGCAGAAAGTAGATCTCTTGCAATTATTTCCTTTATGGCCGAGGCCTAAGCAACGATAACATCTGTTCTTTAATCTTCCTTTCCTTTCTTTTATGGTTTTGAATTTATCGCATTGATCATTAAAATGTGATCCTTGACAGAAAACGCATTGCCCTCTCCTTTTCTTTCCCGGTGGAGCATCCCTATCATTTTCTCGTTCTTGAAGCTTCCTTTTCAATGGAAGTCTGTTGTAGTTATTGTATTTGTGAGATGATCCAGGTTCGTTGAATCTATTTTCCTTCTTAATATCTTGCCTTTGTTGTATAAATTTGTGTCTCTTGAAATCTCTTTGGCTTCGGTTGGGTTTTCCTGGTTTCCCTCCTTTTACGTACGTATTCACGTGTAGAGATTGAGTAGTGTACTCTTCTACATTTTCAGAAGTAATTCTCTGCGCATCTTCTCTTGCCAAAATGATCACTTCCAAATGTTGCCGGATCTCCTCAATAGATTCAGTATTCGCTCTCAACTTTAGCTCGTAGACTACGTCCGAAGGCATCTTCTCCAAGATGAGAAATCTCAGATGATCATGGTTGATATTTTGGTTTAATGAATTTAGAATTCTAAGGTGCTTCTCAACTTGGCTAAAGGTCTCCCTCAGGTCCTTTATGCTACCCTTAGAAGCCTTAGGAACCTTATGTAGAGCTGCGTAGTGTGCGTCCACTATGTGACTCTCCTTGCCGTACCTCCCCTTTAAAATAGATACAGCTACCTCGTAGTTCTTGTTGGTAATT
This sequence comes from Agriphila straminella, assembly GCA_950108535.1. Lineage (NCBI taxonomy): Eukaryota > Metazoa > Arthropoda > Insecta > Lepidoptera > Crambidae > Agriphila > Agriphila straminella. The sequence goes on from OX467312.1 coordinate 12,929,503, forward strand.
TCAAGTCCATCGATGATCCTCTTCGCATCGCCTCTCAAAGAACCCTTGAGATAGGATAGTTTATCCACATCAGACAGATCTCGGTTCCCTATGTTGGAACTGAACTGATCCCAAAACTGGTACCATTCTAGTATATCTCCTGAGAATTCTGCTAATTGTAGTTTAGGTAACTTTCCGGTCAATGCGATACTTCTACCAGGCGTTGCTGCAGGTGTAGCACTTTCTTTTACTCTTTTCAGCTTGATATTTAATTCTGCGAAAGTTTCTTCGCCCCGTAGTTGTATCTCACTGAACGAAGTGATCTCTTCCACGAAGGATCCTAGTTCATTTATCGACAAACTCTGATTTAATTCTGTACCAAACCTCTTTACCGCATTGTCTAGTTTTGTGAGCAATATTTCTATGTTTTCAGCATCTTTTAGGTTAATATCATCTTTGTACTCGAGAGCCTCTAAGGTAAGCTTTTCTATGGCGTTAGCTATAGACTCTAGCCTATTTAGAATAATTTTTTCCATGTTTCTGGAAATCAAAATTTTAAAATTTATACCATATAATTTAATTTTCTTAAACCCTACACCCTATATAGTGTTAGTTTCAAATCGCCTAATACATGTAATGTAATATTTCTTAGAAAAAAAAAGTTTTTTATTTATCACCCTGTATGTTAAAAACACGAGTCGAAAGTTTGCACCTCAAAAATGAGCCGTCTGCCAACCGTCGACCAACCACACAAACAAATAACATTTCAACAATTGACACCCTGTATACACTGTGGCGTGTCAGCTGTCGGTACCCTCCCTAATAAGTAGCATACCAAAAACTGACACCCTGTATATTTTTTAATTTTCATCAAGATGTGAGAAATAAGTTATTTTCTATAAAGCGGTGTGTTCTCTGAGTCGAACACATCCATAAACTTGTAATTGTAATATAAATTCCTTCATTTAAAATTATTTCTATAATTGTTTTAGAATTTAATCGAATTCAGATTTTATTTCATCAGTTATCATCCTTATTGACGGATAAGCAGGTTCATTTCATCAGTTTAGTTTCAAAACTTTAAATTTCTAAAAGTGTTTCATGCTCTGCAATTTACCCCAGTATACCCTTTCAGATCATATGAAAATATTGGTATTATTTTTGTAACTCATACTTACACATGTGAAGAACCAACATTATTTGTGTATGCATCCACAAAGAATGTTACGTTCCCCATGTATTAACATAATATTTATCTAAACGAGTACCAAATCAGATTAGAGGTACTTTGGTCAAATGGGACTATTGTTTTGCATGAAATACAATCAAATTGAATATATTCATTTAGAAACATGTTTATCCGTTGGTTTAATTTTGTTTTGCAAATATTATTTAGTTTGTGTTTACTATACCTATCATGAACATAAGAAAATGTGTACCTTAGTTCTTTCTATTAGTTTATTATTTATGAATTTTAAGTACCTATGTAGTCATCAGCGACTTAATTTAATATTTATTCGATCACCTATTTAGAAATATCAACCTTTAGGTTAGTAATCTTTACATAAACTCAGATGATACAACCTTATTGTTAGGTATACATGAGTATCTCACCTCATGCCACAATCGCTTGCCTACAGAACCCTTAGAATAATTTTACTGTCAGACTTGACAGAATATGAGTTGACTTGGTAACTACCACAGCTTAAAATGTCAATAGTTTACCTTGCTATCTTCCTTGTCGATCCTGATCATCAATTCAATCAGACCTTTCATTCAATTTGGAAATATGCACTTAAAGGTAGGTAATTTTCTCATAGGAATCTTCTTACTTCTTTGCCACAACTGTGACCTTTCCAACGTCAACCAGTACTTAGTTATGTAGTCTACCTGAGACTAATTTGTCGTTTAATCACAATTTTATTACTGAATTATGACGCTCCTGTGGAAAATAAACAGTACTATTTAGGATTTTATCCTTTTCAGGCAGACTTCTCAACACTTTCCCAAGACGCCATCTTCAAAGTACGAAGAAAACTTCCCTGTCTTCAAAGAGACCACGCGTAACTTGTTTACTTCAACCTATCCAGTGTAATTGTTTACAACATCATTAAGTAAATTAGTTGCCGAATTTTACATAGTTTATTTCTTAAATCAAATACAGTTTCCAATTGAAATCTATTAAGAGTGCGTTCATTTGCCCTCTTACATGACGGATGACGTCTTTTACATCACTTCCGGTTAAGGTTCATTTTCATTTGACAAATAAAGGCCGCGTTCCGAATCACGCTGACAGCGCTGTTAGCGCGAAGTCAAATACACACCAAACTACGAGGTGGACATTTCAATTAATTCCAAACGCTATACATTCTATGTGTACTCGTTTTATAATCTTTCAATTTAAGGTATCTTTAAGAAACTTTCAATTAAGCATTTATTTGTGCGCCATACATGAATAATTATACCATGCTTTTACAATGATGGTATAATTTAACTTTGGCGCCTTTAAGTAGCTTTCATGTGGTTTTGCCTATAAGGAACCAGTACCAAAAATATCTCATAGATGTCACTACTATTCAGTTTTACAGAAATGGAATAGGATTTAATTGTTTCTGAGAATTTTACCAATGGAAAGTTTGGTTGAGATTTCGCTTTGGGTTGCTTGATCGGGATTCTTCTTTATCCCAGCACCTCCACCATTGTCGCGACCAGACCGGGACCCTTTATAATCTCTCTCAGTGAACTACTTACATATTTATAATTAGTCAATATATAGTTTAGTAATTTATTATTATGGGGTGCTTCGCATTTGTCATTAAGGTTATAAAGGGTATCCAGCGCGACACTGTGTAGACACATACCTTCAGGATGTCGTCCTCTCAACCAACCTTTCCATATTCTCCAGTCCCGGGGGCACTGAAGTGGTATACTTGTATTATCCGTTACTGTTTCCTTCTCTTCATCTTATTTATGTCCCACCTGTAAGTATAATGTCCCATATTTATCTGGGCTAAGCACACACCTACTTTCTCTAGTTTATCAGATACTAATAAGACAATTTACTTTATACTGTTAACTTTAATATGTATTATTAAATCATTCAACGCTGTTATGTCCTTTATTCTTTATGATATTACTTTATAAACATGTACTACTGCCAATCTTTCTTATCAAGCCTGGAAGATGGCTGCCTGTGACAGGCAGCCCCCTTCCAGCGCTGTTCTTTCATTGTTTCACTTTATCAAACTTTACTAATATGTTTATTACATCAAGGAGCTAATCGAATCAGGACCCTGCGTTCCTCATTCGACTTAGCCTCCAGTATGCAGCTGTTCATTCCCTCTTAAGTGTCCGGACCTGGCCACCCGTCGGTGAACACATTTAGGTAAAGGCTTATTCTTGGGACTGCATACATCTCGCCGCCGATGGTTTCTGCTTGCCTAAGGCATCCACCACCGGCGAACTACGTGATCAGGCCTGGCCACGTTCAGTCGATCCTATCACGACCAGGATCGAACATTTGGCTCAGTAGTATTGCTTTCGATACTCTATAAATCTAGATTAAGTAAGTATGTGACTTAGCTGTGAAATCCTCGGTGCTACTGCAAACTCGGCCTCCTTTAACTACGATTACACTGGTGTTGAAGAAGATCATCACATTCATTTTATGAGGTCAGAATGACAGCTTAGTTCAAGCGCATACGCGCTAGGGAAGGGCGAAAGTGGTGAGTTGTCTGTCTGATTTAGTGTTGCCATTTAATTGTTATTATGTTTAATCAATGTATTTACTTTGATAGTTAGAGACATCGCGATACCGTAATTCGCGACAGCCTTAGCTAAAGCGTAGTTGGACATCTACTTCACATTATCATAAACGTTAACGTTAACGCAGGTGGAGCAGTAGCATTAGAGATTTTAGCATTCACAATTTAGTTATATAACTTTTTTAATTTAAAATAATTTATTTATTAGAAAATAAGAAAAATTATTTTTTTGTTAATAACTCGAATACAACAAATTAGAAATATCTAAATGCTTTAGTGATGGTGGAAGGGGTCTCTCTCTGCCCAGCGTCATCAATGCGATGCTGAGCAGTGACAGATCATGGCAAGCGGTAGTCTCCTTCTGTGAGGATGTCATCCTCCAGACGGAGGCAGCGGAGAGAGTTCGTGAAGAGGACGCTCATGCGGCTCTTCTCCACCGCAGACGGACGAGGGTAAGAAGGCGTCGCTACGCGAATCTCATTCCCCCTTAAACGGGGCCAAGCGGGTGGTGGGGGGTGACCCATCACCTGCATTGCACGGTCTCAACCGTCTGGGGAGATGGCTAAACTTGCTCGGCCATCTCCCAACCGCGAGGAGGCCCGGATAACCGGGCCGGCCGCCGGGTCTAATGAGGTGGAATCCTACAAGGGTCCCTCAGGGCCAACCGGCGGCGAGAGGGCAAGTGCCGGAGGTTTTTAGTGGGTATTCCCTCCTCCCGAGATACCACCGAACCATTTGGCTGGGTGGGATCGCGGGAGGCAGTCGTGGAGGGAGCCGCAACGGTGAATGTTGCGGTCCCCTCCTGGCGAGTCCCACATACCCCTCCCTGCTCACCTGCGGGGGGAAGCGCATAAAGGCGTTTTCCTTCGGCATAAAAAAAAATGCTTGAGTGATAGTTAAGCCGACAGAATTTAAATAGCAGGTAGATCGTAACAAGGTCTTTAAAGGCCAACTTTTTCCTATTACAGTGGTTGCAGCCAGTTAAGCTTTCCCTGCAATTCCATCTCCCGTCACAGCATAATTAAACACCGTATTAAATTTTCATAAAAATTGGACGAAAGTGACCCGTAATTTTACGCTAAAGAATATCAGTACATTTCGGTACACTACAGTCGTGTGTACGCGGCCGTAAATGTACAATTATAGACGCAAACTGTGTACGATGGTCCCGCGCATTTATGGAAAGAAATTCACTGTATTTATTGATAATGATTAATTTATAAATTGATTTACTTACGCAATCTAAGTATGCATGGTGTGGTGCACTATATTTTAGTGCACAGACAATATTATGTACTTACCTATATGTAAGTCATGAAAAACAGCAAGACATCAAAACATTATTACTATATATTTTGGGTTTAAATAAAATTAACCTATAAGAAAAAGTTTTTTTAAAACCACTCAAGAGACAATGGGCAGCCCTAGTGCATAGCTGTCGTAGGTAATTATATCAAGGACAACGAGCGAGATAATAGTACATTACTGCAGCGGCACGCAAGTCAGGCATTGAAGGACGAACGTGAAAATGTGGGCCGAGGCGAAGCCGAGGCACACATACGTGAGTCCATCAATGCCTAGTTGCGGCCAAGGCTTGTATAGTACTTTTCGCAAATAATGCGCGGAAATTCAAACCAAGAAGGTATTTTTAACTTTTAATTTTTATTTCAAATTAAAGCAAAAAATTGAAAAAAGAAGAAAAAGCCAGTTTCTTAATTTTTTTGGAATGTGCACATCAAGGCCTTTCATTTGATACCCATGTTGAGAAGAATTTTTTTTTTCCAGTTTTTTCGTTTTTTATTTTTTTTTTCTCCAGTTTTTTTGGGATGTACTCATCAAGGCCTTTCATTTGATACCCAATATACCTATGTATTAAAAAAAAAGTATTTTTTCTTTTTTTTCGTTTTTTTTTTCATATTTTTGGAATGTACTCATCAAGACCTTTCATTTGATACCCGCTCATCAAGACCTTTCATTTGATACCCATATATACCTAGGTATTAAAAAAAGTTTTTTTTCTTTTTTTTTTTTTGGAATGTGCTCATCAAGACCTTTCATTTGATACCCATGTACCTAGGTATTAAAAAAAAAAGTTTTTTTTCTCCTTTTTTTTCTTTTTTTTCATATTTTTGGAATGTGCTCATCAAGACCTTTCATTTGATACCCATAACCTAGATATTAAAAAAAAAGGTTTTTTTTCTTTTTTTTTCGTTTTTTTTCATATTTTTGGAATGTGCTCATCAAGACCTTTCATTTGATAACCATATACTCAGGTATTAAAAAAAAAAGTTTTTTTTTCTTTTTTTTCGTTTTTTTTCATATTTTTGGAATGTGCTCATCAAGACCTTTCATTTGATACCCATGTACCTAGGTATTAAAAAAAAAAATTTTTTTCTTCTTTTTTTTCGTTTTTTTTCATATTTTTGGAATGTGCTCATCAAGACCTTTCATTTGATACCCATGTACCTAGGTATTAAAAAAAAAATTTTTTTTCTTCTTTTTTTTCGTTTTTTTTCATATTTTTGGAATGTGCTCATCAAGACCTTTCATTTCGTCGCCCACGCCGCAAAGAGGCGAACGTCATACAAACGGTCAAAAATGAGTTATGTATACAGAAATGCTCCATTCTTCACGCACTATGTCGTCACAAAAGGACGAAGCTCTAACACAAATAAAAAAGAAAATAGAATAAAACACTTTTAACGGATACTAGCGCGGTTTTATTGAAAGTACTTTGGTAATTAGTTGGTATTTGGTTTGATTTTTGATTTTCCCGACGTTTCGGCACCTTTGCAGCTGCCGTGGTCACGGGGGACTGAAGCTACTTGTGAGCCTACCCTCAAGCGATGAATTTTTTAGAACGTTCAGAAATTAAAATTTATCAAATTTAATTAGTTTAATTTTGGTTTGGTTTTAATTTAATTTTATATGTTAAAAAGAGAGAATCTACTGAAACTACTACCATTTCAAAAAATTGGGAGGCCCCTCCAAGAAAGAAATGGCGAAAGAAAACTTGGAGAGGAAGGCCGACCTCCGTCTTTTATATTAATTAATTTATTTGCAAAAGGAACTAACCGTATCATTAGATCTTACAGTGTGTGTTTGGGGCTTTAGCTTGTGAATGATGGGGTCCCAAGCTGGTGGAATTTTCCAACCATCATCTCTATTGAAATTAGGATATTTATTTATTTCGATAGCCTCGCGGAGCATTCTAGGAATGAATCTACGTTCCCTAGCAAGGATTTGGGGTTTGTCAAATCTAATATAATGGTTGGGCCCCTCAAAGGCGTGTTCACTCACTGCAGACTTGTTATCGCGCCTATGTTTCATGTCAGCTACATGTTCTTTAACCCGGGTCCCTATGCTTCTCTTTGTTTGCCCGATGTAGGAGAGCCCACAGTCACAATCTAGTTTGTAGACGCCTGCGGCTTGAAGGGGGATATTACACTTGACAGGTCGTAAGAATTGGTTGATCTTCTTCGGCGGCTTGAAGTAAGTTTTGATTGACGCTCGCTTCAGAATGTTTCCAATCTTGTCAGTGACACCCTTCAAGTATGGTAGGATGGCAGGTTGACGCTCTACTGTGGCTGTTTTGGTGCGTTTTCTGTGACGAAGGCGTGGTACTTGCAACTTGTTGTTACGTAGTACTTGCTTGACGTGCTGAAGCTCAGCAGTCAGGTGTTGTTTGTCACAGATGCCGCGGGCTCTCTGAAACAAAGATTTCCCTACGGTAGCTAACTGTATAGGATGATGGTGAGAGTCACCATTAAGGTATCTGTCTGTATGGGTTGCTTTACGATACACTGTATGGCTCAAGGTTTGGTTCGGATTCCTGATAATGAGAATGTCTAGGAAAGCTAGTTTATTATCTGCCTCTAACTCCATAGTAAATTGTATGTTGTATGTATCCCCCTTCAAGCCGCAGGCGTCTACAAACTAGATTGTGACTGTGGGCTCTCCTACATCGGGCAAACAAAGAGAAGCATAGGGACCCGGGTTAAAGAACATGTAGCTGACATGAAACATAGGCGCGATAACAAGTCTGCAGTGAGTGAACACGCCTTTGAGGGGCCCAACCATTATATTAGATTTGACAAACCCCAAATCCTTGCTAGGGAACGTAGATTCATTCCTAGAATGCTCCGCGAGGCTATCGAAATAAATAAATATCCTAATTTCAATAGAGATGATGGTTGGAAAATTCCACCAGCTTGGGACCCCATCATTCACAAGCTAAAGCCCCAAACACACACTGTAAGATCTAATGATACGGTTAGTTCCTTTTGCAAATAAATTAATTAATATAAAAGACGGAGGTCGGCCTTCCTCTCCAAGTTTTCTTTCGCCATTTCTTTCTTGGAGGGGCCTCCCAATTTTTTGAAATGGTAGTAGTTTCAGTAGATTCTCTCTTTTTAACATATAAAATTAAATTAAAACCAAACCAAAATTAAACTAATTAAATTTGATAAATTTTAATTTCTGAACGTTCTAAAAAATTCATCGCTTGAGGGTAGGCTCACAAGTAGCTTCAGTCCCCCGTGACCACGGCAGCTGCAAAGGTGCCGAAACGTCGGGAAAATCAAAAATCAAACCAAATACCAACTAATTACCAAAGTACTTTCAATAAAACCGCGCTAGTATCCGTTAAAAGTGTTTTATTTCATGTCTAGTGAGCGCGTAAGCTTGAGAAGTGAAAAGAAAATAGATTGATGGCGTATCTCAAAATCACTTCTAGCAAAGTTTCACGAAAAGACGAAACTCGAAGTTCGCCTTCTAGTGGCGACATCTCTTGAGTAATGTTGAAGCCCTAAATCAATTTCGCCCTTTTGTGCCGGCCAGCTTCATTTGCTTACTTCACTGATACGCCCCCGGCTAAATTTACTATGCGCGCGAGTTTGGACAGTTTTAATAAGTAATTGCGAACTAAATTAAAGTTTAACAGTTTAATTGTGTTTATGACAAAGCCATGTAAGTATAATATGTATTAATTTTGCATAATTGTATAAAAAAACAGAAATCTCCACTTTGAGTAGGTACCTTACTATTTAATTGATAAAAATAATGGTTTATGTACCAGAATCGAGACTAAAATATATTACTCGTATTTTGTTTTAAAGTAATAAAATAATAAATAATAAAAGCAATAAATAATAAAGTGCTAGAGATATCAAGGTAAAAATATGTGTGTAATAATTACCTATTTTGAAAATGTTTGTGCTAGTGATGTGTGTTGTAAATTTTATATGAGAGTCATATTAGGTATATGCTTAATCGATTTATTAGTGCACAGTCAACAGTAATTACGGTTTATGCAAAATGTCAAGTTTCTACAGATGATTCTGAACTCAACGACTTTTAAGAGTTCAAAGTCGATTAGAGTTTGACAGTTTTGTGAAGTCGTACGTGCTGTTGACTGCATATAAAATATTCATTTATATTGTAAGTTTACTTATAGTACGTAATTGTTTTGTTAAAGCATGGACGTCATAGTGCAGTGGGAAGATCAATCAAAAAATTGCGTTCACACATCTGATCTGAAACCAATTGAAAAAAACGAGCCCATAACTTTAGGAACCAAAGTCAAAATGCTTTTCAAATCAAAGTGGTATTATGGAACTATTATAGCTACAGAAGATGAGGAAACAGGTGAAATTAAAACTTTGAAACCACTTGAGCGTAAACAATCAGGTGAATCAGAAAGCTCTGAAGACAATGTTCCTCTTTCTACATTCATGAATCCATGTGACAATAAAGAGAGAACGGACACTGAAATAGAAATTCAAATGAATGATGAAAGTACCAAACGTGCTTCCAACCAAAGTAATGTTACTTACTGTCCATCTGATCAAGATAACTTGGGACTCGTTGAAGACATGGATATAACTGACGGTGGTGATCCGGACTACCAGCCTGAAATAGATTTATCACCCACGATTTTACAGGACTACGGGGAAACTATTGTCGATAATCCTATGATATCATGTGAAGTACCCGATTGTGGAAATGATGTTTTTAATTCCTGCCAAACGTGTTTTCTGTTTTTGTGTATCGATCATTTTTCTAAAAACGTATCCTGCACTATGCATGGCTATATTGTTGAAGAAACCGTCTCAGCATCAAATAGTATTATTCTTCCTGGTGAAATGCAAGTTTTCAATACACACTCGGCTGGAGTAAGTCCCATGTCTTTTTTTAATAAGAAAGAAACAAGTAATAGTTACAACAGTGACCAATACAGACCACAAACATGTGAAGTTCCTGAATGTTTAGGCGAAGTTTTTAGCTCATGTTTTAGATGCAACATACTATTGTGCTGGGCACATTTTGAAGGAGATATTTCATGTGAAATACACAAAAAAGATATCCGTACTGATTCCGTTGAAAACTCCAAATTACCTTTAAAAAAGAACCTTTCAAATAATGAACAAACTAAAAACAATAATATTGAGGAAATGTATGCTGTTGATGGTTCGAGACGTGAATTTGAATTAGCAAAGGAAAAAAATATAGACAAACGTAAAGAAAGTAAAGTGTTACGAAATACTGGCAAACAATATATTTCATCTGCAACAAGAAAAATAATACCTGCGAAATCTGTTGGTAGATATTGTAATGTAGCAAATTGTAAAGACAATAACCGAAATTGTTATCGCTTTTCAGAGATTGACAGAAAAGTTATTTTTACCAATTTTTATAGTACAGGAGAAACTGCTTTAAAAAGGGATTTTATACTTAGGCATATAACTGAATTTGAGCCAAGACAACGAACTCAAATACCCGAAGGTAGAGTTTCGAGACGTAAGAGATCACTTAAATATTATTTAACTCATGACGGGAAAAAATACAATGTGTGCAGAACGTTCTTTCTGAACACCCTTGCGGTTTCAGAAAAGTTTGTAAGAAACTCTTTGGCTAAGCCTAATGAATTAGGAATTCTTCGGCAAGACACTCGTGGTGGTCGTGTAGAAAGCCTGAAACTAAGAGACAAAAGGATTGATAATTTAATCCGACAACATATAAACCGATTCCCACGAGTGGAATCCCATTACTGCCGGGAGAGCTCCACTAAAGAATATTTATTTCCAGATCTATCGGTAAAAAAAATGTACAGTATGTTAATTAAAGAAATTGGCGTAACCGATGACACTCCTGGTTTGACAACCTATAAAAAGGTATTCAAATCCATGAATTTGGCTTTTCACCGGCCAAAAAAAGATCAATGCAGTCTTTGTGCTGCTTACCACAGTGAATCACCCGAAATGAAATTAAAGTTAAAAGACAAGTACGAGAAGCATATTAAAGAAAAGCAAACTGTTCGCCAACTCAAAAACACAGACAAGCAAGAAGCTACTGCCAAAGAACCCCAACTTGTATGTGCATCTTTTGATTTGCAACAAGTAATGTTCTTACCGATTACAAAAGAAGGAGCAATATTTTATAAACGACGGCTTTCGGTCTACAATTTCACAATTTACAATATAGCAAATCGTGACTGTTATTGTTTTACTTGGCCAGAAACAGAAAGTAGACGCGGTTCGTCCGAAATTGCTACCGCTGTCTTGATGTTCCTTCATGAACATGACATTGCGGGTTTTAAATCAATAAGCCTATATGCAGATGGATGTGCAGGGCAAAATAAGAATTCGATAGTCGCTTCTGCATTGCTATATTGTATCAATAATGTTACACATCTACAAACTATAACGTTAAGATTTTTTGCTCCAAACCATGGTCAGAATGAAGGAGACTCTGCACATAGTGCCGTAAGTTACGCAGTGCAAAAGGCTGGAGATGTATTCCTACCATCCCAACTGTATCCTATCATTCACATGGCTAGATCTTCACATCCATACATTGTTCGACCATTACAATATACTGATTTTAAAGACTATAAAGAACTTTCCCAAAAATTAAAGATACTCAGCCTGCGCAAAGACAATGAATCTGGTGGATCAATAAACTGGACGGATGTAGTAGAGTTTAAGGTGGATAGGGAAACGCCGACTTCATTATATTTTAAAACAAGTCACACTGACGCTACTTACCGATCAATTTCTGTTAAAAGAACACAAGCCAAGTACTTAAAGGAGCCTATAAGGCCCTTAAATAATTCAAAAATAAAGATTTCTAAACCGAAATTTGATGATTTGATGAGCCTTTGTAATGGTGATACCGCCATTATAAGGTTAAATGAATATAAAAATTATTATAAAAGTTTGCCCCACGAGTAAGAGATTATGTATATTATCCAATTTCATTAATAATAATTTCATAAAAGTAATGCTGTGATTGACAGCCACTAGTTTTTTGTTTATTCCGAAGCGCGAGCGCGAGCTATGTCATTTCATTTAATTACCTACCTATTTTAAATAAATATTTGATTGTATTTAGTAGTTTGTTTCATTACAACAATCCTTTCTTATCGATATGCATGAGGCGTAACTATTATATAAGTAGTACATAAACGGATTGTCTTGACGGAAGAGAGGCGTGACAAAAAGGCGTATATTTTTTCCCGGTTTTTCCTTGGCAAACACAGCATTGTAAAATGATATAGCTATATTAACTTAGTAGCTATGTTTCCATAGTGTACCCTTACATTTGATTTTTATCATTATAATTGTTTTTCATTGAAATACGGGTAAAATAAGAGCGCAATCCGGAAAAAAAAACGTATTTTTGCTCTCCTGTATAATTTTATAAAATGAGGTTTGCCCCTTTGCGGCGTAGGCGACGATTTGATACCCATGTACCTAGGTATTAAAAAAAAAATTTTTTTTCTTCTTTTTTTTCGTTTTTTTTCATATTTTTGGAATGTGCTCATCAAGACCTTTCATTTGATACCCAATATACCTAGGTATTAAAAAAAATGTTTTTTTTCTTTTTTTCATAATTTTGGAATGTGCTCATCAAGGCCTTTCATTTGATACCCATATACCTAATATTAAAAAAAAAAAATTGGATTGTGCTCGCTCATCAAGGCCTTTCATTTGATACCCATTATTCGTGATTCATTAAAAAGTTCGCTCCATTTCTGAATTACACGTGCGTAATGAGTTTTAATAGAAACATTGCCGGTCAGACGCCGGCAATTTTTGTATGAAAATCCATTATTACACGTTAGTAATGGATTCTCATACTAAGATTGCCGGCGCGGTTTAGGTCAGTCCGTAAACTCCGATTTAGCACGAAGAAGGTTGTCAAAATAATGATCGAATTTCCAAGCATGTTTGAGAAAAATACTGTTACTTACCTATACTACGCTCGTATTCTACCTCGGTAATTGGAGAGCACTGAATAACGCTGGAGTTTTGAGTTTTGAAGTGGCAGCACCGTGAATAGCGCTTTTTCGATGTTGTTTGCTTTCAGTAGGTTTTGTTGTATCGCTTCATCTAGTTAATTTGCTTTTGAATTCTAGACCGGTTCACTTGCTTTTTTTTTTACAAGTGTTGGAGTAAATAATAGATATCTACTTGTGTTTCATAGTTTAAATGTCGTATTATTTAAAGAAACGTTAGTGATATACACAGTTAATTTTTAAGTATATCGTGAAAAAGAAATCAGCTGTTCCATACATTATAGTCGAGTCGATGTTGTACTTTTCTATGGAACAGCAGATTTTTTTTTCGAGATTCCGTGGTTGGCCCCATAGTAAAAGTTGTTCATTCACGTGGTCTGAAACCCCATTTCATTTTTAGATAAACTTAAAAATTTACGGTGTATTTGCCGTCATAAACCTTTCGAACTATATTTACCTACAACAATAGATGTTGTTAAATAAAGTTCGGTGTAATTTACACTGGTTGTTGTGTATGTATGTTAAGTATTCTACAGTTTGTGATTACTAACATACAATATGACATAATGCTCATTAGGACTTTAAAATAGCACACTATTTTGGGATATCGAAAGACACACGTTAATTTAAACAATAAAAAAGTTTTAGGTCAAAATTTTTTTTTTAAAATAGGTACCACAATCGAAAATGGAAAAACAAATAACGCAGCAACCGACATTTTTATAACATTAAACCCCAAACGCATTGTGTTAGCTAAGCCGTTTGAAGCCGCCCGCGTCGAATATTAAAATAATATTCACTACACTTGAGCCTCACACGGTTGCGAATGACGCGCAGAGATAAGCCACAGCAAAAAGATTGCAAATTATACCACCCATATCATATTATTACAACTGGAGAGTTGCGATTCATACCGTTGAGAATGAAGTAAGTTGCATTTATATAAAAGTATCAAAAATACTTAAACAAAGGAAAAAAATGGTATTATGTGAAAGCATTTTCATGATTTTATGAAATGGAACTACCTATTTAAGTAAAATCTGTAAATAATAACGGCAACTTCATAAGTATACTTATTTTTTTATGAGTAAGTAGATAAAATAATTTTTCAAGCACTTTCTATCTTTTAGTCTGCCGAAAAAGACTTTTATTAACTTTATCAGCAGATAAACTTATCATTATTAAAATAATTGTTTAATACAAAACTTCACAATATAAGTTCTTCAATCATTTTACACAGCTTTCTTGTAAATACGAAAACTACAATTACATAAATTGCTACAGCCCGTCCTAAGCTTCTGATAAAATAATCATTAGGGTGTATTCAAGCCGTCAAAATGGCAGCTGCTCTATCCTACTCCACGCCACAAGCTCCTTTGAGACGTCTAAGGTGTGCGTCCTGAGTGACAGCGCACCGCGTTTGCGGAATCTGCGGCGGACGAAAAAAATAAGTCCTCGACATGTAAATATATGCCTTCTGAGTGCAAGCGGACGCCTCCCTAGCGTGCACTAAAAGCGTGTCGTAAAGGCGCATCGCAAGAGCGATGGGACACGTGGATGGTTATCATTATTGCACGCCTAGAAAGCACACTATATCAATATTTATTAGGAAAGTGAGCGAGTGCGCGCCTCCTTGCACTCCGAACGCGTTTATACATGATGCCTGTTGAGTAATTTGTTTCGTCAGCCGCAGAATCTACGTGTACGATGCACTTGTCACTAAGTAGTCTCAGTACGCACACGGACTGAAATCCGCGTATCGCTTCGCAATTCGCATACGCGATGCGCCGCCACTAAGGACACGCGCTGAGACAGCAAGCAAAGGCACCGGTGGTTTCTCCAAGACTGTCAGTAATGAATATTAATTTGCACCTAACCGAGTGACGGTAAATTATCTATTGGATATCTCAAACTTTGAGCTCCTCTGGATACATTTCTGAACTTAGGACTCTGTTTAAATTCTAGTGCGAGTTGAATGGGAAATGATGTTGGTTCGCAATGTAAGTTCTGAAGTAAATATGTTATACTGAATTCTGTGAAGTGGTAGCGATTGGTGACATTATGGATCCTTGTTATACAGGCTGTCTTTTTTATTAATTCTCTAAATTTTAAGGATTTGTTCAGTCAATGAAACTGAACAACGTTCTTTTAGTAACATAGGGCCAAATATGTAAAAAAAATACAAAGCAAAGAGATCACGTGATCAATTAAGTAAGGGATGATCAAAATTTTGTGGCGTATTTTGACACAATATGTTTCTTAGAGAAATTTGTACAGTTAACACATCCTTAAAATTTGGAGAGTAAATAAAAATAAGCCCCGTGTAAGTACTTATTAGTCTAAAAATGAAAAAGTTTATTTTATTCTGCATTGCCAGCATAATCTTAAACTTATACAATATACTGTTTATATAAAAAAACTACAACATTTTTCATGATATTTTTTTAACGAAACATATTGAGCAGGCTATTCCTGAGATATCTATCGAAATAAAAATAGATTCATTTTATTCTAAAGGAAAATTTTAGTCTTTCTATTGGTAGCAGTTTTATCGAAAGTAATGCTAATTGTACTGTTCAATAGCATCTTCAACTGATATTCCCAATAGAAATAACGTCGTCAACTATATAGCCTCCGTGGTATGTTTGCGACGATGTCGTCGTCAATTTGCCTGGTTCCACCCCCAGGGGCGAGCAAGTGGTACAATGGTAAAATTTTTCACAGAGTCAGTCTGCTATTTATGGTGGCAATTTTATTGAAACTAATCTAAATTTTTCTGTTAAATACCATCTTCAACTGATATTCCTAATAGAAATAACGTCGTCAATAGCCTCCGTGGTATGTTTGCGACGTCGCGTCGTCGTCAATTTGTCTGGTTCCCTCCTCAGCGAGCGGGGAGCAGTAACTAGGGAGATCTAAAAAGCTTGTGTGGTACATTGTACTCTATGGTAGGTACTACGCTATAGGCACAGAATACATAATAGTACAAGTCTTTAGGGTCAGTCTGCTATTTTGGTGCGGCAATTTTATCAAAAGTAATCTTAATTTAATTGTTCAATAGCTTCTCCAAAAGATATTCCCAATAGAAATAACGTCGTCAACTATAGCCACCGTTGTATGTTTGCGATGTCGTCATCAATTTGTCTGGTTCCTGCCTCAGCAAGCGGGGAGCAGTAACTCGGGAGATTTAAAAGCCTGTGTGGTACATTGAACTCTATGGTAACTAAGCTTTAGAGTCAGTCTGCTATTTTGGTGGCAATTTTATCGAAAGTAATCTTATAATTTAATTGTTGAATAGCATCTTCAATTGATATTCCCAATAGAAATAACGTCGTCAACTATAGCCTCCGCGATATGTTCGCGACGTCCTCGTCAATTTGTCTGGTTCCCTCCCCAGGGAGCGAGCCGTAATGAATATTAACATTCTGGAGATCTAACAGCTTGTGTGTACCATGTTTCAGAGTCAGTCTGCTATTGGAATTTATGTGTATTTGATAGTGTACACGTTTGTCTCGCATTTCTATTTCATTATAAATATTTATGTTTTTAGAGACCTTGAACGGAGAGTAAATAATAATATGTTTACTTATTGCATGTGTTTTGAACTTGTGTTTCATGTAAATATGGCTTTGGCTTTGTAGATATAAAATTAAAATAGAAATCTACTTTTTAATATCATTTTAAAATGTCACAAAGCTAAAATACGCATTATAGCTAGTAAATAACTAAAAACTATTATAGACTTCCTATAACTATAAACTTAAGCTGTAAAATAAGTATCTACTTATAGTTAATAAATAGACTGATACTTGGAATAAGTACTTGTTTAAACAGTAAACACTTGAGAATTATTTGCGTCCAATTTATTTTGTTGGGTGTTGTGTAGGAAGGTCTTACAAAATCGTACCCGCAACTGCGAAATTTTAATCAAAAGGCTAAAAATAAGCAATCCTAATCTTCCATTGTGCGAAACCAAATCAACAACCTCAAGACACACCAAGGCGACGTAAACACTGCATATTTGCCGCAAACTGCCGAATCCCCTTACTGAATTAATTAACGGAGTAGCAAAACACTGAATATTCCCGAACAACTCCCAACAAATTGTGTTGTCAACGCTATCAAAACTCCTTTAATGTTTGTAGAAGTGCTCATGCCGTTCTCGGCTCTGTTGAACAAGAAATAAGACACAGCATTACGTACGTGATAGTTGGAAGCGCTGACGGATATGCGTTGATTTGCATAATCCATGCATCAAATTCCGTTAATTTTCTTTTAATGCACGCCTGCTGCAGCGCAAACATCTCCCGTCACTCGTTAAGCCGTTTTATGCGAGTTTACTGCGCATTAGCACCTTTTGAAAACTGCAAAAAATTTGGTTGAAACCAGATTCACAGGAATACTGTTTGCATTGTTAGCGCTCTTTTCAGATGTTCGGTATGACTTGACACGAAAAGAAATATATTTTCGTGAAGCTGTCAGAAAGGTTGACAGACACCTTTCTGACAGCTTCACGAAAAGATATTTCTTCAAAAGTCTGACAACCTCAAATCTGCAAATGAAAATGATGTTCAGATAGAAAATCTGATAGAATGTCACTGAATCTCTTCAGCATTAATAAAATGTTCGGCTTCAGATAGAGCTATTAAATTAACGACATCGCTATTAAGTTTATTTTTCTCTTTGGTTGTAAAAATGTAATTTACACATCACCCAAGGGATAGTCTATATTCGAATTTCGCTAACAAAAAACAAACAGGTCGCCCTCGTAAACGAAATTACGGTATCGTAAAACAATGATTTGGAATCTCGATTTCTCATTTTTCCATTAACATTGGGGGAGCGGGCCATGCAACGTTATCTTGCAGGTATCTACGGCTTGATTTGATAATAATAACTTACAGACGGGAAACGTGGAAATCAAGGGAGGTTGGGGGCGTGAAAATGTTTATACACTTTCATAATTTTGAGGGGATGATATCGGATATCGCACAAAGAGGGGTCGGCAAGGAAAGGGCTTTCAACAAAATACTTAATACGGAAAATACGAGGTGGAAAACGTGGTTATTTCGATTCCTGCCATTATTGGGGGCAGATGCGTTTCGTGGGATTTGGTAGCATTACCATGTTGAGACGTTATGGATGTTTTTGCTCGTTTATTTTCATACAGTGACTGTCACTTTTGGTAGTATATGACAGACTTATCAAAAGCAGAAGATGTACCATAAAACACATGGCTTGTTTTGGGTATGTATTAAAATGCCGATAATTCATATCATAACACATACGACCGAAATATCGACGCATAAAACACATATTTTCAAAATACCGAAAATCCGAAATGTCAATATTCAATAGACCGAAACTTGAAAGATCTTTAATGACCGATAGTTCGACATTCCAAAAGTTAAAATCCCGAAAGTTCAAAATCCCGAGAGTGTGTTTAGGTCTATTAGAAGCGAGGAGGAGATTAGGTATCATTGCGACCAACAACGCACGAGCCGAGCGAGCGAAGCGAGCGTGCCGCGGTAGCGGCCGGCGAAGTGCCAGAACCGACCTGCTGGCGTGTAACCCTCAATTAACCTTCGGTTTTTAAGTTTCGGGATTTAGGTAAAATGACCTTTCGTGATTTTAATAGTACGGCCAAACAACCATTCGGCCTTTCAATTTTCGGTCTTTCTTCTCGTAAAATCTTGTAAAATTAGGTCTTTTCAACTTCGGCATTGTAATACATACCCCTTGTTTTAATAGCTGGAATACGGGCATCGTTTGGTGACTCACAGGTACTGGCATTTTATGGTCAGATTGGAGTATCGACGAGTATTAAATAGATTACTTTATCTAGAATCGATCAGTTTGTCGCAGCAATATAATCATTTATTTTTCAAAGCTTTAAATAAAACATTTCTAATTAACACCTTGTGTTTTTATTTAAATGCCGAGATTGCACTTAGAAGTTAAGCTAGTGTTAAGATTTTTAAAGGCATCGGTACGGGTATGTAAACAAACTTAATCCTGAGCGTTATCCATCGAAATCTCTTTTAATTAAAACAGATGAGGGAAATTGGATTCCAGCTTTTTCTCTTAGGATCTACGGTGTTTATTTCAGTATTTTTCTGTGCAAATTATTCAGGCTTATTGAAAATCGGATGTCGGTGATCGATCACCAGGATAGCCGGTGCCGAAAGAATTGTAAAGAAAGCTCGGGTCAAATAAATGGGTCACAAATCCTTAGAGTCGGACCTTTAAAAATTGGTTTTATTCGTTTTACATGTTTGTGGACTTTGAGTAAACTAAGCCCGTTAGAAAAGGTTGGGCTCACATTTGTAAGGTCGAGAAAATTACTGTGTCGGAAAGATTGGCGCTGTGTTTTTGGCAGCTATGTTATTTAGGTTGCTATGCATATGTTAATCAAAGCTGTATTCGAAGAAAGAATTGTGAAAACAAACGTAGTTGAATTCGGTAAAAATACTGGACTGTTTTTACTGACACGCACTGCCATTTTAGTTTTAAATAATACCTATAAGTATAAATCATGTCAATTATTTCAGTCGACAAAATCAATGGTATAAAACTTAATTTTCGATGAATCTCTATAAATTGGTTAATGAATACGTGATATTTATAGCAGGTAAGATCCTATTGTGACTTTAAGTGTAGAAATGTCTACAAGGATTAACGCCTTGATTATAATAAGCTTATTGCTTTACTAAATAATATACTAGAAAAAATACGACTCGTACCAGATCAATTCTTGGACGGGAATCGAACCCGCGACCTTTGGATATCCGGTCCCCTGCTCTGACCACGCTGAGCTACCGAGTCACATCCCCGTGACTCGGCTAGCACCCGTCCGAGAATTGATCTGGTGCGAGTCGTATTTTTTCTAGTATATTATTTAGTATTCTATAAAATTAGCATTGTGAATGCAAAAATCTCAAATTTAAAAAGCTTGAGCTTCGACATCATTATAGGTATCACCTAAAGATTCTCACAAATATAACGACCAATCAAACGACTTCCCCATCAGATACCTTACGATTTACACTCCAACTCCATAGTTTCACACCGGCGATTCGCGCTCGAATATCAAATCCTTGGCTTTACCTGATCTGATCGTCCAATGTTTTACA
Organism: Agriphila straminella; assembly: GCA_950108535.1. Lineage (NCBI taxonomy): Eukaryota > Metazoa > Arthropoda > Insecta > Lepidoptera > Crambidae > Agriphila > Agriphila straminella. The sequence goes on from OX467312.1 coordinate 12,949,677, forward strand.
GTCGCAATAAAAGTTCCGAAGGTTTCTGCACTGAATGAGGGTTTAAAAAGGCTGCGGATCTCTGATACGGTGAGGCTAAATCGTATAAGGTAATCTTACGACCATGAGCCACCTCGAAATGACACTCCGTCCAAGTAATGGAGATTGATTCTAAAGCCTTAAACGATCCATGTGGCCGCAAAGAGAGCAAAACAGAATACGAGTTGAAATAGGTCTCGATGGCAAATGCTACTTAAATCGTGGTTTTCGATTTAGATTTAATCGGCTGTAAGCTGCTGAAATAAGGCAATATTGTCACATTTAATCTGAGATTTTTGTTTCTACGACAATACATACGAAGCCGAGCAAACGTTCGGGAATTTGTAATATATATTTTTAATGAGAGATAATTAATTAATTTATTAGCTTGTACTAATATTGAGTTCAAATTTTAATAAGTTCTGACAGTTTTTATTTTTTGCCAAGAATTTCATGACTTTAGTTTTTTGTTATTTACCAATTTAGAAATCGTGTCAAGTTATTTGGTACATGAAAAGGAAGCATTTCGATGTTTCTTTACAAGATAATTATTATGTCCTATAAATGTACCTTTATCGGTCTTGGTAATTTTGTTTATTTTTTGTCATTTTGTTTGCTTCACTTTCACACTCTACGTCCTAATCATTTTATAGTAGGTATCATCTAATCTCATCAAGACATAAATGGAAAGATATATCAAAATTACCTACTAATTACGCTTGAAACCCTACAATACAAACAACTCAGTTTAATGTTTTGTTTGAAATAAAGAAAGAAAGAAATGTAAATGTTTTTTCTCGTTCGCTTACCTCATCCAATACCTATTAGAATGTAAGTGTAAAATGTGTTTTTCATCTGTAATTACGAAATTTATTTTATTCCTTTGGTTAGGCAATTTTATTTCCGAAGGCTTCCTTTCACTGCGTGTAGACTTTGTTCTTATAATGTTATTTATGTGCTATAAACACACGGTTCGATGTAAAATGTATTGAAGTAATGTTTTGTTGTTTCGATTCTTCCGTTTTTAACAAAATAACAAAAGCACATTTTCACGTAGGTATACCAATACCAAGTGTACCTATCATTGAAGAAGGTACTTACTTACTTCGTTTAAAACTGATTAAAACATTTTTCGTGTAATTTTAATTAAGGAATATCCTGCAAGAACAGCATTTTTCTTTGAGTTATTTTCTACATATTTTAATAACAAGGAAACATTAGTATGTTAATTATATAAACAAAGTAGGTACGTCAATATTATGAATAGTTTGTCTAAACAGCAATGCAACTTTATAATCAGAAAATAAATAATATGCTAAGTGAGTAGTGAGAGAGTGAGTACAGAGAGTGAAAATTTAAAACAATCCAAGCTCAAATTTTGTCTCCATAAACACTGCATTCACATCTGCAACTATGAATTCCACGAAGCCAAGCCAACATAGCGAATGCAGTATATTATCACATGTTAAAAAAGTCTGCCATAAATACCTCGTAGAATAAATGTACGGACAAACACGAAAGAAAATGTAAACAGCACGGAAATATGAATTTTAAAGTGTCGTGTGACAGTATAGAAAATGCGCCAAAAAAGCAGAGTGCCATAAGTAACAGTTTTCTTAGGGATGAATCACGCTACACCACGCTGAGTCTGAGTTGAGTCTCAGCCGTTGAATGTTATCTCCGAGCAACCTCCGGTTCTAGGTGCATGAGAATGTTCAAAAAAAAGGATATACATACACTGGGCCGCAAAGAAAACGGTTTACCTACCATGCACGTTATTTTCATACAAATATCAAGAAACATGCTCACTTCAGCATCTCTGCAATGACCCGTGGCTACGGCCGAGACTCGGCTCGTACTCGGCACGATAGGGCAAGCAATCCCTTAGTCGTAGTGTCGTGGACGCTTTTAATGCAAATTTTATTTATTCATGTAAATTAATATCTATTCTCCGAGACACCCAGTGAGGCGAGAAATTGAGTACGTGCAAAAATAAAGCGAGCTACCGGCTTATGCAAACTTGCGACGCTTTCCTGGTTACCAATTAGATTGTTTGGAGTGCTGAGGGCGTGAAACAACTTACAAACCTAAACATATAATCATCAATCAATATACAATACTTCTAGAATCTCTAGAGACTGACGTGGTAAACTTCTATGTGGAGATCAGTGCTTTGTTGAAAGTAATCGAAGAAGCATTAGTTTAACACTATCTTCTGGTTTAATTTAAAAATGTATGTCAAATTAACTTTGAACTAAGTTAATTGTTACTTAACTGACACCTGTGAAACCATATTTTACCGTTTTTATTAAAAAAAATGTATAAGTACTGTACTATTGCAATCAGATCGATAAAATGTTGTCAAGAATTTTGTTGCAGGTTATTTAGTAGCAAAATAGATATTTTTCGTTGGCTAATAACTTAAAAACCTCTTAGTATAAAGATTGTTGGTTTTTCTGCCAAATGTTTCACAAAAAGTGTGCACTAAGTATTTGTTTATCAAATCGGCGTGAACTATTTCGCCAGTACCGATTAAAGATTATTCGGATAAAATAGTTCAAAAAATATAAAAAAATCTGTCTTGCAGATAACTACGCTGATTATTATATCACGCAAAAAGTGGCATCGTTCCGTTTAAATTTAGTTGTAAGTGATTTTAATGGTCCAATGATTTTATGTAACAAAAATGTAAATTATTGGCTTAAAATGTTGAAAAAGTGACTGCGACATTTTACTTAGAAACTTTTAACAGATTAATTTAGTTTTTTAAAATTTTCGTAGTAATGGCTAAGAGCCCATTACTTAATCTTACTTAACGTATAGGTATAACTAGGTGTAAATTGAAAGTTTGTGTATTAAGAAGTTTGGATGTTTTTACTCAATCACAATAAAACGGCTGAACTGATTTAGCTGGAATTTGGCACACATATAGTTTATAACTTACATCAACACATAGAATACTAGTTATCCTGGTTGAAGGTAGTCGCTAGTAATAAATAGGTATGTGTAAAATAGCGTAGAAGTCTCAACAAAGCCCTTGTTAAGTATGGTTGCAAAGACTGGCTAGCTACTACCATCTAACCAGTTTTTCTAATGTCTAATTTCAAAATCTATCGCAATCGCTTTCAGGATGTAACACATTGATGCTTCTTTTTGGCACAAATAAAAACTTACCAAATAAATGCAGCAATGTCTCACATCCATCTTTCAAATGAAAGCGATTGCGATAGATTTTTAAATTAGACAATTAGCCCGCGGGGTCTGATGCCATAACAACAATTAAAAAAAAATGTGTTCCGGCAGTTAGAAGTAAGATAGCTAGTTCCTCAATGATGAGGATTCCGGGTGCAGTGCGCTTCCACCTTGCCTTATCGTCACTTAATATCAGGTGAGGTGAAGGTCAAGCACTCCCGTTGTGCATAAAAATAAAAAACTTGAAACTCTATTCAAATTAATAAGGTACCCATTCATCACCATCATAATAATACATTTATATGGAAGGCTCTCTGACTATAAAGCATTATTATGTAAACCCTCGACAATGGGTGAAAGGAAAGTTTTTACGCTCCATTTACTTAGAAGCAACATAAAGAAGGTTGGCATTAATAGAAATGTGTCACTTGTCAAACTTAGAGTGTTTCTATAAGGTTTCTATGACAAAATCTACATAATTATATACCTACCTGTTATCTTATATCTACGCTTGCGAGCAAAAATTATGCAATGTTTTTAATTTATTTTTGTTTTGTTATCGATAATGATACTAAATTAAAACTTAAACTCAAAAATAGGTATGTATCATTTACAAGTATATGACCTGTTATTTTGTAGATAGTTTACAACTTATCAAATTATATTTAGTTAAAATCAAATGCAGATGAATTGTTTTGTGGCAGCAGACATTTTATTTCGAAGCATCCATCTGGTATTGGATTATAGAACTCGTAATACTAAAAGATATAAGAAACTTTATTTAAAAATTAAATCAACTGCTTAAAAATGCACCCCTATTCTCAGTAGCGTAAAATCGATAATTCGAATGAGCCATCAAGAATTTCAAACTTACAAAATATATTTTTAAGGAGAGCCCACTAATGGAAGTTTGAAATACGATAGCGTTTCAGTGGATACATTATTCAAATTTTGTTACCTGCTGTTTTGTCATAACATTTTAAGGTTGAGCATCAGATAAAAGCCAAATTTTCTTTATTTTGTCTATTATTCATCAGCTCTTTAGCAGGTTTTACAGAAAAATTTCGTATAACAAATTTTTGTGTAAAACCTGCTAAAGAGCGTAATTATTTATTGTATTTGTTATACATCGCTTAGTAAGGGAGAAATCTTGAAAATGAAAAACCTGAACAAGATTTATTCGAAACATAAAAAGCCAAGAATGTTATCTTGGTAGTTAGTTATATCTAGAAAGAAGCAGAAGCTCTTTTCAAACTTAACTGTTTAGTCAACAAAATAGGTATCTTAAGACAAAAAACCAAAATTGTAAAAAAACAATAATGAAATCGAATGAAGTACGCACGACAGCACGCTAGGTTAAACAGTTGACTGTACATTGCAATTAATTTGTAAATCAAACAGATATGACCAACTTCAACTTCAGAGCGCTTTTGGTACAATATGATGTATTATCTGCAGCGCACTATACGGATACAATTCATTCTCGAGTGAAGTCAAATTGTAAACATGAAATCATGTAAGCTAACTATTAGCCATTAGATAAAACATATCATAATTTAAACAAATCAGCAGTATGTATTATGCAGCAGGAAATAACAATGCATCTCAAAATAAACAGGGTCAATTTGTTTTTAGCATCACTGTCAAAGAAATATTAAATTCATTTGTTTCTTCCGTCATATTTTCTCACGTCAAGGATTGTTTGGAACCAACAGTATGTTTGATATTCTTTTGTATGGAAACAAACGCAGTACAATGAGAGTATGCGTTTCATAATCGTTTGTCCAGATGGGTATCTGAGTTTGATTTTAATGTAAACTTACATTTACTATTAGCTATTGTGGCCTTAACACGGCATCGCAAAGGTTTTTTCATTAAGATAACTAATATAATTTGAAAAAAAATACTAGAAAAAATTGACTTACCCGTAGCACCTCAGATGGGACTCGAACCCGCACCCTTGGGATTCCGACCCAATGCACTGACCAATTATACTACCGAGTCGCCAATGGGAGCGGAGAAATTTCCTATCATAGTACTTTTTACGTTTTCGCTGTAAGCCAGCGTTATCTCATCAATGTGAAGAAAGGTTTTTTCATGTCATTTGATGGCCATGGTCGTATGAGTATAATTAACAATAACTAGGCTAAAATAATTATTGTAACTGTGAATTATTCGTCGTTTATTTTATTTATTTTTTTTTTTTTTTTTTTTTTTTTTTTTTAATTATTTTTATTATTATTTTTTTATTATTTTTTTTTATTATTTTTTTTTTATTTTTATTTTATTTTTTTATTTTATTTTTTTATTTATTTATTTATTTATTTTATTTAGTTTATTTATTTATGTATAGAAATACATGTAGTACCGTTATGACATAAAACAATTTTATTTATAATAAAATTATGTTTAGACAAAAATATAAACCAAGAAAATTCTAACTCAAAAATAAAATTAACTTGTATAGCCAAATGGAAAAAAATACAGCCAAATACCACTTGTCTGCGAAATCTTTATCTAGCTGCAATTAATCGTTTTCTTCAGAACGTTTGTGCGCATTTCCCCTTGCATAGGAAACTAATTTAGTATTCTTTTGAAAGTCGTTCATTAATTATACACAGTAGGTTGGCCTCACGTCAAGTTTGCTTGTTCTTCGCGCTTTTAATGCTTGTTCACGTTAACTCACTTGAGCGAACGCGGAGACGCAATATAAAACAATTTTATCAAAGCGATACAAAAATTTGGCATAAGGAGCAGGAGGTTAGAACTTATCAACCCGCGTAAACGCCTGGTAGCTGAAGGTGTGTCCGCACTTGTAACACTTTGGCGTATCAGATCCACGCGTCATCATTATCGCTATGGTTGGTTGGGCGTGCGCTGTGGTAATCAAAGTACTGTCCAGTATTCACTTCTCAAGCTTACGCGCTCACTAGACATGAAATAAAACACTTTTAACGGATACTAGCGCGGTTTTATTGAAAGTACTTTGGTAATTGGTTGGTATTTGGTTTGATTTTTTTATTTTCCAGACGTTTCGGCACCTTTGCAGCTGCCGTGGTCACGGGGGACTGAAGCTACTTGTGAGCCTACCCTCAGCGACGAATTTTTTAAGACGTTCAGAAATTAAAATTTAACAAATTTTTAATTGGTTTAAGTTTTGGTTTAAGTTTCAATAAAACCGCGCTAGTATCCGTTAAAAGTGTTTTATTTCATACTGTCCAGTACTTTGATACCACAGCGCACGCCCAACCAGCCTTTATGACAATAAAGGCGATGTATGATAAAGCCACGGTGATCTGGCATGCCATAATGTTACAAGCGTGGAACCACATGAACACGAATTCTCTTATGCCGCCGCCACCGCGCCCGCACTTGTAACATTTTGGCGTGTCACATCACCGTGTCCATATCATACATCGCTAGTTTGGTTGGGTGTGCGCTGTGATAATCAAAGTACTGTGTCAAAAAGTTGAAAAAACGCCAGGTGTTCTGATACGCCAAAATGTTACAACCGTAGACCCACTTTAATATGAACACAAATACGCTTATGCCGCCGCCGCACCCGCACTCGCGCCCGCTCGTTTAACTTGACCAAGCACTCAGTGTAAATATTGCAGTGCTCGCTGTAAGCGGAACGTTCGTAATAATTAGAGTTGTTAACATTTTTTCTTATCCTCTTATTTAGAAATGCGGACTCAAAGCATTAATGCAACATAAAACTTGCTTTGTCTCTATTATGAGAACAGATTTACCAACAGTTTTCATATTTTCACATTGTGTAAAAAAGTTACTGCAGAAAATTTTTATTCTTTATATTATCAAGAGTTTTAAAGTCCTCATAACTTTTGTCGGTGAAGTTTATATTTTAATTTTTTTTGACAAAAAATAAGAAGTTTTTAAGCTTGGGTTCTTTACGGAATGTTTCTTGCACTATTAAAATTCAATTAGAAATTAAGCAAATAGTTATATTTATGCGAAATGGTAACTTAAATAACTAATTTCGAGTACAATCTTCAGAAAAATGCAATGCTGTTAGTTCCCGGTAACTTGATTAAAACGATACCAAAGGCGCAAAGAAATGTTCATGCCTATTAATGAATAAAGTTTTTACGTTTAACTTTCATGAGAAAACCTAATTAAGATACGCATTCTATGAATTCCAGGTTTAGAGAAAGAAAAATAAAGACCAAAAAGAAGCACAGCGTCTTTTCTCACTAAATTAGGAAAATAATTTTAAGAGTATAACAGTTCTTTTTATATCCATATTTACTTAACTATTTGGCATTAGGATGCCAAAACTATAATCTATATAATAAATGAAAAAAACTGACGGAAAAATGATTTGTGAAAATGAACACTTCGCGGACGGTTGTGAGTTATTTATTTATCTGCAGTCTGTACAAAAAAAAAATATGTGGCGAGTTTACAATAAACCGAAATTATTTACTGTTATAAAACTAAAGTTTTACAAAAAAAACACTTGCTTTTTCGGTTACCAATTTTCTTTGATGGCGAGTTTACAATGACAAACATTTTTATTCAATGGAAAATCATTAATCATATTTGACTCCTGTTTGTAAAATTTTGGGGATAAACATACCAGCTTCTCCAAGCATATTATACATATTAGTATTTACTACCTAATGCTAAACTAAAATAGTTTCTCTTATCCTAATGACACAAATAACATTTACAATTCAGCGGCCATGATTATTCCATTTTCTATGATTCCCACGAGGTTTGATCTCATTAAATGCGACAGCACATGTAGAATTTGGAGTGCTAAAATGTGGCCACCGTATTATATTTGCCAAGCGAATGTCAACTTTAAATTATTTAAATAAGGAAATCGAAATAGAACACTCAATTGCTTATGTAAACCGTTTTTGTCGTACAACATTTATAGGAATCGAGACACATGGTGTCGAAATAAGGTCAACTAAATTAGTAATTAAAATAATCGAATACAAAATGTATATCGGTTAACCCGGTTGTGTGGTAAACAACACACGTAACATACCCATTAATTAAAATGGTTAATATTAAGTTGTTCTATGGATTTATTATTTTTATTAAAAAGACCAGTAAACACCAATAAATTTTGACTCGGAATTCCTAAACCCTAAACAAAGCTAAAATGCAGGTGACGTTTTCAATTTAATAGATATTTATTTAAAAGTCCAAAGATGTATTTTTAGGTTATCATGACTATTGTTAATAATTTTTTTTTTAATTTTGGTTTTCCAAGTATATGTAAGGGCTAAGCTTTATTAGACCATTTGGTTCCGCAGTTCTTCGAAACACTATCTCATTCTTCCGCTTCCTTTGTTAGAGCAAGAATACCGACTGGCTAATGCCGAAGAAAAAGAAATAAAGAAGTGCGCGGAAGTTCTGGAGTGATTTCCCGCTCAAGTACTAGTGCAAAAGTGAATTATTTTACCACACTATAAAAAAATTACTAATTTATATTGTTGCTACGGAAAAATGCGGAACCGGGCGTGCCAAACTGGCTTAACCCATAATCACTCTGACCTCTCACCGGCTTATCAATAAAATAAGGCTCTATCCACGAAAAAGTACCTAAAATAAAAGTGTTTAATCCCTCCCGCCGCTGTGTCTCAGTCATAATTCTGTTTGTCATATGCGAGCATGTTCCCCTCAGCAAACACCGGTAGGTGTTAATGACATGTCATTATGAGTGTTTGCTTGTGTTTTGTTGTTGTTCGAGTTTCCATTGTCTCCAAACGAAATTCGGCTTCGAATCGATTTCGCTCAAGAATTGATGTGTATAACAATTTAAGTGTAATGACATTGGCGATGTATATGGAAAGTTTTGAAAGTTAATAAAGAAATATGTACTCGACTATATCTTAGCATCTGAAGATTTTTTTCGACGAAATTAGTATACAAAAATCCAGCCAATCAAGCATGACATTTTGCTTGATAGAAAAAAAAATGAATGATGCAATCAAAAACTTATAAAACTACATTAATCACTATTTATTGTCACAATAAAGTTGAAATTATCAACTTTTCTATAACGTTCACTTCATAAAAAGAAATAAGATATCATGATTATATTATTGTAAACATGGCACATCATAGATTTATTCAAGTTGGATGATAAGTTCCATAATAATAGTTCATTGTTTTTATAATGAAGAAAATATTGCTTGTATAACCGAAAATATGTATAAAACAATCAATCTTTTATTTAATTGAATATTGGCGCTTTATTAATACGAATAAACTCTTGTCTGATTGTTTATGGTCAGTTGATTAAAATGTATACACGTGTATTTTAATAGAGGTCAAGGTCAGTGATACACGCTCTCTGGTTGTTCGCGGTCGCGCGCGTCCTCAGAAAGTAGGTATAATTACTACTTTATACTCTCTGCTCGTCACCGTCAGTCAGTCAGTGGTCAGTGACATTGAAACGCTTAAAACGTAGTGAATTACACTTCATGTTCATAGTGATTAGTGATGGAAGAAGTGTGTGACCTTCTCCAGGCTTGGGGGCTGCCCGAACTGCAGGCCGCTTTTATCAGTAAGTACCTTAAAAAAATTTTAACTAGGTATTTCAGGCTAGTGCTAATAAATTATCTCATCATAGTGAGGTGTCTATGTAACTTGACCGAGTAGTAGTTGGATTTATGTAGTACTAGGCAGTACATCAATGTGGTTGTCATGTCAACCTTATCTACCTATGGTAGTTATTTAGTTTTCTGGATTAACGTCTCGTCTGCTTGCGCACACATCTGGACCAGACTGTTCTATTGTTTCCTAACTTAGCACTGCCACTGGCATAGGAAGGGTTAATGACTAAAATTGAAGATACTAAACTTACTACTAGGTACTTACTTACTAAATTCTAAAACTCCAATTATTTATTAAATGTAGGATAATTTTTATCATGTATTGATGGATTGTTTTTACATTTAATGAGATGCCAAGGTTTACTACTAGTTTGGTATTCTTCTGTGGGGAAGATCCTTGCCAAGAAACTCCACAGGAATTGCTTCTTTTAAAATAAAACTGGATAACAATTTTTGTGTTAGTTACTCACATTCAATCTATTTCAGGACTTTGTTGTTGAAGAAGCTGTACCAGAAGAACAAACAGAAGAAAAAAAAGCGTCCCCCCTAAGGCGACCCACCAACCCGTCCAGTCTTGATGCAACAAGTTTCTATGTCATTGAAAATAACGTAAGCATGAATTTTTATTATAAAATCTTATATTACTTGTTTGTTTTTCAATGTGGCCAAGTGCACTGGGCATCCTATTACTCAGTCTCCGCTGTCATTATGTCTGTCATAGGGCTGTACATTTTGAACTATAATAGATAGACACTTGAAATGTTCACAGATTGAATAAGGTATAAACGTACATAGACACACACACACCATCACACACATTTACAGCACATACATCGCACAGATACACACACATACACACTATACCTAAATATTAATAATTATGTCACTCTCTGTATTTTGTTTTTAATTTGTGTGTACTTCGTAATTGGCGTAATGTTTGGAATAATAATTTTGTTATACTTACTATCAGCTGTGAAGCTACCTAATAAATAAATAAATTACTATGGTTATCACAACAAGTAATAAAAATAAAGAAATAAGTAAACAAAAAAATTTGTTCAATTGAGTGAACATGGCACGTGGCCTCCTTGATGTTACATAGAAACCGCGTGCCATTTTCACTAACTGAGTCATTTGTATAGTAGGTTGTTGTACGGAACCCTCAGTGTGCGGGTCCAACTCGCACTTTGTTTTAGTTTTTCTATGCAGAGTGGTTGCCTAGGCACTGTTTAATTTAGTATAATTAATTAATGGTTCTGTTTTGTTTTCTTTTTACAGAGCCTACTGCAATTACTAAAAGAAGATTTTGGGGCATCAGGTCTGTTGAAGTTTGTCGGTTTATCTTTAGACAGCGAGCATTCCAGAAACCTACTAGCTGCCACTATATGCAAAAAAATATTAAAAGAACACAAAAATTGTAATATTACCAAAGAAATATATCACAAGTGGAGTAAAGAAATAAAGGAAATTTTTCCAAATGAGAGGATTACGACGTACTACATTCCACCATGCGTTACTGCACAAGGTCTGACATACCAAGCCAGAGGCAAACTGATCAGTCAATTACTCAACTTGAGAAGGAAATATCAAAAACAGGGTGTACTAGACATAAAACCGAAGAAACTACAAAGAAGCGAAAGCGAAGCTGTTAAAGTATCACCACGACCACTTCCGGTAACAATATTTGAAGGGTTAATTGTACTTATCATTATGAACATCTTTTACTATGAGACCAAACTTGATATCGTGAAAAAAAGTCAGCTGTTCAGTACATTTATGTTCCCATAACTCGTTATAATGTAAAAACAGCTGTTTTTTTTGCGATTTCAGGTTTGGTCCCATAGTAAAAGTTGTTATACTTAAGACGTTAAGACTGCTATTAATTAATTAGTTTTAGGAAAAATGTGATCTCAAAACACAAATAAAAACTTTTTTTAATCACTTCTGTCATTATTATTTTTCAGAAATAGTCAGCGTTCGGTAAAGGCAATTTCGACATCTGCTAATTTGTATCTAATGCTGATTATACAGTTCCTTAACCTACAGTATATCACGTGCGCGATAAGTTTGAGACCTGAGCGCCGTTTAAATATAAAGATTTAGACTTTGTAATGCTGCGCTGTTCCCTTAGACTATGTCAAAATGTCCGCTTTTTTTAACATAGCCTATGTTACTCGGGAACAGCTCAGCATTAATGTCTCAATCTTTATAGTTAAACCGCGCTCAGGTCTCAACTTATCGAGCACGTGTTGCACAGAAACTTTTGAACCTATAACAATAAATAAGTGGACTATTTAAAATAATGATCTTTCCCTGATAGTCTCAATAAAAGTACATTATAGCTTTAAACCAGACAACTGAATAATTTTACAATATTATTTTACACATACAATCAATTGTGTTTGTAACATTTATAATAAACTTCTTAGATTTTAATAATTATTTAAATTCAAATATTTAGATAACTTCACAAAACAAAATAAGTTTTATTGTAAATGTAAACATATAAATATTTGATTCGAGTATCGAACAGAATCAAATTAATCAAGTTACCAATACACAGTAATCAGGTCCATTGATTGCAGAATACAATTACCTTATAAAATTAAGCTTATACATTATTGTAACTACTAAAATACTTGATACCCATTACCACGTTCGTTGTAAATTCAATCAACATAAATCATTGGCATGATAACCAAACTTGATTGTATTGACAATTACTTTGTTTGATATCATCAAGACAACTTGTTGAAACTACTAAAATATTTGATACCCATTACCACGTTCGTTGTAAATTCGATCAACATAAATCATTGGCATGATAACCAAACTTGATTGTATTGACAATTACTTTGTTTGATATCATCAAGACAACTTGTTGAAACTACTAAAATACTTGATACCCATTACCACGTTCGTTGTAAATTCGATCAACATAAATCATTGGCATGATAACCAAACTTGATTGTATTGACAATTACTTTGTTTGATATCATCAAGACAACTTGTTTGTTGCTTATTCAACATAACTTTATTGCCATAATCGTATTACTTTATGTGCTCGTATATAAACAAGTTCCTTGATAGCTGCAAACATTTTTTTTATCAATGTTATCAAGTATTTTTTTCAGTGTGGTTTCACCATTTTGTGCTAAAGGGAAACTGTGCTAAGGAAATCAACAGCAATGACAAACAATAGTGAATATTGTTTTCAACATTAGCCTGATCAAGAATCGATATCTGTAGCACAAAACGCCATTTTGGGTTATGTTATTATTGTTTATTATATAAGTGTTCGAATTATTTTAGTTCTCTACTCAATACAAACTAGACTGAAAAGTAAATTTAAAATCATGAAAAACTTGGAGAAAATCTGTCTATTATAAGTATGACGGAAATAAATGTTGAGATAGTATTTTCATGCAACTTAGCAAGAAGAATTTCAACATAAATGTCCAACTAGATCGCAAACATTCCTTGTATCAAACTCCTAAACAACTCCGAGGAAACTGAAGATTTCAAACTTCGACAATGCGTCCGGATGAATAAAACACAGGAAAGAGACTTCGAGAATTCAACTGCATATCGATTTTTTTATTTAGAACTAAGGCTTTAAATTTGAGATTTTTGCATTCACAATGCTATTTAGGACCGGATATCCAAAGGTCGCGGGTTCGATTCCCGTCTGAGTATTGATCTGGTGCGAGTCTTAATTTTTTCTAGTATATTATTTAGTATTGCATTTTTATTTTTCATTGATCCATGGAACCTCTTTCAACTCCATGGGAAAAGGTTTAATTTCTAAGTTTAAAGTTTATTTATCCTCGTTATGACTTAGTACGTATGTATTTATTATATGGTACATAAACAAACACGATACGATGTGGAAAGTGAAAAGTATAATTCTAATTTGAATTCAAATTACATAGGCGTTTATTTTTTATAAAATATCAATTTTATTTATGTTTTATTGACCGAGAGAGCGTGAAGCTTTTCTGCTTCAGCTTGGGCAAAAATTCTTTCGTATGTCCTTCCGGCTTTCCGTTTGTTGTCCTACCACGTGCGATGGCCCGTCTCGAGGCTCAGCTTCTCTCCTGCAGTTATCGTTGATAATGACCAAGCTACCTGTGTTACTATTTGTGTCGGCCGTGGTCGTCTAGTGGTTAGGACAGGCCGCATTTCTCAACAGATTCTCGTGAAATTGATTGTAACAGACTTTTCTCACTTATGCTCTGAAATCTTATCATTCCATTTGAAAAAGGAATGCGGGGCGTTCCACATTTCCGAGGGGGTCTGGTTCATCACATTCTAAATTTAAAATTCAGGCCAGGAATGAATTTCAATACTTACTTCCCGCACCAGCACCAGTGCGGGAAGTAGGTACAGTGCGAAGATGATCTGGGTGGTCTGCGGCAACTTCTTTTTTTTGTTTTAGCTGTTCACAAAAACAAAAAAAGCAAAGGCACATTTGCACCATACAGCCATAACTTTAGTTCCTTTTTTCTGGCACGCAAGCCAACGACAAGACTTGGCAATTAATATTATAAAGGTAAAATTATTTAATAGGTACTATAATAACGATACAATAAAAAAAATGGTGCGCACAGAGTATAATACTATAAGAATAAATAAATATTACATTGTATTGTACCAGATTTATCAGAGACAAATCCTCTAAGTAAACTTGAATTATGTACAGCGCCATCTACCGCCGAGAAGCGAAATGAGATGGGTTTTTTCTCCTTGGCGGTAGATGGCGCTGCACATAATTCAAGATTACTCAGAGGATTTGTCTATGATAAATCTCATTTTTAATATTAATTAAATTTAATTAAGTTTCAATTGAAAAGTTTTTTATTTCCTCGCATTTCTTGAGAAAAGCACTATACAAGCCTTGTTCTGGAAGCTACTTGCATTGCCGTTCACGCCTGTAATGTACTATTTCATCACACTTTTTAGTGTTTACATAAATATTATTCTGCGCATATTATTCTACTACGTCACACAAATTGGCCTAACAATATTTTTATACAATGGGAAAAGTGCCAGCACTGAAGCGCAAACTAAAACAATTGAAACAATACAGTATTTTCTCCATTGCCAAACAGGTTCATAAGCAAACAATGGCTCTCGCTACATTATAAGATGGAAATTCGTGCTATATCGATGCGGTGCGATTAGATGATGCGATAAACTAGCGTTTTGCACCCGGTTTCACACGGTGCCGGCACATTGTTAGCGTTTACGAAACGATCTGTTGCATAATGCGGAGATGTTTTCGCTTATTATGCGAGGTGATTCGGTTGAGAAAATCGGACATCTGAAATGTGAAACGTTTTTGGATCTGTTGCAATATTGTACTTCACTATTAAATATTCGAGGGAGCTCGATGGCGTAGTCGGTTAGCGCATTGCCCTGCGATTGTTGAGGTTAAGCAACTTTCGCAAGGGTCGATCTTGGGATGGGTGACAAAATATATATTATATCGAGCTCCTCCGTGCTTCGGAAGGCACGTTAAACCGTTGGTACCGGCAGCATTTGCAGTCGTTAACACCCCTAATCCGCATTGGGCCCGCATGGTAGGTTATGTTTATTTGTTAATGTGAAACGTGATTTAGTTAAATCGCGCTAATATTTTATTAAATTATATTAATATTACTTCTGAATCTTCTCATTAAACATAAAAACAGTTATATATATAATTTATGGAAAGTGCTATATGTTTTCAAGTACTTTATTTTCTGGAAAGTAAAAACTCTTAAGTTTTTTGTAAAACTTATGATATATGTAAATAGTAATCAAAATTTAAACTCAAAATTGACTGACTAATTGATTGTTGGAATACGCGTAGAGCCCTAGAGACACCATTTTTGGAGAGTTGATACTTTTCATGGTGTAGCCTTAGGTGAGCACTAAAAATTCATTTTCTAAAATTTCAAAAAGCTAGTATAAGATTATTTGGTAATTTTTTTTTAAATATTGTAAGCAACTCTTTTTTTACCAATCGGTGAAAACTAAATACTTACTTATCTATTTTTTTTTTTTAGATTTTTTAACTCATCATAATGCTCTTCCAACTGAGTGGCTCGGTAGCTTATCAGTGTTAATATCATTCGACCAGACTACCAAAGGTCGCGGGTTCGAGTCCCACCTGAGTCGCATCAGTTTGGGTATAATATTACCCAAACTGATGCGACTTATTCAAAACACACAGACATAATTATTTATTTTCTTACCTATATAACTTAATGACAGTCAGACCTCGCCTTATGAAAGGATTAGATTAGATTTATTTGCATTCTCCAGTCATAAAAGAGTGAATGGACCACAGATAATAACGTGGTGACATTTGTCAAACCGTTCATAGCCATTCAACTAGTCTACTCTTAATATTTTACGTCTAGTTAACATGACAATGGTTGAACATGTACTATAATATTATTTTAATGCGTACTTTAATAATAATCGATTATGCAGGGTTTAGACAAGTGACTATAGCCGCACTATTTTCGCCGTGTAGCAATGTGGCTAGGCTATTCCAATTTCTAGCATCCCATTTCTTTCCGTGCGGCGACAATACAATAACAGAATACAAACTATTACATTGCAATCTACATTAAAGGCACTTTTTAATTTATATCCCATTAACAATTGTACACAGCATTGACACAAAACAACAGTAAACACATTTAACTTAATTTAATAAGCTAAAAAGCTTTGAACAACTAATTTTAAAAAGAATAAATGGAAGCAATACGAACAAATTCAAACAAATAACAAATGCAGGTCAATTAAATTTCACGCAGCAGTGACACTTTAAATGAACATAAACTACAATTAAAAATATCTTTATCTAATACAATCTACATATTATAATAATTTAACATTTTAATTTTAACAAGACTGTGTTAATTTGCATGCCTATGCTTAGTAATAGGCGAAACATAATGTACAAACTAATTTTACCATCCAACTTAATAACTATTTTTGAAGCAAATAAATTAATGATAATGATGATAAAAGTAAAGATGAAATTAAACACTTTTTAATGGATACTAGCGCAGTATTATTGAAAGTACGTTGGTAATATTAATATTTAATATTAATTTCTGAACCTCTATATAAGATTGTGAATTTATAGAGACGTTTAATATTTAATATTAATTTCTGAACGTCTTTTTATAAATTCATCGCTTGAGGGTAGGCTCACGAGCAGCTTTAGTCCCAGGTGACCACGGCTGCTGCAAAGGTGGCAAAACGTCGGGAAAATAAAAATCAAACCAAATACCAACTAATTACGAAATGACTTTCTATAACACCGCGCTATCCGTATCCGTTATTTTTTTTTTGTTTTGTTTGACGACCTGAACATGCCGCCTACCACGCAAGAGGTCCCGGGTTCGATTCCCGGCCGGGCAGAAATTGAAATGATGAATTTTAATTTATGTGACGGGTCTGGGTGTTACTATGTATAATAAGTATATATTTAAAAAGTATATTAGTAGTATATCAGTTGTCTAGCACCCATATTACAAGCTTTGC
This sequence comes from Agriphila straminella, assembly GCA_950108535.1. Lineage (NCBI taxonomy): Eukaryota > Metazoa > Arthropoda > Insecta > Lepidoptera > Crambidae > Agriphila > Agriphila straminella. The sequence goes on from OX467312.1 coordinate 12,967,028, forward strand.
TTAGTTTGGGGCTAGATGGCGCTGTGTGAAATTGTCCAAGCATTTATTATTATTTATTATTATTATTTCATGTCCAGTGAGCGCGTAAGCTTGGGAGGTGAATAAGAACAAAGATTTTTGGATAAGAAGTGAAAATCAAACCACGCACGTTTCTAGTAGCAAAAAACGGATTGTAAAATATTTGTGATAAAATTAGAAGTCGTATTAAAGCTATGAACCAGTTAACTATATGCCATCCTAGATTTTAACATAACTTTTTAGAACTCGTTATTATCAATCAACTTAAAAAAAAGCTAATATCCATCATATTTAGAAAGGCCAATACTTACACACTAAAAGTCAATCGGATTTCCAAACTCCTAATATCTTAATCAATAAAACCTCTTACTCCAGAAGCTATTCGTGAAAGCATAAGCGCCACCGCTCACGGGCGCTTAATCGCCGAGCGATTTTTTGTAGCCCAGAATAGAACATATGGAGTTCAATACGTAAACGCCCACGAGCTACAAAAAGTAGCTCACACATAGCTCGGCGACTAATCGCCCACGAAATGACACTGACAAGAGTGACAAGCGGCTTTAACCCTAAAAGACACCACAATTTTTTTCGCTGGCTGACATAATTATTTTTGTAATGGTAGAGTTTGCAATAAAAAGTAAGAGAATAGGCTAGTTGACAAAATTTCAATAACTGCTTAATATTTTAGCTTATTAGGCATTTTATCGAAAAAAAGGTTTATTTATTTTTAATCGAGCGTTTACATTATAAATTTCGCGTTTTAAAAAACCAATTTTAATTTGGTTCCAAAACGCACAAGACTGTCATGGCGTCTTGAATGACGTCACGCCGTGCAAAACAAACAAAAGAGCGATCGTGTCTTCGTACGTTATAGCTAGTTTTTATCGTTTAAAAATGAATTTCTCATATTATAAGTACTGTATAGAGCCCCAGTGTGATAGCACGACTATAAAAACGCCAAACCAGTTATTTATATATGTTCCAAACAATGGAGAAATACGGAAAAAGTGGCTAAAACTTGCGTTCGGTTGTGGTTAGGTTGCACTCGGAGTGTAGGTTTGGAACGCGCCTCCGGTAGTGATACTCGAAACGTCAAAGACAAGATTGGAGTTTCGCACGGCGTGACGTAACGCTTTCTGATTGGTGTTCACTGTCACGTGACTAAAGGTTTCATTTTACGAAATTTATTTTTTAAAAATATTATTAATCTTTAACGCTTTTAATAATTAAAATTGTTTGTTATTTTCTCCATAATATAATTAATCATTATAAACCCCTATCCATTATATTTATTCTTAATGCAATTATTACATGATATGCTTACCAATTTATATAATTCTTGAATTTGCGCATATAAAGTAAATGCAGAATTTTTGTTCTTCACACTATTTTGACGATAAAAGGATCTGTACCCTTAGCACGAACAGCTATCAAAAAAATAATCATTCGATAGATAAATTTTGTATTGGAAATTTGTACAACGCCATCTATCGCCGATAAGCGAAATGAAATTTTCCATAGAGAATTGTCTATCGAGTAATTTTACGTGCGTTTTTTTTCTCGATAGCTGTTCGTGCTAAGGGTACTGAAGACATTTGAATCGTATACATTGTTTGCTTCATTTGTGAAAAGTATATAATTACTGACATAAATAAATCATAAACTTTATTTTATAGAGCTTAGCAATAATAAAAGTGATTGTTCTATAATATTATTACCGGGTGCCTTTTAGGGTTAACCTACGTCAGCGACTAAAAAGCGCCGTGATTGTCGCCGCGATTATCGCCGCGTTTATCGCAGCGATATCGCCGCGATTAACGCCGCGCTTATCGCAGCTACAAAATAGCGCCCGTCAGCGGTAAGCATTTAACTACTCGCAGTAAAGAAACAAATTAGAACTAATACAAACGTCAGAATTCACTCAGCCTCCTCATTAAGGGGACACACGAATCTTAGGGCCTTATCTTACTAGGATACCATGGTTGCGCCACTAGCGTTGCGGGTGATTCGCTTGCAATACCCTAGATGTCCGGTAAGAGACCCAAAACGGCACCTCGAAATAACGCCACAATTTCAAACTGGGTTGTTATTTTGTACAAAGTATTTTTTTTGATTCTTACTATTTGAAAGTTGTATTTGGATATAAGTAATAGTAATTTGTACTCAGATAAAAATATTATAATAAATAATAAATATAGATTATAATTAATATAGATTATATTATATTTAATATAGATTATAATAAATATTATAATCTATATTTTTGTAATTATATTGATTGTATGTATATTATGGGTATATCATATTATTATGTAGATGTTTATATAGGTATATGTATTATTCTGTACCGCATTCGCGAATATCGTTTTCCCCAAAGGTTGACTGGTAGAGAATGCTACTAGCATTAAGTCCGCCTCTTGTACCATTCTGTATTGTACAATAAAGATAGTTTAAAAAATAAATAAAGTAATTTAGGTTAATTTATGCCCGTGCGGCCTTCGGCGTCCGGACAACAATAGCAAATCTATTGTGTCTTATTTTCCGGGCCTTCATGGGTAAGAAAGTTGCACTACAAATGCAACGCAGCAATACTGTCAGCCACTATAATAATTTATTTTGGCTCGTATCGTACATGTGAGGTACCCTCCATACATCTGTATACATTTTGTCGGAAGCGCGACTAGTTGCGCTGCCACTGGTGTCCTAGTGAGATATGGCACTTTAGGCCCGTTTGATAAAGAATGCCACATGGGACGTTTTACGACTGCGCTGTAAAAGTGTATGTCGCCTTAAATGAGACATAAACACCGCTACGTGTAAACGAATGTCGCACATTTATTTAATTAGTGTCATTAATTCGTACGCCTTCGTCGCGTCCGAAACGTCTGGCCGTTCCGATGGTTATGGTGTGTTTCTAATGGTAATCTGGGTGGGTAAGATGGATTTTGTTCCGTCAGAAGAATAATGAATGTTGCTTAAGTACTTTCTTATAAGTATTTTATGATTAAAATGTGTTTTGCAATGTCATTTTGTAACAACAATTCTGGAAGTACTACGTACTCACTAGGGTGTTATAAAGACTGAAACCCATTTCAAACTTCAGATCTGGCACCATCTGTACACACCGAAAGATATGCGATATATTATATACTACTGCAAATCTCTACTATCCCCGCAAATTGGTAATACGGTGGAACCTTGTCACATTAACATACACGTTGACGTCATCCGCAACTAAAAATGACATGTAACAATAAAATTGTATTAGGTAATTTAATATAAGTATTAATTTATTGAATTATTATTTTCATTAGGATAGGGTCTAGGTATATAAAAAATTACGATTGTTTTCGTTTTTGAGGTTAAAAACATGGCCGCCGCCAGGTTCATTACGATTATTTCTTATCGTATCCTATTTGTCCATCAGCCATTTTTGATGTCCCCACTGGCAGGTACAGGCCTTCCTTATGGGTGGTAAGGAGGATGGGCCATAACCCACCACTCGGGCCCTATGCGGATTGGTGAGTGGATCTTATCCTATTTACTCGTATTTAATACTTATTACCAATTTGTGAGGATAGTAGGTACTAATAGTTAGCCAGTGGTATTTTGGACTCCGTGACAAACCGACTCGTGCGTCGAAAAATTATGATGAAGACGATATTTTGACAGCTGTATTTGTCAACAAATAAGCTATGGCGAAAAGAACTCTTGCGTCCAATCTCTCTCAAAAAGGAAAACGTTTGTGGAACTTTATTTTTAAAACATTTTTTTGAAAGCACCGAGTTCAATCAGTAAATGGAAATCAAGTTGAATCTACTTGAAGCTGTCAAACCAGTAATGACACGGTACACTAACCACAGATTATACAGCGAGCTTACTCCAAGATTAGCAAGTATTGCAAGTACATGTTTCTCATCAATTTGTTGGTCGTATCTTTGAACACGATCAACACGCGAACGTTAATGAAAACAGTTTAACATGGAAACCGTGTAATTCAGTTTATTATATGCATTGGTTAAAATAGAGCAGCTTCTGTAATTAACTTTCTTTATAATGTCAATAATTGTCTGGCTTTAACCTCAGTCGATTTTTTTCGAAGCAATTAAGTTTTTGATTGAGTTTCTTTCGATTCATTTTTCTAATTTGTTTTACGTAACCTGAAAAACTGATTGATAATTAAATTAAAAAACCAACATGCAGGTTTTGACCATCAGCTATTTTAATGCCCCCACTGCTGGGGCAAAGGCCTTCCTTATAGTTGGATATGGGATGGGCCATAACCCACCACGCGGGCCCAATGCGAAATGGTGGTTGTAACGACTGCAAATGCAGCCGGGACCTACGGTTTAACGTGCCTTCGCACGGAAGAGCTCGAGATAATAAATTTTTCGTCACCCATCCCATGACCGACCCATGCGAAAGTTGCTTCAAGGCACTATATAAACCACTGCGCTACCGAACTCCTCTACATGCAAGTTTTACTATTACTTAAATATAATTCAAGCTCTATAATTCAGCTCTATACAACTGCTGAAAATCTAAAGAATAAAACTGTCAGATAACTTATCTGTCGTACGTAAGCGAAGATCGAAACTGTAAGAGCTGATAATACTCCAACTTCTAAGAGCACTTTGTTTTTAAGCTTTCAGCTGTCTTGCTTAGATTTTTATTTATTTTAAACTTGCTTCTTTTGTCGCATTGCGCTTGAGACAATTTTCCTTTTATTGGTTTGAAATCTTTTATGTACCGAATGATTTAGAGGAATGGAATTGACCCAAAATTTAAGTAAATTAAAGATTAATTTGTTTGTCCGTTTCCTTAAATATTGTATGGATTTTATTCTATTCTTTAACATATATAACTTTATGAGGTACTGGATAATTATTTGTATCTGTGTGATTATAAGTTTTATGAGTGGTTAATAAGGACTCCCCCCTTATTACTGTCCCGTAAACAAATATTTTATTTCTTTATAATTATTTAACAAACTTTTCATGAGGGTTTTTAATGACCAATAATAGCTACCTTATTGAAGTTGTAGCAACTAGAATATGCACTAGAAGACATTAAATATGTAATTATTTTTATAACATCCGTAATAATTTACGTTTCGACCTTTCAAATAGTTTCCAAAATAAATGAACACGGTAAGTATATCGTTTCTATCGTACCTAACAAAATGTGAAATAAAAAGAGAAATGTGTGTTTTTAAATTTTCCCTTCAACTCAACCCTCCGGTGACTGCAGTGTTTTTCTACACGTAACGTATTATGTGGCGTTATTGCAAATAATGCATTATCCATTCACGATGTGACATGGCTAATGACGTTGAAAAATAAACCAGGCTTAACTTTAGCATCACCACACGTTGGAGAAAAGTCAGATATTTAGAGGAGGAAGAAAGAAATGAGTTTGCATTGTGGATTTTTCTTGAAATCGTAACACTTTAACTTTACATAGAAGTTAAGTAATAAATAAATGAATGACTTTAACGAAAATGACATATCTATAGAAAATTTTATGTGAAATAATTCTGTTATCCGCAAAATTTATTTCACTATCTTACACCAGATATTAATTACATGACTGCTAAAAAAAGAAGAGTATATTGGGTACATGTATTTTTGTATATTGTAAAAAGTTAATATACTTATCAGCTGCAGGACGCCATTTTGTATTGAAAAAAAAACCTTAAATTATTACAATATAGGTATCAAAGAAAGGCGTTGATAAGCACATTCCAAAATTATATAATTTGTTACTAACATGTATCAAACAAAAATAAATAATAAAAAAAAATTAAAACACGACGGTCTGCCAGAAACGAACTATAAAGTTAAATAACAAGAGTCCCCCCGACTGCAACGACACTTTTTATTTAATTTTTAAGTTCGTTTTGGCAGAGAGTCGTGATTTAATGTAAAAAAAATTTTTTACTCTTTCAATTGAAAACTTATGAATGAGAATGTTAATTTGGAAAAAAAATCAATAAAATTTCAATAATAAAAAAGATAGTGACAAATTGTTGAAAGATTGAAAAGATTTTGCAACATATTATTGGTCACACTGTTAGCCGTAGGAGCCCTGGGCGTATCAAGGGGTGCGCTTCTGATGTATTGTACGTCATATTTCCCACATCACGTTTTCAGTTAAGTAACGCTGACTTTTAATTTTGAATAAAAAAGTGCATGTGATAAAAACAGCTTTGCTGCTTAGGATGTTGCCTTTGACAGCGGAGGGTTAAAATATACTCATAATACTTTATTAGCGAGAGAGGGCAACGAAATGCAATGTAAATGTTAAATTTTATTATATTAGTTATAAGATTAGTTAATAAAATTTAACTTGACATAATTATTAATTGATCGTTTAACTCCTTTAAATCATTCTGTATAATGTAGTAAGATTTTAACTTTTTTAATACCCTTGTTTTGGTAACCTGTGTTTGGTCTGGTAACATGTGTTACAAGGTTTAAACCATGTCTTGTCAACCACACCACTGTACTACACCACTTGGGTGTAGTTTACATTTTTTATAAAACCACACCACCATAATTAGTGAAGTTCTAATAATAAACTTGCATTTATCGATATCAAATATTTATCATTCGTAAGATCAAAACAATGTTACACATCACTAGTCGGCAGTGGTGTGAAATGTAACAACACCCAAATGTTGTGGTCCAGTGGTGTGGTTGACAATACAAGGGTTTAAACTGTTCATTGAAACTACAAACGACGAAAAAGATTTTAGTTTTTTTATTCTATCTTCAATACGCTGAAATACAATGAATAAGCCCCAAAATGGTATGAACTACATAATAATGTAATAAATAATTTAAGAGTGATAAATAACTGGGGTCCGTGAATCACTGCGATCCATTTACAACCCAAATAGTGTGTATGAAAGGGCCCCCTTGAGACGGTCACGTAGCTCTGATGTTGTACAAATCACCACACATACAGTAAAGCACTTTGTGATACACTAAAATACAATTATAATGTAGTAGTAAATACATGTAATGTATAATTTGATAGTCCGATACTTTCATATTAATACAAATTAATAAATTCGAGGAATCAACGCGCAACCCGAACCGATGCATCTGCAAATCACGGCCAAATGCATATTCTTACTACCCTCAAGGAAATTATAAAACATTTTTAATAAATATAGCATCCAACTAAATAAAAATATAAATCTGAATGAAAAAAATAATTGAAGTAAGTGCTTAAAACATTATAATAGATCAGAAAAATTTTGCGAGACAAATTGAAAACACAGAAACAATAAATTACAATTTCTGTCTTCTTTTGGTTTCACTGCTACCAAAGGTTGGTCTGAATCATTTCTATCTTAAGTAGGTATAACTAATAACATTATGCAAGCCTTGTTAATAATATTCAATTACTTAAGTATTTATATTATTATCGTGGTAGAAAAAAGATGTCACACAGGACTTTGTAAGATTACCATAATCATTGGTAGCTTACGAGCGGCTGTTTGCATAGTGACCAGTGGTGGCCTAAAATGTGAATGTAATGTGGAATTCCTTTCGTGTGGTACAAATCAGTGGCAGAGAAGCGTTTTGAACGCCTGTTTTTACCATTGAAAATGGTTATCAGATGCAAATCGCCTAAAACGTATTTTTGGCCATATCTCCGAGGATTTTGGGAGAATCGAAATGGGAATAGTACCAAAAGTTGAGGAATTTATCGAGACGACACGTGCGAACGTTTGAATTTCGAAAATCTACTGCTAAATTTTTTTGGAATTATGCAAAATTCGGGTTTTTTTGGGGGTGTTTGTTTACTAAATTGTAAATATTTCAGAAAAAAAACCAACTTAAGAAAAAATGAATAAATGGGTCCTAGTGTATATTAGTTTGGCTACAAAATGGCTAAAAACTTTTGAAAATCGATTATTAATTGTGACCCGGTGGTTCCTTTAGATTTGGAATTGTAGAAAAACGGGTATTTCCCTACATAAAAAGTGATGTAGTTTCTATGATTATTGACCGATCGTCATGGTAATAGAGTTAAAAGATGCAGAAGCAGACGAGAAGTGCATTCATTGGAATTTTGAAAATCAGATAATAATATTTCGGCCGCGTCGAAGCAGTCTGCAGGCGCTTTTTACATAAATAGGTATTGCTTTTAAATAAATAGGTACTACCTTGGTAACTTCAAAAATATAATAGGATTTTACATTTGATTTGATTTTGATTTTTCGTAAATTTTTGGATTCATTTTCAATGCTCCGATTCTTGCGGGAACTGTAAAATCTGTGATTTTTTTTACAACGAAAGGCAACAGTACCAACAAAATTCCCTGAACGAACTAAACGTATGCTGTCTCGGCGCGGCGTGCAAGCGATTTTAACCTTAGGCGTGGTTAAGTGACGCTGTTGCCCATGGACCTTTGGAAGCATTATGGAGCAATAAAGATTGGGACTTAAATGAGCAATATAGGACCGGCCTGGTCTATTCCAATTGGGTGAATAGTAATTTCTTAACTTATTGCTAATGAAACCTACTAATGTTACCTACTATTAAAGTTAATAAAATAAAAGTTTTGAAAAAAATAGCATTTTAAGCGTTTATAAATTCATGTTTTAGGTACTGCTGCTAGATCTTATTTTACACATTGAAAATAAGATCTGCATTCTGCGAAACATTTGCTCAATTCATAAATGTTCATACGTTAAAAACCTCTTATGTAACTACTTAAATAAATAACCCGACTGTCCAACTTGTTTTCCGCAACTCTATGGCGACACCAAGCATCAAGATATGTTTTTTGTAATCCAGATTAGGTTGAAGAAGAATAACGGCCGTGCTTGTTCAAAGGGAAACGCGCGCGGGTCCCTCGCTACGTTGAATACTCAACATTTCTGCAGCCTTTAAAATAGGTCGGCCAAGCAATTAGCGGCGAAACGCTACTCTGTGGCTCGCTGTGAAAGAATATCAATATTATTAATTATCAAAGATTGTTATTAGATTTTGGTTTTTGCAGTACCACTGAGGTTTTAAGGAGTTAGGTAAGTAAGGTTTGTCTGTAGCGAGTTATAACTCGCTAACAGTGTGGGGGATTTATACTGGTCGATTTTTCTTTTTTTATGCACAACGGGATAGTGCTTGGCCATCACCTCACCTGATGTTAAGTGACGATAAGGCCGAAGGTGGAAGCGCACTACACCCGGAATCCTCATCACTGAGGAACTGGCTACCTTACATCTAACTGCCGGAACACAATTTTTTTTTTTATTATTGTTATGGCGTCGGACTTAAGTAAGATGGTGGTAGCTAGCCTGGCGGATTTGAAATACTACCACCGACCAAACCGAGTACAAATTGTACCACCCCTGGGAATCGAACACTAAACCACAGAGGCGGTTGAAATTCCTGGCGAATTTATGCGAATATAGCTTTTCATCGACAATCACTTGTAAAATAGAATCCCAAACCTAATTTCAATGAGGTAGCGATTCCATTTACAAGCGATTATCGATAAAAAGCCCTCTTCGACCGAAGTCGCTTGGAAAATCGACCCGTGAAAACCCCTATAAACAGTCTCAACTTGAATGATAAATAAGTAGTCCCACAGAGCGTTTTCTAGTTTTTATAAGTAAAAAAAAAAAACCGGTCAAGACCGAGTCGGACTCGCGGGTTTCCGTACCATCATACATAGGTAACAGACCATACAACAATTAGTAACTGTGCATCATAATAAATACACTGCAGAGCTGTAGAATAATAAAATTATAATTGCAGTATGAGGTCAGCACCATCTCTTGGCCGATAGTGGAACTATTTTTTTTTCTTAGGCCAGCGCCATCTATTGACCGATAGTAGAACTAAATATTTTTTTCTTAGGTCAGGGCCATCTGTTGACTGGTAGAGGAACTAATTAAATTTTTGTTTGTTTTTTGAATATCTAAAAAAGTGTGTTATATTGAGGCATCGTTTTATTTTTCCTGTAATCTTGACATACACTACTATCACCCAGAATTATTTCACATTTTTCATAATAAGTCGAAAACTATGCGGCCTTAAAAAAGAAAAAAATGTCTTAAAATGTGCAAACAGCGCTCTTTCATATGATACCCCACATGCCTAGTCGCCCCACTTAAAATTTTTAAGACCCCTTTTCAGTCCCTGTTGTAAAAAATATATTTATTTTTTTATTTCTTTCTTATTTGCAAAATAGTTGGGAAAACGTCATCTTAAACTATTCCAAATTTCAAGTTAATACCATTAGTAGTTCTCGAGATATCCAGCTGTGACAGACAGACAGACAGACTTAGTCACACCATAAGGGTTCCTTTTTACCATTTTGGTACGGAACCCTAACAATACAGTAGTGTAATGAAACATCATTACGCTCTTATTGCAGCGTAACTAGCAAATATTTATCTATCTATATGTAAAGTTTATGAAAACTATGAAAAATTATGAAAACCCTAGAATTGGTGTGTGCTGCTTATATTGATAATTAAATAAAGTTTTCGTAAAAACACTCCCGTTTTCTTTTCCAAATTTTAATTAAAAAGGGAAAAAGTAAATGTTGTTAAGAGTTTATGTTTATAATAAACACGAATCATCGCTCGAGGGGATAGCGGGCTAGACAGTGGGGTGTGTCAAGTGACTGTCACAACACCATCCATTATAAACGCAGGAATATTCTGGAAACTCGATTGCGAATCATTAATAGGAAGAGCATTAAATGAACTGTTAAGCAATCGTTGCTTTTTTTAAGGCGCTGTAGGTAGTGAAACTAGCGCCGCCACTACATTTATTTTTATTACTCGTAAACCAAGTCAATATTTAAGGAAAATTGGCCACTTTTGGCAATAATGGATTTTAAAACTTACAGAATGAATGAAAACTGTTGAAGAGTTATTCAAAAAATATTAGAGACAATTTAAGAAAGAGCTTTTTCTTAAATATTGACTTGGTTTACGAGTAATAAAAAAACCTGCCTCTAAAAAAAGTAAGAAATAATATACAAATCATTAGATACGCATTATCATTGTTATAATAAAACACGTCAATTAAAGTCGGGTGGGGCTGGAGTACATCTTCCTTTTTTTATTCTAAAAGCCCCACCCGACTTCAATTGACGTGTTTTATTATAACAATGATAATGCGTATCTAATGATTTGTATTATTATTTCTTACTTTTTTTAGAGGAAGGTTTTTTGAAGTCGGTTTTTTTGTTTTTTAAACTATTTTTTTATTTTTAGTGTAAGTACCTTCTGTATTAGGTAGTGTAGGTTTTTTAGAGGTATTAAATTTTAAAGCTTATTTAGCGACGATATTATCTAAGTTACAATAGTCTTATGTCAATAGCTCATCACCTTTTACAAAATACTGGTTTTCCCGACGCAGGGGCGTTAGTTCTTGAGGAGTTCTCCTGGTACTTCACTATCAGCTCCACTTCACCATATGCATTATGACGAACAACATAAATAGCCTAGCAACCGTATTAAAGTAATCGTATCGCACCAGTGAGATACTTAGTTTAGTATCTATTGAATAGTTCCGGTGATCATCTATGGTCTTCATCATCAGTTCCACTTCACCAAAATGGTACTTTTCGAAAGCAAATGCACGAGTTATAAAATCGCTATAAGTGTGCCTATAATATTTGAAGAGTTCCCTTGATTTCTCCAGGATCCCATCATCAGATTGTGATCTTATGATAATGGGACCAATCTGTAATATGCTTTCAAACAAAAAAATAATTTTTAAAATCGGTTTGAGATTGACAAAGTTATGTTAAAACATACATAAAAAAAAAAACCGTCGACTTGAGAACCTCCTCCTTTTTTTGAATTCGGTTAAAAATAAATGTAGTGGCGGCGCTAGTTTCACTACCACCGCGCCTTAAAGATATTACATATAGGAAAGGCAGAAACTATGCACTTGTCAGAAATGGTCAGAAACATGGAGAGAATTAAAACAAAATAAATCAATTTAAATAAAGTAATGTTTATTAAATTGAATCGTCCAATTTCTTTTATCCTACCACCTGTTCGGACGTCTTTTTTTAGCTGAGAGAAGAACAGGCGAAAGAAACTCGTCAGCTATTATCAAATCTGATATTTACAATTAAATCGTCACAAACAACAACAATATAAACTTAAAAGTTATCAGTTAATCTCTTTTATTCAACTATGGATACTAGTTACCAAGCAAATGCAAAATAAATGTACTTTACTTATTGTTACTACAAATAATCAGAATAATCATAAAATTGGGAATGAAAATTAACAGCGGATAGCCATTAAACAACAACTAAGTCACACACAAAACAATTAATTCAGATAACACAATAACAATGAAGAATTTACTTAACTTAAGTCCCGTGGTGCTCCAAACTTAAAAGTCAAACGTATACTCAATTTTCCATTTCTTAAATACCCACTAAATTCGACACAAAAAGTTTACCCCTCTCACCACTTTTCAACCAATCATAATCGACTATACTATTTGTACAAAAAAAGGAATATCAGAGATAACATTTTATAAAACAAATACGTTGTAATCTTTTTGAAACTAAATCCCAATGAATTACAATAATTGTTATATTAATTACTGTAGTCTTACTTGCTTAAATTCCTTAAAATACGTTCAGCCAATGATAGGAGTTACAACTAACTATCGTGAAATTGTTAAATATAATAAATGGTAACTCTTTTAAAACTTGCTAAGATATTTATAAGATATTTACATTGTCACAGTACATACATAGTCTGTGGTTTGTATTATCTTTGGGTCTCTCTCTGAATAAAGATGTCCGTCTAATAAAAGATACCTTTTTCATTTAGCACCAAAACATGGTGTCAGGTGTGAATTTCAAATAAATTTTACGGTAATAAGAATTAAAAAACATATAATAATTGTGTTGTAATAAAAAAGTGACTTCAAAACTATAAGATGGAAAAGCCGCTTACGGATTTCGACTTCAACGCACTCGACCTAAAAAAAGAATGGTCGCGATGGCATCAAGCTTTCATAATATATCTTAAAGCTAGTAAAAAGCATGTAGAACAAGAAGACATTAAAATTGCGGTGCTCTTAAATCAACTGGGCCCGAAAGGTATCAACATTTATAACACTTTTGAAGGCAAATTTGATACGCTTAACAGTGTGGTTTTGGCTTTTGAAAATTATTTCAAGCCTAAAATAAATATCCTTTATGAAAGATACAAATTTAATAAGATAACCATTAAAGAAGACCAGTCATTAATAGATTTTATAACAGTGTTGAAAACACAAGCCAAAAATTGTGATTTTAAAGAAAACAATAACATGATAAGAGACAAATTGCTTATGAACATTAATGAAGAAATACTAATAAACAGATTACTGGATGAAGGAGACAATTTAACATTGGAAAGAATGATAGATATTATAAAATATAACGAAGAAAGAAATAAAGAAATTAAGCACATAAAAAATGATTCCGAAGTAAACGCTATTAGGAATGAAAATTATAATAAAAATAAATTTACAAGGAAGCAGTCAAGAAATGATAACAATATAATAAAAGAAATGCAGAGTGAAAAATACAAATGTAAGAAATGTGGTTTGATGCATAGAAGAGCGGAGTGTCCGGCTTATGGAAAGCAATGTACTAAGTGTAAGAAGTTTAACCATTTCAGCATTGGTTGTTTTATAAATAATAGAAAATCTGGGAACACATATCACCGTAATTCATATAACAAAAAGGTAAATTACATAAATAATAATAGTGATAGTGAGTCGTCAGATACGTCCCAAGAACTACTAGTACATTCTTTAAAAACAAATAGTAAAGATTGGTATATAATTGGTAAAGTTGATAATCTCAGTATAAAATTTAAAATTGACAGCGGAAGTCAAATAAATATTTTGCCTCGTAAAATTTTTAACATGTTGAATGCTAATAATGACATTAAAATAACTAGTACTGATGTAAAAGTGTCAGCCTATAACGGTAGTTCTTTGGAGGTTATAGGTAAAATTTCATTGAATGTAATATTTAAACATATTCAAGATGATGTTGAATTTTTGGTCATTAATACTAATGATAAGGCGATATTGGGTCTTAAAACTTCAGAACAATTGAATTTAATTAAAAGAATTAATGCTTTAAACTTGGATCAGTGTAACATGAATGTAAAATTTAAAACTAAGCAAGAAGTGACAGATAGGTATCCTAAAACTTTTAATGGACTAGGTAGTTTTCCAGGAAAACCTTATTCATTGCAATTGAAACCTAATGCTGTGCCTGTAACTCATAATGCACGTAGAATTCCTAAGAGCTTAATGCCTAAACTTAAGACAACATTGAAAGATTTAGAGCAACAACAAGTTATTAAGAAAGTAGAAGGTCCTTCAGAATGGTTACACCCTTTAGTAATTGTAGAAAAACCTAATGGAAATTTGCGATTATGTTTAGATCCCAAGTATTTGAATGAACAGCTTCTGGATGACAAGTATCATATTCCGAGCCAAGATGAAATATTATCCGATCTTAAAGGTAAGAAATTTTATTCTATTGTAGACTTAAAAGAATCGTTTCATCAAATAAAAATATGTGATGAGTCTGCTAAATTATGTAGCTTCAATACACCTTTTGGTAGATTTTCTTATACTAGACTACCTTATGGTATTAAGCCAGCATCAGAAATTTTTCAAAAAAAGAATATGGAAATATTTGGTCATATAAAAGGTATAAAAATTTACATAGATGACATATACATTATGGCTTCTACAAAACAGGAACATGATTATATTTTAAAACAAGTGTTAGATACTGCGGAGAAAAATAATATTACATTTAATATTAATAAATTTCAATTCTGTGTTAATAAAATAAGAGTGTTAGGACATATTGTGTCAGAAAGTGGTATTGAAATTGATCCTAATCGCATACAGGCTATAATAAAAATGCCAGATCCTGATAATAAAAAGGCATTACAGAGATTTCTTGGTATCGTTAAATATCTTAATAAATTTATTCCTAATCTTTCTCAAATATCTGCTCCATTGCGTGAATTAATTAAAGATAATATTGAATGGACATGGACAGATGAGCATAAAAATTGTTTTAATAAATTAAAAACTTTGATAACTAAAGCCCCTATTTTAGCACATTATAATGATAGTGATGCGCTAACAGTGCAAACTGATGCTAGTGAGGGAGGTATCGGTTGTGTTTTAATTCAAAATAATAAACCTATTGCATTTTCATCACGGTCATTAACTAAAACAGAAAAAAGGATGGCCATGATAGAGAAAGAACTATTGGCGATTGTGTATGCTATGGAACATTTTCACTACTACACATATGGGCGTAAAGTAACCGTACAGACAGACCATAAACCATTGATTAATATAAGCAAACGTTACATAGATAAAGTTCCTAGTAGATTACAACGAATGTTACTAAAATTAATGAAATATGATTACACTATTACTTACCTTCCTGGAAAAGAAATGTTGATTGCAGATGCTTTATCTCGAGCATTTTTAATATCAGATGTTAAAGATGACATAGAACTTCAGTATGCTGTGCATTCAATTATAAATACAGTCATGACACAAGAAAGAAAATTAAATTTGATTGAAGAAACAAAAAATGATCCTATATTGAACAAAGTAATTAAATATTTAGATTCTAAATGGCCTTCTAAAATTGATGATAATTTAAAACCTTATTTCCAAATTAAAACTGAATTGTCATATAATGATGGAATTTTAATGTATGGTGATAAAATAATAATACCATACAGTTTAAGAAAATTGTTTTTAATTAACCTGCATAGAGGTCATATTGGCATTGAAAAGACTCGTAGAAAAGCTCGTAAGTACTTATATTGGCCGAACATGTCAAAGCATATTTTTGAGTACATAAGTAATTGTAACACATGTTTAGAACTAAGACCAAAGAATTGTAATCAACCTATGATTAGTATGCCTATACCATCTCGCCCGTGGTCATGTATTGGTACAGATATCTTAGAGTATAAAGGAATGTCATACTTGGTTGTAGTTGATTATTTCTCTAGATGGATTGAATTGTACAAGCTAAAATCAAAGTCAGTAACTAACATAATAAAAATATTTAATTTAATTTTTTCTACGCATGGATATCCTGATAAAATAATATGTGATAACAATCCTTATAATAGTTATGAGTTTAAAGAATATTTGAAAGAAATAGATGTCTCTCTAGTGACAAGTAGTCCTCATTATCCACAAGGGCATGGTCTTGCTGAGACAGCGGTTAAAATATGTAAAAATATTCTTAAAAAATCTGATAGAACTAATGTTGATCCTTATGTATTACTTTTTGAGTACAGAAATACTATTTTAACTGATTTAGATTACTCACCTGCTCAACTGATGTTTAACAGAAACTTAAAAGATAAAATAATATTTCTGGAAAGTCATTTGTTGCCTATTAAATTAGATTATAACAGCATAAGAAATAAAATAAAAAACATAAAATATAAACAAAAAGTTTATTATGATAAAAGTTGTAAAAATTTGAAAGATATCAATGTAAAAGATAATGTTTTGTTTAGACATAATAATAAGTGGAAACAAGGAAATGTTTACCTGCCTGCAAATACACCAAGATCGTGGTGGTTGTCTTCAAATGAAGGTAAATTATATAGAAGAAATAGAAAGCATATACTATGTGTACCTAAAAATAATAATGATGAAAATGTAACAATAACTAATGAAAATAATGTACCTAATTGTAGTAACTTGCCTATGCAATTAAGAGATAGAAGAGCAATTAAAAAACCTTCAAGATTTGTTAATTAAGTTTATTGTAATATGTAAAAATTAATTTAACAAATTTAACTTAAATTTAAAAAAATAATAAAAAAGGAAAGATGTCACAGTACATACATAGTCTGTGGTTTGTATTATCTTTGGGTCTCTCTCTGAAAAAATATTTTTATAAGAACTGAATTAAATTGTAATCTTAAACAATACATGATTTGATCACACTATTACCAAACATTAACATTCTGAAGTGTAATGCAAAGGCAAATGTTCATACAGCCAAAAATACAATTAATTAGAGAATAACACCGAAAGCTCTTCATAAAATCCGTCACGGCCATTCTGACAAGTACTTCGCTCTCGAAGTACAATTTAAAACATACATGTTAGGTATATTAATAGCAATCATAATGGTCCTTAAAAGTAATAAAACAGTCATATTGACAAAACCACTACTGCCAACAATAGGCATCAAAATTCAAAACAGTCAAAGTCAAATTTTGGCTCGCAAGCCTCTGCCCGCAGGCTACACAAACATGGCTCGCAAGCCTCTTAAACATGGCTCGCAAGCCTCTCAAATATGGCTCGCAAGCCTCTCAAACATGGCTCGCAAGCTTCTCAAACATGGCTCGCAAGCCTCTCAAACATGGCTCGCAAGCCTCTCAAACATGGCTCGCAAGCCTCTGCCCGCAGGCCAAACATCTCATCTCTCCAGTCATAAGTCATAAGGCCACCATCATGATTATTACCAATATAATCTCCCACTTGTCTCATTTGATAAACAATGTTCACCCAACTCTTTATTGAATAAAAAAAAGATGTTTTACAAATAAAGATTACTAAAGAAATTAACTAATTATTAGTAACAATTTTGATTTAATAAGAATATATTTTAAAAAAGTATTTAAATTTAAAAGACGATGAAGAAAACTGTCAGAAGCCGTTTACCAAATAGGACAAGTAGAATAAACATACTGACTATATCAATATTATTCATCATAATGTCAATTGTTAAATTAATCAATATGATCAGAAAACAAACCTACTAAAACAAGTATTTGGTATGATGGATCATTTGGCTCCATCAATTTGCAAACAAGTTATCATCATCATTACCATCATCATCATCATCATCATAATCCTCATAAGTATAATTATCATCATCATTATTATCATTATTATCAATGTCATCATTTTATCATTATCGTCACGAAATTAAAGTCAGTCTATATCGAAATCAGAATCTAAATCGAAATCAATCAGAATCTAAATCGAAATCAGAATCTAAATCGAAATCAGAATCTAAATCATCATAATCATCATCATAATCCTCATAAGTATAATTATCATCATCATTATTATCAATATCATCATTTTATCATTATCATCACGAAATTAAAGTCAGTCTATATCGAAATCAGAATCTAAATCGAAATCAATCAGAATCTAAATCGAAATCAGAATCTAAATCTAAATCACAATCTCAATCGAAATCAGAATCTAAATCGAAATCAGGATCTAAATTGAAATCAGAATCTAAATCGAAATCAGAATCTAAATCGAAATCAGAATCTAAATCAGAATCTTAATCGAAATCAGAATCTAAATCGAAATCAGAATCTAAATCGAAATCAGAATCTAAATCGAAATCCAAATCTAAATCGAAATCCAAATCATAATCGAAATTTGAATCCAAATCTAAATCCGAATCCAAATCTAAATCCAAATTAAAATCTAAACCAAAACGTAAATGGAAACCCAAGTGTAAATCGAAAATCCAAACCAGAAATTGAAACTAAAATTTAAAATGTAAATCGATATCAAAACGTAAATCGAGATCAAAATGTAAATTGAGATCAAAATGTAAATCGAGATCTAAATGTAAATCGATATCAGCAAAATGTAAATCGATATCGGCAAAATGTAAATCGATATCAGCAAGATGTAAATCGAAATCAGTAACATGAAAATCGAACCCTAAATCGAACCCTAAAGCGAAACCTAAACCTTAATCGAAATCGTAACCTTAATCGAAATCGTAACCTTAATCGAAATCGTAACCTTAATCGAAATCGTAACCTTAATCGAAATCGTAACCTTAATCGAAATCGAAACCTTAATCGAAATCGAAACCTTAATCAAAACTAAAAATCGAAACCTAAATCCGAATCCAAAATCAAATCTGAAAATCAAATCCGAAAATCAAATCCGAAAATCAAATCCGAAAATCTAATCCGAAAATCTAATCCGAAAATCTAATCCGAAAATCAAATTCGAAAATCAAAATTGCAAATTCAATCATAATAATAATATCATGAACTTGGGTACAGACAATAAACAAACCAAAATCTCTGAATAAATGACTCAAAACATAAATATGCCAATATTGCCTATTGCAATTTAAACCCACTCAAGCGTAAAAATAAATACGAATGACATCGAATCATATGTACATTTTAAACTTTTAACTTCTTGGCGTAGCAAGATTAATGAGGAGACAACGTAATCAAATCTAAACTATTTAACTAAATCTATATTTAGATACACGTACACGTAAACAGGTTGACTAACTGTCGTGTTATCAATAACAAAATTATTGAAAATTTTTCAAACTTTTACCAAAATTATAATTATAAAGTAGGTACTCATTAATTATTAATAATAACTATGTTATTGTGTGAACATAAGTTTAGCATTTAAGCTTATTTTAATCGCATTTACCTAGACGCCAGACCAATTACTCAGACTTGTGATAAAACCACATCAGTATCACAAATACCGTCACAAATTAATTTTATAAACAGCTTTAGTTAATATTGCTTTCTCAATGTTAATTTCCCCACAACAAACTTATTTTCTTATTATTCCACATCAAAACAATAAATAAGTATTGAACTAACCAAGTAGCAGTCCCGTAAAATAAATCAATAAAACACAGCCACTAATGGCCTTACCGGCTAGCGGCCTTTGAAGCAGGATCTCCGGACTTCTTTACTTCTCATCTCTTTTACTGACACCAGCTTGCTGCTACTCAGGTCTCAGGATCACTTCGGCAGCGGAGCGAGGTCACTTCAGCATCCATCCTGAAAATCATCAGGAATTGGTGTTAATATTTTGTAAATGGACCGAGTCGATACCCACTTCTGATGTCAGAAATGGTCAGAAACATGGAGAGAATTAAAACAAAATAAATCAATTTAAATAAAGTAATGTTTATTAAATTGAATCGTCCAATTTCTTTTATCCTACCACCTGTTCGGACGTCTTTTTTTAGCTGAGAGAAGAACAGGCGAAAGAAACTCGTCAGCTATTATCAAATCTGATATTTACAATTAAATCGTCACAAACAACAACAATATAAACTTAAAAGTTATCAGTTAATCTCTTTTATTCAACTATGGATACTAGTTACCAAGCAAATGCAAAATAAATGTACTTTACTTATTGTTACTACAAATAATCAGAATAATCATAAAATTGGGAATGAAAATTAACAGCGGATAGCCATTAAACAACAACTAAGTCACACACAAAACAATTAATTCAGATAACACAATAACAATGAAGAATTTACTTAACTTAAGTCCCGTGGTGCTCCAAACTTAAAAGTCAAACGTATACTCAATTTTCCATTTCTTAAATACCCACTAAATTCGACACAAAAAGTTTACCCCTCTCACCACTTTTCAACCAATCATAATCGACTATACTATTTGTACAAAAAAAGGAATATCAGAGATAACATTTTATAAAACAAATACGTTGTAATCTTTTTGAAACTAAATCCCAATGAATTACAATAATTGTTATATTAATTACTGTAGTCTTACTTGCTTAAATTCCTTAAAATACGTTCAGCCAATGATAGGAGTTACAACTAACTATCGTGAAATTGTTAAATATAATAAATGGTAACTCTTTTAAAACTTGCTAAGATATTTATAAGATATTTACATTATTTTTATAAGAACTGAATTAAATTGTAATCTTAAACAATACATGATTTGATCACACTATTACCAAACATTAACATTCTGAAGTGTAATGCAAAGGCAAATGTTCATACAGCCAAAAATACAATTAATTAGAGAATAACACCGAAAGCTCTTCATAAAATCCGTCACACTCAAAACAATTAAATAAAGTTTCATGGCATTGGGAACAGAGATGACTGTGGGTCTCATGTTACTTTAACCGACTACAAAAAAGGAGCAGGTTCTCAATTCGACTGCTTTTTGTATGTATGCCACTCGATGTGTCCTCGAATTATAAACCGATTTTCAAAATTATTTTTTCATTTCAAAGGGTATAAGGTCGAGATGGTCTCATTTTTTTTATAATTGGTTCAGTAATTTTTTGGTATCGTCTCTGTCTTTCAATTTGCCCTTATGGTTGACATCATAATAAGGTGCTCCTTTCTTCTTTCTTACCAAACGATAAAAACTTTAAAATCTCATTTCATAACTGTAAACTTGATATCAGTGCCAAAAGATAAAATTATATCACAAAATTAAATATCATTTTTCAACTTTCCAGAATAAGAACGATCGAAGTTTCTGCGTACACACTGCCAAGAACTGCATTCATTAACTAATGTATAGACTTTCAAAATATTTGCTCATAAATTTCGCTTAACGGAATAAACTTGGGCGGGGCGCACTGAGAGATGGTTTGTTAGAATCATTACTTTCCACGTCTTTTTCTTAATGTACCTATCTACTTTTAATGTAGTGTTTAATCTTGTAAGTCATAAGTTGTTTGGCTTGTTTGGATAAATTATGAAAAAAATAATGACAACATCAGTAGCTCCTTGGGAACTTTTTTTGTAAAAAAAAAACAAGTATTTTTTTTTTTCAATATCTTGCTTAATACCGAATATATGCAAGACATTGAAAAAATCACTGTTGTGTCTCAAAATGTTGCTTATTATTTTATTGATGCAAATAAATAAGTTTAAAAATATTTTTACCGTTTACATGCCTATTTCGTAAATGAATAAAGATAAAAATTTAACAGTTGCAGGAAGAGTCAACTTCTGCAACTTCTTCCTGCAACTGTTTAATTTTTATCTTGTTTGAAAGTTTGTAATAAAATTACCTACTATTATGGATAAATACTTAAACAATGTGTATAGGTAATTATGTAACAAAATAATTCGTTAGACTATTCAAGATACACTGAAAAAAAAGAATTGTTGAATGTACTAAAGTAGCGTAGGTTGCCTAGAGAACTGTCATAGTCAACCCTTTTCATGGTTAATTTTACTATAACAAGGGTGAATTTAACAAAATACACTTTGTTGATTTTACATAACAAAACAGGTTGACTAAAACTATTCTTAGTATAGTAAAATTCATTAAACAAATATTTGAATACACTAAAGAAAGTTTGTAAAATACTTCTCCAATTTTCTAACAGGTGACGCTACTAAATTTGTTCGTAACACTAACAAAATTCGAAAGTTGATTTTACTTAACACTTATTTATGAGATATATTTAATATAATTGACATTAGAAATATGTAAATTTTACACAAGCTTGTCAATAAAATCAACAAAGAACTTTTGTTTAAACAACAGTACGAGTTTAGCAACACAGTTCTCAAAATTTCCGATAGGTGACGCTTGCTACTCTACTAAAGTTGTTCGTAAAAACTACCAAATTAGAGGATTGATTTTACTTAACACAAATTATGAGATATATTTAATATAATTGACATTAGAAATATGTACATTTACCACAAGCTTGTCAATAAAATCAACAAAGAACTTTTGTTAAAACAACAGTACGAGTTTAGCAACACAGTTCTCCAAACTTTCGATAGGTGACGCTTGCTACTCCACTAAAGTTGTTCGTAAAAACTACCAAATTAGAGGATTGATTTTACTTAACAAAAATTATTAGATATATTTAGTATAATTGACATTAGAAATATGTACATTTTACACAAGCTTGTCAATAAAATCAACAAAGAACTTTTGTTTAAACAACAGTACGAGTTTAGCAACACAGTTCTCCAAACTTTCGATAGGTGACGCTTGCTACTCTACTAAAGTTGTTCGTAAAAACTACCAAATTAGAGGATTGATTTTACTTAACAAAAATTATTAGATATATTTAGTATAATTGACATTAGAAATATGTACATTTTACACAAGCTTGTCAATAAAATCAACAAAGAACTTTTGTTTAAACAACAGTACGAGTTAAGCAACACAGTTCTCCAAACTTTCGATAGGTGACGCTTGCTACTCCACTAAAGTTGTTCGTAAAAATTACCAAATTAGAGGATTGATTTTACTTAACAAAAAATATTAGATATATTTAGTATAATTGACATTTGAAAAATGTACATTTTACACAAGCTTGTCAATAAAATCAACAAAGAACTTTTGTTTAAACAACAGTACGAGTTTAGCAACACAGTTCTCCAAACTTTCGATAGGTGACGCTTGCTACTCTACTAAAGTTGTTCGTAAAAACTACCAAATTAGAGGATTGATTTTACTTAACAAAAATTATTAGATATATTTAGTATAATTGACATTAGAAATATGTACATTTTACACAAGCTTGTCAATAAAATCAACAAAGAACTTTTGTTTAAACAACAGTACGAGTTTAGCAACACAGTTCTCCAAATTTCCGATAGGTGACGCTTGCTACTCTACTAAAGTTGTTCGTAAAAACTACCAAATTAGAGGATTGATTTTACTTAACAAAAATTATTAGATATATTTAGTATAATTGACATTAGAAATATGTACATTTTACACAAGCTTGTCAATAAAATCAACAAAGAACTTTTGTTTAAACAACAGTACGAGTTTAGCAACACAGTTCTCCAAATTTCCGATAGGTGACGCTTGCTACTCTACTAAAGTTGTTCGTAAAAACTACCAAATTAGAGGATTGATTTTACTTTACACAAACTATGAGATATATATTTAATGTAATTGACATTAGAAATATGTACATTTTACACAAGCTTGTCAGTAAAATCAACAAAGAACTTTTGTTTAAACAACAGTACGAGTTTTGATTTTACTTAACACAAATTATGAGATATATTTAGTACTAGCTTCCGCCCGCGACTTCGTCCGCGTGGACATTCGATAAAATCCACATGTTTTAATTTCATTGAATTCTGATCAGCCGTTTTTACTTGATTACGCGGATTCCCACCAAGCGCGCTGCCTCGCGAGGCAGGACGTTTGCCGCACGGGCCTCGAACGAGGCTGCTCGCTTGGTGGGGATCCGCCTAATCACGTAAAAACGGCTGATCAGAATTTAATGAAATTAAAACATGTGGATTTTATCGAATGTCCACGCGGACGAAGTCGCGGGCGGAAGCTAGTTTATAATATTCAGAATTGTAACCAGAGATATTAGTATCCCGTTCCCGTTCCCGTTCCTGTCCCCGTCCCCTGGATGTGCATGTCCAGGTCCAATCATATCCACCGTGTTGGACTTCATAATAAATGTTATTTTCGCAATCACCATCCCATGAAACCTCAAGAACGACATCCACATCGATTTTCATATTTACCCCATTTACACCTTAAGGGATGATTTTGAAAATAACAAAATATGTGTTTGCCTATTTATTTTTAGACATGCGCCTACAAATTTTAAAGTTGTAATGTCTATTTTGTATTCTTTTGCATACAAAATTTGAACCCCATTTTTACCCCTTTAGGGGTCAAATCATGTTCACCGTGTTGGACATCAAAATAAATGTAATTTTTGCAATCGTCATCCCAGAAAACCCCAATAACGACATCCATATTTTTTTGGGTTTTTTTTACCCCTTTTCACCCCCATTTCATCCCCAAAGAGGTTGAAATACTAACAAAAATAATATACGTTGCGTTAGATTTCCATCCATAAGCCTAAATTATAAACTTAGCGATTTTTACTTCGAAAATAAAGGATTTTCTTCAATACACAGCTTCATCCCCCTTTTGACCCCTTCGGGGGTAGAATTTTGAAAAACGCTGAGACCCGTATTTATTAATTTTTAATGGTCAGCCTAAACACAAAATCTGAAGATCCTAGCTTCAAAACTGAGGGACTTTCATACAAACTTTGGACCCCCGTTTCACCCCCTTGGGGGGCGAGTTTTGAAAAATCCTTTCTTAATGCACCCCTAGACCTGACAAGGAACCTATGTGCAAAATTTCAAGTCTCTAGGTTCAGCGGTTTGGGCTGTGCGTTGATATCTCACTCAGTCAGTCAAGTCTTTGAATTTTATATTATTTAGTATAATTGACATTTGAAAAATGTACATTTTACACAAGCTTGTCAATAAAATCAACAAAGAACTTTTGTTTAAACAACAGTACGAGTTTAGCAACACAGTTCTCCAAACTTTCGATAGGTGACGCTTGCTACTCTACTAAAGTTGTTCGTAAAAACTACCAAATTAGAGGATTGATTTTACTTAACAAAAATTATTAGATATATTTAGTATAATTGACATTAGAAATATGTACATTTTACACAAGCTTGTCAATAAAATCAACAAGAACTTTTGTTTAAACAACAGTACGAGTTTAGCAACACAGTTCTCCAAATTTCCGATAGGTGACGCTTGCTACTCTACTAAAGTTGTTCGTAAAAACTACCAAATTAGAGGATTGATTTTACTTTACACAAATTATGAGATATATATTTAATATAATTGACATTAGAAATATGTACATTTTACACAAGCTTGTCAATAAAATCAACTTTAGCAACATAGTTCTCCAAATTTCCGATAAGTGACGCTTGCTACTCTACTAAAATTGTCTTGTTTACCCTTTGATGTGCCTTTATGTACAGTCGGCAACGCATGAGGTTATAAAAAAAAACTGTAATTTATTTTGAACCTTGATGGCTTGCATTTGATTATAAAATTGATTGAATATCATTGACCTGTCGTGGAGGCTCAGCGTGCCGTTGACTGTATCTTTAGGGGGGCATTCAACTTACTTGTTCAAAAACTGCCCAAGAATGTACTTTATGTTTAGTTAGTAAATGCTTTTAAACTACTATAGTCACAGACTCACAGAATACATAATAGTACTATTAGTTATGAAGTTCAAGTTGGACAATAGCGCCCTTTCACGGATTTTTCTTTTCTCTCTCTCTCTTCAAAATCTATTACAGACTTAACTCAATCTTATTTAGCTATTGTGATTCAATTACATGAAAATAGATAAGTTGTGATGACTTGTTGTTCATTAGCGCCATTATGCGGATTGGCTTAGCACTTGAGAATTTTACTGTGTGGACGATATTTGTTATTAGTCATTATCCTTTATTTTATTTTATACAAATTTAAAAAAAGTTGATGTCTGAGTGACTCGATAGTTCAGTGGTTGGAGCGTTGAACTGGATGTCCGGAGGTCGCGGGATCGATTCCCGTTGACCTGGTGCGGGTTGTGGTTTCTTTTCGTATATTATTTAGTATAATATATTAAAACTTTCAAACTTTTATTTGCTAATACAAATTAAATAGGTTCCTTATAGTGTCGAAAAGAAAAAAAAAACAGGTCCGATCCGATCCGGTTTTGGATTCCAATTTTAAGTTCGATTTAGAATTCAGGTTCGTGTTGTGTTTCGTATTATGTGTTTAATGTTTATAAGGTTCGTGTTCTAATTTCGATTTTGATTCTTATTTCATGGTAGGTAGTGTAGGTACAAAAAAAAAATTTACATTTTGGAGACGCTGGTCATTAAATCCTAAGTGATATTTTGCTTGTAGTAAGATTTATAAGACACGGATGTACAAGTACACTACCCATTTTTTCTCTTTCTATTTATTTTTGTGCTACGTTAATATGACTTGGTACATAATATACATATTGTGCAAGGTACATAATGTGACATTTGGGATGTTACATGACATAGATGAAACGTGGAGCATCAAGCAATGACCAATTTAGCAGCTAACTTTCAAGTTGCCGTGGTGTAATGGTGTGACTGCTCGCTTAATGCTCAAGAGGCCGCGGTTCGAACCTCAGTCGTTGATGGTTTTCTGATTTAAATGTTTGGTTGTTTTCAAATGTGCATTATTATAATATAGAAGAATGTAAATAGAAAATGCTAGATGAGAATAGTTAAAATTAAATACTAAAGGATGAAAAGGGCAGAAAATGGTTATTAAGTAAGGGACAAATAAAAAGAATAACGAAGTGTCTCAAAAATTGTGGTGGGAATAAAAGAAGAAGCGAAGAAAAAAATAAGAAGAGAGAAGAAGTGAAGAGAAGAGAAAGCCCGAGACAAATAAAGTGACAATTATTAAATCTCATCGTAAAAGGTCGAAAGTAATCGATGTTAAAATATACAGGACTGAATCAGTTGAATTTACCAAATGAAATTAGTAAATGTAGCAAAATTAATTTCACATTTTTTACATAACAAGTTTAGTGCCATTTATCAAATCTCACCGTAAAACCTCGAAAGAAGTCGACGTAAAATATACAAGACTTTTTAGTCAAATATACAAAACGAAATGAGTAAATGTAGCAAAATTAATTTCACATATTTTACATAACAAGTTTAGTGACATTTATTAAATATCATCGTTGAACCTCGAAAGAAGTCGACGTAAAATATACAAGACTTTTTAGTCAAATATACAAAAAGAAATGAGTAAATTAGCAAAATTAATTTCACATATTTTACAAAACAAGTTTAGTGACATTTATTAAATCTCATCTTAAAAGATCGAAAGTAATCGACGTAACATATATACAGGACTTTTTAGTCAAATATACAAAACGAAATGAGTAAATGTAGCAATATTAATTTCACATATTTTACATAACACGTTTAGTGACATTTATTAAATCTCATCGTAAAATATCGAAAGTCATCGACGTAATATATACAGGACTTGATTAGTTGAATATACGAAATCATACTATTAAATTTACTAAACGTATGGGTTAAATAATCAACCAGTTTTATTTGGTAAAATCAACAATTTAGTGTGTAGGACCTATATTAACCCGCGAATTTGATAAAATTTACGCGGAATTTAGTAAAATCAATCATTCTTTTTTTTCAGTGTAAGAAGGACTCTTAAATAGTGCACGAAATTTTAAGGGGTCAATGTACTCACTACTCATGCATACAAACAACTTTTACTATGGAACCAACATTGAAATCGCGAAAAAAAAATCAGCTATCCTATACATTTTGATCTATTCGATTTGAAATTTTCTATAAAACAGCTGATTTTTTTTTTCGCGATTTCAATGTTAGGTACCATAGTAAAAGTTGTTTGTATGCATGAATACATTGACCCCTTAAAATTTCGTGCAATATTTAAGAACGACCTTATATTTGAACGTTGTATCGCTAAACCCAAGATAATATCCGACTCAAAAACTTCGAGACAATATGGCGCAGTGCTAATATTTCATTGCTATTCCCCGCAAAGTTTGAGTTAAATGATTCCGTCAGAAACACAAAGACAAGCTTAAACGTGGTTTTAACTCGGATAAAGTCATTTAAAGCTCACATTTTAAAACTACATTAATAACCTGCTAGAGGAAGATGGGACAATCTCGGACCCAAACTTTTCTACAGTAACATAAAGTTGAAATGGAAGCACAAAGGGAAATTATATCTGACTTTTAAAACAGCGGCTCTTTTGTTTCGGTGAAGAATTTACTGAAAAAATATTGTTAGGCTCGATTCTGTTATGAAAGTGAAAATTGTGAAAAAGTTGCGGTAATATGCAAAATTAAATAACCCGACAAAATGGCCCACGATACATTACGAGTATTTTCAGTGATTTTGCTGAAAGTAAAAAAACTGCTGAAACATAAATTATCTCTAAATGTGTCAAGCTCAATATGCTTATATCAATAGTTAGGAAAAATATAAATAATTTTTCAATTACTTTTTGTAACTCTGAACTATATGTAATAAATACGAGTATCATAAGACGTTGCGAAAGTCGCGGTGTAATCATGCCGCGTGTCTCAATAGACGATAATTATGTCAGCCTGTAATCACAAAATACATGTCTGTGTCTTCAGTTGCTTTGTAACTTGACGTTTCACCTAATTAATCTTTTCATTGAAAAAAATTTATAAGTTTAGTATAAAAATAAAATACTTTTAACGGATACTAGCGCGGTTTTATTGAAAGTACGTACTTTGGTAATTATTTGGTTAGATTTTTTATTTTCCCGACGTTTCGGCACCATTGCAGCTGCCGTGGGTGGACAAGGCCATGTATTCTGTGACAAGGCGGACTGAAGCCGCTTGTGAGCCTATCGGCTTCAGTCCCCCGAGAGTCCCTAATATCTCAGTGTCGCGATAGTCGCGCAATCACACCGCTGCCACGCTCGTCTCAGCGGTATCAGCACGCATTTGCTTTGTTACTGGAAATTTCTTGTTACCATTTATACCAATAATCCTAAATTACAACTTTCATTAGTTTTGTAACTAAACAAATACTCAAACAGACATCTAGCAAACTGTAAAGCGAGTCTTTTTCTATATTTCGCCGGCTGCAACTGCGCCAGGGGAGCAAGTTTAATATCTTAGTGTCGCGACAGTCGCGTAATCACGCCGCGCAGTAGCTTTGTTACTGGGCATTTCTTATTAACATCTCTTTTATACCAGCAATCCTGAATTACAACTTACATTTAGTTACAAATAAATAAAATATTCAAACAGAAACCACATCTAGCAAACTGTAAAGCGAGTCTTTCTCTATATTTCGCCGGCTGCAACTGCGCCAGGGGAGCAAGTTTAATATCTTAGTGTCGCGACAGTCGCGTAATCACGCCGCGCAGTAGCTTTGTTACTGGGCATTTCTTATTAACATCTCTTTTATACCAGCAATCCTGAATTACAATTTACATTTAGTTAAAAATAAATAAAATATTCAAACAGAAACCACATCTAGCAAACTGTAAAGCGAGTCTTTTTCTATATTTCGCCGGCTGCAACTGCGCCAGGGGAGCAAGTCTAATATCTCAGTGTCGCGACAGTCGCGCAATTACGCCGCGCAGTAGCTTTGTTACTGGGCATTTCTTATTAACATCTACTTTTATACCAGCAATCCTGAATTACAACTTACATTTAGTTACAAATAAATAAAATATTCAAACAGAAACCACATCTAGCAAACTGTAAAGCGAGTCTTTTTCTATATTTCGCCGGCTGCAACTGCGCCAGGGGAGCAAGTCTTATATCCCAGTGTCGCGACAGTCGCGCAATTACGCCGCGCAGTAGCTTTGTTACTGGGCATTTCTTATTAACATCTACTTTTATACCAGCAATCCTGAATTACAACTTACATTTAGTTACAAATAAATAAAATATTCAAACACAAACCACATCTAGCAAACTGCAAAGCGAGTCTTTTTCTATATTTCGCCGGCTGCAACTGCGCCAGGGGAGCAAGTCTAATATCTCAGTGTCGCGAGAGTCGCGCAATCACGCCGTGCGTCTCAGCGGTGTCAGCCCGCAGTTGCTTTGTTACTTGACGTTTCTTGTTAACAGCACTTTGCCTACTGCTTCCAGTGGAAAACTATTCTCATTATTCTTGGTGTAGTGTTTGGTTCAAAGATGTTTTGTTAATATTTTGGGACTGGAAATTATAGAATTTTGTTGTTATAATAAGCACTAAGTTTATAACAGAAAACTAAGTACGAAATGATTTTTAAATTAAGCGAAATTGATTGATCTAGGATATTGGGTACACTTTGTAAGTGACTAAAGTTATATCATTCGATTTATAGCAATATATTTGCAAATCATTAGAAACATAATTTGAACTAGTGGAGCTAACATAAACATAGTTAGTAGGCATTCATTGAAACAGCTGAATACTTCACCTGCGTGTTTAAGTTACGTCGTCATACACGTTAACCATCTATGTCAACCAGAAACAAATATTTTGTATACCATAACCTAAGCTATTGGCTTATAATGACATGTTATGATTCAAAATACAGGGCGGTGGTATTTTTCAATGTCAATTAGTGTGACGTCAATGTGACGTGCGGCGTTAAAGCCTTTCACGATAAAGTAAGCTCATATTTCAATATTATCAACGTACTATATCTACGTTTTAGATAAAGCAGTATTTTGATCCGGTTATGTCAACGAACGTTTATTATAAGTGACGAAGGTACTATGCTTAGGTACTATGTTGTGTCTATTGAAAGGCTTTCAATGCTTTGATAAAATAGTTAAATTACCTACTGCTATCATGTGTTTTACCTATGTTTTTACGTGTATTTAAATGACTATTTGGCATAAAATTTTTGTAAGAAAATAATTTGTAAAACACTAAAAGAAACTGAAGTGAAATTCATAATTGGATTTAAGTTTAATCCCACCAAAAACATCCAACAATCCCGTAAAAAACTAGCTTGGAGCTGCTTGTTTATCTCTAAAAAGTAATGAAAGCTAGACAAAAACGTGCCAAGTCTAAGGTTCCTTACTGCGATTTCTTTATTTGTTTGTCTCAGGTCTGGGTATTGGTGGTTGGTGATACCATCGTTGTCCCTAATTTCCTCAACACAAGTGCTTTAGCTCTCACTTTGGAATCGGAGCTATGTATGTGATATTGTTAAAATATTTATTATTTAATGGTGGTCATGCTAGGGGGGCAGTCTGTCAGTTTATGAAATGCTAGCAGTCTCCCGCAAATTCGTTCATGCAGACTTTTATTTAATATTATAGCTTTCAGTCTCTGATAATTCGGTATCGGTGCAAAGTCAAAAAACTTAGCGTATCCTTCAGTATGTTGAAAATAATAGGCTATAATATACCTACATATGTAAGTATATTAAACGCAAGTATACATTTTATTTAGCTATCATGGGATGAATATGCAAATAAGTATTTTAATAAAGCTGTTACGCTACTTGTTACCTACCACAGTAATTTTAAATTTAATATTGTGAAAATTCATTTTCGTAAGTATTGTAGAATTTTAGTTAATGGTTTGAAACTTATTAATTCTATATTTTAGGTGTAATTAAAACATTCTGATAGTTTTAGTCCCAATACGTCTTTTTTGGGATATTTAAATAATTTTGTCGTAATTGAGCTTTCATGCTTTTCAGGAATATTTTGATAATTATAATAATTGATTATTAAAAAAAGTAAACATTCCGTCCTTAACAGTCCTTTAATTTTTAACCCGAAAGGTTAAAAATTAAGGCTTAGTTCCAGTTTCACAATCAAAAATTAAGTTATGAGTAGCTTACTTGACAGATGATTTGACATATTTTTGATATGTGATGATTTGACAACAGCTGGAAAATCATTTAATTTTGTCAAGTATGCTGCTCATAACTTTTTTGATTGTGAAACAGGCCCTTTAGTCTAATTAAAAGCTTGTTCACGCTTTTTCATAAAATACATGAAACCCAACCCAAACACTCGCACTACGCAAATCCTTTCCAGCCTGATAGCCCTTAACCCGTAACCGCACACTGTCTGAATGAGAACCTTGGCAGGCCAGTCAGCCAGGCCGCATTGTCCGTCACTCCGCTCCGCCGCAGCGGCGCGCACGCCGACGTCCGCGCAGGCGCCGCGCCGACGTCCACAAACGTTATTTAGGGCTTCATTGTGCCAATAGCCATTCAACAGATCTCACCCGATAACCCAACTCGACTGATGGCCAGTCACATTAACCCTCCTCAAACGATTCAAACAAAAAATCAATTTACACCGTCAAAAAGACAATATAACGTCCCCATCAAACGTGTTTAGTGTCAAATTAAGCGGCAAAACACATCATCGACGCTAAATTGATTTTACCGGGCCATTCATCAATCTCTTTGACTTATTGATTGATGATTGCTCGGAGTATTGACGGAAAGTAATTAAAAAAAGCCATGTACAAATCGTATTCTCGTGAGTTGGCCCGTCGTTTTGAGTGGCCAGTTTTGATTGAACAGAGTGGTTGATGGCATTTCATTGTTTCTATCGAATGTTTGTAAGATGATGGGGATCTTGGTTGGCTGGTTAAAGTGAGGTGTTGGATTCAAATTATTTCACTATCGGAATACAATCGCGCAACCGTGAAGTCACTGTGCCATTTTTTCCTGACAGGCTATTTATTTTGATAGGAGCAACCGTGGTTTTTTTAGAAGGTCACTTACGCTTTAATAAGTTGCCTTGAGCACAGAATACATAATAGTACCCTCGAGCTGATGAGTATGATGAAATGTTTGTAATGAAGTTCGATAGATTTTTCTGTCCTTATGATGATGAAACATCGATTTTTGATCCTTGCTTTGATTTAGTGCTATACAAATATAAATAAATAAAGCACTCAAAACAATCAGATGCAAACATAAGTTTAAAACTAATTTTTAAGTTTTAACATTTACGTTTCAGTAAAAAAGTTTTGTTCTTTTTATGTATAAAAGCTATTCTTGAATCTGCCTACAGAAAAATGTCGAACATAAGTTTTAAAACAATTGTTCGAAGATGAAAAAGTTTTAATGATTTTAGGAGACAGAGACAAATTAATCTCTCTTTTCTAAAAAAAATCAACACGTGCTCAGGATCAAGCTGTTAATTGGTATAACTTTTCTAAAAAAAAGTTTATCGTTAAAACTTTTTTCATTTCATTGGTGTTTTTAAAACAAATTGATTTAGTTTCTGATTTCATTGGTGATTACAATTTTATTTGTCGAATTTATTGCTATTCAGTAATAAAGTAACATTGAAGTTCTATTTTTACTTTTCCGAAAAAAAGTAATATTATACAATATCGAAATCATTTTTTTTTCAAAATGTATTTTTTAATTACAGTTATTATTAATTTGTTTTTAATTAGTTTATTTATACACTATGCAAAATTTTGCTTAATTTTTATATAATTAACTCAAAAAAGTTACGAATTACGAAGGCAGCAGCCGTAGGACTTAAAAAAAAACCGAAATTAAATTTAAACAGTTTATTAAAAGAAATTACAGTTACAAAATTATATCTAATTAAAACGAAATTGACCCGATCGATGTTGGATACGAAGTGCGGGCGATGACGTTCCGATGCATGGCCTCGACGCTGGTCACGCGGCAGCAGCGGTCACGTTCCGCAGAATCAGCATTTACTTCATATTGCAACATTTAGGTATAGCCTACTTGCAAGGGCGGCGTCAGCGATCCTCATAGTGTCAATGTACGTAATTTCTCCCCCCTCAGATCAGCAACTATTTGAGAATTTTGAGAGCAAATGTTGCTGGTGTGTCACGATCTGATTTTCCAGGGCTTCTTGGTTCTGGGGTTCTGGCTTTGCGTAGTGATGGTAGCTTGGGTTGGCTGACTCTATGGTTTCATTTTTCTTAAGGCTCCGTAGTCTGTAGCGTCGTAGCACGACTACGAGTGTTAGTGCAGTTGCACCGAATAGTGCGCCGTAGAAAGGTATCGTAGTATGATATATTGTTGAAATCGCCGGTTCGTCGATTTTGATTGGAGGCTGGAGCGATATCTTGTCTTGGATGCTGTGGAGGCTTCTTAGGTCGATTGAGTGAAGATTGATGTGGGTAGCGTCGACATCTCGCATGTCCAAGTCGGGAATATTCATTATCTTGAGCGGCTGGCCTTTTAGTTCGTCGTTTTCGTTAGTAATGGTGAATTCAGGGGTGCGTAAAATGCATTTTAGTGGGATGGTGACTAAGTAGCTTCCGTGCAGCTGAGTGTAATCTTCTCTTCCACAGGATAGCTGTACTTTCGTTTCTTGCGGTAGGGATATTGTATAGTGTTGGTCGTCTAGCTTCTCCATTGCTTCCTTGAGTAGGGAGACGGATGATAGTTTGCAGGTTGTCTTAAGAGATTGCTTCGAGATGAGATGCTGGATGCAGTCAGGTACGGTACGAATTTGATGATTTACTCCTTCCTCACAGAGATAACCGTTACTTAACTTCGGGCATTCTGCCTCTATATACACGAATGCAGACTCGCTAGTTGCCATGAAGGGATAGGAAGGGATGATGGTTTGGTTATTCCTATTGGGTACTACTGCTAACTTATAGAGATTATAGTTTTCTTCTGTAACGATCGGGACCCTAAAAACTAACGTTATATCTTTACCTATGTAATAAAAAGCAGGTTTTATAATATCATAAAATTCTCTTAACTCTATATCCAAAATATTTTCAGGATTATATAATTTTCTTAACCTATCTATCATATTACGTAAAATATCTAATTTAAGCATAGCATTATGCGTACTTGACGCACGAATAAATGCTAATATATTTTCTATATTAATTAACTCATTGCAAGTGTCTACTACATTTTCACTAATTATAGTTAGTAATTGAGCGAACTTTGCATATTTTATAAGGCTAGAATTACGAAGATAATCTTTATCTAATAATAAATGTAACGTATTATTTATAAGGCTCTGATTTTCTACTATCTGAGAGATGATACCAAAATGCTTAGACATCCATTCTTTACTGTAACTAATATGATTATTTAATTCAAATGCTAATTTTTCTTCGTTACTATGTAGGGTCTTTATCGCGTTATCATACTTTAATGCGTCATCGTAATCTAAGTTACCGGTGATGCTCTTTATTACAGATCCAAATGTATTTACTAGACCTCGTTTAGCACGGCTCGGCTCTAAACTAGCTAGCTGTTGAAAGGCTTTTTCTATTTTACTATTAAGATAGTCAATTTGGAACTCGTATAGTTGGTAAGTATCGTTAGAAAGTCTAATCTTAAAAGTCTGTATTTGCGTCTGTAACCTAGAGAGTTTATCTTCAATGTCACTTAGTTGGATGCGTTGTAGGAAAGTATGGTAATGGATAATAAGTTTAGTCGGCCCTAACTTGAAAGGTAAAAGTCCTGGTCCATCGTCGAGTGTCTCAAGTCTTATCTCCTGTGGGCTTGCCATCTGGACGAGAAGCATCAGAATCCTGAAACAATTTAGCATTTTTGGGCACACGTTTCAGTCTAGATTTAGCGACGGGGCCACGTTTCTTAGACGTATATATGTGGATAGGTAAGTCGGCTAGGACGGTGTCCTAGGTGTACCTAGGTGCGACTTTTTGTCTGGAAGCCATGGGATTTTTTATGAAAATCTGTTTTTGAGGGGTGTATTCTATTTCAGGTTCTCGAGACTTATTCCTGTTTTCTATTAATGCTGTACGATTTTCTAGGGATGTGCTATTAATAAGTTCATAAACTGTATTCATTTGAGCTTTATGATTTTGTAAGTATTGTTGTAACAAATGTGGAACGGGGTCAATATCTATGGGGTCTCTAGGGTCAAAGTGACCCGTTATCAAGTCAAAAGGTTTACATTTAGTAAAACTATGTATAGACGAATTATAAGCAATGATTGCGTAAGGCATCAAGTTCACGACTGGCTCGTCCTTATGTTGTAACTTTAGTATGCGAAGGTGTTTGAGTAAAGTCGAGTGAAATCGCTCGATATTGCCGTTATCGTTCGGCGCGTGAGCTAAAGTTCTATGATGGTTAATTTTATGAAGTCGCACAAATTCAGCGAATAGTTGATTCGTGAACTCGGTTCCGTTGTCAGTCACTATAGTGTAAGGGATGCCATGGTGTGTAGTAAACTGTAATAGTCCTTGTAAAATACTAACTGCGGTGCCGTCTCTTAATAGGTAAGCTTGACCATATTTAGAGAAGACATCTATAAAAGTCAAGTATTTCTCGTTTTGGGCAGTAAATAAGTCCATGTGTATAGTCTCAAAGGGTCTTGTTGCCGGGGGTACTATATTGAACTGCTGTCTTACTGGGTTTCTATCATATTTTCCATGACCACATATTGTACATTCACCTATAAATTTTGCTACTTGTTCCTTCATTTTTGGCCAAAAGTACTTTTTTGAAAGAGCTAAATAACACTCGCTAATACCGCGGTGGTTAGTTTTCCCATCGTGGTAATTACGAATTATTTCTTGCTGTCTAAGGTATTCCTTAACGTTCTCTATTTCGGACTTTACTAATATGAGATTCATAGATGAACTCTTAAATTTTTCCTGAATAATAGGGATGATAGTATACATAGCAAGGGGTGGATTTATAAGCATGGCCGTTTTAACTTTCGGGCTTACATACTCTTTGATAGCAGTTACTACGTCATTTTCTAAGTTGCACTCGCTTACTTGTATTGCAATACGAGTATGCGTGTCGAATGGTTTCGTTATCACGGCCCTACGTTTTACGTCTGGGACAATAGTGATGTGCAACTGTCGATGGAATTTATTTAGTGGCTCGTCAGTTATCGGAACTTCTAAAATAGGGTTCTCGTGACTGGTGTGCACGGTTTCCGTTTCCGAGTTAGATAATAAAGATGGTGGCTTTTCTGAACAATTCGCGACTACTGAACTAATTTCTTCGTTATGTATTTCAATTCTAGAGAGGGCATCGGCGTTGGTGTTATTTTTGCCTTTTTTATATATTACGGTAAAATCATACTCGCTTAATTTAAGTCTCCATCTAGTTAGTCTTGAATTAGGTTCTTTCAGACTCATCATCCATTGCAATGGTTTATGGTCTGTAAGGGTTTTAAATTTGCGACCGAACAGATATGGCCTGAAGTACTTGGTAGCCCAAACTATGGCCAAGAGTTCCTTCTCTATCGTGCTGTAATTAACTTCGCTATCATTGAGTGTTCTAGACGCGAAAGAAACAGGCTTATCTGATCCTATGGGTCCCTGAGATAGTATGGCTCCTATGGCAACATTGGATGCGTCTGTCGTCAGTAAAAACTCACGGTTAAAGTCGGGATACTGTAGGATAGGATCATTTGTCAAGAGGGTCTTACATTTCTCAAATGCGTTTACATAGTCAGAGTCTAAAGTTATTTTTTTACCCTTTTTTAAGCAGTTGGTCATCGGTTTGGTTATACGAGCAAAATCAGGAATAAACTTTCGATAATATCCGATCAAACCTAAAAATTGCTTAATCTGTTTAGTAGTTTCCGGGATTGGATATTTCTCTATAGCAGAAATTTTATCCGGGTTAGGTTTTATACCTTCCCTTGTTATAATGTGTCCTAAATAGTTAGTTTCTAACTTGAGAAATTCCGATTTATCCATTTGGATTTTAAAATTGGACTCTCGTAATCTTTGTAATACTTTCTCTAAGTTATTAATAGCTTCCTGTAAGGATGTTCCAAGGACTACTATATCATCTAAATATACTATGCAAATTTCGTTCTGGAGACCTCTAAGGACCTCGTCCATTACTCTCTGGAATGTAGATGGACTGTTTTTCAGACCCATCGGCATTCTCAAGAATTCGTAGTGACCATGTTCTACGTTAAACGCAGTTTTTGGAATATCGGCCTCATTCATCTCAACCTGATGAAAACCTGATGCCAGGTCTAAAGTCGTAAAATACATACATTTACCTAACTTATCAAGGATGTCAGTTATGTTAGGAATAGGGTACTTGTCGTCGATGGTCTTTTCGTTCAATTTACGAAAGTCAACCACTATACGCCACTTTTGCTTTCCCGATGCGTCAGTTTTCTTGGGCACGACCCATATGGGTGAGCTCCATGCAGAGGTAGAAGGTCTAATTATACCTTGCTCTAACATCTTGGCTATTTGATCGCGAACTTCATTACGGTGTATAAAAGGATAGCGATAGCTTTTCGTATAAATTGGAACTTCGTCAGTGGTATTAATACGATGCTTTATTTTATTCGTGAAAGTTAACTGTTCGCCTTCTAGATAAAATACGTCGGCGTAACGCGAGCATAAAGCTTCTATATTAGCCTTTTCCTCAGCGTTCATATGATCCGTCCTAAGGCGCGATAAAACGTCGCGTGCGCGTGACGTAGCCATCGGCGGCTCGGTGCTCGTGCACTCGATATTCAATACCTCCGCTTGCGCCGGTCTGTCTAATGAAAATATTACGTCGTTATCGGTCAAGTTGTAAATCTCTAATATTCCGCGGCTATTTTTAACAGATGTAACGCATTCCTGAATAAAACAGTTACAGATAACTTGCTCTTCTACTAACACATCGCCATCCGGGGCGTCAATTGGGATACGAACCATTTTAGACGAGTGGGCAGGTATTATATCCTCGTAAAGATTTACGTTACAAGAGTTATATAATTTAATAGGGTTGACCGCGTATTGGGTAGTTAACGTCTGATGTTTTAAGTCTATTTTCGCTTCCCATTTCGTAAGTAAATCTAAACCTATTAGGCCGTCGAAATAATCATGAAATCGGTATACGAATAATTTCATAAGATCTTGATTGTTAAATTCCGAAAAACACGGGAGTGTGATAGAATATTTATTACGACTAGTCCCATGAACATTAGTGACCTCGAATGGATCATAATTTAGAGAAAAATCAAAGAAATATTTATCTACACATTCTGGGCTAATAAACGACTGATTAGCGCCCGTGTCTATTAATAGCTTTAAAGGTGGATTCGCTATTTGAATGTAGGGCAACTGTCTTTGCGTTTGCAAATTGAGCTCTAACTTAATTTGTCTGACGGGCCAGGTTTCTGAAAATCCGGCTCGGTATTAGAATATGACGCTTGCGGCTGGTCATTTGACTCTGCGTTCGTGGTGGGCTCGTAAAACTGAACTCTGTCGTCATAGTCATACGTCGCGTCATAGTAATTATTGTCACTTACGTCATTGTAATAGTCTGCGTCGTAATAATTGTCATGATAATATGTATCGTCGTAGTTAAACTCATTTAAATTTATTTCACGCGATTTAAAATAGTTATTCGGTGGCGGGTTCCCGAATCTACGCCAATCGTGTCCTGACAAAGTAGGGGGTAAAGCTTTCGGGGTGAAATGCTGTACTCCGCTCATAGGTCGAGGGCTCGAAGATTGGGGTTGATTCCAAGGTGGCAATCTAAAGTTATTACTCTGGGGATTATAACGTGGTGGTGGTGCGCTGAACATCTGCTGTGTGCGAGATGGCATTCGCTGCTGGAAATTATTATTATTAGCCGTATTAAATCTAAAAGGTTGCGATTGCGGCTGCACAGGGTAGCGACTCGCTGGGGGCGGCGGCGTAAACCGCTGCATCGGCTGATTCGCTAAACTATTCATAGGCACATTAAAATTAAAAGGTTTAGGTGAGAAACCTATAGGCACGGCAGGTTGTGGGCGTAATCCCACTTGTGGTCTTGGTAAGTTATCAGTACGTTGCTGTTGGTAAAGAATATTTAATTCTTCCTGCACGTACTCCAGAGCTTTCTCTATAGTCTCGGGCCTCATGCATCTTATACGGGATCCAAGTGGTTCCTTTAGACCTCGTACAAATGCTTGCATAGACAATTTCTTATACAACGTTCGTTTGGCTTCGATAGTGGTTCCTATCGTCTCATGGAGAGTGACGTAGGTCATTATCGTGCTAAACAGCGTTTGACATTGGTCATAAAATTCCTGGGGACTACTATTACCTTGCCTAGCTAAAGAAAGGTCATTATATAAAGCGGTTTCGTCTCTTTGATCCGCGAAATTATTAACTAAAGTATTTCTAATGCCAATCCAATTTTCAGGAATACCATTTGAATTTATAATAGTGGCGGCAGGGCCGGTAATTTTATTAAGGATTCCATTTATTAAATATAAATTATTTAGTTGATTAGCTGGATCATCACTCAGAAATTCGCTACACAACTGATCACAAATTCTTATAAACCTAGTTAAAACGTTCGCGTTTCCATCGAAATCGGGAACGAGGCGTAAAGCCTTATGGATAACGTCCGGGTTCCTTTCCATCTTTTCTGGAATACTATCTAACTTGGGCCTAGATCTATCTACTAATTCTCTCCTGCGAGACTGCTGATGTGAAGCAGAAACGCTGGATTTAATTTTTCTAGGGTGAAAAATCGTGAATAAAATTAAAAGGACTTAGGAATATGACAGGAGGCAACACGAGAACGATTCAAGTGTACTCACATAAACATTTCGGCTCTCTGGCGTATCGATGTCTGGATACTGGACCTGCTGGCTGCTCCTTCGGGTTCGGATTTTCGAAGCGCGACTTGATAGCCACTCGGGCGGCTCGTGCGATAACGGAAATCTTCCTGGATGAAGCGCGAAACCGACCGCGAAAATCCTACCGACTGCGCCAATTACGAAGGCAGCAGCCGTAGGACTTAAAAAAAAACCGAAATTAAATTTAAACAGTTTATTAAAAGAAATTACAGTTACAAAATTATATCTAATTAAAACGAAATTGACCCGATCGATGTTGGATACGAAGTGCGGGCGATGACGTTCCGATGCATGGCCTCGACGCTGGTCACGCGGCAGCAGCGGTCACGTTCCGCAGAATCAGCATTTACTTCATATTGCAACATTTAGGTATAGCCTACTTGCAAGGGCGGCGTCAGCGATCCTCATAGTGTCAATGTACGTAATTCACTATGCAAAATTTTGCTTAATTTTTATATAATTAACTCAAAAAAGTTAAGTTCGGTTGGTACCTACATATTATTTTTGAGTGATTTTGGCCTATCTTGAGTAATTGTACGAATCCTGAGACTATGACTTTTGTACGGATGCTAAAACATTTTTTTTTTTGGTTACTCATGATTAAACTTTTTGAAACGATTTCTAATTATATTCACACGGCGAACACAGATAGCTTCCTGCCACATACATTTATAGTAATTATCTTTGCAATCGATACAATTCAGTTGAAATCGATAGTCTTATACAAGGCTGTAAACTTGTATTCGAGTATTGGAATAAAGATGGGGCCTCGAAAGAAGCGGCCTCAAAGTAATAGATTAACATTTTTATATGCTTAAACATTAGCCAAAATGACGAAGTTTCATTTATTTTGTTAAAAGTTTCAACTTTCAACGTAAATAACTACTAGTATAGATTTAGTTAAAATTTTTCATTTACTGCATAATTTTGTTATATCACACATCTTTAATTTGATGGTGACATTTTAACTGTCAGAATTTGAAAACATTAAGCTGTAAACAATTTTAATATAATGTACCATACCGTTAATAAGAGCCTTCGTTCGCTCCCAGCAGTGGCTATCGTGCGGCGGGCGTAGTAGGTATCTAAGAAAGACGAAGAGAAAATCTATCATGCTCGTAAAAGATGTAGCGATATATTTATGACGTCACAATAACATCGAATAACGATCGAGACAAGCGGAGAACTCCCGGTAAATAAACGCCCAATTCTATTACACTAACATGTTTTGTCAAAGTTGAATTAAATTTCACATTTCACTCTTATACGTTGCGATTCCGCATGGGTCGAATGTGTTGATTTAAATTTCGGAACACCATTTTGTGTTTAAAGCTCGGTAGCGATAATGTGTAACGCAAAATGCAATGCAACACGACAATGGATTTGTGCGCGCACACTAAACGTGAACACAAAATTCGTTTCGTTTAAATGTATGAAAAATGTTGCATTGCATGTTGCAGTACCTAGTTTGTCTCTAATATTTTTTTAATAACTCTTCAACAGTTATCATTCATTCTGTAAGTTTTAAAATCCATAATTGCCAAGAGTGGCTACTTTGAGCTAAAATGGATTTTAAAACTTACAGGAAGAATGAAAACTGTTAAAGAGTTATTCAAAAAATATTTAAAGACAATTTAAGAAATTATTACATGAACTTTTTTAAATATTGACTTAGTTTACGAGTAATAAAAATAAATATAGTGGCGGCGCTAGTTCTACTACCTACAGGGCCTTTGATCCGTTGGTTTCAAAGCCGCACCTTTAGCGGTCAAGTGCCCCGTCCGTGTTCAATTAAAGTGGAGCGGAGATAACCACCGTCACGTACTGAGGATTGTATCTTGTCACATCTCCACGTACTCGCATCGAGCTGATGCTTTTTAATTAGTGTTACATTACTTCCATTAATGCGATGAGAGAACGTTTGTATAGCAGTTGGTCTGTGGGAGTTTCACGCCTTTCATCACCCACACGCATTTATTTAGTTTGTCTTTTTATATTATGTTCGATTGTCTTTTGATTATTTTTAAATTAAGGATTGGATCTTGATACAGATTGAAAAGCAACTATTTGGTTTTGTTTTTCATTAATTGCGTAAACTGGTTTATATGTATACACTCGTACCTATCAAGTATTAACAAACATAAAGTAGTTTGAGTATTCCGTGTCTGTTTGTCTGTCAAGACCTTTTTTGTTAATAAGATATGTCATTTTCATGCTAAATTGGGGATGGATTTGAAGTCAAAGTCAAATAAGCTTTATTCAAATAAACTTAACTTTTGAATCGTCTATATTTTCCTACCACCCGTTCCAGACTTTTTTAACTGACAAGAAGAACGGGAGCAAGAAACTTATCAGCTGTCTTATTTAACCTAGAATATACCAGTTTCTTATTGCAGCTTCAAGAACCATCACCCTGTACAATAAAATATTTTAGGTTATATTAATTGTCTACCTAAGAAATCAAACAAAGCCATGTTCCCTCAATTAGAACCAGTGTTTCAACCCTCGAGCTACCGAGTCTTTTGTAATCAATTCACAATTTCAATTACTTACTTATTGAACAGATAAAGAAGGAATTCCATTATTACGAGATGTACAGTCGACCGCTCATCATCTTACCACAAAACGTATAATTTCCTTAATCGATTATGAACTTAGTATCTGGTAGCTTAAGAGTTAAAATATGTCGAAAACGTTTTTAAATAATCTGTTTAGGAGACTATACGTACAATCAGCAAGTTATTATCAAGTCAATACGATTGCTCTTGTTGTGCGTTTGTTTGCAAGTTAATTGCGTACTTAATTTCTTATAAGGAGGTTGGGATTGATCTAAAAGATTTACTTAATTACTTTGCTTGAAATGTATTAACTTCTTAATATTAAATTATTTGCAGTAGTATTAGGGTATTTAAAAGTAAATAACAAGGGAAATATTGACGTCGACCGGTACGGTTTTAAACACGTTAGGTACCTTTTAGTACGACTACACTAATTTCTCTATCTATCTAGTGTAGTATAAGTATCTATTATACACACATCAACTGATCTGATCAGCATTCTAAATAATAAATGGATATGTTTAAAATAAATGTATGGAAATCCTGAAACTAAGAACTTTTAGAATGCTGATCAGATCAGCTGTTGGGAGTGTATAACGAGCTGAATCTCCTCCATTCAATTCCTGGATAGCCAGCATCAGATCACAGCACGGTACATTTCTGGCAGGA
This sequence comes from Agriphila straminella, assembly GCA_950108535.1. Lineage (NCBI taxonomy): Eukaryota > Metazoa > Arthropoda > Insecta > Lepidoptera > Crambidae > Agriphila > Agriphila straminella. Next base: position 13,011,011 of record OX467312.1, read on the forward strand.
AACTAGAATCCTTAAGGCTTTAAAGTTACCTCGTTTATATGAAAAAAACACCTGATCCCTAGACAAAGTTGATGAGTATTATTATAAATTTAGCAAACGGAAGGTTCACTTATACTGACGAACGAAAATTCTATAAAATCTATACGTGAAGAACAAGAAGCCTAGCACTATTTTTTTTGTCAAAATTTGGATACATTATGAAAAAAAACGGTCAAGAGCGAGTCGGACTCGCGCACCGAGGGTTTCGGTACCATCATAATAAATACACTGCAGAGCTGTAGAATAATAAAATTATTATTGCAGTATTAGGTCAGCACCATCTCTTGGCCGATAGTGGAACAATTTTTTTTTCTTAGGCCAGCGCCATCTCTTGACCCATAGTAGAAATAATTTTGTAGGGCCATCTGTTAATAATTATGAATTTTTTGTTTGTTTTTTGAATTTCTAAAAAAGTGTGTTATATTGAGACATCGTTTAATTTTTTTCTGTAATCTTTACATAAACTACTATCACATAGAATTATTTCAGATTTTTCTCTTTGCAAACTTCGGAGAGAAGAGGGGGGGAACGGTATATTTTTTACATTTTTCATCATAAGTCGAAAACTATGCGGCCTAAAAAAAAGAAAAAATGTTTAAAAAAGTGCAAACAGCGCTCTTTTATATGATACCCCACATGCTCTAGTCGCCCCACAAAAAAAAATTATACCCATTTTCAGTCCCTGTTGTTAAAAAAGTATTAATTTTTTTATTTCTTTTTTATTTGTAAAATAGTTGGGCAAACGTCGTCTTAATCTATTTCAAATTTCAAGTTGATACCATTAGTAGTTCTCGAGATATCCAGCTGTGACAGACAGACAGACAGACTGAGTCACACCATAAGGGTTCCTTTTTACCATTTTGGTACGGAACCCTAAAAAGAGGGCTAACCTAACAATAGAACAAAATATGTCAAGGTGTAATGAACTTTAGTTTGATATAACTGCATATCTTTTCATTTACATCATGTTATATGTGAAAAACAGATGTAAATGTGATTTTGCGCGCGCATTATGATAATCCATAGGTCATAAGGTAAGCCATATATTTTGCCGCCATTACAACAAAAACTTAATATCACTTTAGCAAACACTCCTCGAAAGTTTTCATACTTAAGTAAACAAAATATTCGCATAAGCTTGAGGCCAGACAACATCAATCTTTCTAAAGCACATTGCGACGTCAAAATTACGAATTCAAATATTATTTCAAGCGAAAACTTTTACAAATCCACTTTGCACGAAAGCTTTCTTGAAGGCACGCTATAGCCCCCCCATGGGACGCGTGATACCATTCCATATAGTTAACGTGGCATAATATATAGCGTTAAGTCTTTATTACTATGTACTTGGTTTATGCCCTGTTTACGGGTCGCCTTATACCGTATTATGAAGGCGCTTCTTATTAGGTGATTAGGTACTGTTATAAAATACCGGGTGTAACAAGACAACGAAGCCGAGGTCTACGTATTCTGCCCATCATCAGGACCATTTCTGTTCAAAATTATTGCTGGGAAACGATTTTAATTTTTGGTGTTAAAAAAGCATTGCATACCACGCAATGTAACGCGTACAAAAGACCGCGCCAGCGAGTGAATGCTACACAGCTGCGTGCGGCCGAGTTGAAAGGCAACGTTTATGTGCGTGCTCATGAAATACATTGAGTGATGACGTTTTGAAACCATTGTTTGTTACGAAATACATACAATTTTGATAATGTTTCTGTAGACAAAAAATAGAAAATAAATAAGTAGCTCCGTAAGGGTTTAAGGCACATAATATTACCGATAATGTGTGTCCAAACATACCTAGATTATTACTACGTAGTACTACCTACTAACTAGTGGTACAGTCAGCAACGTAAATCGCTTATCACTTTAGTACTTTGTCACAACAACTTTTTTGACAGATGCCTCACAGTTAGAATCATTTTATCAAAAAAGTTGATTTAACAAAATACTAAAGTGCAATGCGACTTTCGTTGCTGACCAAACGTAAGTAGAGGACTATTTCAAAAAACAACTAAGGCTGAGTTGCACCATCATAACTTAACCTTAACTTTAACAGATACAAACTTATCTGAGCCAGTGGTCAAAAATGGAACTAAGGTTACATATTGTTACCTAGGTTACACCACAGACGACAGCGACGCTGTCATCGAGTCAGATAAGTTTGTATCTGTTAAAGTTATGTTTAAGTCAAGATGGTGCAACTCATCCTTAGTAAATACATTACGTATTATAATAGAACATAATATAGTATTACGAAACAGATTTTTTTCAGAGAAATATGTTTGTACAACAAAGGGAAATTTCTGGGAAAATACTTGTTACAGAAAATGGAAATATAGCGCTTTTGTTTGGACATCTTCTTTGCATGGGCTTCCACTTTATATCAACTATTTCACGATCGTGACTGAATAACGTTTCTTGGAAAGAATTGTACAAGGAGCTTACTTTTAACTTGAATAAAACACGCCTCTCTCTTTTTTTCTCATTTTTTATTTTTCTCCGGTCACTCCATACAACCGCGCTATTATAAACAGATGATGTCATATTATGACGTTTTTGTACACGCGCAACGCTACCGTGCAGTTTGTACGTGGTTTGTACTCTATTAGCGGCGTTCAATTAATAATTCGAACTTTTTGGTAAATAAAGTTACGACGCATTGCTTTGAATATCAAAATAAGTTGACAGTTGACAAACACGACTAAAAAGTTACGACGCATTGCTTTCAATATCAAAATAAGTTGACAGTTGACAAACACGACTAAAAAGTTACGACGCATTACTTTGAATATCAAAATAAGTTGACATTTGACAATCACGACTAAACGTAAACGAGCATACGATTCGGCATACGAACTCGCGGGGTGAGGTGAGGTAATTGATTCTGGGGCGGGGCGGAGAGTGACCTTTCTGTACGCGGTAGTACTTATAAGTATCTATTTTGTGAACAGACTAAGTACATATTATACGTGGTGACAGAAACGGAATGCAAGAAGTAAGAAAATAATCATCAATAATAATTTAATGGCACACTCAAAAGCAGATCCTAAAGTCCTAACTCCATACTACGTAACATAACATTGCGTTCTCCGAATTAAACACGTCTTCGCGAGCAATCTGAGGCATACAGACTAAATTAAAGGCGCCTCTAGACGAGCCTGATTGTCTTCGTGCGGGCGCGAACAGAGGCGTTACGGTGTCAACTTTAATTGGTGCTGTATTCCGAACTGAGTATCGTGGATGTGTGCTGCAGGATGTGGGGTGATAGTGCGAGCGATTGTGAGTCATTTTTATACCGATCTCAACGTTGAGACTTATCTTGAGATCATACTTGAGATGCTGTTCCTATAAAAAGAGCATCTCCAAGTATGTATAACTCAAGATAGCTCTCAACGTTGAGAACGGTTTATAAATATATAGGTACGGGCTTTAGTGTAAAAAAAAGAGCACTACAAAAATTATGAGCTTAATTATTGGGTTAATTATTATTGTTAATTAAGGGTTCCTTTGAAATATATTATAATCATCTTGTTTTGCCATTTTTTTATATTTAACGTACAAAATATTTCGTTATATTTTGTGTGTCTGTCATGTCGTGTAAAGCGTCCATTCCTAACTTGTATTTATTATTTTTGTTATTACTTAAAATAAATTTGTTATATTTAATTTTGTCGGGTCTGATCCTTCACAAACCTAGTATTTGATGTAAAGTGCAAGCACAATTCAGTAATTTTACTTTACACTTTTATCAATCCTTATACTAGGACCCCAACTTTAGTTCAGTGAATTTTAACTTGCGATATCGAGGGTTCTATTGTTCGTTTTTTGAGTTTCACTCGAAGGTGCGTTTAATTGGATGGGTAAGGGTTGTGGAGAGAAAAGGTTTTCCATTTGTTTTTTCTCGTGTACGTACCAAACCTTTTTGTCCACTTTTTTCGTGTAATAAACCTCTTTTCATGAAAATCAGATAGAAAAAAGGTTGAATTTTTATTCATTTCTTTACAAAAGAGTATCAAAATTTGGATTGAACTGGCCAGGTCAGTCGATGTCGTAATAATTTCCTTAATTTTTCTCCAAGGGTCGTCCGAAAATCGTGGATCCGATAACTCTTTGTTTGCAGCGAACTTACTTTATTAGCTTAACAATATTCAACTTTTTCATAGAGATACGTTCGAGCGATTTTGTACTTATACACCTATGACGTAAGTTATAGTATCCTTTAAAGTAGCTAGAGGGATAGAATACAAAGAGATTGGAAGAATGTTTGCAGGCTTAAGCTTTGGCTGTGAAAAAAGGTTACCGAGTCCGATGGTGGGAATATTGATTTGACTTATCAATATTGGCTCAGAGCTGCGTTTGAGCTTTTTAGTAAAAAAATGTGCAAGATTTATTTCAGTATAAAATAAACTTACGAGACATTAAAGCAATTGCCTTGACTATCAATCATCATGTTAGAACTAACATATTTAATTTAAATTCTAAGAGGTATTTATTTTAATTACATTTAATTTAACTAGCTTTCTCTCTTGTTTTAATTTGTAATATTGAAATTTTCGGAGTATTAATAGAGAAACTTTCTCATAACAATAGAATTATCGAATGTCGATTGAAAATTAATTGCTGTCAAAATGTACTTGGGTCTAAGGTCACTTAGGTCCTTTAAGTGTCACTTAGGTTGATATTTAATAGGACTGAGAAATAAAGGGTGAACAGGTCATTGTGAGCTAAGCGTGCTAAAGATTACGGCATGTAAAGAAGAACAGTAGAACAACTTTGATTCTATTGGAAATATTATTTTAGTTTCAAATTAAACCATTTACTGAATTTCTAAACAAAAAGCACTTGTGGAAGAAAGTAGTTCTTTGAAAAACGTCGTAAAAAAACAGCAACATATTGCCACACAACTTCATTTGTCATAAGATACTGGTGTTTTTGGTAAAATAAATTAAGAACGATGCTATTAAAACACTTTGTGATCCACAAATATTCTAAAAAACATTATCCTACACAGATGTGCTGATAATCAAAATAAGAATATATCTGAAATCGAGTAGACAACTGAAGTGCCTAGGCACTCGCGCTTTATTCTGTTTTATTAATACTTTTGTTTATTCGTAATACTTTTGTAATTCGTGATACTAGCAAAAAATGAACATCACATACAAATCCGTGGTTTCATCATAAACAGGCAATTATTAAAGATCCAGCTTAGTTACTGCGCCACCAAGCTTAACGTGTCCTCCGAGTGGAGCTCGGTGGCGCAGTGGTTTAGCGCCTGGCCCAGAGATTGCGGAAGTTAAGCAACGTTCGCAAGGGTCGGTCGTGGGATGGGTGACCAAAAATTTATTATCTCGAGCTGCTCCGTGCTTCGGAAGGCACGTTAAGATGTTGGTCCCGGATGGATTTGCAGTCGTTAACACCCACCAATCCGCATTGGGCCCGCGTGGTGGGTTATGGTCCGTCCTCCTTACCACCCATAAGGAAGGCCTGTGCCCCAGCAGTGGGGACATCAAAAATGGCTGATGGACAGCTGAGTTCAAAATAACATCATCAGGTAATATTTTAAATGTACTACTGACGTTTTTCTACTGTGATCGTTTCTCGTGAGGCTCGCTCGCGTGTCAAAATCCCTCAGGAATTCTTTCGATTATTCTGAATAAGAATTAATCTTTACGTCACGCTTTGCCCGCGGAAGAGTTTCTCAGATATTCAGAGAAGTCGAAATTTACTGGTAGTAAGCGCAATTCTTGAGAATTTATTGTCTCTATCTACAAAAGTTTATAATAAAATTATTTAAAGCGGGACACGTTATGAATTTCCATAGCAGGCATACATGATTCAACAGTGTTGCAATTTTTGGAGTATTACGGCGCGTAGGAAATATATTATCGAGATATTATTTATGGAGCGTTATTACTTTCATTTATAAGTTGCGAGGACACCTAGCGAAGCGTCTCTGTTTCAGCTTGGGCAAAAATGCTTTATTATGTCCGGCTGTCCGTCTGTCTCTTCTACATGTCGCATTTCTCAACCGATTCTTGTGAAATTTTGTAAGCAGGTTCTATAATTATATGGTTTTTTTTGTCGATTCAGTTTTTAGTTTTTTTTTCAAAATGCGGAGATATGGGAGAAAATCTTATTTCAGCCATTTCGTTTTGTTTTTCAAAAATATCACAAACGCGAGGTCTACATCTCTACAGAGCCACTAGTATTATAATAGTTATAGCTATTAAAATTATTGATTATCTAAAGAAAAAATATGCTTTTTGTATATTCATACTTACTAGGCAGTTTTGTTCATTCTTTCATTCTTACTATAAAAAATAAGGAAGGAACAAAACTAGATTACCATATTTCTTATAGAACAAACATTCTAATATCATTGATAGCAAAAAAAATATTCAAAGTTATTTTCGATAATGTCACACTGGCATCACTCAAGATAGGAATAAATACAAAAAACCGGCCAAGTGCGTGTCGGGCCACGCGCCGTAGGGTTCCGTAGTTACCTTATATACCATACCATATTTAATACCACTATCATTTTTCGTCTGTAAAAATAACTTTGTTTTTCACAGTGTTAGTATGAATGACAAAGTTATATTTGCGGTTTTGGAAAATATGATATATCTCAAAAACTAATTACAGTAATTACAGTGAAAGTTTTTATTAAGATCTATAGCATATATTTTTTTAGATTTTTCACTCACCTATTTCAAAAGTTAGAGGGGGAGGGGGGACACACATTTTACCACTTTGGCAGTGTTTATCTTTCAAACGGTTGACTTTGAGAAAAAAATGTCTTAGGAACCTCAATGTCATTTTTGAAGACCTATAGACTATAGACGTATAGACGTATTGGTATGAAGAAAAAAAATTCTTGAAGTTCTATGTATGGGGAGCCTTAATATGTTTTTATTTTATTTTTGTGTTAAAATCGTTAAGCGGTAAAAAGATTACATCTACCTACTTAGATTCAACTGTGTAATCTTAATACTTTCAGAATAAAATAGCTGTGACATACGGACGGACAGCAGACAGACAGACAGACAGACATGACGAATCTATAGGAGTTCCGTTTTTTGCCATTTTGGCTACAGAACCCTAAAAAGGCAATGCTCTTTACACAACACAATAATAATACATAATCTACAAAATGATTATGAAAGTGTAACAGCGCTAGTAATCGATTCAAATCAAAAATTCATTTCACTTATTCGCTAGAGTACCATTCTATTGTAGACCGACAATTTCGAAGAGCGCTTTGCTATATAATTGAACTGTTCAACGGCATCGATTATTCGAAAAATATTTAACAGAAACATAGTGATCTGTAAGTGTTTTACGATCGCGTAATCACTACTTGCTCGCGAAGCGCACGAAAGTTTCGGAGATAATTAGGTTTTTTGAACGGCATCTGAGCGACATAAAAGTGAAATATTAGTCATTAGCTCGTGGAGTCATCAGTCAAGATGCTACTTTGAGAATTCATAGCAATTTGCATCGCAAATCGGCCGTTTATTTTTTCTTTTTTGAAACAGTCCTCCAACTGAGATGGATATTTTTATATCTTAATGTTATGTTTTACGACTAAAGTTTTTTTTCTTTTATTACTTATTGGTTATTAACATTTAAAATGACAGCACCTTTCTGAGAAAGTTATAGGTATTGAGAGATTACCATCGAGGATTATAAGGTTATGGTTATTTTTATGGGTTAGTAAATAACTAGAAAAAATGGAAAACTTAAGTCAAAATATTTAGTATCTTATAATCATAATCAAGCAAAAAAAATGAATCTTTCTGAAAGCAATTAGCAAGCAAATATTAAAATTTCATCTCGTTTAAAAAGTGACAAACAACTAATAGGCAGTGTTCATTTCCGACGTTAGGGACTGTTGATTTAACAAAAGTAATTACTTGGCTGGCTTCAGTGACTTGTGCTGCCCCAGGCTGACTATTCTTTAACATGACAGACGTTACTCCAGATTAATTAGTCTCATTTATTAGTAGAGGGGTAGCGGCATCCGTGCCTAACTGTAGATATAGAACCGTCTTTCATATAGATAGACACAGACTAAAAAAATTTCAAGCAAAATTATTCAAGACTGCGTGTTGCCTATCGCTACAGTGTTTGTGGTTTTCCACACTGTGTCAAATGATAAAGCAAGGAGCACATTATTGTAAGCGATGTAATGTGAAATTACAGCTTTCATTAGGGAAGTGCAACGCTTATAGACTTGGCTATTTGTTCACCGGAAGCTGAATCTAATGTGAACCCGGAACGATGTGGTTTGCATGTTGACGCCATTTCTAATTTACGCGATGCGAAATAACGCTCTGGATAATTTGATGGTTTATAGGTGGGAAACATTTACTTTACAAAAGTTAACTCAAAACTGTTTTAGATTTTTGTGGTTGCAACGTTTATACTTGTTTTACAGGAAAACTGATTTTGTACGCAGTTTCTTTCTTCGATTAAAACTCAGAAAAAAATAAAAAAATTGTAACATGACAGTTTACATTGATTCCTAATTATAATTTGTAAACCAGGCTTCTTTCTTCTGTGTATGTAAAACGGAACTGGCATCTGTTTAGGCCTAATAATAGTGTCCAATATCGTTACTTACAACATTTTCATAAGACCTCTTTTTAATGTTTATTTTAAAATACAATATTTTTTATGAAACAATAGCGTTGAAAACTTACAGTTGACTTTAAAAAAGCTACGCAAACTTGTACCCAAATATCATTCGCAAACAATTCTAATTCAATATGTTCAATAAAAAATTCTTCACCAAATATTTAGTCGCGCCCTAAACAAATATTTCAAGTTAATCTCTTACACACACAATTGAAAAAAAAGTTTCCCTCCAATAAAGTTGCATCTTTATTCCGCAAAGTATTTTCCATATTGCATTTTAAAATAATATATAACAATTTTTCCGCTCATATGAAAAATTCCTCGAGTGTTATGGCGTGCCATATAAATTGTGTGACCCGAAAGCGTGCAGGGGGTGTATTCAGCCATAATTCGTTTTTCATTGAGACAAAATATTCATATATGGGGGGGATATTAGAGGCGTGCGTGCGTGCTTCAGTTGTAGAGGGCAGCACTACCTCAGTGAAAATTTCGAATTCAATTACTAGAGGAAACCGTTTAAATGAATTATGAAATCGTTCGCGTTTATAAAATGATTCATTTTCTTTTCACGCTTAAATTTCGAAGCGAGCAGGCTTAATATTTACGTAATATTATTTTTATGGACAATTTATTTTGGTGTTGACTATTTATATTGCTTTTTATATAACGCAATTTGTAATTGTGACTGTATTCATTTTTCAAAGAGCAAATTGAGTGGTCAAGGATTTATTTGAACAATATTTTTTATTTTAATGAAATCATAACCTCACGCTTGTATTTCTTAAAAAAACATTTATATTTGTTTAATCAAAATCACCAAATGGTACGTAATACCAGTGAAAATAGCTTTCATTCATTATCAGCCATTTTGTATGCCCACGTAGGGGACATCTCTACCATGTGGTTGACGTGAAATAAAAAATAACTATAATACAAAATAGTCTATCATTAGCGAGGCCCATGAAAATACAAGACTTAATAAAGTTCACTTGAAAATGTTGGTATTAAACAAAATAGTGTCGCAGTTGTAAGTTATTTCTTACAATTATTGAACGTCTTGTTTTTGAGTACACTCTCGCTTTGTTTATTTTTTCTAACTAGCTTTTTCATAACATTGTTTATAGGTATATATTATTATATATTATCCTTGGGATAAACTTGTAGCCATTACAAATTAAAAAAAATACAAGCTCTTTAGTCGAATTCAATTCACAAGCCGCTTTTCTGTAAAACTGCACTACCGCACGATAAAATGTTCGCTTAATCCGCCATTCTTTTCCCGTATTTGTTTTATAAAAGCAATAAAACTCAGTACCGGGAATAAATTCTTAATATGAAGAGATGGGGCGATACTTCGCGTTCATTTCGTTACACGATCTCCTGGAACGAGCCGACGCCTCGCGCAAACGTGACGTGTATGAATTAAGGAGCCTTCGTGAATAACGGCCCTAAGATATAAGTTGTATGGAAGAGGTATGATGAGAGTGACAGGCATGTATCAGAGAGCGTACTTTGAAAACTGAACCACGATTATTGGTCGAGGTATAATAATTATAAGCTTCAGAATATCATTTCGTTACACGATCTCCTGGAACAAGCCGATGCCTCGCGCAAACGTGACGTGTATGAATTAAGGAACCTTCGTGAAAAACGGCCCTAAGATATAAGTTGTATGGAAGAGGTATGATGAGAGTGACAGGCAAGCATCAGAGAGCATATTTAAAAAACGGAACCACGATTATTGGACGAGGTGTAACTACAAGCATCATATATCATTTCGTTACACGATCTCCTGGAACAAGCCGATGCCTCGCGAAAACGTGGCGTGTATGAATTAAGGAACCTTCGTGAAAAACGGCCCTAAGATATAAGTTGTATGAATGAGGTATGATGACAGTGACAGGCAAGCATCAGAGAGCATATTTAAAAAACGGAACCACGATGATTGGACGAGGTGTAACTACAAGCATCATAATATATCATTTCGTTACACGATCTCCTGGAACAAGCCGATGCCTCGCGAAAACGTGGCGTGTATGAATTAAGGAACCTTCGTGAAAAACGGCCCTTAGATACAAGTTGTATGGAAGAGGTATGATGACAGTGACAGGCAGGTGACTTTAGCGAATTTTGTCTGAAATCAACAATTAAAATAAAATAAACTGTTACTGTACCAAAATATTATTTTCGTGGTTGAAAATAGTTCTATGTTTTGTGACTCAGAGGTTCGATCGTTTAACCTACTACTTATAACAGGAAGTAAAAGACTATCCCATCACAAATACTTGTGACCACCTGTTAATGATGATACCCAGAGTTACGTGTCACTTCCAGTATAAAATGCACCCTCTATACATTGGGGACGTGTATCCTCATTTTGGAATCATTACACGAAATAGTATCACCGTATAAAGTCCCTAGGGAGAAGGGAGTGACTTTGTGGCTGTTTGTTTATACACAACCGTATATGTTTAGGTTAATTAAGTTTTTGTGCGGTCGCAGATTATGTTGGTGGGGCGCGGAATTGGCAAAGCTAATCACGATGAGTATGTCAAGATCAAAGAGGTGAGAGATAATTAGGTTGTGTGAGTTATTTTTGGTGTATATTGTGGTTGTGAATTTTCTGCAGAAATATTAGTAAACTACCTAGAGGTAGAGATGTGAAAATCATACAAGTAAGGACAATTACTACTGTGATAAACACCCTTACATCAACTTGGCATGAAAACAGAGAAACACCCTTAACTCTATTAAGTGCGATACACACCGGATGCGTAAGCGTATGTGTAAGCGTGCACGTAGACGTACCATGACGTTCGTCTGAAACTTTATGAGACATGGCACACCGCCGCACGTAGACCGATGCGTAACCCTACGCATTGCAGCTCTCATGAGACAAACAGGCTGCGTACTTACGCAGAGCGGAACGCATTGATGACGTTGTACTTAATGGCATTCCCTATTGGACGTCACACCGAACAAATACGGACACGCACGTATCTTTCCTGCACGTCACTACGCGCGTGACGCATGAATCCATTGTTTTTTTGCATGCCGAGGAATATTCTGGCACAACAGTAGTAATATTGCTTCTTCTTCATCTGATGAACTACTTGGTCTGTCCATCCAATCATCGTCAGAGATCGTGCACAAAAATTGCAAACATAAAAAGTATGGCTACCGTAGCGGCTGGGTACGCAAGGGACAAGCTACGTTGCGTATGCGTATGCATAAGCGTAGACGTATGCGTAACCCGGCGTGTCAGGGGGTTACGTGCGCAACTACGCGCGTGTCTACGCATCCGGTGTGCCCAGGCCTTTATTGTCAAAAGATTTTTCCCACTTAATGCTAACTAAAAATGTGTGTAAAACAGAAAAACTTATTCAAAAAAAAATAACTTGCCACCATAGACAACTTTCAAACATCTTTCAGTGAGACTTAGATTATCGCAACTAGAATGTTGTTTCGGAAAGATCTCACCGAAATCTTTCGGCAGAACTTGACTGTTTGCACGAGACGTAATTACCAAGTTCCTGTAACAGATTGAACATCAAAGATGCGTTAATTAAGCCTTAGAAGGCCCATAAATACCAGCCGAAGTAACACTGAAATATTTACTTAGTCTCCGTTACATTTTAATTGAGTCTGACGAAATTTCTTATGGCCACTTTGAACTCAAATATCGCGATAAACGACCGAAGTAATTACAAATCTGTGTAACAAATATTAATTTGGATGTAATTAGTTTTCAATGGATTTGTATGGATTCTGATTTGAGAGTTTATGGGTGTTAATACATTTTGATTTGGGTTAATAGGTGTTTCAGTGAAATCTATGTACATGTTCGAATATTTAATACTGCGGAGAATAATTTGTTAGTTAGTCATACGAATTCTGACTGTTTGGTAAGTGGATATGAAAATAACATGAAATCTTGCGATTATAGGCTATAAAATTGGAACTGTATAAATATATCAAGTTTTTCGTATCTAGTAAATCAAAAATATAAGATTTATGTCGCATGTCTCGTCTTGGGTCTTGATATTTATCTGTTTTAGTTAATTCCGGTTGGCCTAAAATAATGAAATTTGTCAGAAAACAAATTACAAACGATAAAAATTCAAAATCAGCAGGTTTACGCAACAGCACCATCGTGATCTTATCGTGATCGTCAATTTGACATTACATCGTTAACGACGACCACGGCTTTACAATACATGAGTGTCGTTATTTCTTTATTTCTATCGTTATCTTTACGAAGCGAATGTGCCTTTGCGTACCAATTTGACAGGCGGTGTCAGTTATTCATAGTGAAATAAAAATTCGCGGTATAAGATCTTAGTTGCTAGATAGAGCAACGAAAAACACCGATAGAGAGTTTAACTCGCTGACTATATCTTACACTGTTTTACGATCAAGATCACGACGGTCGTCAAATTGTGCTGTTGCGTAAGCCTACAGATTTTAAGTCTATTGCGATAGGTTAAAAGGATATAAGTAATAGTAGTAAATCAGAACAGATAAAATATAATTATAATATAGATATTTATGACGTTATTTTCACATCCAAGATTCAACACAAAAGTTTTTCTCATTGAGCAAGACAAATCGAATAGAAAATATCGCTAAGAGGACTTTCAAAGGCAGACTTATGAAATCCGGTGCTTTGTACTAATACGGATGTGCTCAAAACGAATATTGGATTTCTACAAAGACACCATCAAGAAATCGTAGCAGTTGAGTTGAGTTGAGTTGAGTCAGTATTACGAATACTCATATAAGAGTATGTACTCTCACAGCCGTAGGCGTTCGGAATTTTATTAAAAGTTCTCCCCTTTGAGATAACTTCTGTTTGATAGAAACCAGGGACAGATAGGAGGGGTTGGGGGGGATACACCCTCCCACAATTAATGCCATCATTTACGAAATTTTATTTCATTTGCGAATGCGAACTCTCTTCATTTGATTATTAATAAAATGAGTTTTATTTTGTTGCTCATTTGCATAATTGTTTCATTTTCGCTTTTCGTCCGCTGAATCTGATAAAAGCGGAACTCGGTTCTATTAAAAAGAAATTATACTTGAGTTTTATCCGTGATTTTCCGGGAAATGTTAAGTCATATTTGGGTGCAAATATCTTTTTCACTCCTCTTGCTCAAAAAGTGCGTCATTGTAACGTACAAGAGTCGAGATAAAATAGCATAATAAGCCCTAGGGGATAAAGTTTTTTCTTTTTTAATGTTTGTCTATTACCAATGAGCCTACTAAAATGAAAAAGTTTTTATTCATAATCAGGAATAAAAACTCGCTCGACTTACTACTGGGGGTCTATTACGAAAAGTTTAATGCGATACACGCAGCTGTGTCCGTGATTCGTTCTGATTGATTCCTATTACAAAGCACTTGCGTATGCGATATTGCAAAGTGATTGCGTAAATTTGACAGTTTCTCTCTAGTGGATCCGTCATTATTCGTTCAATAGACTATGGACTACGATAGCTACATTGAAAATATTTGTAATAACTACAACCGACGAACTGCGGACGACTATCGTGACCAAGTTTCGTAATAGGCCCCCAGCTTCTCATTCTTATTTTTGAAAATGGAACTAAAATTTATTTATACTCTGTGCACAGAGTGAATCGTAGAATGCGTGTTTGTGTTGCTTAGCTGCTACAGCAGAAATTAAAAAAAGGTACCATGGCGCGAAATCTTTAGAATTTTTCTATAATTACAAACTGATTGAATTGTGTGACTGTAATAGGAAATAAATAATTTTAATCTTCTGCCGTCAAGCACAAATCATTTATTTAAATATTGTACAAAAAGTTTATGAAGTGGAGGGTAGAAAAACGAGTGGATTCGTTTACGGAAGTAGGTATAAACTATTTAACATTGTATTTTATTTTCTCGCAATCGTAGTGAAAAGTATAGTGTAACACACGACGCTAAAACCCATTGTAACTCGGTTTCTATTTATTCCCTCGCTAAAGCTCGGGAATAAAACTACCTCGTATGCAATGGGTAATTTTAGCGTCTTGTATAACAATCTACTATTAAATTGTCCGATGACATTAAGTATTTAAAGTCTTCTTTTGCATTTAAAAATGAAGCAGTTAAAACTATTAAGGCCCTTTAGGCACTTAGTTTTGATCTGTGTTACTATTTAATTCAGTGCCTATTCCATCATCCCATCATGCTCGTGACTTTTCATTCTTTTTCCAATGTTGTCAATTTCAACTCCTTTGTGGTTACTTCTTATTTTGAGGCCTAAAAATACCACGAGCTTCCCGTTGCCATCAAAGTCAGCGACATGTCCTGTCGAGCTTAGGGGCCAATCGTGCTAATTTTCAACGTAACGATTTAGAAAAGGTAACGATTTTTAGATTTATTATCTAAAACTAAATCGTTACCTTTTCAGTATTATTCACAGAAAAAGACTGGGCTTATTTTTGTTGTGGGACGTTGATAATGTTATGATATTGTTTATTATCAAAACAACAGCCAGTAGTATTTTCATTGGAATTATTATTTATAAACAATGAAACAATATATCAAGGTATTAGTATCGTTAACATTAAAAACTAGATTTTATTAACAAACACTCTGATCTTTTCATTAAAAATATATTAAATAGAAGCATTAATTTCAAGCCTTTATTTGTCCGCAACCAACTGTATTTTTTGTACAGATTTAAAACCTGATAATCGTCAAGAACATTGTTATTAAAAACATAAACCATATTAATAATATCCATACTTAAATTATAAATGCTAAAGTAACTCTGTCTGTTTCTCTGCAACGTTTTCAGGCCAAGACCTCAGGACCGATTTTGATTATTTATTCATACATCGAAGTTCAGAATGACTGATATTGTTAATTTATACAGTATGCCCGTACTTGCATTCTTAGTACGGATTAGAAAGGCCAGGACATTTCGCAAGCAGCCACCTGAGACAGTTGCTAAATTAAACTGTATTATGCACAATGGCCACTGACGAGAAAATTGACTCTGCACCAGTTATGCAAATATCAGTAACGATATAACTGTCTTAAGAACAACAACTGAGACAGTTTCATTCAAGTTAAATTAATATTTAACTTCGAATAGTTGGAATGCTGTTGAATTTTGTAAGGAAATAATTGCTTTAAAGTTGGAGGCAAATTTTCTACAAGATTTCACAGAGTTCGTATTTTATGAGAATTCGTTTTACATATAAGTAGTTTTTTCATGCACAAAATTGATGTTTAATCAAATTGATTATTTAATAATTTTCACTTTTTCCATGGTCTTAATACGTTAAAACCCGTCAAATGGAATAAACAGTTCAATATTTAGTAGATATGTGAAAAATGTTTAAATCGAAAAGTTTAGTAGAGAGAGTACAATAACTACAAGTTTGTTGTTATTTTTCACTAACGCCCTTACTAATAAGGATTGTATAGATAGCGGATGCAGAGCGGATGTACAGTGCACCCGTGACTATCTGCCAAACTACGAGGATAAAGTTGTCAAAGACCTGAAAGAGCTGGAGGTGCCCGACTGGCCCCCCTGGCACAAAACATGAAGGAATGGCGCACTTTAATGTCGGAGTATTTAAATTTGACATCAAGAAGAAAGGGACAAAACACTGTGTAACTAATCACTTTGCTATACAACGTTTATCAGTAAGGAGGTTAGTATTCAATAAGTGATAAAAAAATGCTGATCTACTGACATCTTCGAGTTCAAATCCAAACATTCTGATATGCATACGTAAGTAGCTCCTAATTGAATTTCTTCACATTTTTTGCCGTCCACAGTCACAAACGGGCCTCAAATGACCACATGGTATTATCGGCAAGTCACCTTCTCTTCATTAAACCTAGCACGAAGACCCGCGATACCCAACACGGGTTAGAATTGAATACCATTCAGGTTTAATAGGCAGTAAACAGCGATCCACTTCTATATTATCTATATGAGGGCCTCGGATATAATTAATGTATATTGAGCGGTTATTACCTGTACATGTTTGATTGGGAGCACAAATAGTGCGCATCTATGTAAGTTAGTAATAAAGATAAAACGTGTTTTTTACAAAAAAAAATTTTTCTAAATTATTATTTTCTGCTTTTTAGTCAACGAGCTCAAACTAAAAATACATCATCTCCTATCATCGGAGTAGGTACTTACTTGATAAGACGAATCAAACAAGCCTAAACTCGATGGGGATGTATGGTTTTATCATCGAGTTCCTGTGGCTTTCTTCTGGCTTCATCATCAAATCAGCTCAATGACACCATAATAAGGCATTGTCATCCAGCTCGTACCTATGTTAAAATCTCATCGAGAAGCTAAGTATAAAATCGTTTGCAAAATTTCGGACAAACAAAGAAACAGATAAACGAGAAAGCAACCTTAATTAAAACGTGTAAAAAAGTGATTGTTTAGATAAATCAAAATTCATTTTTAGACGTAAGTACTGAAAATAATATTTTTTGGCTAGGTAATCTTATCTCTTCTTACACCAATTAACTTTTATATTATTTTCAGACAGACCGACAACTAATTATCTTTTAAATAAAACAATCTACGAATGCCTAACTTAAAACCAATGTGAAAAAAAAAATTAACGAATCATTTTTTAAATTTAAATCATCATAATAATTCTGTCATTTGTTAAGTTTTGTTTTATTATTATGAAAACTACTTTCACTGAAAACATAAAAAAATAGATACTTGAAAGACTCCTTTCACTACAACTCTATATAAATTCCCATCATTAAACAGAGCAGGGCGAAACGCTTCTAGGTTGTTAACCTGTCCCACACCGCTACATCTGATACTCGATACAGTGCCTCTATCTCTTTATCTGCTACCTAATGCCTCCGATATTATAATGAGAGAATTCACGCCATTGCTGAAATATCAAGTTACGTAACGCCTCCTCTTTGTGACGAGTATCAAATGATGGTGACAAAAGATATCGCAACAAAGGATTTGAGGAAAATGTATTTATTTAAATATTCCGCTTTGTTTGTGACTTTAACTGGGTTTGGTTTAGCTTTAAGTAATTGTTTTAGTCTGAAGTGTCTATTTGATTATTTAAATATTAAAGCTAAGTTTGAGTTTGGTTGTGTTGGCAAGGCGAAATAATAAAGTAAAACTTATAAAGAACTAAATAAAAAAAGTGTACAGCTTTGTACCTATACTTAAAATCGCAGTATGTTGACTAATATGTATTTAACCCGTAGCCAATATTGTTTTAAACAATCAAGATTTTACCCAACAGTCACAAAACAATAAGGCGTGCAATTTACTTTTATTCTTTACCTTTATTAACCTTTTTATTCTTTATAAATTATGAAATTTATTGTGTATGGCTTAGCTAAGACCCACTCAATATGATAATGTATTTAAACTTGAAAGTGTGAGTAATCCTAGGTGTAATTAAGCCTAGAATAAGGAAAACCTTCTCATCAGCGTGGGTTAAGCAAAAGTAGATTCAGTTCCTTCATTTAAGAGTCCGTACACATTTTGCCGCTGACTGCCGCTCTCTCGCTCGCACATTTAATTGTTATTCAAGATTTCTTAAATCTGAGTGCGTAATTGAAAAAAAATTGTTTAAAAAACAAAAAAACCGACTTCAAAAAACCTGCCTCTCTTCTTGCTTTTTAGAGGCAGGTTTTTTGAAGTCGGTTTTTTTGTTGTTTAAACAATTTTTTTATTTTTTTATTTTTAGTGTAAGTACCTTCTGTATTAGGTAGTGTAGGTATATTATTTAGGTAGAAAAATCGGCTCAGCCAAACGTGAGATAATCGCAGAGAAACATACATACATACAAACTGAATACCTCCTTTTTTTGAAGTCGGTTAAAAAGACTACACAAAGGTATCCCTTCCCCAAAAAAAATCAAAAAAATCATCTAATTCGGTTCATAAATAACAAAATTGTCAAGTTAGTTGATTTAATATCATAGTATTTTCAGGATTACTTGTAAACTACTGAACCGATTTGAAAAAAAAAAATGGGACCATCTCGCAAGAAAAGTCAATCGAACAAAAAAAGAATCATCTAACAACGATAAAAAAAAAAAAAAAAAAAAAAAAAACATACAATCGAATTGAGAACCTCCTCCTTTTGCTGAAATCGGTTAAAAATATGCCTTGGTCACTTTTCGCAATATAAGATTACGGACATTTAATATATTTCAGTTATTTGTTGCTAAAGTACAAAATTTCTAACAGTGATTTGAATTGGAAAAAACTATAACTTTTTGTACTTCAGCAACTCGTAACTGAAATATATGTTGAAATGTCCGTAATCTTATATTGCGAAAATTGGCTGAGACACATTTTTCAATTACGCAGTCAAATTTAAGAAATCTTGAGAAAAAATTAAAAGTGCGAGCTAGAGAGCGGCAGTCAGCGGCAAAATGTGTACGGACTCTTAAATAAAAACGACAAATTAAAATACCTTGATCAAGCCACTTTGATAAATTTACGATTGTGGTTATAAACTTACATTCTGTGCAACTTTCATAGTGGTTGAATCACTCTATGTAGAAAAATCGTAGGCACGGATAAACCAAATAGATTATGACTCAAGTATTTTATAAGTCTTATTGAGAATCAGGGAATGGTGTCTCTGAGTAATAAAGAAATGTTAGGTAGATAAATCTGAATGAGATCAGTATTGATAATTTTTAAGTAACAAATAACTTTGATCTTTCGAGTAATATATAAACGTTAGCTTTGATGAAAATAACGTGGAAAGAACGTTGTAAAAAATGAAATCCACAGTATGGGCACAAAATACATATAGTACCAACTGTATTGGTCTCATTTATTTATCTGTATAGTAATTGTGCAATTTGTATAATTTATTTCTCTGTATAGTAAGCTCAAGTTGCAATATATACCTATTTCCTAAGATCCGTTTATAATGAAAAAAGATACTTTGTATTTTACCTCTAAAGTATCGTCCTAAGATTGTATAACGTATATTGGATGATAAGAATTAAAGTGTTACTTTTGATAAAAGTAATCACCATCAGAAAATTTTATGTACTATACATATTTTTCTGAACATTGGGTACATGAGGCATTTAAAACCCAACAATTCAATAAACACAAGTCAACCGTGGGATAGCGTAATGCTATTGAAAGCTCAACCACTGTTTAGGAGTTACTTCGATAAATCATTGCAAATATTGCAAGTTTACTACGACGGAAGCAAATAAAGCGTACAAAGCTTTTAAGTTTTAATTAAAGGGAAGGTAATTAGACACGCTCCATGAAAATCTTAATTAATCCATACATTAATTCTTTAATACACTGCCATTGTTCTCTTGCAGCAAAAATTGGAAAGAATAGGATGGAATTGCTTTGACTAATCTTAAAGTCCATTTTTTGGAAGCTTTCATTTTAATACGTTTAGTCTTTATTTAACTAACGATTTTATAGTTAATTTCATATTGAATAATGTACTCATCGATACTGACTTTTCAGACCAATTTTTTAAGCAGTTTTCTTATAAAATTTTCATGCCAATAATTAAACTTATAAGTGCTGCTGAAATGTATATTATTCTGAAACGTAGATTTTAATTAATAAATCGATAGATTTGTTGATCTTTGGCTTACACTTTATTGACAATAAATCATTAATTTATCTTTTAAAAGTTGTGAAAATTACCCCTTTCAACATTTTATAAGCATTTAAACAGAATTTGAATAACATTATAAAAGAAAATATTATACGCTCAGAACATTAATGAAAATACTAATATTTTTTAGACACGGTAAAAACTATTTTAATCTGAGTCAAGTATTCGTCAATTTGGGTTCACCATATTCTTTCGTTCTCAGATTCAAGTAAAATACAGTGGAACGGGCGAGATACGGTCTAAAGGGCCTGTTATTGAATTTCACTTTGTACTTACTTCGGCTATTTTCGAACATTTACGCAAAATATTAGCGGGCCTTATTAGTGTGACTCCCTTCGGACTTACTTAATTAATCCTTTACAATAAGAGGTTTACTTTTTAAACCTTTTAAAAAGTGTTTTTAAAAGTCTTTTCAAAAGTCTTTCTTATATTACAGAGAAAAGACAGTCAACCTTCTAGCTTTATGATCTAGGTTTCTATTACTTATTTGCCAAATTTAAATTCAGTGATTTGAATGTCTACTATGTCACTAGTGACTTGGTAGCTCAGTGGTCAGAGCATTGGACTGGATATCCTAAGGTCGCGGGTTCGATTCCCGTCCGAGAATTGATCTGGTGCGAGTCGTATTTTTTCTAGTATTTCATTTAGTATTGTCTTTTCAAAAGTCTTTCTTATATTACAGAGAAAAGACAGTCAACCTTCTAGCTTTATGATCTAGGTTTCTATTACTTATTTGCCAAATTTTAAATTCAGTGATTTGAATCTGAATCACACAAGAGAGAGCGGACTTGAATTAGGAAATAGATTAAAATAGTGATAAATGAGGTATTTTATAAAACATCCTAAGTAATTTTTAATTTCTTACTAATAAAGATTGTATAGCAGATGTACAGTTACACACACAGTGTTTTGTCACTTTCTTTTCAATGTCAAACTCAAATAGTTTGACAGAGAGTAACCAATGTGTAGTTATAAATCTACTATACATTCTTTATTAGTAAGGGGGTTAGTCTTCCTTAGAACATCTTAATTTATAAATTAGCATTGTGAAATGCAGAAAAATCGAATACTATTTTCATACTTTTTAATAATTGACTTCAGCATGATAACTGAAGAGCCTATATATATTCCAATAAGAGTTCCAAGCCGATTTAGAAAACACGTTGACTTCATTTTGACCGCCTTATTGTTACTTAATCTTAAAGGTCATTAAACATACTTTTCTTCTAAACAGGCTTCTGTGTAGTTTCAAAAGCCCCACCCACAACACTCCAAATAAGCCCATAACTAAAAATTGGTCCGAATCGATTTTTATCAGGACACATCATGTTGTGACAACCAATTACTCACAGGGTTAGACGTACCAAAACTACATTAGTATCAATCAACGTCGTATTAATTACATCAGATACGCCTACGTACGTCCGAAATGGTGTACTCGGACAATTTAGGATGTGTCCGTACAGAACGAGATTAGGCTGTGTCTTATCACTCGATCTAACGCAGACCAAGATACATCACAGCTGTTTAGAATCTGGAGCGTTTCTACAAATGAGGAAATCCGGATAATTAATGCTATTAAAGAACCGGCGCCGTTTGGACAGAGGATAGTATAAATAACTTTTCTTATAGTCTTATCGATAAACTGCTTGTCGGTTTTGGAACGAAATTCCTCACTTTATATGGTCTGATTGACACATCCGATATATATTCTGCAAGCTGTTTGTATTAAAGCTAGGTCATTTAGGACACCAAAGAAGGAAGTGAAAGATTATAGCTTATTGGATCTGCCATTAGAAGAAAGCTGTAATAAAAAAAAATACATATCCATATTTTGTCTACTCTATTGCATTGGATGTACCGGTAAAGATAAATGTGTGTTATAAATGAATAAAAAATAAAAAAATCTTCTCACTTTTATGGAAATCAGAAATAATAACGACATAAAGATATTCAGACTCATAACAACAATGAAAAAAAAGTTTTCAATTTTGACGACTGAAGTAATTTATTGGTCTACAAAATCTTTAAAACGTTGAATTAAATTATTATATTCTTAACCTTTTTCTTTCTTCTTTCAAACTTTGATCAAAGTCAAAGCCTTCACAACTAGCACTTTCAAAATTTCCTTATGAAAATAAATCCATCCTCTGAGTTCCCAAACCATTGTAGCAGAACTAATATTATTGGAAAACTAACCGATCGGAAATTGTTTGTGTATCAAAGAGTCAAAAACCTTTGGAGAGAACCTTCCCTTAATGCTTTGAATAATCTAATATCTTGTTATTTTGTATGTTAAATTATTCCTCATTAATTATTTGTGCTTCAAAAAATAAGATACTCTTTTCTAATCTTTAGGAAAATATTACAAATATTTTTTAACTTCGCAGGTTTTACTGTTCTATCTCATGCTTACATATTACGTAAAAGCGAATCTGTTAAAGCTACAGAAATAACAGGCATCTTTATTTTGTTCTTCTAAGGCCAACATCGCTTTACGTTATGTGTTGGTAAATTGGTTATTAAAAATGTAAAGAAAATATGTAGAAGCCTAACCATTTCTCATCTCAATCAGTAATTTAGTGAAATTTTAATATTTCATCGCTCCTTTTTGTTACATTTACAAGAAAAGATGGTGAGTGGGTATTATTTTCAAGAATGCCTAGCGTGATGTAACTTTTTTTTTGCTAAGCGGGGTAGTGCTTGGCCTTCCTCTCACTTGATGTTAAGAGGATTGTCAACCACGTGGTCTCCATACAAACGGCGATAACGTTTCCCACCCTCTAAACCTTAACCTACAGTAATTTATTTTTGGTATTTTTTTGAAATGCCTAAATACTAGGGCTGTAAGTTTTGATTTTTTAAATATCTATAAAAGATTTCGAATTATTTGCATTTTAGTGATTTCATACAAAACACAGAAGTGCCAATATTTTCAAATCTATAATGAATATTTTTAAAATCAAAACGTACAGCCCTAGTTTTTAGGCATTTCAAAAACATACCAAAGATTCATTGCTGTAGGTTAAGGTTTACAGGGTGGGAAACGTTATCGCCGTTTGTATGGAGACCACGTAGTTGACAATTCTCTTAAGTGACGATAAAGCCGAAGATGGAAGCGCACTACAACCGGAATCCTCATAACTGAGGAATTGGCTATCCTACCTCTAACTGCCGGAACACAACAATTTTCAAATTGTTGTTATGGCGTCAGAGGTAAGATTGTGGTAGCTAACCAGGCGGACTTGAAATAAGCTCTACCACCAACCAAACCGAGTACAAATTGTACCCCTCCTGGGAATCGAACCCGGGACCCCTGCGTCTTACACGTGTGGGTGAACCACTAGACCACAGAGGCGGTTAAAACTAGAAATTGTTCAAAATTATTGAAATGTTGATATGCGTAATCATGCTACGAGTTATATGCACATTTATATATTTACCCGCTTACTAATAAAAATTGTATAGCAGATGCATACTTACACAATGGTTACTCTCTGTCAAACCATTTGAGTTTGGCATTAAAAAGAAAGTGACAAAACACTGTGTAACTATACATCTGCAATACAATCTATATTAGTAAGGGGGTTAGTCTAGAGGTTATCATAACGAATGTCAACTCTTACACTTCGCTTCGTGGTACGCACCGTGTGGTACGATACCTACTGTGCGTAATATTTTCATAATTTTAGCGAAATAGCTTTACTCATGCAAAATTTTGAATTGTTTGTTTACTATTGTCAGTAAAGAGGACATACACGATTGATAAATGTAGTTTCAATAGTAAGAGGTAAAAGTTAAAATTGGTACCAAGTAAAATTCAAAACAGAATTTATGCAACGATTCCTACGTATAGACGTAGCGACTTTCACTTTACAGGAAACAGCGACTGGTGTCATAAGTGCTTATTTTACTGCACTATCCACTCAGGATAAGCTGGCCGTAAGCTTTTGCCACCCATGCTGTAGAAAAAAACAAGTGACAATATTATATTGACCTAAAGCTTAATCATAATAAACCTCATAAACTGCATCATCTTATGAACACTTGAAAGCCTCATACGACCACCTTAAAAAATAACAAGGGACGACAATCGGCTTTCGCTCATCGAGTTCTGTACAAACATTGTTGGGCGTTGTATGCGCTTTGAACATCATAGTCGTAAGCATAAGTAAATCCGTCAGAGTCAAGAAATAAAAATAAAAGTGTGACAGATGTCGAACTTATTTCATGCTTTAAACCCATTTAGAACTAAAACTTGCACAACCACCACAAATGGTACAGTAACTTTTTACGTTGTGCAAGTTTTAGTTCTAAATGGGTTTAAAGCATGAAATAAGTTTGACATCTGTCACACGTTAAGTCTAAATAGGTACTTAATAAGGGAACGTTCGGTCTAAATGAGCAGTAAGTTGACAGATGTGGCACCAGATTACAGCTACCATTAAAGTATGACGGCCTTACCACAAAAGATTTTAAAACACTGTTTAGTAAAACACTGTTTAAATGTGATGCCGTCTCTTTCAGACAATATTGTCAAAAAGGTGATATCATCAGATTTAAACAGTGTTTTAGCTAAACACTTGTTAAACAGTGTTTTGTTGTAATGCCGTAATTGTATCGTCTCTGTACCTACTTACTTTTTATTAATATGTACTCGTAGTTTTATCGACGCAGTCACAAAATTATTAGTTACGCTTATTGTACTTTTATAAGTGCACCAGACTTGCCACACTCAGTATTTTAAATAGGTAACCAATCAATAAATATTTTTGATATTAACAAAACTATGGCTCTGACCTATAATCTTAGTCTTTAGATACCGGACCAGTGTAAATATTGAAGAAAAACCAATAACTTCTGATGTTCTTCGCGCTATCTCCTATAGAGCTGTTTGATTTAAGATTACGGGTGCCGTCAAAACGGATTTGATTTTGTTTGTATGGGATCTGCTCAAAGAAAACACGATCGAGTTATTATCTTCTAATGCTATCAATATTTAACTGACTCTGAAGTCTTGAACCTTCTTGTGGTGGCCACAAATAACATTTGTTTGTTTGGTACTTACGAGTATGATCATTGATCATCCTATCAATTTTCGTAGATTTATGACCAAATTGTTTAGTGTACACTAATAACCTAGTTATTAATTTATGATCAATTTCTATTGGTTAAGGTTTTCAAATAAGGGCGTTCCCACCCTTCGATCTTATCATTACTAAAAATACAAGAATGCTCTAATTACTTAAAATGTAATGATGACGTAATTAAATAGATGACCCACCAATTCTTATCGGGCCTGTGTTGAGGTTTATGTCCCATTCTCGTTAGCCATCTATAAAAAAGTTTGATCTTTATTATAGCACAGATCCTGTGCTGTGCCCCAATATTAGGAAGGAACATGATGATGATCTTAGAATAATAACACCTAGAACGATAGTTCTCTACAAAGCGCACTGTCAAAAGTGAGGCAACTAAAACAACCAAAAATGGCCCCGTTTTAAGATTTTTATTCTCCATTATTACCTAATCATACCGAATAAGTACAAAACGGTTTGAATTTTCCTACATTTATTAGATTGGTTACTATATTATTGGATTTTAGTTACGATTAGGTAACGTATGAAGGATATAAATCTGAAAACTTAGCCATTCTGGCTTAGTATTTGTGGCGTCACTTTGCATTCGAGGACACGGCTTCTAATGATGATAAAGTAAATAGGTATACGATACGAGTAATGTGATGGTGAAAACTAGACATAATAATGATAATAGTAATAGAACATTTATTTAGGACAACAAAGATCCACATTGAGTTAGTAAAAAAATGAAAAGTTTTTATTTCATATTAAATAAGTTTTTACCCGGATTTAAGTAGGAAAAGTCATGAATTGTTTATATTTTTGAAAAATCAATACTATGTCATCGGATCAGGCGGATACTTTCGAATGCATGACAAGACTACTGAGTCATCGTCATGATCAATTAATCGATTGAAAACGATGCTACTGGCAATATTAATTAATGCTACTTACTTGTATAATGACTGCTCTAGTTACTAGTGGGTACTATCATTGACGAATATTTCGTAACAACGAAGATAGGATGTCAGAACTTAAGATCTATCTAGAGTGATTCAACATGAAGATAAATGTAATGTTACGTAAGGACTGGTTTTCTCTCATCTGATTTTCAGAGACAAAGTTAAAAATAGAAGAAAAATTCAACTGGAATCTTTGATCACAAAATATCAGGCTTTTGCGCCTCATTTTTAACACTGTTGATTGGGGTTCTGTAACCATCAAGTTAGTGAATGAGGTATACTAACTTTATGGTAAAAACTTAGACGGAATACGAACTTATCCATTACCAACTAGAAATCGAGTTCAAACTATCCAACTGGGTATTGAAGTTGAAGCAATTATGTATTCTGTGGTTGAAGGCCAAACTATTAAGCTGTAAAGCTTAACTAAACATTACCAATTTACGCATCATTAAATATTTAAATAACTTTAAACGTTGTCAAGCGACACACTTTTGTTTCCCTTAATTGGCAGCAACGTTCACACGTAACATTTCTGACAGAAAACTATTGGTTGCACTTAAATGAGTGACACCGACAATTTTCGTTGCGTAAACTGGGTCTGGCCTTAGGCGGGCCTTCATTAGTTGGCAATTACTTCCTTCAAAACGTACAATGATTACAGAGGGACCCCGCCGGGGGCTTCACAGATGCCTCTTTGTTCATTCAACGGGAATTTTCGGAATCCAAAATTCGAAGCCGTTACAACTACAATAAGACAGACGGTCAACGTATCGCTTTTGATCTGGAAAATTATTTTAATTGTTACCAGTTTAACTCATCAACGCCCGGAAAACGAGACACAATAGATTTTCTATTATTGTCCGGTCGCCGGAGACCGCCCGGGCGTTGATAAATAGTAGTTTTCCATCACGATGCAAAAGTGTTATTGATAGTTAAATTGTACATAAAATTGTGATTATCACGCTTTCTAATGAAGTTCTAAGAAACTTACTAAGACCACAGATAATACATATAATACTATCTAAGACAAAATATATTATTATGGAAATCGAATAATTTTCTTGCAATGATATTTATAGAGATATAATCATACAAGTAGGTATAGAAATGCTTTCAAATTGCTTACGTTATAAAAATCCTAATAGTATTGCGACTTAATAGTAAGGTTCCGTGTATTAAGCAAATAAAATTGTAGATATAAATTACGCCACAAAAATACAGAAGGCGAATTTGTAACTATTGAATGTAATTGAAATCAATATAATTAATAGACATGCTATGACCTAAGTAATTAATGTTACACGACTGACAAAAGCAAACGAAGTAGCTGATACAAAAGATGTGAGCACGATTCAAATATTCTCATCGAATATTGCTGAAACAATACATAATTAATCTCTAAAAGACAAACATAATGATATAAAGCTTCATCTGCGAAGATTAAGTGATGAAAGACGTGCAAAAAATAGCGCGTAATAATAGAAACGCGAAGAACGTTAACTAGCTTCATCCTGTGTATTTTGCTACATATTTAAAATTCAAGTAGGTATCTGATAGAGTTACTATTCCACAGACCAAATTTCAGTGCCTTATCACTGAATTTAAACAATGCAATGCTTATGTCGCGTAAAAACAAATTGATTTTTGTATCATCATATCAGCCGCACGACACTCACTGCTGGGTACAGGCCTCCCCCAAGGATCTCCACGACGATCGGTCCTGCGCTGCCCGCATCCAGCGGCTTTCCGCGACCTTCAGCAGATCGTCGGTCCACCTTGTCGGGAACCTACCCACGGAGCGTCGTACGGTGCGAGGTCGCCATTCCAGAAACTTTCCACCCCAATGGCCATCGGATCTTCTCGCTATGTGTCCAGCCCACTGCCACTTCAGCTGAGCAATCCTTCAAGCGATGTCGGTTACTTTAGTTCTCTTACGGATCTCCTAATTTCTGATTCGATCACGCAGGGAAACGCCGAGCATGGCTCTCTCCATTGCACTTTGAGCTTCCTTATGATTCTTGTATACTAAATTGTTTTATTTCGGTTCATTAAAACTCAAAATTTTTCATACTGGCTGCTTAGTTTGGGACGGTGTGAGTTGTCTGGAACTATTATTATTAATACTATCAACAAGCAGAAGCGATATTACTCTTCTCTACTACAACTGACGTCTTACCGGTTGCTTTATGTTGGTTTTACACAGGTGACTAAAGCTGCACGACTGTTGCAGCACGGCGAAAATCAACTGTGTAAATGACAATTCTGCCTAGGCCGCAGGTGACAAACTTATCTGAAACTCAATCGCGGCAATTCTGAACGATAAAACAAAAAACGTTACGTTGTCATTTAGGTTATATTTACCTAAAAATCTTTAGGTTAGTTTTATAATTATCACTTATATTGTCCCAGATTGTAATCCTAGACTCCTAAGGTAGAGTATTCAACAATTTTAACAAAACTAAAGCGAGTATTTTTCTGTAAACGAAACTAAAACGGTAACGATTTAGCTTTGGTTTTATCGTTGAAAATTAGCGCGATTAGGTCCCTGATCCGGTGGCCAAAACTGGAACTAAGTGTTATTATAATATTTTTACCTAAGTTACGCCGTCTAACTACTACATAGACGACAGCAACGCCATCACCGATGTGTCTCATGGGATTCAATTTTATAAGCGATTTGCTTGGTGACTAAAACCAACCGTCACAGGTAACCAAAATCGACCTCCTGGTTTGTAATCCTGCTTATACAGAGTAATTTTTGGAACAGAAAACACAGTGTAATACACAGTACTTGCGGCAGTTTGCAAGAATACTAATCGCAGCGTTTTCTCCCACGCAGGTGATTATGTTCTATCACTCTGCTTTTCTTTAACAGCCGCTTTACCAGTTGCTTTACACATTTTTCGTGATCTTTTATGTAAGCTCCAAGTTCTTTGTTACTCGAATCAATTCGTAATTATTGTTCAGAATGACGTCTGAACAAAGCAACTGACAATTTTGTCATCACGCAATGAGTGTCTGCCTTTGATATAATGAATAGGTAGAATGTTGCATAAAGTTACATACGATTTTATAATAATAGATGTATTAAATTAATTGATACGCTTAAGGCAATATGAGTAACCTTGGTTACAAAATAGAAAGATGGTAAGTACTGACTATAGATGTGATTATTTATAATTAGACAAATAGTTGTTAGCTTTTCAATTATAAATGCATATTTTAGTGTAAAGTTAAAGAAGCGAGCTTTGTCAGTTGTTTTATTTGTATAAATATTGCTTTTTCGACAATTTATTTTATAAAAATGAATCCAGATCTTACTCAAAACTTATGGAAGTCCCGTTATCTGTCTTAGGCTTTCAACCTGACGCGTTTTATTTTTCTTTAACTTATGCCTTTTTAGTGCAATTCATTGGACTGAAAATATAATTGAGTGCAAAAAATTATAGCTAATAAAACAGTAGCCACAGACATTAATGGAGTTATTGAGGATACTATAAAATTTATTAGCCAATAATTGAGGATCCGAGACCATAAATAACCTTTGATTAATTTAATTGATAATATTTCAGAAACATGGATTAGAAATTGATTTAGCTAATTGACGGGTGTTTTTATGGAGAATACCAGAATTTTATGGCTTTTGGAGGCTTGCACCGTTTCCTCTAGACGGAACTAAAGTGGTATTAAAATGTATAATTATAAGTTTTCAATACCGTAAATTATTTATCGACTCAGTACCTTGCGTTTTTGTTGACTTTACAATAAGTTTTTCAATTAATAAAATTATAAGCTTTTGCTGAGTGCAAGTCAAACTAATGAAATGACGTAAGTGCGATGCATAAAGTTTACAATTTTACTTTTTTGTTGATCCTATTTTTTAATTTATGGGATTGCTGGTTGCGTCGCAACATCATATCCACTGTATATTAAAGCCATGCAAACTTGCAATAGTAAAATAATACCCCAGCATCAGAGTAGCGGTACCATCACACTGAAAGTTAAAAATTTAAACAACAGGCTCTATTTTAACTCATAATTCCGGGACTATTTCAAAACCGTGGTCATAATATGGTCATATAAACAAATCGGCCGCGTTATCTGTGGTCTTTATGTTCACCGCCGGAACCTGTTCCTTGGACGAAATCAACAATGGCCGCGGGCAGCACACCTCTTTATTACCATTTGTGTAGGGTACGAGATGAAAGATAAAAGCGACTTTCATATACCTACAGTTTCTGTTCGCGTAAAGTTAACAAAAAAGTAAGATTCGAATTGCTGCCCGCTTCAACGGACACCCTTGGCCCGAGTGCCTTGGCGGCCCTACGGCCCGGCCACAGCTCGCCGCGGCGGGCGGCGCAGCAAGCGAATTCAGTAATCACTGCGCGGTCGTGACAACGAGCTGAGAGGCCGTCATCGAGATGGCGCGCAGTGATTATTGAATTCGCTTGCCGCGCCGCCGCCCGCCGCGGCTGGTTATAGCCGGGCCGTAACGCTTGACATAATTAAATTAATCAAATTTTATTTATGATCTTGGATCCTAAATTATTGGCTAATAAATTTTATAGTATCCTCAATAACTCGATTAATGTCTGTGGCTACTGTTTTATGAGCTTTAATTTTTTGCATTCAATTATATTTTCAATCCAATGAATTGCACTAAAAAGGCATAAGTTAAAGAAAAATAAAACGCGTCAGGTTGAAAACCTCGGCTGATTTTTTAATGCCTAGATAAAGCTTTATTGCCGTTTGATAGCGTATTATACTGCCAAATTGAAAATGCTTGTCATTCGTTGGTGTCACAT
Organism: Agriphila straminella; assembly: GCA_950108535.1. Classification (NCBI taxonomy): domain Eukaryota; kingdom Metazoa; phylum Arthropoda; class Insecta; order Lepidoptera; family Crambidae; genus Agriphila; species Agriphila straminella. The sequence continues at coordinate 13,042,203 of OX467312.1, forward strand.
TTTTAAATGACTTTTATTAGATTTGGTTAATATTTAAACTGACTGATATCTGTTATCTGAGGATTGAAAAATCAGCCCTAACAGATAACGGGACTTCCATAAGTTATGAGTAAGATCTGGATTCATTTTTATAAAAAAAAATTACGAAAAGCAATATTTCAAAAACCTACCTCTAAAAAGCAAGACATAACTTGACTTGCGTGCGTCGTACTTAAGAGTCATACAGATTGCGATAGTTAAGTTATTTACTAAATCCTCTAATCCCACAAAATAGTTACAAACAAATGCACAGAATTTCACAGTACCAAGCCATCGGTATCCATTCTCTTTATACTTAAACCACGCATTGTACTAGTCAGAACTATTTGGTTGTTCTTTTATGTCCTCACAAAATGTCTTAAGCATCGGTATCATAACGGCTCAAGAATGTTCGTGGGACAAACTTGAAGTGACACTACACAGGTCGGGTTCAATTCTAGTGGGAAAATTAGTGCATAGGTCAAACCTACACAACTCATTGAAACCCGAAGAAAACGAAATGTGTAAAATTCACACTACCTAATGTAAGACAGGTAGACAAAAAATTAAAAAATCCGCCTGCTAAAAAAGACAAGTCAACTGAAAAGATGGAAACAAGATTAAATAAATGTTAAAGGCAACATGTCATAATAACATGCAGTCGGAGGCATATAATTTAAATCTTTTATAATGTCACTTTCTTTATGCATGCCTCCGACTGCATGTTATTATGACATGTTGCCTTTAACATTTATTTAATCTTGTTTCCATCTTTTCAGTTAACTTGTCTTTTTTAGCAGGCGGATTTTTTAATTTTTTTAATTTATTTTATTATTTATCTCTTTTTAGTTATTATAATATTACGGTCATGATGTACCTTTTTGAAATCCTTATATTATGCCCTTTAATATGACACCCTATTGCAGTATTAAAAAAAAAAAAAAAATTTTCACTACGTATAATAGCACCGTACAACCGCCATGTTGGTTTTTTTATAACGCCACCTTCTTAAAAACACTTGGGCTGACAAGACAAATCTAACGATATCTTAATCATAGAAATCCGTTCAGCCGTTTGAAAGATATGAGGTAATAAAGAATATTACATACAAACATACATACATACATACATACAAACATACTTACAAGATACGCGCGAAACACATAACCCTTTCTTTGCAGTCGGGTAAAAATATAGCCAATTCAAAAGCACTTAATTTCTAAGTTTATTTTTTAAAATATTTTTTCAATTTTAATTTCATACCACTACGCCAGAGTTCGATTCTTAGTTGTTTAAAAAAATACGCGAATTTTCAATACAAGTTCTCGAGCAACTTATGAATCAGATCAAAGTTGTTGTTGTTGTTTAAAATTTATTTATAATTGCCTAACCCATCTTTTATTAGAATACTCATTTATTATACAACTTTATTCTACATCTCCTGCTGTTCTATGAGAATCGGTGTCTATTTCCGTTCCATATAAACATGAACAAATAAACTCTTAGTTTTACAATGTTAGAGGTCATGTTTAACACCCACTCGGTATTTTATCGATACTGTAAGTGGAATATCGAATATCTCAATAAACATTTTGATGCGTTGTTGTTACAAAAACAAACCAAGGTCAAGATCAATTGGATGAGATTTATTCAGCCTTCTGGAACATGTTTTTAGATAGCTTTTTTCTCATCTATTGCTTTGATGGAAACTCATTTAAATTAAATAGACGCTGCTGAATAATATTTGTGAACTAAAATGAATCTTGAAGCGTTTGTTCTACAATAAAATAAATTAAAATTCGATAACATCACAAAGTGTTGCTCTGGCCCTGTGAAAGAATCTAAATACTTATGTTATGGAAATCGGAAGCAACAATGATATGACGGTAAGTATCACAAAATTTATACTGTGAATGTTGTTTTTATCCAGCCAAAGATCAACCTCGGAGATCACGACACCATCAAAACTGGTGTGCCAGTCCCGCACATTTGCGGGGGTACACTGGTGCCCACTGGGGTGTGAACTGACACGTTGGGGGCGAGAGTTTTAGGTGTTTATTTTTTTACTTCTTTGGAACGCTCTATAAAAGCTTTTTCTCTAGTCTTCATAGAATATTTTTGTTCCGATAAATCCAGTCAATGTCCTAGTTGATGTGGAACTTTGAAGACTTTGATATGAGATCTTAATAATATGGTTGACTTATATTATTCTATGAGACTATCATCTCGGCTCTACGTATGATTTTAGTTATCATCATTAGGTATGTATATTTTAACTACTTACTTCAAAATACTAAAAGAAAAAAGTGCATAGGCAGATCATGAATATTACTTACCTTGTCAATTAGAAATTCAAATCGAACGAAACGTAGGCTTTCTTACTACGGCATACTAATAGTATTGCGACTTAATAGTAAGGTTCCGTGTATTAAGCAAATAAAATTGTAGATATAAATTACGCCACAAAAATACAGAAGGCGAATTTGTAACTATTGAATGTAATTGAAATCAATATAATTAATAGACATGCTATGACCTAAGTAATTAATGTTACACGACTGACAAAAGCAAACGAAGTAGCTGATACAAAAGATGTGAGCACGATTCAAATATTCTCATCGAATATTGCTGAAACAATACATAATTAATCTCTAAAAGACAAACATAATGATATAAAGCTTCATCTGCGAAGATTAAGTGATGAAAGACGTGCAAAAAATAGCGCGTAATAATAGAAACGCGAAGAACGTTAACTAGCTTCATCCTGTGTATTTTGCTACATATTTAAAATTCAAGTAGGTATCTGATAGAGTTACTATTCCACAGACCAAATTTCAGTGCCTTATCACTGAATTTAAACAATGCAATGCTTATGTCGCGTAAAAACAAATTGATTTTTGTATCATCATATCAGCCGCACGACACTCACTGCTGGGTACAGGCCTCCCCCAAGGATCTCCACGACGATCGGTCCTGCGCTGCCCGCATCCAGCGGCTTTCCGCGACCTTCAGCAGATCGTCGGTCCACCTTGTCGGGAACCTACCCACGGAGCGTCGTACGGTGCGAGGTCGCCATTCCAGAAACTTTCCACCCCAATGGCCATCGGATCTTCTCGCTATGTGTCCAGCCCACTGCCACTTCAGCTGAGCAATCCTTCAAGCGATGTCGGTTACTTTAGTTCTCTTACGGATCTCCTAATTTCTGATTCGATCACGCAGGGAAACGCCGAGCATGGCTCTCTCCATTGCACTTTGAGCTTCCTTATGATTCTTGTATACTAAATTGTTTTATTTCGGTTCATTAAAACTCAAAATTTTTCATACTGGCTGCTTAGTTTGGGACGGTGTGAGTTGTCTGGAACTATTATTATTAATACTATCAACAAGCAGAAGCGATATTACTCTTCTCTACTACAACTGACGTCTTACCGGTTGCTTTATGTTGGTTTTACACAGGTGACTAAAGCTGCACGACTGTTGCAGCACGGCGAAAATCAACTGTGTAAATGACAATTCTGCCTAGGCCGCAGGTGACAAACTTATCTGAAACTCAATCGCGGCAATTCTGAACGATAAAACAAAAAACGTTACGTTGTCATTTAGGTTATATTTACCTAAAAATCTTTAGGTTAGTTTTATAATTATCACTTATATTGTCCCAGATTGTAATCCTAGACTCCTAAGGTAGAGTATTCAACAATTTTAACAAAACTAAAGCGAGTATTTTTCTGTAAACGAAACTAAAACGGTAACGATTTAGCTTTGGTTTTATCGTTGAAAATTAGCGCGATTAGGTCCCTGATCCGGTGGCCAAAACTGGAACTAAGTGTTATTATAATATTTTTACCTAAGTTACGCCGTCTAACTACTACATAGACGACAGCAACGCCATCACCGATGTGTCTCATGGGATTCAATTTTATAAGCGATTTGCTTGGTGACTAAAACCAACCGTCACAGGTAACCAAAATCGACCTCCTGGTTTGTAATCCTGCTTATACAGAGTAATTTTTGGAACAGAAAACACAGTGTAATACACAGTACTTGCGGCAGTTTGCAAGAATACTAATCGCAGCGTTTTCTCCCACGCAGGTGATTATGTTCTATCACTCTGCTTTTCTTTAACAGCCGCTTTACCAGTTGCTTTACACATTTTTCGTGATCTTTTATGTAAGCTCCAAGTTCTTTGTTACTCGAATCAATTCGTAATTATTGTTCAGAATGACGTCTGAACAAAGCAACTGACAATTTTGTCATCACGCAATGAGTGTCTGCCTTTGATATAATGAATAGGTAGAATGTTGCATAAAGTTACATACGATTTTATAATAATAGATGTATTAAATTAATTGATACGCTTAAGGCAATATGAGTAACCTTGGTTACAAAATAGAAAGATGGTAAGTACTGACTATAGATGTGATTATTTATAATTAGACAAATAGTTGTTAGCTTTTCAATTATAAATGCATATTTTAGTGTAAAGTTAAAGAAGCGAGCTTTGTCAGTTGTTTTATTTGTATAAATATTGCTTTTTCGACAATTTATTTTATAAAAATGAATCCAGATCTTACTCAAAACTTATGGAAGTCCCGTTATCTGTCTTAGGCTTTCAACCTGACGCGTTTTATTTTTCTTTAACTTATGCCTTTTTAGTGCAATTCATTGGACTGAAAATATAATTGAGTGCAAAAAATTATAGCTAATAAAACAGTAGCCACAGACATTAATGGAGTTATTGAGGATACTATAAAATTTATTAGCCAATAATTGAGGATCCGAGACCATAAATAACCTTTGATTAATTTAATTGATAATATTTCAGAAACATGGATTAGAAATTGATTTAGCTAATTGACGGGTGTTTTTATGGAGAATACCAGAATTTTATGGCTTTTGGAGGCTTGCACCGTTTCCTCTAGACGGAACTAAAGTGGTATTAAAATGTATAATTATAAGTTTTCAATACCGTAAATTATTTATCGACTCAGTACCTTGCGTTTTTGTTGACTTTACAATAAGTTTTTCAATTAATAAAATTATAAGCTTTTGCTGAGTGCAAGTCAAACTAATGAAATGACGTAAGTGCGATGCATAAAGTTTACAATTTTACTTTTTTGTTGATCCTATTTTTTAATTTATGGGATTGCTGGTTGCGTCGCAACATCATATCCACTGTATATTAAAGCCATGCAAACTTGCAATAGTAAAATAATACCCCAGCATCAGAGTAGCGGTACCATCACACTGAAAGTTAAAAATTTAAACAACAGGCTCTATTTTAACTCATAATTCCGGGACTATTTCAAAACCGTGGTCATAATATGGTCATATAAACAAATCGGCCGCGTTATCTGTGGTCTTTATGTTCACCGCCGGAACCTGTTCCTTGGACGAAATCAACAATGGCCGCGGGCAGCACACCTCTTTATTACCATTTGTGTAGGGTACGAGATGAAAGATAAAAGCGACTTTCATATACCTACAGTTTCTGTTCGCGTAAAGTTAACAAAAAAGTAAGATTCGAATTGCTGCCCGCTTCAACGGACACCCTTGGCCCGAGTGCCTTGGCGGCCCTACGGCCCGGCCACAGCTCGCCGCGGCGGGCGGCGCAGCAAGCGAATTCAGTAATCACTGCGCGGTCGTGACAACGAGCTGAGAGGCCGTCATCGAGATGGCGCGCAGTGATTATTGAATTCGCTTGCCGCGCCGCCGCCCGCCGCGGCTGGTTATAGCCGGGCCGTAACGCTTGACATAATTAAATTAATCAAATTTTATTTATGATCTTGGATCCTAAATTATTGGCTAATAAATTTTATAGTATCCTCAATAACTCGATTAATGTCTGTGGCTACTGTTTTATGAGCTTTAATTTTTTGCATTCAATTATATTTTCAATCCAATGAATTGCACTAAAAAGGCATAAGTTAAAGAAAAATAAAACGCGTCAGGTTGAAAACCTCGGCTGATTTTTTAATGCCTAGATAAAGCTTTATTGCCGTTTGATAGCGTATTATACTGCCAAATTGAAAATGCTTGTCATTCGTTGGTGTCACATTTTTAAATGACTTTTATTAGATTTGGTTAATATTTAAACTGACTGATATCTGTTATCTGAGGATTGAAAAATCAGCCCTAACAGATAACGGGACTTCCATAAGTTATGAGTAAGATCTGGATTCATTTTTATAAAAAAAAATTACGAAAAGCAATATTTCAAAAACCTACCTCTAAAAAGCAAGACATAACTTGACTTGCGTGCGTCGTACTTAAGAGTCATACAGATTGCGATAGTTAAGTTATTTACTAAATCCTCTAATCCCACAAAATAGTTACAAACAAATGCACAGAATTTCACAGTACCAAGCCATCGGTATCCATTCTCTTTATACTTAAACCACGCATTGTACTAGTCAGAACTATTTGGTTGTTCTTTTATGTCCTCACAAAATGTCTTAAGCATCGGTATCATAACGGCTCAAGAATGTTCGTGGGACAAACTTGAAGTGACACTACACAGGTCGGGTTCAATTCTAGTGGGAAAATTAGTGCATAGGTCAAACCTACACAACTCATTGAAACCCGAAGAAAACGAAATGTGTAAAATTCACACTACCTAATGTAAGACAGGTAGACAAAAAATTAAAAAATCCGCCTGCTAAAAAAGACAAGTCAACTGAAAAGATGGAAACAAGATTAAATAAATGTTAAAGGCAACATGTCATAATAACATGCAGTCGGAGGCATATAATTTAAATCTTTTATAATGTCACTTTCTTTATGCATGCCTCCGACTGCATGTTATTATGACATGTTGCCTTTAACATTTATTTAATCTTGTTTCCATCTTTTCAGTTAACTTGTCTTTTTTAGCAGGCGGATTTTTTAATTTTTTTAATTTATTTTATTATTTATCTCTTTTTAGTTATTATAATATTACGGTCATGATGTACCTTTTTGAAATCCTTATATTATGCCCTTTAATATGACACCCTATTGCAGTATTAAAAAAAAAAAAAAAATTTTCACTACGTATAATAGCACCGTACAACCGCCATGTTGGTTTTTTTATAACGCCACCTTCTTAAAAACACTTGGGCTGACAAGACAAATCTAACGATATCTTAATCATAGAAATCCGTTCAGCCGTTTGAAAGATATGAGGTAATAAAGAATATTACATACAAACATACATACATACATACATACAAACATACTTACAAGATACGCGCGAAACACATAACCCTTTCTTTGCAGTCGGGTAAAAATATAGCCAATTCAAAAGCACTTAATTTCTAAGTTTATTTTTTAAAATATTTTTTCAATTTTAATTTCATACCACTACGCCAGAGTTCGATTCTTAGTTGTTTAAAAAAATACGCGAATTTTCAATACAAGTTCTCGAGCAACTTATGAATCAGATCAAAGTTGTTGTTGTTGTTTAAAATTTATTTATAATTGCCTAACCCATCTTTTATTAGAATACTCATTTATTATACAACTTTATTCTACATCTCCTGCTGTTCTATGAGAATCGGTGTCTATTTCCGTTCCATATAAACATGAACAAATAAACTCTTAGTTTTACAATGTTAGAGGTCATGTTTAACACCCACTCGGTATTTTATCGATACTGTAAGTGGAATATCGAATATCTCAATAAACATTTTGATGCGTTGTTGTTACAAAAACAAACCAAGGTCAAGATCAATTGGATGAGATTTATTCAGCCTTCTGGAACATGTTTTTAGATAGCTTTTTTCTCATCTATTGCTTTGATGGAAACTCATTTAAATTAAATAGACGCTGCTGAATAATATTTGTGAACTAAAATGAATCTTGAAGCGTTTGTTCTACAATAAAATAAATTAAAATTCGATAACATCACAAAGTGTTGCTCTGGCCCTGTGAAAGAATCTAAATACTTATGTTATGGAAATCGGAAGCAACAATGATATGACGGTAAGTATCACAAAATTTATACTGTGAATGTTGTTTTTATCCAGCCAAAGATCAACCTCGGAGATCACGACACCATCAAAACTGGTGTGCCAGTCCCGCACATTTGCGGGGGTACACTGGTGCCCACTGGGGTGTGAACTGACACGTTGGGGGCGAGAGTTTTAGGTGTTTATTTTTTTACTTCTTTGGAACGCTCTATAAAAGCTTTTTCTCTAGTCTTCATAGAATATTTTTGTTCCGATAAATCCAGTCAATGTCCTAGTTGATGTGGAACTTTGAAGACTTTGATATGAGATCTTAATAATATGGTTGACTTATATTATTCTATGAGACTATCATCTCGGCTCTACGTATGATTTTAGTTATCATCATTAGGTATGTATATTTTAACTACTTACTTCAAAATACTAAAAGAAAAAAGTGCATAGGCAGATCATGAATATTACTTACCTTGTCAATTAGAAATTCAAATCGAACGAAACGTAGGCTTTCTTACTACGGCATACTATGTGTGCAATCGAATCGAACACGATAGGTACCTTTGAACGTGTTCCATAATGTATGCAAATTAATGCATCTGGCGGCACAACGAAAATGTCGCCGACATATAATCCTATACAAGATAGACACTTGTATAGTTACTGCATGAATGCATGAGCCGAAATGTGATCGATGTTGCAATAATGCTCTATTAAAAACCGGCTAAGTTCATATCACACTTGCTCAAGTGTTATTCTATTATCATAGTAGTAAAGGTTATTTATTATAAGAAAGAGAATTTGTAGGTACCAAGAAGAATCATAAACAGCTCAGTATTATTTATTTATGTCGCAATTCGAGGAGTCTTCACTGGAGCACTTGGATCATGCGACGTCATAACAGTATACGTTAGTAAAATTTTGTTAGAAATACCATCAACGCGTAAAGAGTTCAGTCTATTTCTATGTAAATCGCAATTCGAGTGCGCAACTGGTATTTACTAAAGCACCTGGACCCAGATTAAGCCATTTAGACGTCCAAGAGTTATACAAATGTGTGGACTTTTGAGTAAATGACCTTTGGCCCTGCCATGAGTTGATGCAAACTGTTTACGTTACCGTAAACTATCGGATATACTGCTCACAGTCAGTGCGAGTGAAAGAGACAAAACGATAGTTTACGGTAACGTAAACAGTTTGCATCAACTCATGGTAGGGCCACTGGTGTCTAGAAACTATTGTCAGAATAACCACGCTTCTGTATTATTTGCACTTCATTTTTAGAGAAGACGCTCAATCCTTAACGAAAAAAAAACTTATTTCATTAAATTGTCTTGTGTATTCTAATCAATTGCCGTTTTTCTTTCATAATTAATTTACTTAGGTAGTCCTATTAAGCGATTCGAATTTTTCAATCACAGTAAAATGTTGAAACCGTTCTACTTTTGCGTAACGATTCAATCTACGATACCTGCATACCTGCCCCAGAAATGTGATCGCAATTGATAAGCGACTGTCCGACTCTAATTATTGATAAAATACCAATAGTGACTGACGTCGGTATCAATTACCTATCGTTACTCCGTAATAGTTTAGAATTCACATTATCAAGATTAGTTACGCGATATTGCGCAAGGAATCTTTTATTGCGTCTCTGTGCTGTAACCGCTTGATTTGTGTCACAGTTGACAACCTTACTTCCGATAGCAAATGATTTATTCTCATAAATGTATTGAAAATAACATTTACATTTTGTATTACTTGAAAATGTATCCCGATACTTTTGATGATAGTCAATTTTTGTGCAAGCTCTGCGCAAGTATTAGTGGTTGTTGGTAAAATGAGTACTAAGTAACACAACTCATAGGTTTCCTAAGTTGGTTTTATTTTTAAACTAAGTCGGTACCCAACTTAAAGAACAAAGTGCCGTTAAGTAACGCTTTGAAATATTCATTTTGTTTATTTAAAAGCGATTCATTGAAAAGTCACCTTGAACATTTTGCTCCGAAGCAATATCGAAGTTCTATACAAAATTTCGTTAAAACAAAAGCCTAACATTTCTATTAGGCAACTTGTTGATTCCTTTCATATTGCGCTTAGCGTTTGCGTTGCCCGGGGGCTTTCTAATCAGTTCCCCAATCTTTTGGAGTTAGATTGAGTTACAACTTTGTCGAACTCATCCGTTTTAGATCTGAGGAAGCGAACGATAATGTTTGTTTCTTGGGTCCAAATTCTGAAAGGAGGTGAATTACAGTTAAGAAAATTAACATTACCTTTAATATAAACACTGCTAAGATTATTTTAGTGTTTAAAACTTGGCTTAGAAGATCGTCTCGATGACGGCCGTGATCCTCCGTTTGCCGAACATCATCATTCGCTATGATGGAAGTGGTCCAGCTCTCACCCGCCAAGCGTGAAGATTATGGCAACATTCTCCCAACAGCGTGGTTAACCCAGCGACAGTTGCTAATAGCACAGGTGACAATTGCCATGCTGGGAAGTAGCAGGGCATAGGAGGCTGTGGTCTTCTTCTGTGAGGATGTTCCTAATCTAATAAAATGCAACGCGAAAGTTTAATAGTTTATATATGTGAGGATGTTATCTCACAGGCCCCGGAGCGAGTTCGTGAGGCAGACCCCAACGTGGACCAACTCCGGTGACGGCGGCTAGGGGGGAGAAGAAGGCGCCGCGCACACCTCATTCCCCCTAGTCTTTAGGAGGGGGGCTGCCGTTGACCTAGTCCTCCTTCCAGGTGCCGGGCCCGATGAGGCATCAACACCAGGACCACATGGTGCGTGATACCACGGTCCCGTAGGTCCTGCGTTTGATTGCGGGATGTAGTAGGGGGTTTAGTGGGTAGTGCCCCCAGCGAGTCTGCAGGATGCGTAGCGTATATGCATTCCCCCTACTATAAAAAAAGAACGAGAGAGAAGCTTATGTCTTGCAGTGAACTATAATGGGATGTTATGGTGATGATAATGAGTAGAATTGCCGACAAACTCTATCATCTTAAACTTAAGGAACTATATTTTCTTTAATATAAACAAAAACGCCTTTATTATTAATCAATAAATTTATTTGCCGCAGTAGGTAAGCTTCCACACATTACGACCTCAGCATAGTTATTAACTCATTAATTATTACTTTCAATTAATCACCCGAAATGATTTCCAGTTGAGGTATACGGTAATAAACGAGGTTTCGTTTGATCGTTACTTCGCGTTTCATAATGCGGATTTTAAATTGTTTATTTAATTACATCCACAATTGTACTGTTTGGAAACTTAATTGTATTAATTAATCATTTATGCGACGATGAAATTAATATAGGTATTTATTGAAAAAGAGCTACTTGCAAAAAGCCCTGATAATTTCTATGAAATTCAAAAACACTTGTTTTTTTGTGAAGCTCTACGTGAGTAAGCTTAACTACCTACTTATTTGTGTGAAAAGCCAATTTTAGCCTTGTTCGGTTCAAGCAGCTTTGAAATCAATAATTAATATTTTATCTCTCGAACTATTTGATGAACACAAAATCCTAAATAATCTTCAGTCAGGACAGACGACTATAAGGTGATTTCTAAGTTAATTTAAGGCCTGCTCATTGAGTATTTATAAACTGCTCTCAACGTTGAGAGCTATCTTGAGATCATACATAAGATGCTCTTCTTATAGGAACATCATCTCAATGATCTCAAGATAGCTCTCAGCGTTGAGAGCGGTATATAAATATACGGGAATATCTAAAATTTCTGATTCCAACTCGGCCTGTTTAGCCATACTAATATTATCAAATGGAGTTGTCAACGAGACATGTAGTTCCAAGATTTATGGATTAAAGCCTTTGTTGTTCGTAATGTATTGATGCTCGACTAAAGATAGGTTCTTGTCTATAATATAGATTGTCATTAAAGGATGAGGCTTTAATGTGATCATAATCGTCTTATTGGTACGTGTATGTGATGATATCTTCTATATATAGGTACCTAATAGGTTTAATAAAGGTACTGATATATTAATACCTATTTATTATAGACTTGGTGTTTCGGTAGCGAGCCTGCTAATGGTCTTGATTAATAATCCTGATGAAGGAAAATATTTGTAATCATTTTTTTCCCTAGTTTGTCTTGCTTCATAATGTAATTGATCCGTTTTTTAGTCATCATTATTATCATTGTACTCGTACAAGTTTAAGATTATGTATTCTGTGGTTTTAGTTTATACACGACTGCCCAAAAAAAAGTGTGTGTTGTGTTCAGGGTTCAAGTGTGTTTGTATGTATGTGAGTTTCTTTATACCACCATAACTTCTGAATACCTAAACAGATTTGGATGTGTGAGGTATCGTTAGAATCTTTACATTAACCCGAGTGTCACTGGCTAGATTAAAAAAAGTTAATATGTATAATATTTTGTAATGTAAAAAAAAATCTTCAATTCATTCCTGTGTTTATTTGTCCCTGTTGTATTGTTAGTATATATTAAATACATAAACATTTTTTTTAAAGTTGAGTGTCTCATTAACAATAAAGCATTATCATTTAAACTCTATCGTTTGGTTAGAGGTCTTCATATCTGTACCATCCATCATTATGACAATAGTCTTCTATCCACCCACTTAGCGAGCTACGTGAAATTTCACATGGACACAACAGGTTGTGCGGGCTTGTTTATACTGGATACAAAATAATATAAGTAAGAACGTTTAATAAAATCCCAGAGAATGTTCTAATAGCCTTATTATATCTCTCTCTGTTCCACGCTGTATAACAAACTTCGCTTTGTCTGTGACATCATCCTCGGTTACTTTGCTATGTCATTCAGCACTACATCTTTTCACATTGTTTTAGGTCTTCCTGTTGGTTAATAGTGTACCTTTGCTTAATAATAACAAAGCATATATATATACTCGTAGTATACCAAACAACATAAATTATTTACCTACCTACATAGTTTTGAAACATATTAAAAAGTCCTATAAAAAAGTAGACTTTTTTATCTATGTTTGTAAACATTTTTTTACCAAACTGTTCGAAATAATTGTAATATTTTGTGGTTAACTATTATTGGATTTGTTATTTGTTTTACCAACTTCTTTGTTTATTAGTTTTTTTGGAATTATCAGTTTTGATTTTGCGATTCCTGATTTTTTGGCCCTTTTCAGTTGCAGTGGTTAGTGGATCCAAAAACGCGTATGTGCCTGTGTAATGTCTAAAAACCTAGAATTAATTACAAGCAGGAATCATTTGAAGCAATACCAGTAGCGTTGACAAGCGTGTCAGTAAATTTCGCGAGATCTGCTGTTGAAAACTTATTATATCTTCATAAATCTAGAAGAATAATGACAATATTTTCAAATTTTTTTATAATTTAGTACTAAAAGTTAATATGAAATTGCCCCTACCAATGCGAGTCGCACAACTACAAAGCATCAGATATTCGAGAATCGAGTCTTCCTGCTAGCTCGATTTATGGCGTCGGTCGTTCTAACTTCAATAAGGGCTTGTAACAGTTATCGCAATGCAGTCGAAGCCTTAAGTATTGTTAGTTTATAAGATTTATGCGGTGGACTTTAAATTGCTGGCTTAAGCTTAGCTTAACATGGACGAACTTAGATTATAACTTATTGGTAGACTGGGTGGAAAATACTTTTGAGTTGGTTAAGTATATGAAAATAGAAAAATTAAGACCTAGCATCCTCTTTCAGTGAATATTGTCATTAAAGATATTGGAACCTATATTAAAAAAAAAACAATTTATAAAAGGAGGAATTATCTATGGCTACACGAAAAATGCTTCAGATTATCTAAATGCACCTATAAAAACAAAATTCAAATCTGAAAACTTTCATAATGAAGTGTAGGTGAAAAAAAATCCTAAATAGCTACTTAGTGTAATGAAACTACCGACACAATAGCATAATCACATCCAATAAAGATAATGCACAAAAAACGCTATTCAAACTATGAATGAGTAACAAGACGGCTTTGACACAGACTAAAAATATGATATTACACACTCAGATGAGTCACTCAAAATGGCCTTTAAATTAGATCGTAAACCTTTTTGCCTATTAAGCAATCACAGACTAAAAGCCTTTCCATTTCCCAGAACTAATGTATATCAAAACCACAAGTACGTGTGACTAATATTAATATTCAGATGTGTTACACAGATATGGTTTAGGAAATGCCTCATAGACGTATTAAAGAAACATTTGTATTAATTACCTATAATATAAGCTAGCATCCGCTCCGTTTCAATGCGGTGTTTAATTGTTTCCATTACATTTTCACACAGTTGGTGGGCAAAGTGGAGTGCCTTAATTATAAGGCGCGTCATAGTTCTATATAATTATTTCATCAAGTTATTATTTGAGTTTTGGTTGTGTCAGTCGATCTGGTTCTGCTTTTAGAATTTTAAGGTCGAGCTGTTGTAAGAGTGAAACTTAATTAGAATATATGCGACAGGTTTGCGTCGCCTTCAGCTACAAATAATTGAAGCTTATCTCGTAATGTTACGGTATGACAGTACGGTTAATAATGCAATTTTCATTGTATTAAAATGCAATTAACAAAATTTAAATTACATTTCAGTTGGCTTCTGAGAGCATTAAATAATTGAAGCTAGATAATTAAGTTTGAACTTGAGTCAATATCACATGATAAACAACTGGATAAATCAAACTAAGTATGAGTACAGTACAGTCATGGATAACAAGCTAACATTACAATTCATGTACTCCCGATGCATGGTTCACATCCTTTATCTCTAACTATCGTAACAATAATTCTTTATTAACTTTACGAGTAGACAAGCTACCGGGATCTATGATTTCCGTAACAAATCCATGTCAGAAGACAGCTGCGCTCCCTAATTGATTAAACAGACTTATGGCTCCTGCGAAAGGCATCCGTTCATTACACAACAAGATCTTGATAACCAGAAACAAATAGACCGAAAGCGATACGACAAAACAAGCCGAGATCGTATCTCCTCAAGTAGCAATCCAGTAATTAGGAGCAAAACTCCTATGTTATCTTTGAGATCGATATGCAGCCTTGGCTTATTATGGGCTCATTAAAATTATATAGTACAGCCTGATCGCTGTACTATTAGAAAGCAAGGTCGCAGTTCCTATTATTTTGCTCGGAACGTAGAGTTCGCGGTTATGGTCATTTTAAACCATAGGAGGAACCGATTAGAAGTAGATTAGTTTCTATATAAGTTAATAATACAAAAAAAAGTGGATGGGTACATATTAATATTCATAATGCTAATTTTATTTAGTAGGAACTAATGTTTTTTACGGACATATGGATATGTGTATTTGTAGGAACACAAAGAGAAAACCAAACTAGAATGGATGAGTGAGTCTATACTTTAGACCGGTTAACAATTAAAGTAGGTACCGTCAGCAAAGTTATGTCCTTAACAGTTTGAAAACAAATCGTTTGCAAGGATGGCACTAAAAGTTCGTCTTTTACCTGCCTCCATTGTTTTTATACAAAAGATGCTTTTGTGACTTTTGGGTAAATGCAAGACAATACAGACTTCTTAATCTAAAAATGAACCTTAAGGTGTTCAACTCATAGCTTTGCTGACTGTACACTCCCAAATTCCGTTACCCGAGAGAATTATACCAGTGGCTAATCTCTCATAAACTTTAAAGACATGGGTTTTCATGTAACTGTAACTGTCATGTATGATTATACATTCAGTTACAAGAATAACATAATATACATCGGTATTTCGTGCTTCGAGATTCAGTAACAGAGTCAACAGCCGAGTACTCTTAAGATGAGAAGATTACCTATTCCTTTTTTTAAAAATCAAACTATGTAGATCTTACGAATCTTAGGTAGGTAATATAAAATGTCACGTCATCGCCTTCAGCATGTGATACAAGAATACACATACTCCAAACTCCTGTTAAGGAAGTATTGAAAAAGAAGCCTTTCGTAGGTAGTTTGCGCTTATAACTTGGGCCACATTTCCCGCGGCAGTTGTATGTGATCCAGATAGAGTCAAGTCACAAAGACGCCCTTGCGACAAAGCCTGAGAACTGGAGCGGTAACCGGCACGAGACGCTCCAACATGCATTTTGTCTTACAGCAATTTTGCACAACTTTGCCTCTGAAGATGTTACTCGAGCGAATTGGCTGGGGAATCAAATTTGTTTTCATTCACTGCTTTTGTTAGTAAACTTGTAGAGTTATTTGTTAGAATGTGCGCATTGGAATTGTACAATTTCCTGTAGCAACTAGAAACGACGCATTCAACATTAGAAGTAACGAGTCCGGTTATTTAAGTAAATAGCAAAAGCTTGTTGTTATTTTAATACTTTTGTTGAAGTAAAGCACAGATTGCATTGCACTCCTACATGTATTTTATTTATTATTTTAGTTCCTGACGTTTCAACACCTTTTCCACGTGCAGCGGTTACGGGATGACCTTAAAACAACAGAAGCAATAAAATATACGTTGTCCGTAAAGTGATTTTGATAAAAAATTGCGCGCGGAAAAGTAAATAAAATACTTGGGGCATAATCGCACTAATTTTCAACGATGAAACCAAAGCTAAATCGTTACTGTTTCAGTTTCGTTTACAGAAAAAAACTTGCTTTAGTTTTGTTAAAATTGTTGAATACTCTGATTACAATCTGGGACAATTTAAGTGAAAATTATGATGCTAAACCAAGGATTTTTAAATAAATATAATATAATAATGCTGAAAACAATATAGGGGTCACTTTATGGTTCTCCATACAAAAGAGCTAACATCTGAACGGTATTTTTATAATAAATTCAATCGGATTTTATTTGAATTTGATCTTGTTCTAAAGCTGTAATAGACAACTTGCAGACTCGACTGTCGAATTTACTGTAATAATTTCTCCTATTTGCCGTGTGTCACTCAGAATTGATAAATACAAAATTTCGCATTTTGTATTTTTTTATGAAACTCCAATTCCTTTTTATTATAATTGACACACGGCGAATAGGAGAAAATATAGAGTTAATTCGACAGTAAAGTCGGTAAGTTGAAAAAAAAAACCAGATTGAATTTATCAGAAATATACCTTTCAAAACTGATTTTTTTTTGTATGGAAAACTATAATAATGTAGGGTGGCCCCTGTGGCCCCTATTTTCTTTTGAGCAGTATTATATTTCTGTCTCGATTTAATATGATTGTGTGTAGTGTAGGTGTAACTATAACACAAAATAAAGGATATTATGCAACACAGTGGCAGTTAGATATTGCTCAATTTGCTCAAACAGATTACTTGCCTCCGTAGGTTGAAACAGTGTCAATTAAATTGCTCCAATATTATGCACAACGGAAACTTGTTCTTATCTATGATTATTAATTGACCTAAAATGTAATACGCGTGCACTTATAGCTAGAATTATTTCGCTCTAGCACGCAATATCGCTACTAAATTATGCCTGTCGATGTAAATTGAAACTTCTATGAGAACATTTTGTTTAGTAATAACATTTTAATGAATTTGGAATATTTTGAAATTTTTCGTTTTGAAGAAATCTGTATTATTTGCTTTCACAAATGTATATGATTCTTTTTTTATAATTGAATCCTTTTGATTTTATTTTTATTTAACTGGCATCAAAATAAACGACTTCAAAGTGTTATTTGGTTTTAGCTTCTTTTTCATATTTAAAAACCTACTTTAATTTTGAAATTAAAACCATTTGGAAAAATATTGTGAAAATTTTAAATTTCTATCAAACTTTTTAGAAAATTTCAGTAAAGGTCAAGTCTGGCCCACAATTAAATAAAAGTAACACTTTCCTATGAAGTAATTATTTCATGAAGTTTTATTACTACCTAGGTATACTGAAAAAAATCACAGATTTTACAGTCCCCGCAAGAATCGGAGCATTGAAAATGAACCCAAAAATTTACGAAAAACTAAAATCAAATCAAATACAAAATCCGATTATATTTTTAAAGTTACCTAGATATTACCTATTTATTTTTATGATTGTGACACTTGGCTTCGCCTCGTGTCACAAAAGCGCCTGCTGACTGCCTCGACGCGGCCGAAATATTATTAACCGATTTTCAAAATTCCAATGAATGCACTTCTCGTCTGCTTCTGCATCTTTTAACACTATTACCATGACGATCGGTCAATAATCATAGAAACTACATCACTTTTTATGTGCGGAAACACCCGTTTTTCTACAATTCCAAATCTAAAGGGACCACCTACAGGTCACAATAATTATTATTAACCGATTTTCAAAAAAAAATACCTATTTATTTTGTAGCAAAACCAATACACTAGGACACATTTTTTCTTAAGTCGGTTTTTTTGAAATATTTACAATTTAGTAAACAAACAACCCCCAAAAAACCCGAATTTACCCAAATTTTGCATAATTTATTTAAAAAAAAGTTACCAGTGTCTTCTGGAATGGAAGGGCTTGAAGCGCAGGAAACGGGCTTTCGTGCAGGCAGGAGCAGGAGAAAAAGTCGATGTGATATTTGTATAGAGCTTACTTTTATTTAGTATGGAACTATTACAATGTATCGTAGTAGGATAGGAACGTCCCAACAGCTCTTTCTAAGTACAAGTAGGATGAAGGCGTCAGATGCGTACCGTGTGTGTAATCTAGGCAACTTACTCATTGAACTCATTCCAGGTAGTACTCTACTCTTTCCCAGGAGGGATGCATTAGCTAAATTAGCTTCGATTTGGATCGAATCGAATCGCTGAATCGAATTGATAGTTTAAGGTAAGAAATTATTGAGGTGACTTATATAAATGTAAAAAAATCTTGACAGCGCCGTACAGCCGAAATTGCACCATGCGGATTTACCGCCATCTAGTATCGATATTCTTATATTATAAGGTGAGGTAAGGTTGTTTTGTTACACCAGTAGATTTTTAAAATTCAAACGTTCACATGTGTCTCGATAAATTCCTCAACTTTTGGTACTATTCCCATCTCGATCCTCCCAAAATCCTCGGAGATATGGGCATAAATACGTTTTAGGCGATTTGCATCTGATAACCATTTTCAATGATAAAAACGTATGTATGGATGTAATATTATTTGAAAAATGAAACCGCTCAACACTTAGTAAGTATTCTATACCCATGTTTTTTGTAACAAAATTTTAGTACAGGTACCCACACCGATAGCACAAAATAAAAAAAACCGGCCAAGTGCGTGTCGGGCCATGCTCCGTAGGGTTTCGTAGTTACCTTATATCATACCATATATTTAATACCACTATCATTTTTCGTTTGTAAAAATAACTTTGTTTTTCACAGTGTTGGTATGAATGACAAAGTTATATTTGCGGATTTGGAAAATATGATATATCTCGAAAACTAATAACTTTAACTCGTTCAATCCAATTTTCGTTAAAAGTTTTTATTAAGATCTAAAGCATAATTTTTTTTAGATTTTTCACTCTCTTATTTCAAAAGTTAGAGGGGGGGGACACACATTTTACCACTTTGGCAATGTTTATCTTTCAAACGGTTGACTTTGAGAAAAAAATTGTCTTAGGAACCTTAATGTCATTTTTATAGACGTATTGGTATGAAGAAAAAAATTTGGCTGTTCTATCGTTCATTTTGTTTCGACAGCTTCTATATTCAGCTCAAACAAACCAATAACTTGGTAGGTGGCCTACCACGCAATAAATTATGAATCTACCATAGCGCCAATATTGGAATTTGCGGTCGAATTTATGCGAACTTCGCACGTTGGGAATAGTAATGAAGCGTGCGCATTTAAATAGAATATTTTCGATAATTCAATTGTGTGATGACACGCCGTCAATGATAATTTTATTGTGACTAAGCTAAATTGAAACAGCTTCGTTTCTATAAGTCAAATAAAATAATAATAATAATAAAAACACTTTATTGCACACTAAGACAGGACATATTACAAAGAAAAACAACAACCAGAGAAATCACACAAAAGGCGGCCTTATTGCTAAATATCAATTTCTTCCAGCAATAAATATCTATGGTTTTACATTCAATAAGTACCTATAACATAAAAATACCGTGATATTCTAATTGTGTTTTTAATGACTATGTTCATCAATGATTACAAACAAAATAATGTTAAGTGTAGATAACTAACTGAAATGAACAAAAAAAGGAACGTTTTTTGTCTCTGTATCGAATAATTGCTTAGAATATTTCAATTTGAAAGAGTAATTTAGCAATTTCGATGTTTCGCACACTAGTATCAAACAATTTTCTCAACAACGTTCCAAGAAACATCTGAAGATCAACAAATAATAATCCAAACATGTGCAGCAAAACACAGTAAGCTAGCAAGGTTTAACTTTAAAACTTATGTTGCCTAAGCCTGCATCGGTTCAAACGTTACCAGTAGTGCTGCAATCTTGTGCAATTAAAACTTTCCAGGAGTTTGTTTATGAGTGCACCTTTCGTCCAAAATTTGCGGAGTTGGCCGAACGTTGCTTAGCAAGTTTGTTGGCGTTTATCACAATGCCGCTTAAAGTTTGAGGACTGGAGTTCCTCAATATTGTTGGAACTTTACGTGCTATATAGTCCTGTGATATGTATTGAGCTGGCATAATAATGTCGCAACAAGTTTTTATATTTTATTTTATAAAACTGAAAAATATGTAGCCTATTAAAAATAACTATTAATTAAATTATGTCCTATGCAGTTCCAAACTATATAATTGGTTCTTGTATCTTAACTGCCGTAATGGAACTGTCTATTGATAATGCAATAATGCCCGATTCCTGAGGTACTTATCGGTGGTTTGTCAGAGGTTTAACTTAACTAACTAGTGGTCCATATTATTTAGCTTAAAGTTTTTTTTTTCTTTTAACCAGATAATGTGGACACCTGCGATAAACATAAACCTGCGATAAAGTGTTACAGAAACCGGTGTAAGTAAGTTAAATTAATCTACCTTCCCAATGTTCTTTCCTGTCCCGGGAAAAAAAATTCAATGTGAAATAAGTTGTGCTCTTGTACAAATTCTTCTGTCCATTTCTTTTCTGTTTGTAATTGTGTGTGTACAGAACCAATAAATAAATAAATAAATACCTTTGCTTAGTGGGTAAGAACCTACTTAGTACAATCAGGTAGTGTTTGCTGTAAGGACACCTTTCAGTCACAATGTCTGAAGACAACTTTAAAGATCAATCAAATGTCTGTTTTTTGAATTAAAAGAAATATTTTTTTTACATAAATTTACCGATTTATTATTATTTCATCAATCATATTTATTTATTATTATTTATTAAAATGTCTGTTTTTTGAATTAAAAGAAATATTTTTTTTACATTTACCGATTTATTATTATTACACACTCAGAAAAATGCCCATCATAAATGACGTGAATTCAGATTAAAATAAGATGGATTCACTTAAAGCACGGAGTATACTGATATCACCAAAAAGTACGATGATACTACTGTTGCTGATGATAACGGTATTTAAGATGACATGTCACCATACCTTTGGTAGGACGAGCATACAATATATTTTATATTGTATGCTCGTCCTACAATATAAAAAATTGTATGCTCGTTCCTACTACTTATGGTTACTGTCATTATACATCGAGTTATATCCTATTATTTTTCCTACTATTTCTCGATGACATCCTCTTATGTCAAAAAAATATAATATTCTTTCATTATATCTCAAGTTATGTCCTATTGTTTTTCGTACTATTTATTGATGACTTCCTCATATCTCCAGTTAGGTCCTAATATTTTTCCTACTATTTAGAAATTATTTCCTCATATATTCGGTTGTTTTCTACTATTTATTGGTGACTTCCTAATATCCTTAGTGAAGTCCTACTAATTAAAATATACTTTTCTCGTATTTCGGGTTAAATCCTACTATTTAGCAACGATTTCCTCATATCTCCGGTTATATCCTATTACTTTACGTGCTATTTATTATTACATCCTCTTACCTTGGGTTATCCTAGTACAGTCGAAATCAGATATACTGTAGCAGAAAAGGTGATCAAATACTTCTGAAAAGTTTAAATATCAATAAATTCCATACAAATTGTAAACGAAGTGTATGGAATTTATTGATATTTTAAACTGTTCAGAAGTATTTGATTACCTTTTCTGCTACAGTATATCTGATGGCGCCTGTACTAGGATAACCCAAGGTAAGAGGATGTACCTAATAATAAATAGTAGGTACGTAAAGTAATAGGATATAACCGGAGATATGAGAAAATCGTTGCTAAATTGTAGGATCTTACCCAAAACACAAGAAAAGACTATTTTAATTGGTTGGACTTAACTAAGGATATGAGTCACCTTATTTGCTACAATATATCTAAAGATGACTGTACCTACTACTTCTTTCTTACCTAATTCACATTCCTAAAATACTTAAAAAAAGAGGATCACGTATAAGTAAAAAATAACAATTTAAAGCATGTGAAATATAGAAAAAGTAATAGGTACCTTCATAACTTGGCAATATGCAATTGCATTAAAAACTTAAAGAGAACAGGAAGACACGAGTATAAAAAAAACAGAAATAGTAATCAAGAGTAATTTTATTTATTTTTGAAAGTAACTTTAATTATTGCAATATCAATATTTCTTTTTGAAAGTAAGTAACGTTAATTTTTACAATATTTTTTTTTACTTTTATATAAGTAATTATTTATTAATAAATGTATTGTACAACAGAAAAAAAGACACCAAAAATAATGTACCTACTTATTCGCAAATTGAGCACATAATAGTACTTAATTATAATAACACAGGCTTATAAGCTTACGGTGTACTAATCCGAAAAAAGGACTCATTGTACTCATTATGGTGAACAACTTTTACTTTGGGCACAACATAATTCGACGAAATTTACTTAAGGTGGTGCCCTGAGCGAAAGTGTTGCAGCGGTGAATTATATTTAATATTATAATTCTAATACACAATTTTAAAAATATTTATCGTGGAGATTTTAGGGCCCACAGTCTAGTATTTTTAGACGGTATCGTTACATTCCCTCGTTGTCACTGCTAGAAGTAGATAGCAAAACTGCTAAAAGTGGCCGTTTTTGACACATTTGCTATCTACTTCTACGAATGACTACGAGGGCATGTAGTGATACCTTCTAAAAGTACTAGACCAAGGGCCCTAAAATCTCCACGATAAACATTATTAAAATAATTTTCTATTAATAACTTATTAAATAAAAACCTCTGAGGGCGCCACTTTCGGTCATACAACCGCCTTAAGTAGCAGCAGTTTTTTTTAATTTCAGAGTTTACCCGATAGTAAAAGTTATTTAATGGATGAGTACAATGCCCCCCTTTCGGCTTAATACACCATGCTTATAATCCCGTACCTTTATGCTTATAACAATCACAGTATTTGTCAGTCAAAAATAATTTACATAGTTAAAAATATGAAATAAAACACTTTTAACGGATACTAGCGCGGTTTTATTGAAAGTACTTTGGTAATTAGTTGGTATTTGGTTTGATTTTTGATTTTCCCGACGTTTCGGCACCTTTGCAGCTGCCGTGGTCACGTGTTTTATTTCATGTCTAGTGAGCGCGTAAGCTTGAGAAGTGAATAGTTAAAAATAAATACCTATTTAGCATGTCACAACTTACTTAAGTACCTAATTATACTCATGACACTAAGAACAATCTTTAGGAAAATCCATAAAATATGCAAAATAATTTAATAAGTAAAATCATGATTCGCTTTCAATGACTTAAGATAAGAACCACCCAGCATTCTGCAAGATACTGAGGGTTACACCCACCGTCTTCGTCAAATCCTTCCAATATTTCTGCTCGTGATGTTTGCCAATCTTTCCTGGAGCGACGGGCAGGAGCCGCAGGAGGTATGTTAAATAAGCAACCGAGGAGTAATATGACAGCAATGAAATTTAGTCTCTGGTTTTGTATCTGAAAAAAAAAATGCTTATTGTATATAACACTACACATTATTATTAATTTATTTTTTTGTCAAACGAGGACAGACCAGAATAATTACATAAATCCTTACCGTCACAAACTGCTAGTGTGTCTGTTATTTTTTTGCGAAGAAACTTGTGCTTTGTGGTTTTCAGCTTCTGCTGAGCTTCGAAGCTGTCGAGACCGCCGGATTTTAAGCTAAAATCAAACATGTAATTTGTGATAAGAATTCAATGTTTTAGGTCCATTTCAATGGCAATAATATGATCATTTGTTTTTTTCCTTCAAATGATAAGTACACTTTATATGAAGAGAAAATTAAAATTTACCCCAAATACGTTTTTTGCCCTCCAAAATGATACGTTTTATATAAAAAGTTAATTTTCTTCCCCCCCCAATAAAGTGTGCACGCGCACAACATAGGCTTGGCAACTTACCTTCAAAACGTTGTATATAAGTATTGAGCTAGATTCCATTATTTTAGCAAGTCATGAGTTGCTTTATCCATAAGTATTGCACTTTGCACTCACTCACATTTAAAAAAATTGTCAAATATAAATAAATTCTGTACACGCTAAAAACTGTCCTTGCGACTCTGCGACTTCGACTGACTGAATGGAGAGAATATACAAAACGAACGACAAGTCGATGAGTAAATGAACGATGAATTTACGTGCTGTCATCGTATTTTTTAGGAATCATACAAAAATTGATGCAAACTCTTAAATAAGTTTCTGTAATCGTATTTTTGTAGGATTCATTTTAATTTTGATACTATAAGGGGACGTCATCGTATTCTAGATGCTTCTTCTCAAATACTATGACATCTTTTTATGGAAGGTGGCACTTTCATTGTGATTTAGAATTATAATCTTATTTATAGATTATCATACATATTTGTAGGACAGTGGGCTATTTTCTATTACATAATGTTATAATATTAAGAAGATAATATTATTTTTGATGACCAATTTTTACGATATAATATTTTGGCCAAAACTCTTAAATAAGTTTCTGTAATCGTATTTTTGTAGGATTCATTTTAAATTTTGATGCCAATTCCTTATATTTTAAGTGAAGGTAATCTCAAAATAAAAGGAACTAGCACATAATTTTATCATACTACTATAAGGGGACGTCACCGTATTCTAGAGATGCTTCTTCTCAAATACTATGACATCTTTTTATGGAAGGTGGCACTTTCATTGTGATTTAGAATTATAATCTTATTTATAGATTATCATACATATTTATAGGACAGTGGGCTATTTTCTATTACATAGTGTTATAATATTAAGAAGATAATATTATTTATGATGACCAATTTTTACGATGATAAGTGTCATAATATTGCCTTATTTAACCATATAATTCGACTACATCATAACACGTTTCAAGATAGCGTAATATAAACCTATTATTTCCTTATTTTAGGACAACGCACTTAATTTAAACGTACGCCACGATATTTTAAGATTACCCCAAAATGACATTTTTCTCAGTGCAGATAATAATAATTTGTCTAATAGGACAACTGTATGGGAAGCAACAACACACTAATAGTCATAAAAATTCATGAAGCCCAAAACAAAACAACAATTCATAGCTTAACTCGAACTTACTCGTGTTTTAATACTGTATTACCCATATCTTTCCATAAATGACAAACATTTTCAAACTAACGAAATTTTGTCAATATTACGATACAAGATAGTGCGCACATAATGTTTCCATTTGGCTAACTTGCCGTACCGTTGGGAAAGAGTGGCTGAATATTACTTTAAAACTTGGAAATATTGGGTCATATATTGTCTGCACTTGCGGTCATGTCGTTCAGTACTAACAATTTACTGCCATTTGTATTTTAAGTTGGGGAACGGGGAACTGTATGAAATATATGAGCGTTTTTGCATTTTGAAATACATGTGTGTAATTTTTCACAGGATTTTGAAATTTTCGTTGGTGAAAAGGAAAAAGAAACTGATTAAAATTTAACTACGATGATGATTAAAAGTTCAACTCGAGTTTCAACTATTTTAAGCAGTGATAATTAAAATTATTAGGCTTTGTAGTGAGACTTCAAGAAATATTTTTAGACATCAAAATGCATTTGAACGTTCACTACTGCGCTAAGTTCATTAAAATTAATTGACATATTTTAGTCATGTAATATTCAATTAGGTAGGTATTATGTTAAAAGTTAAATGTTCAATTGACAATTCTTTTATAATGTTAAATAAAGTATTATGCATTAAGAAAGAAGTTCAAAGTTCAATTGAATTGAACTATGTGACTAAAAAATAGTGAATTGATTTTAATTAACTTATAGCGCACCTGTGTAGATAGGTAATAAAATCATTTTTAAATTTAAATGTTTAAAGTGAAAGTGAAATAAGCTTTATTCAAATAAACTTAATTATTAGGTACTTTTGAATCGTATATATTTTCCTACCGTTCCTTCGTTCCAGACTTTTTAATGTCTAAATAATTTCTTGAAGAATCTCATACAATCTCATAAATGTCACACAACAAAGACAGTACCACCTACCTACATACAACTTTGAAAGTTTTTACAAGACGATTTTATTTATATTGACAAACTCATATTTCAATGTCACGATTCATTCAATCGACAAACGATCAAGATTACTTTCGAAATATTTGAAAAATAAGTTATTTAACTTGTGTCGTTAGTAAGGTCACAGAAATGCCAATAGTGTCAGAGTAGACGTGACAAATAAAATGCCACTGCCATAGTTATAGGTAGATTGCATGCCTCTCACTTTTGTCTTAAGGAACGGCGTACAATGAATTGTTTAGAATGATAAGTATTTAGAAGCAAAAACTGTAATAAACATGAATAGAAATAGGCTGTTACCAATCACCAATCATTAAAACTTAGGTGTAGTGTCATTAATTATTTATTTATCACTAATTATTAGAAATATTCATTTATAAGCGACACCAGTTATTTTAGGCAACAAGGCGTGCGTTGGTTTGTCTTTGGCTAAATATTATTGATTATAGTGCATTGGAAATTTAAAAACAATTGTGTATATTTATTTATAAGTTGGAAGATAAGTAAACACCTAAAGAAAATTCTAGAAATACTTTTTCGCTTCTAAGTGTAATTAGTAAAAAGCAAGTTTGTTCATTTATCGATAGATAGGTAATTTGCGTGTCAATAGTTTGAAGTTAAAAATCAAGTGATTGAGTGAGTGAAACTTTTTATTTTCCAACTTAATCCTTTTAAAGTCAATAGAAAAAAAGTTTGAAACTTGCATTAACAAGTTTCAAATTAGTTAAAAAATGTGATCAATATTATATTGCCTAGTCACTTGATATTTTCTCACGACATAAAAGAGCTGAAAATTAAAATATACTGAAACTGATACTAAAGTACAATATGTTTTTTTATTTTGTGATCGCTCGAAGGTAATGTTAGCTAAAAATTATTGACTTCGATGTCCAGCTCAGTACACGTCTTTCTTTCACGCCAATTGCTTCGGCAACAAACAGCTGTGTCGCAATACTACCACATAATTTCTGTAGCACTTTGATCAGAACTTCAAGCCTAACCTTACAACTTAATCGGCAATCTGGACAGTTATGATTTATCAAGTTTGTTCGAATATCGATATCGCTAACAGGCGATAATTGGAGGCTAAATTAACTGGGTTAGATTTACTCGATATATTCTTTAAATCGCAATCGATACGTTGCAATGTTATTGATCTGGTTTTATTAATAGTGTTAGCTAAAGGTACAAGTTCGTAGTAGACTGCAGACAGAAGGTAGCAGACGACATGTCAAAGCGACATTACTAGTTTCTATGTATTGGTATATTTCTGTGATATACCTTCCATAGCCTAGCGACACGTCGGTCGTCGACATAGAACCCAGAGCAGAGCAGATGACGTTTCGCCGCGACACTGTAGTCGGCTACCAATATGTACCTTAAGGCCCTCCGCTGTGTCAACCCGCTTGACACAGCGGAGGGCCTTAAGGTATACACGCGTGTGGGGCGACATAGATTAGAGCTTACTCATGCACTGCGCAAGCTTCTGTCCGTCAAAAACTAGCAATCTATATTCCCGCGCCGTGTACCCGCGGCGGGATCCCGCTTGACGCAGCGGAGGGCCTTAGGCATTTTTAATTGATTAACTATGTTCCTAAATAAGTGATTATTTATAAAGAGACAGATTTCTGTTAATTCGTGAATATCGAACACAAAAATCGATTAAACTCGAAACTCCCAATTTAACAGCTCCCTAAACCAATTTAGAAACTAGAGATACAGCCATAATAAAATATGGTTACATTGAGCTTTTGCCTCCAACAATATTGGAAAAATCTCAAGCTCTAGTGCAATAAATCCTCATGACTGCTGTGCAAACAATTTGATCAGTCAGCACATTCAGCAGACATAATTCATAAAATACATCCATAATATTTGACGAAATTACAGAGATAAATTTATTTAGATACAGCCACATGACATTTCACCTGGTAAACATAATACAGGGTTATTCGTAAAACAACAATTACCTTGGGAGTGTATTACTCGTACTAACATCAGAATTAAAAACGTTTATTCTACGACTTTTCTGAAAAAAAACATAAAGAAAATTCGTCTTTTCATATAAAACTCGATCACCTGATTGAACATTTTGTATGGAAAGTCGAAATTTGTTTGTCTTTTTCGAAAAATCGTGGAACAAACGTTCTTGATTGTGATGTTAGTAATCTACTCCTGCGAGGTTGTTGTTTTAAAAATAACCCTGTATAACAAAAATAATAAATAAAGAAAAGAAACGTGATAGACTAATGTGGTATTTACACTGGTTGACTTGGCAGGTAACCTGCTGGTTGATTCTAGACAATTGGCACTTTTTATGGAAAATCTGTTGTAAAATAGTATCGCAAACCTAATTTTAATAAGGTGGCGATTCGATTTTACAAGCAACTGTCGATAAAAAGCGCTAATTATAAAAATTGACCAACAAGTCATCTGCCAAGTTGACTCTTGTAAATACCACATAATAATAGACAAAAGTGATGACAACGCTCTATGTTCGTTAGTTCTTGGTATATCACAATTTTCGTCGAAAACCTCATAAAATATTACCCCTTGAGTTACCATAAGTAATAATGGAAAATCTCAGGCCGCAGGTGCAACAAATCCGAGTGGCCCGGTGCGCCGACAATTTGGGCAGTCACCACATTCGGAGGCATAACTCACAAAATGCATTTACTCACCGCCCGCCGTCCAACCGCGATTTCAGACCACTGTGCAAACTGGTGTGGGTTTTACTGAATGGGAAAAACGAAAGTGGATACTTGAAATTCAGTTTGTGATAGTTTTTGAGATTGTAAATATTGGATTTTAAGTTTGAAAATACCTAATAAATACTCAGAATAACATAATAATATGAGCATGTGAACGATTTTCACAATAAAAGGGGACCGGAAAAAACCTAAGGAACTGATTCGTGAAGTGACTTAAACCATAAAAATGAATTTTAAAAAGTCAGCACATAACAATGAACTACCTGTTAAATAAACAATTTTATCTTAAAAAGCCTTGAATCCTACAAAGACAGTTTCAAGACAAGACAGTCACAGAGCATTCTTCGGCATTTAAAAATCTGAGTAGGTACCTAAATACATGAAAAATATTATACAAAAGCGTAGTTTGTCATTTTGTTCATACCCCCTGCCTTTATCCCTACTCGTATGTTAATTTAAGTGAAAAGTTTTCCGAAATATTAAAAAATATGCAACGTAATGACATAAGTTGGTGTCATAAATTGGTTTCGATGAGGAATAAATCGCTTCTGAACTTTATGGGGCGAGTAAGCTATGAGTTTGCGAAAATGGTAGGTAGGTACCAAACAAAATTTATTGGAAAAGATTTGTGTGCGACGCCGATGCTGCAATTTGACTATCGGAAAATATATTTTATGACGTCCACGGCACTTTGTTGGGCTTAATGGAGGGTTTGGGCAGGTTTTTTGGGAGATTCAGATGTGTCGACGGCAGTACCGGCTGATTTGTTGCTTTGAAGCGTCATGAATTCACTTTATGACGCTATTCATGGCTGTTACTGTTGCCACAGAATAAATAATAGTAGTATTTGCTATGTTGTTGCCGATATTAAAAGGTATACCCTTTAGTTGATAGCCATTTTAAAAGATTCTTCGCGTTAGTGTCATAGTTTTCTATATTCGTATATTTACCTGAAATATATTTCATACAAATTCCATTTTAAAATTAACCTATAGAAGATGCGCTCTGGGAACGTGTAAGTATGTCTTTAAAATGTAACGGTTTTCGGATTCAAAATGTACTTTTTAAATGACGTTATATTACTGTAAAGAATGTGGTCGCAAGCTAAGTCATTCTTAGAATTTCTTAATTACTGAAGTACCTACTTCAATGAAGTAAGGGCAAATAACTTTTAGGTCACTAGTTTATTAAGCTGTTTATTTTAACCTTCATCTTTTCATAGTATCTTTATAAAAGCCGAACCTCTTTATAATTACCCAGATAATTACTCTCAGTTTTAAATACTTTATACCACCGTTTAATATTTCTTGCGCCGCAAAATGAAATATGAAACTTACAAGCCATTCAAGCCCGCGGCAATGTACGTTAAAAGCCTAAAATGATGGAAGACAGTTGTTAATCACCAAAAACAGAAAAAGTAAGTAGCGTTCGTTTTTAAAATGACGATCGCAAGAATTCGAACTTTAAATTTATGACAAGAATGGTGATATTCCAGTTTGGACTAGTTGAGTAAGCTTGAGCGCATCGAGCAGATGCTGTAGACAACCTGTTAATTACGGACAACTTTTAAAATACTAGTTTCGCAATAATTACTCGGTAGGGCGCGCGACATAAGACGCAAAAAACGTAAAGTCTTCGCCCGTCTTGATATAAACTTGTTGATTGTGAGAGCATTGAAATGTAGAGATGGCAGAATGTACAAGTTTTGATGCCTACAAATACGTCAACAAAATTACCTAGTCAGGAAAAGAACAATATTTTGGATGCCATTCTTGGATAATTTAAATGATAATTCTGAAGCTTACCAAAGATTTTTAGGCAAATATAACCTAAATGACAACGTGGCGGTTCGGTTGTATTTGTTCAGAATTAGCGCGATTGGGTCACAGTACTATGTACCGAAAATCAAAATTGCACTTAGCCCCTTTCTATCCTACTAGTACTAAATTCTGCCACCTGTTTTCAGCCAAATAAAATAAATTAGGCTCTAAATATCTCTGTAGGCAATAGTTATTAAAATTTTATAGCAGATTGAGCGTTAGCATGATCAGTAAATACCTAAGTAAATGCAACTATAAAGCCCAACGACAAATCTTAGCATAGATATATAAAAGCGCGCTATTTCGTGCAGTTAACGTTTATAGCATTCCATTTCAAATTATAGCACAAAGTTATGTTGTCTCTACAATGTAACTAATCTTTGACCGAATTACGCCTGTAGCGGTTCTCAGTCACCTGCCTTCAGAGACAGTAAAATGTCTGGACAATGTATGAACAATTACTTGGCCTATTTCATGTTATTGCTCTATAATAAGTTATATCAGTTTTATCTTATAAGTAAGTATATAGGTATATAGAGACTAATATTAACATACCTATACTTATGAGTTAAAGTTGATGACTTAATTGCAGTTTTATTTTTTAACACACATTATCTTAAGGAACTTCTTTAGAAAATTTAACTTACAAATAAACGATGAATAAGTTTATACTTAGAATAACCAAAAAAATTGTTAAGGAATAATATGATGCTATGAGACGTCAAACCTATGAAGCAATATATTGCTAAGCAATATATTTGGTAAATCTAGGTATAAACTTGTTCTTCGTTTATTTGTACAGCAGTAAATGTATAATAGTTTATGCAATAAATTAGAATTTTTACTCCGTTTTAAGCTTGAAATATGAAGACACAAAATTATTTTCTTATAGCAAGTAATTCTGACGAGCTTTTCTTCCGCACGTAATTAGTCACTCTAGAAATAAGTACAGTATAGAACTTTGTCACTCTAAAACCTATCACTTTTTTGAACAGAAATCAATGACAAATAACAACTACAACACAGTGTCAAAGTAATTCTAATACGTATTTTTAGACTGTCACACTTTAGTTTCATGCTAGTTATCAATAGATGGCAGTACACGCTCTGTTTTGTTTATAACTTTACAATAATCTTAACCATAAAATTACGTAACTATAATCTCGGTTTTAATTTTAAATTATGATTTGGTTGGTCACTCTTCATTTATTTGCGACTGAGTTTTATACATAAATCAGACACGCTTTCTACTTAATTTAGCAAATGAATTAATATTAACGCACGTTATATTCGTTCACTGATATTATTGGTATAGAGATCATGATATTAAAAACAAAAATCTGTAATATATCAATTTCGCAAGATAAATTACAGTGATATTCTCAGGTAACAAAAATGTCGTAATGGCTTCTCGCATTCAATATTAGACCGTGAAATTGGTTTACTTATATGCAATTAGGAGCGATTGAAACTACTCTGGTAGTTATGTACCTACTGTAATATTATTTGAGAAACTTTTATATAAATTTTGATTGGTTTAATAATATATTAGTACTTATGCACAAACTTACATAGACAAAATTGAATTACATCACACACGAATCCTACAATTTACCTACTTTTTTTGCACAATGGGATAGTGCTTGGCCTACACCTCACCTGATGTTAAGTGACGATAAGGCGTAGTGTAAGCGCACTACACTGGAATCCTCATTACTGAGGAGAACTGGCTATCTTACCTCTAACTGCCGGAACACAAGAATTTTTCAATTGTTGTTATGGCGTCTTAGGCAAGATGGTGGTAGCTAGCCAAGCGGACTTGAAATAAGGCCTACCACCAACCAAACAGAGTACAAATTGTACCCCCCCTAGAATCGAACCCGGGACCCCTGCGTCTTACACGGGTGGGTGAATCACTAGACCACAGAGACGGTTACTTATTTTATTATGCGTCAACAAGTGTAACCATCCACTATCTACTTTGTAAGTATCTACGTAAATAAAAAGTTTTAATAGCTCCGACTTACCTCAGTGTCTCAAGACGAAAGTCTATGAACAGTGTGTGTTGCCAGTGCTGACTTACAGCAGTGAAACGTGGTCGCTAACTATGGGTCTCATAAGGAGGCTCAAGGTTACCCAGCGTGCAATGGAGAGAGCCATGCTCGGCGTTTCCCTGCGTGATCGAATCAGAAACGAAGAGATCCGCAAGAGAACTAAAGTAACCGACATCGCTCGAAGGATTGCTCAGCTGAAGTGGCAATGGGCGGGACACATAGCGAGAAGAACCGATGGCCGTTGGGGCGGAAAGGTTCTGGAATGGCGACCACGCACCGGACGGCGCTCCGTGGGTAGGCCCCCGACAAGGTGGACCGACGATCTGGTGAAGGTCGCGGGAGGCCGCTGGATGCGGGCAGCACGTCGTGGAGATCCTTAGGGGAGGCCTATACCCAGCAGTGGGTGTCGTGCGGCTGATATGATGATGAAGCGAAACTAGAGCTATTCATCATCATCATCATCATCATATCAGCCGCACGACACCTACTGCTGGGTATAGGCCTCCCCTAAGGATCTCCACGACGTGCTGCCCGCATCCAGCGGCCTCCCGCGACCTTCACCAGATCGTCGGTCGATCGTTTCGCTTATTAGTCCCAATCTAATTCTGATATTTTAGATTTTACTATAAGAGTGATCTCGCTCGAAACGACGAGAGTAGCATTTGTCGTTCAACAGTAAAGTACCTACACGTGCCTGCACTTGTCACACAACATTTTTTTATAACCAAGTACTCGTACTTGAAGAACCACACAAGTAATTAGTTGGAAATCTGCTTCATTCAACACCTGTCGCGTTTATAAGGACAGGCGACATAGCAAAGTTGCATATTATTTTGTGACATACGCAGTTTTTGCTTGCCAGGTTAATGAAGCTTCTTTTACATTGCACGACAGAAAAGGGCTAACAAAATCCGATGTTATTTACAAATTTACATGAGGACTTCACCTCAGATACGATGTGAATTTGCACCGCCATCTCTAGACAAGCTCTTTTAAATAAAGCCATACTGTTATTCCTACCTTTCATTTCTTTGTTTCGTCATAGATACACAGCTTTTTCTACTTCGCTTGTAAAATGACATGACTGTTTTGATTGGTGGTAGGGCTTATTTCAAGTCCGCCTGGATAGCTACACCCTGCCTAAGTCTGACACCATAGCAACAATTTAAAAAATGTCGTGTTCCAGCAGAAGTAAGATAGCCGTTCCTCAGTGATGAGGATACCGGGTGTAGTGCGCTTCCACCTTCGCCTTATCATCCCTTCAGGTGAGGTGCAGGCCAAGCACTATCCCGTTGTGCATAAAAGGGGGGAAAATATAAAATAAACAATTTACTTTATTTAACTTCATTGTGGATAATTTTCCTGGCCTAAATTTTCAGTTCCTATAATTTTTACAGTTGTAAATATCGGGTCTGATTACAATCGTAACATCGTATCGTCCTCGTCACGTCGACTTCTTCACATCCCGACCAGCATGAGCTGATGACTAGATGCCAGCAAACAAGTTATCACGACGGTACAGGTGCGGGTTCGAAAATAGATTATAAATATAGAATGTAATTGCATCAGGGTGCGCTTTAATTTCCTTTGAGTAAATTAACCGACAGGTTGTGGGAGTGTCGTTATGGTTAGTTAAATATAAGTACTTTTTTATGTAATAAGTGAAGTAGCTTAAAGTTTGATATTTTCTTCTTGAATTTTTGAGTTTTTAGATTTTAGCATTCACAATGCTATTTTTTTAAATTAAGTTACTTAATATAACTGAAAAAAATATTAGAAAAAATCGACTCACCCGTAGCAGCTCAGACGGGACTTTAACCCGCACCCTTAGGATTCCGGCCCAATGCACTAACCAATTATGCTACCGAGTTGCTTATAATTGGTTAGTGCATTGGGTGAGTCGATCTTCTTCTTATCTTATGAGGATTAGTGGCCACCTTTGGTGTTAGAGTTCATAAAGCCGCCCGTAAGGCCTCTGACTTGGCTTACCGACTGATATCCGAAGACAATTGCCGGGACCGACTGTTTAACGTGCCCTCCGAAGCACGGAAGCACTCAGTTGTAATGCCACTTAACGGTCACCCATCCGACACCTGGCCTGCTTTACAAACGTGATCGAGTACGATCAGTCTGTCAAGAGCGCTTTGCGATGTAGAAGAGAGTCGATGTTCATTATGACAAAATTTAGAAACAAAATAATATTAGTAATTGAGTGTACAGCATTCAACATTGTAATCTACTCACCCAATAATATTGTCAGCATTACTTTTAAGCGAGAACGATCTATTACTCCTTATTATTATTTTTATTAGGTACCCAAATCAAATCACGCATACATATTTTATGATTAGCTAAACACAAGTTAATGTATTTTGTATCTATTCTGTGGCTAAACACAAGTAAATGTATGCTGTCTAAATTTACTAAGTAGACGCGACCAAATTATATTTTATTCAATAGAATAAACAGCATTTCCGTAGTCCGCTTCTGGAACAACAATCCGATATTTAGGTTACAGCCAAACCGTGTCTATTGTGCAAAGTGAAACGTTCCTGTTTAGTGAGTGGTGCAAGTTTAAAACTTATGACTGAATAATTTCCTTTCTGATCAGAAAGCCTAACTTGCAAAACGTCTTTAAAGCAATTCATCTACAATGCTAATAACTTATTAAGTTAATGCTACTATAGATGAATTTGTAATTATCATTTTTCTTCCCTAGGCTATATTAACGTTATTGATTTTAGAGCTCATCAGCTTGCTCTGTGTTATATAACTTTTGTGATCCTTTCTGCGGGAGGAGGCTGGCGACCAAATCGCCTTTTCATATAAAACTCAATCAGCTGTTCGGACGTTTGTATGGAAAGTCGATTTTTTTCTTTTTGCCACATACATGCATTCGGCATGCGTGGAGGGTTGTGATCTAATCTCTTAACTGGTTTCGTATAACATAGCTAAAACACAGCGATGGAGATAATAGTTCATACTAGGTTGATGTCAATAATGTAACCATGTTCAGCCAACAGAAATTGTTATTGCTCTCGAAGCTTCACGATATTTCAAAAAACAAAACATCAAGAGCATTCTGAAATATTTTATGAGGTATTTACATGGAGAGACTTGGCAGGTGACTTGGAAGGCGACTTAAGTCAATTAACGCTTTTTATCGACAATCGCTTGTAAAATCTAATCGCAAACCTAATTTTAATGAATTGGCGGTTCGATTTTACAAGCGACTATCGATAAAGCGCTAATTGACTAATTGCGATTTACTCTTATGCTGAAACTCAATTATTACAAATAAACAACACTGTTACTACACACTGAAATAAAACTACCAATATATTATTAAATCGCTACCGCTCCAAACTCGCGACCGTCAAACCAACAATGTTTTATTCAGCCCCGCGACTCGTTAGCGTAGTGCATTGTGGTCGCTAAACAAACCGCCGCAGCGGCCACAATCCCTCAATGCATGCTTGATTTTTATAGAATATTACCTGAAGTGGGCCAAGTGAACCTGTTAACTTTAGAAGCTTACTTATTAGCCAGCAAGACGTCATAAAAAGATATGTACCCACGATATTGTTACTTACACCCGCTATCACTAACATTACTATGAGGTCTCACAGTGCCTGCGGACGTACAGCGTCCCAACTACCAATCACAATGTAATACGTAAAACAAACGAACCAATCACAGAGGTCTATTACAACGCAGTGCGTTCGCATAGGCAAGGGTCGTTTGAGTGTTCTTCTTGAGTACGGTTAGTCACTTTTGAAAGATTTGTATCGACCAAAGTTTAAATTAATTATAATTTACACGAACTCTTCCTTTACGCCCTATACAATCTCTTTTAACAATAATGAATATCTTTATACATATCCATACAATGTCAGGAATTTAGTTAACATACTTGATAATTTACTGGCCCAATTATGTCCTTCCTGTTCATTACGAACAATAGATACTTTATAATTAATGTGGTTTTGCGAAAGTAAAGTATGAATTATAAAGTCTAATTTGTCATGCATGTATGTTTTTGAAACCACAGACTGCTAACTCTGCCAATTGAGTTATTTTGCTTGCAGCTTTATAATTTTAGTTTCATCGCAATAACAAAATTATGGTTTAGTAAAATTATAAAGGTTGAATAATTATTTGATGGTTTAGTCACAATTAATTAGTTATTGACAATTGATTACCATATTCTTATAGTGAACACTTTATTAGAATAACTTTAATAAAATGACTAGTTTTAGTAATACAGAGTAATTAATAAATGTTTTGTGGAATAATAGTGAAATAATTTTAATATTTTTTAAAGTATTTGAGAACTAAAATAAATAGAAAAAATATTAAACAATTAGACATTCTTTTAATTTTTTTTGCGGATCGTAAAGTGGTTTGTGGTTTTCTTCAACCATGGAAATTTGTACAAACAGCTGTTTGCAACCGCCATTTTGACCATTTGTTTGATTTCACAATAAATCTCAAAGTTGTTGTCCAAGGCATTCTTTACCAGTCCACTAACCACATGTTGGTCACCATCACCACATTTCGCAGCAGTTTTGTTTAACAAACTATATTTTACCGACAACACATACAGTTGGATGAATCGAAAAAAGGCCTTACTAATTACGAGGCAGCAACCATTAAATGTAATTTTCTTATTCCGGTTATAATGACGGTCAGTAGATCGACATCTGTTTGTCGATAACAGCAATTATTCATACGTGCAGTGAACGTTCGATGTGGAGGTAATTACGCTAAAATCTCTCTTTAATAAAGTGTCTTTCTTGGTTAGTAAATAACTTTCCAATATTTTCTATCTCTTTGAATTATATTGTAGTAGCTTCCGGTCGCAACTTCGTTCGCGTGGGCATTCGGAAAATTCATAGCGAACCTTTGATCCCTTAAAGTATACTCTACCTAATCTATTTTAAACTATCTGTCCACCAAATATCATCCAAATCCATTCAGCCATTTTTGCGTAATTGAGTAACAAACATCCAAACATCTGAACATTCAAACATCCATACTTTTACATTGATTATAGTATTAGTTGGAGTAGTATTTTAACACTTACCTAATTTTCCACAAGACTTGTTGAATGTGATGGAAAATTTGAGCCATCGAATAATACTAACTTTAGGAAATAAACATTAATTATATTTTATGTCATTTCATGGTTTTACACAGCAGGCCACATTGGCCATAAAATTATAACATTAAAAATTTACCCACATAATAAATTATAAATTACACATAAGTACTAGCAGATATTTTATTTTCTATCATTATGTCATCATACCAATAAATCTAAGGGAAAGTTTTGTTCCGATAGAAACTAAAATATTCCACACCACCAAAACCAAATCTCATCAAATTACATAATCAGAAATCCCGTGCCTTTTCAATACAGCACGAATGCTCAATACCAAATCAAAACTTGCCTACTTATATTGAAATTACCCGTCAAATATTTTATGTCTCCTAATGCTGGCTATTTACGACAATGGCTGCCAATCACACAGTTATGTAACACCATAGAGTTACAAAATGGACAGATGAAATCCTCTTGTAATTATGTCTATAATAACCGTCACAGTACAAAACGGTAGCTCGTACAATACGCTAATCATACGGTATGAAGACTGCTTATAAATATTAAGAAACATACGGGTGACTGAATTGGGCAATAATTGGTTACTTCTAATAAAAATATTAAGCGTGACTCAAGTTTAGCGATTGTCAACTATCATAACAAACATAATTTATCTTGACATATTAACTTTTCTTTTTTGTTTTTCTAAATTCGAAGTGTTAGCATTTAGAAAAAATTATTTCATTCACTTTGTAAATCAATATAAGGACAATGTTCCAAAAAAAAAATTTTTTTTAGATAGGAACGTTCCAATTTGTTGTCGCAATTTTATTCTTACCATTAAATTTTTATAATAAGTTTTGTTTTATGAAGAAAAATATTTTAAATACATTTTTTATTTTTTTAAAAATAAGATTCCGAGATTTACAATACATGGCTTCCCCTTAGAACCATGCGGGTATCGGTACTATAATAATAATAAGTCAGTAAGGTAAAAAAAAATTGCAGTGAAAAAAAATGCACCTACCCTTTGAATAGAAAATTATTACGGCAGAATTTTCTTATGAAAACGGTTTGACTTTTGTAATTTAACCCACCGTCCTACCAAGAATGAAGACTGCAACAACATCTTTTCATGGGAGAGCCTATGTCCTGCTTAGTGATAATAATTATAATCATCATTGATTTATAATTCTGTATATTGTAAGAGCTCAATGACGCAATGCCCTGCTATTGCGGCAGTTAAGCAACTTTAGCAAGGGTTGGTCATGTATGATCAAGCTCTCCTTCGGAAGGCACGTTAAGTCGTTGGTCCCGGCTGCATTTGCAGTCGTCGACAACCTATCCGCATTGGGACCGCGCGATGTGTTATGGCTTATCCTCCTTATCCACCTATAAGGAAAGCCTGTGCCCCAGCAGCGAGGACAATAAAAGTGGCTGACGTAGATATTGTAGAAAATATTTAGCTTCAAACCACGCTCTTCAAACGCTCCTCACGTGTGTCACAAAACTTACGAGTGATAGAAAGACAGATGAATGGTCTCTATATTCTCGTGGGGTATTTCAATATTATCGCGAACCTTGTCAGGTGAACAAAGGCTGGAGGCAAGATGAAGTGGCGTAGTTAGTCGGGACCACCTCCGGCATACCACTATCGATCTTGAATTCATACAGCTAAAGGTCGTTTTTGATTGATCGCGGTTCTGAAGCTGGCCTTTATTTAATTTCCCTGTCATTGAGGACGATATTTTTATTGTTATGTAATTTTTCTTTTGTTTTCAATCATTCATTGTCCAGAGATCACAAATGTTTTTTATTAACTTTGGCTAAAGTTTTCTTCTAATTGTTTTAACTCAAACGTATCAAGACTTTTCAAGGATTATGAAACCAAAACTTATATTATGTGAAATAATACAACTTATCATATTTAATAGTTATGTGTTAAGAAAATGTGAACTGATATTAATGAAAAACGTAAAAGTAAATAACTAGACACTGTTTCCTTTGAATTCAATAAGTTCAACAAGTATACTGTAAACAATAATATTATCTGATACACGAGCAACCATTTATTTTACTTGAAAATGTATACTAAGAATTGTTCCTATTTTTACAAAAGCAGCACACATATTTCTGTGACGTAAATATTCAAAGAACAAAACTTAAGCGACTGTCATTTATTTTTCTCTATATCTTGATATCATTTACGCTTTGAAAAGCGATTGAACTAAAAGGTCGTGGTGACCGATCCAAATGATAACAACGAAAAATGTGTCAAGGACTTGTAAGTCGTTACAATTACTTTGAATACAATAAAATATTCAAAGTATACAAACTCTGTTGTTATTGGAGATTGTTATAGACTTAACTTTGTAGGTTTAAGGTTATTAATAGAATGTAAGTTACTGGTATGTAAATTCTTGTATAAAACTATTCACTCTCTTGTCTTTTTACCCGACCGCAAAGAAAGGGTTATTTTTTTCGCGCGTATCTTGTAAGTATGTTTGTATGTGATATTCTTTATTATCTCATATCTTTAAAACGGCTGAACGGATTTCTATGATTAATATATCGTTAGATTTGTCTTTTCAGCCCAAGTGTTTTTAAGAAGGTGGCGTTATAAAAAAACCAACATGGCGACTGTACGGTGCTATTATACGTAGTGTTTTTTTTTTTAATACTGCAGTATGGGTGTCAAATTAAAGGGCTTATTATAAGGATTTTAAAAAGTATATCATGACCGTAATATATAATAACTAATAAGAGACAAATAAAAAATAAATTAAAAAAAAATAAAAAACCCGCCTGCATAAAAAGACAAGTCGACTGAAAAGATGGAAATAAGATTAAATAAATATTAAAGGCAACATGTCATAATAACATGCAGTCGGAGGCATATAATTTAAATCATTCATAATGTCACTTTCTTTATGCATGCCTCCGACTGCATGTTATTATGACATGTTGCCTTTAATATTTATTTAATCTTATTTCCATCTTTTCAGTCGACGTGTCTTTTTATGCAGGCGGGTTTTTTAATTTTTATTGTAATACTTGGTATATCTATTTCTATACTTTTGGAAATAGTAGCGGGGTGGAAATGCATTTTATTATTAACGTTATTCATGACTACCTACCTAACTTAACCTTCATCTTTTATTTAACTATTGGTTACATTAGAATGCGCAGTAACACAATTACTTTTGATATGTTAAATAATTATTATTAAATACTACTTTTCTCCAGTCACTGGTGGACCACAAACCCACGCAACGGCTTCTAATAGCAACAACAATATCTATCAAATTACGATAACAATGTTTTATTGATTTTCATTGACAATCGATTGTAAAATCGAATCTACACCTCATTGAAATTTGAAACTAGGTTTGCGATTAGATTTTACAAGCGCTTGTCGATAAAAAGTGCTAATTACTTACCTAAAATCGAGCAGCAAGTCGCTTGCCAAGTCGCATACCGAATAAATGACTGGCTGTTAGGTATAGTAGTGGCAAGCGTTTATAGTAGATTGTTATACAAGACGCTAAAATTACCCATTGCATACGAGGTAGCTTTATTCCCGAACTTTAGCGAGGGAATAAATAGAAACCGAGTTACAATGGGTTTTAGGGTCGTGTGTTACACTATACTTTTCACTACGATTGCGAGAAAATAAAATACAATATTAAATAGTTTATACCTACTTCCGTAAACGAATCCACTCGTTTTTCTATCCTCCACTTCATAAACTTTTTGTACAATATTTAAATAAATGATTTGTGCTTGACGGTAAAAGATTAAAATTATTTCTTTCCTATTATAATTCAATCAGTTTGTAATTATAGAAACAATCTAAAGATTTCGCGCCACGGTACCTTTTTTTAATTTCCGCTGTAGCAGCTAAGCAACACAAACACGCATTCTACGATTCACTCTGTACACAGAGTATAAATAAGTCTATGATTTCACCGAAGAGATGCTTTTAGTTCCATTTTCAAAAATAAGAATGAGAAACTGGGGCCCTTTTACGAAACTTTGGTCACGATAGTCGTCCGCAGTTCGTCGGTTGTAGTTATTACTAATATTTTTAATATAGCATCGTGGTCCATAGTCTATTGAACGAATAATGACGGATCCACTAGAGAGAAACTGTCAAATTTACGCAATCACTTTGCAATATCGCATACGCAAGTGCTTTGTAATAGGAATCAATCAGAACGAAGCACGGACGCAGCTGCGTGTATCGCATTAAACTTTTCGTAATAGACCCCTAGTATTAAGGGTGGTATTCGTCCAAACTTCAATATAAACGGGAACTATACCATGAATACATCTATTCCACGATTTTTTTCTCGAGTAAAGAAATGGTCATTTTTCCATGCAATCCAAAGATAAGTTACTCTTGGGATTCTTATTCCTTCATTAGTGAGTGAATATATGAATGAACGTATTATCCTGCCAATTGTCATTGTTCTATAAACAAACTATTTAAAAGGCAAAGTCTTGTCAACTCTATTTTGTCGCCATTTACGTATCTGTAGCGGTCAAAGTCAAATGTCAAACAAATGTCACGGACATATGGCACGCGGACGCCATTAAAATAAAAAAATAATAAATAAATACTCGCGGATTAACTCTGTTATTCCTCGCGAAATGGTGGTATAGCTACTATTCCCGAATAGGCAAAATACTCTGAAAATAGTGTGTGGTAAAACGAAATTTCGATTTACTCTTGAATAACTGGTCATTTTATCTAAGAATAACAGTTATTCTCTCTTGGTCGAATCCGCCCTAAGTCGAGCTAGTTTTTATTCGTGATTATGAATAAAGACTTCTTCGTTTTAGTAGGCTCATTGGTAATAGACAAACATTAAAAAAGAAAAAACTTTATCCCCTAGGGCTTATTATGCTATTTTATCTCGACTCTTGTACGTTACAATGACGCACTTTTTGAGCAAGAGGAGTGAAAAAGTTATTTTGCAAGTGAGAAGTTAACGAAATAAATATCGATGTGCCTAATAATTTTATGAAATAAGCACTTATTTTAGTTTGACTGATCGATCTTAAGGCCAGTATATTCCAAAAACTCTGTCTCTGTCTTTTTCTTTACGTGTAAAGAGTAATTAAAATAAACTCACTTTTTAATTTTTTCAATGTTTTTGTTGTTATTTTGAGCATAAAAACACTTTTTGGAAAAGTAACCGTTGAATATTCTTCTATATTATGTCATTACCTATTTTCTACATATTTTTCGTGAATAAGGGATTGATAAACTTTAAGTATTATCCAATAACTATAAAATTAATGAAAATTTTCTCTTACCTTTGCATATTTTTTTAGTCGAGTGAAGATACGAATATCGTATTTTTAACCGTAAAATAATCAAGATCGTTAATGAAACTTCAACATTTTAAACTGCTCAAAATAAAGAGTATTTGATTGTTTATCGTTGAATTAAACATAGGCCAAATTGGATAATTTGGAATATACTGGCCTTAAATCCATTTATTCCAGTGTTTTATATAACACCTTATTTAAATGGGTTTAAAAAATGTACGTATGTAAAAATACACAATATCATAGGAAATGTAACACTGCGCATGAACAATATCCACTAGCTTTAACCAAGACCTAAGAATAACCAAGTCCTATAAGCAAATGTTACAAACAGTAGATACCATTATCTAACAATCTTATGCAAACTAAATAAGGATGCAAATCCCTTGAAAATGCCCTTTATTGTTATTGCAATGAATAAATTGCTCTCATTGAAAGCAATAAAAGTACACCGCATTAATAAACATGATGTGCGATATTTCGTGAGAGTAGATTAGACAGATAACCTCTATGAGACCTCCGGGAGGCATTTAACAAAGTTGGTACTATCAAAGATTAAGGAGTTAAGAGGAAAAACAGACGGGACAGCATTCTGCTATGAGCTTGGGCCTTGAAGTACATTTCTACCAATCAATTACATCAAATTATCATTGCTTTTTATGGGCACAGCCACAAGCACAGCTACAGGCACAGCCACAGGTATAGTCATAGTCAGTCACAATCAATAAAATTAGGGCTTTTTCATCAGATATGTTCCAGTTATGAAGAAGAAATGGCAAAAAAAAATCAAAATCAGTTACCTACATTTTTAATTTAAACAAAAAAGTGTGCGTTTCGGAGCCTACAAACAAACCCCAAGTATAATATTATGAATATTATATTTAATATTCATCTTACAATTAGAACTTGACTTATTCTGATATTTTTTTATATTATTCATACCATACACGAGTATGAAAGAAAAAAACGTTTTACCCTTCAAACTTTTTCAACATAGTAGTAGGCATTTAACAATAGCATTATAAGTTGTTATGTTGCATAATCTTTGGCACATCCACCCAGATTAAGTCTTGTTTAGGCAGAAAGCGCATAAATTGTCTGAAAACAAGTGGATTGTCTCAAATATCAAGGGCGACGTTACTTTTTCA
Organism: Agriphila straminella; assembly: GCA_950108535.1. Lineage (NCBI taxonomy): Eukaryota > Metazoa > Arthropoda > Insecta > Lepidoptera > Crambidae > Agriphila > Agriphila straminella. Next base: position 13,086,862 of record OX467312.1, read on the forward strand.
ATGGGATCTCTTTACAAACAAAACTGCTTCGCAGTATTTCTGAATGAAACGGTGAGAAAATTAAAAAAGTTTTAGGGTTCCGTAGTCAAAATGGCAGAAAACGGAACCCTTATTTTTTTTATTTTTATTTCATGGAAAACCAACAGCTGTACAAATAGGTGTAGAAAAAGCGTAAGAAACAATAAGCTAATTATTGGTTTTCGCTTATAAGTAGCAATATAGAATTTTACAAAACAATAATTTTATGTACCCATCTAAACTTTTATTTTCTATTTTCTTTAATATAACAAAGTAAGGTGAGATTAATCTGAAATTATAAATAAGTTTTTTGTGGAATTAAATAAAATCATAAGAGACAATTTCTAAACATCCTACTGGATTTTGGCCATTTTTTTTACTGATTAAAAACTCAAGACTTCAAGACCTAATATTTTTTTTAAAATCTATGTTGAAATAATTATTATAAGCCATAACTAAAATAAAGACTGTAACAAAACAACCTTACCTCACCTTATAATATAAGAGTACCGCTACTCGATACTAGATGGCGGTAAATTCGCATGGTGCAATTTCGGCTGTACGGCGCTGTCGAGATTTTTTTACATTTATATAAGTCACCTCAATAATTTCGTTGTGAGTTTCGATCCAGCGATTCGATCTTCCAGAAGAACCCCCCCTACAAGACTAAATAATACACTAGGTATTTAATATTATCTTTAGTCTTTTTAAGTGAGATAATTTTGTTAATCAAAACAATTTCGGCACTTTCCTAAAAAAAATCCAAAACTACAGGATAGTGCTTGACCTTCACCTCACCTTCACCCTCACCTTCTTGTCAGCTAAAAAAGTCTGGAACGGGTGGTAGTAGGAAAATATAGATGATTCAAAAGTACTTAATAATAATAATTAAGTTTATTTGAATAAAGCTTATTTCACTCCCAATATTCAATTCAAATTATTGAAATATTACGCTCGTGTAGCTATCATGGAAAAAATATGTAATGTACTTGAAATAAAACACAATAGATTTAATTGAAAACATTTATAAAAATGTTACCACTTACTACGTATAGAAAGGACAGTCTACGGTACATTATTGTCGCAGCGATCGCAAAGATGGCGGCTACGCATGCGCAGAGTTGTCAAAGAAAAAGTAACATGCACACAGATGTGACACATTCTTCATAATGATTATGATATACCTACTTAGTAATTATTGCATAAAATTATAGTAAAAACGTAATTTAATTAGATAATTAGGTGTATTCTGATACTTATTCAAAAAATAAAAAGTACCCGCACTAATAGTACCTAATCATTTGGTGTCGTTGAATAGATTTTTTTATTAGGTAGGTAAATATTACTATGGCAACTTGGAAAAATATTTACTAACCCAGATCCTTGTCCGGAAACCGCGGGAAACTCACAAAGTGCTAGTTTTATCCTTATAATTAGGCTCTTTGTTACCCCCGTGAAATAGCTGATTTACCCCTGCGGGGGTAATTACCCCCAGGTTAGGAACCACTGCTATAGAACAATATACTTATATTATAAAACTGTGTTATTTGTTCACCTGTACTAATTTAGTACCTACGTATACAATCTGTATGGTTCACTTTTCATAATCTATGATTTTCATTCAAAATGTCGGGTCAGTAGAAATAATGTATAAAAATTAGTTTTGGTTGGTTTATGTTGATGTTTTGTTTACTTACCGATGATAAGTTATTCCACTATTTTTTTTGCTTCGTAGTAGAGCGATTTTTGCACGTTTCAACACACAGGTCGGCATTTTTATCGGCACAATTACACCGTGCGTTCGCGGTGAGCGTTGGCGAGTGACTAAATGAGTTGAGGTCAATTGACCTCAACGCGTGGAGCAAAAATCGGGGCCGCGAGGTCGATTCTATACGTAGTAATACATTTCAATGCCACCTTTGATGTAAAAAAATATTCCGTGGACCCTGTTTCTGGTCTTATTTGCAAAATTTCTCGGAAACAGAACATTCGTTTATGTTAAAACCAACCATAAAAATCGGCGATGTTAATACCTACAATCTTAATTGAACAGTTTTTTTAACAAACTTGAATGCGAAGAAAAGTAATAAAAACATGTAAAAATTGAGAATTCGGTGCAAGTTCTCAACGCAACCGCCGCGTTGGAACGAGCACTGATTTGAACCCAAAGTGACTAGAGTTACTTTCGATTTCACTCCATCACGGATCGACCCGCTCGGATTGACCCACCTTAGCGCCTTAAGTGACGATAAGGTTGAAAGTGTAAGCGGCTATCTTACCTCTAACTTCCGGAACCAGGCCGGAAAACTTTTTTTTTAATTGTTGTTATGGCGCCAGACATTTAAGTAAGATGGTGGTAGGTGGACTTGAAATAAGTCCTACCACCAACCGAACTGAGTACAAACCGCCCTCTTGGGAATCGAACCCGAGACCCGCGTCTTACACGTGTGGGCAAACCACTAGGACCACAGAGGCGGTTCCTCTTTCATAAGTCTGCAAGTTTATAGTGTGAGGTGTATGTTAAAATACAGCTATCGTCGATACAAACAACGTGTTAATTAAAACTTCAATTAAGCATAAGAGAGCTTTCTATACGGTAGTTTAATAATAGCTTTCGTAATACAGTTCCTACAATTATCTGTTTGCATGCTATAATGCCAGCGTTTTTGTTATTGCAGAAATAATATGGAAGACGGCTTAGAATTTGCTATAACTAATAACTTGCTATTATAGCTGTTCACAGACTAAATTATGTAGTTTTCTTAGAGTTGAAAATGAAATAATGATGGGTATAATAATTGTTTTGTACACATTGCTTTTCATTTCTATAGCATTTGACATTCAATTTGAAACTTAGTGATTGGACATTGTTTGGAATTCTACTGTTTTTGTATTATTATCACCTTGTTTAACTTTTTCTTATAAAAACTATAGAAAGGTTAAATAAAAAAAAACCGGCCAAGTGCGAGTCGGACTCGCGCACGAAGGGTTCCGTGAAAAAAAACACGTTTGTTGTATGGGAGCCCCCCTTAAATATTTATTTTATTCTGTTTTTAGAATTTATTTAATATTTACACTCAAACACACACACACACACACAAACACACAGATCAATACTATTTAGGGGCAGTCAATTTATATATAGGTAACCATTTCTTTTGCATTTAGTAAAAGAAATGAGGATAATCTCAGAAATCATTGTTAATTTTATTTTTATGTTTAAGTAATCTAGTTTCTATTCTTGTTAACTTTAACTATAGGTAAATAATATGTAAAACTCTGAATTCTAAGGTACTAATTTTTATTTGTCAAAGGTATGAAGAGCGGAGCGGTCTAACACAAGTATTTCTTTACTTAAATGGTTGCTCCAATAACTGATATTGTTTATGTACCCACCAGTTATCACAATAAATTTATTTTATTTTTATTTTTTTTGTTATAGCGGCAACAAAAATACATCATCTGTAAAAAAAAACTGTCTAGCTATTACGGTTCAGAAGATACAGCCTGGTGACAGAGCGACAGACGGACAGCGGAGTCTTAGTAATAAGGTCCCGTTTTTATCCTTTGGGTCCGTGCGTACCTACCCCTAAAATCATTTTTTTGTCAGTCATTGTAACCAAATTTATGTAAAAATTCATAACTGTTAGAACAACTAGTCAATTGACGTAATTAGACCATCAAAGTTACGATAACATGTTCGTTAATTACCTAAAGCAGCATAATAACAAATATTATAACTCGATTTCTATGAAATTATAGAATTATCACAATGAAATGCCGAGAGAACAGTGAACTTGGTGATTGTCAGAGATCGTTATAATAAACGGCTAAACCAGTGTTCATACTAAGATACTGAATTAAAAAATAAAAACTTTAGCTACTTTTAAATTTGAGATTTTAGCATTCACAATGCTATTTTTATACAATATTTACTGAATGATATACGCTAGTACTATTATTTATTCTGCGATAACTGATAATATACTTACTAGAAAAAAATCGACTCGCACCAGATCATATTCCCGTCCGAAAATACTGATCTGTACCCTTAGCACGAACAGCTATCGAGAAAAAAAACGTGCGTAAAATTACTCAATAGACAATTCTCTATGGAAAATTTCATTTCGCTTATCGGCGATAGATGGCGCTGTACAGATTTCCAATACAAAATTTAGCTATCGAATTATTTTACGTGCGTTATTTTTTTCGATAGTTGTTCGTGCTAAGGGTACTGGTGAGAGTCGATTTTTTTCTAGTATATTACTTAATATTGTATAGGTTTTAATATGCTAAATGGTTAATAATTAGTGCAAAAAAAACACTTTTAAAAATTATGCCTTTGAGAAATATTTACAAAAAATAATTAATAATGCAGGGTTTTGTTCCTTCATGCTTCTTTGTAAACTAAACTTTGTACTAGAAAGAAGCAACTTTTGGGTTTTTTTTAAATAGAGCTTTGTTTAGCACAATTTCATCTTATCACAATAAATATAATTTTAAAAGTAATCTTAAAAATTAACGTAACCAGGAAAATATGAATCAGGTTTCTCTTACCTTTATTCTGTTTATTATTTTTGTAACATTGCCTGTAATATAGAGCGCATTGTCTTTTCAATAAAGGAAATTTCTATAATAAGGTATACAAGTGTGAACAACACATTCTGCCATCGGCCTCGGGTAAAAGAGATTTTTCTAAGTGCGTGCCTGTACGGCTCGAGGGGACAATTTACACGGTCGCTCGGCTGATGTGATTGTTAACTATGGGCCACAGATTATAAGTTATCGGCGTTATGGGTGCACGATACTGGCCGGTTACGTAACCGGTTCGAGGGCTTTCATTCCATTTTTAAAATTGCGCGCCTTTTTTATTTTTTTAATCTAAAAGTTTTCTTTTTTTAATAACGTGTTTTATTATTAAGCAAAGGATTCTTATACAACGTGTTAATATAATAAAATTAAAAGCTGAACCAAAATTATGGTAGATGGGGACCATCAAACTGAACTACTTTTACTATGAGACCAACTCTGAAATCACGAAAATAATTTACTAAAATCTGAAAATGTATGAAACAGCTGATTTTTTTTCACGATTTCAGAGTTTGTCCCATAGTAAAAGCTGTTCAGTTTGATGGTCATCAGCTATTTCGTACAAAAAATAGTTTTTTTTCGCGATTTTAGAGTATTAGTCCCATAGTAAAAGTTGTGCAGTTTGATTGTATCTTTCTAACTTTTTCTATTTTAGCTATTAATTCTGTTACATACTTACATGTTGTATACCAAAGAAATACCGGTTATTATTAATACCGGTTATTCTTAATACCGTGCCAAAAACAAAACGCTTCCCTAAAAACAGTTATTCAATGTGTATAAAAAATTTCAATAATATACCCAATGAATGAAGTAATGCATACCCTACAGTTATTTTATTGATTGTTGTACATGAAAATATGATTATTATTGTACAAGATGATGAATGCAGACAGTGTACGGTCAAACCTAAATAGGTTTTTATCTACACTCACAACGTAATGTTCCAAATATGAATTCAAAAGAGGTAATATAAATACGTACTTTATTTTCGTGAATAGGTAAAATTAAAAAAAAAACTCATTACGATGCAGTCAGCTGCATCATAAAATAACTTTTTTCTCATTACGATACAGGGCAAATCCAAGAAGAAGGTAGTGCCGTGATATTAAAAAAAAACAACGATATTTTCCCACATACTTTCCATGATTAAAATGCACTCTATGGTGATCGATGACTTAATGCGCGCCATTTTTAGAGCATTACGAAAAAAGTTTTGAATTTTGATTTCAATTTTTACATTTTGTTATAGGTATACTGAATTTCGTAGGTGTTTTTATTCTTGCTTAAAAATGTGAAAAAAATTGACTCTGCAAAATTATTTTAGATGCAGCTAAGGGAATGACTTATTACAAGGTAGGTAGGTACATAGTTAATACAACCAAAGTCTCTCTCTTTTCTAACGTTGACCTTTTATTTAGTAGGTTCAATCCCCAATGTATGAGTGTAGATAAAGTAGTGTATGAAACTGCACATAACTAGGTATTAAAACACTCGTGTGATACTATTAAAAACCTCGCCTACGGCTCGGTTTTTAAACACACACTCATGTTTTAATACCCCTCATTATGCATCAGTATCATAAACTACTATTGTTACACTGTTTTATGAAATGTAATAATGTTTTTATTGTTGTAATTTAATAAATAAATAATAAAAAACATAAAACAATTACAATATAATAAATTTTGTGTTTCATTAAGGAAATGGCTGATTGACAATACATTTTATTCAGTAGACGATTTTTTAAAATTTAAACCGTAATTTTACAATATCACAATTTATAACTAAAAGACCATATTTAGTGATAAATTGCCATGAGTTTATGCATGCTGTTGAATACGGCTAAATATGCTTTAAGATATTCTTTTTTTTCCTAATTTTATGATAACACCACCAAATAAACCAATTTTGAATTAAAAAAAAATACCCAATATAAAATTGTAGAGTATTTAAAAGCAAAAAAAATTAAGAAGAAAAAGATAAACAAAATATACCAGTCTTTTAGTTGGATGGCTCCAGCATCGTTCAGATAAACAAAACAAAGCTCCGCACGAGAATTTTTTCGTTTCCTCTCAGCGGTGGCTTGAAACCGAATATGTTTTAAAAGGACTAAAAGGGCCGTGAAATCACTAATCCGACCTAATTTTGAACGCTATACATCATGTGAATAACGACTGCATGACGTTAACTTGGAATCTTAATACAAGATATTTTCAAAGTCCTCTCATATGGGTTTCTGAATTGTGACCGTCGCCGTTTCGAATCTTTAGATACTTAACTCAATTTAAATACAAATAATTAGTCAATTTAATATAACAAACAACATCACAATAGTTTTGTTGGTTTATTCGACATTGCATCTATAATCTTAAGTTTATCTTTATAGGGAAAAATAAACATTGATTACGTAGAAGAAATTACTAAGGCAATATTGTTTTGTACATTTCTATTAAATAACATTAAAATACATTGATCTCAATTAACGTGGTTTGATTTTGAATACAATATTTTTCTTTATATCAAATTAAATATTTTTCCAAGAAACTTTAGTGCTTTTTTTGGCTGAATTGTAAATTTTTTATAAACCGAGCCACTTGAAAGCAACATCGTGGAACATCGTAAATTACTCGTCGTCATGTAAGCGAAACGCTGACAAATGACATGTGTTTTGTAGTTGGTTGTTTTATTTTTAGAATGCATGCCAGTAACCAGAGACCGAAGGGAATCCCACTACTACAAATGGGGTAGGAACGGGGTCATTTCAAAAGAGGTCTCTACCCTTGCAAGTTTGAATTTGGAACGCTTCTTTGAAAACGTGACGAGAAATGAGTTTTTGGAAAATAAGTTTCAAATGTGATCTCTATCCATTTAAACGTTTTTGAATTTCGAATAATCAATTTGAGAAAAGAGTTTTGTTCGACATAAGAGTTAATTTTACTAAGAAATGAGAGTTAAATGATTGCTAACCATTGTAAGATTGAATTTTAGGAATCGCATCAACTGAACTAAATTTTACATAGGAGAAAACTAAAAATTATGATAAAAAAAAACTGTAAGTTAACAGTGACCATAACAGAACAAATTGTATCAATATTATATTATTAGTTTTAAGACAATTATTGGTAATCACATCTGTAATATAAACCGGAAACGATAAGTTTGATGTCTGTCTGTCCGCTAGCCAAATGTTATAGAAAGTTTAGTAATCACATCAATTTAAAGAACGCAATAACTCTCCTAATTTTTGTTTGTAACGCAATATTTTAATGGGAAACAAACATAATCCAGTCATAGAAGACCTCTCAAATCATATCCCGAAACGACAAACAAATATCAACTTATGTTGGTTAATACATTCGTAGCTTTGGGCGAAATCTCGTGATTGTAGACCTTATGAAACGAAAAAATAGTAAATTAGTTATATCAACATCAGTACTTAAGTAATAAAAATAATTATATTTAATTTGTATTATTTCGATTAAAGAAAAAATGATTAAATGTCAACAATGTTCAACAAAAATACAAAAAGTAATTAATTACACAAGCTTATTGTTTTAAAAGCAATTTATTTCAGTCTGATTTCGATTCGATTGATAATATTGATAAGACAAAGCAATAAGTTGTATTGTTTTCTGCGTAATAACAAAAAAACTTGAGTTTGTAAAAAAATCATAAAACATAATAATTTAAGGTTATTTATTTTGTAATGACACGTACATTCTTATATGCTTAAGCATTGTAAGTAATTAAAACAACGATATTCAATTTATTCATTGATTAATTGTCATATTTGAATCGATATTTTTTCAAACATGTCGGTAAGTACCTACTTACAGGTAAAATTTAAAGTGTCAACTTTAAAAAAAATAAGGCAACGCAATAACTTATATCAAAGTAACAGAAAGAAAAACAAACTAAAATGCTCCACTTCAGAAAGGTTTATCCTTTTTTTAAATTTGGAAATCGGTTCAGTACTTTTCAAGTAATTTTGAAAAAAGCACGAAAATAGTATGATTTTGTGTGAATTACCTCGATGATTGGTCGTATTACTTCTTTGTTTATGAACTGAATAAGATAATTATTTTTTGTCGGAAGAGGGATATCTTAAGTGTAGTTTTTTAACCGACTTAAAAAAGGAGGTTCTCAGTTTGACCCGTATTTAAGTATGTTTCTCCGCGATTATCTTACGTTTGGCTGAGCCGTTTTTTCTACATATATAATATACCTTACCTACAAGGTACCTACACAAAAAATAAAAAAATAAAAAATTGTTTAAAAAAAACAAAAAACCGACTTCAAAAAACCTACCTCTAAAAAGCAAGAAATAATATTCGTAATAATAAAAATACGTCTATTTTAAACCGTCTTCAAAAAAACTATTCTAGGTTTTTTGAAGTCGGTTTTTTGTTTTTTTTAAACAATTTTATTTTAGAGTAGACTATTAAATAAATTTATAGTAATGTTAATAACGTCTTGTTTGAAACAACTTGAATCCAGGTTTATAAAGAACTTTCTTATCATGAATAATAACTTAATTTAATTTAAGTGCTAGATGAACATCACCATGTTTCAAGATTACACCTCATTTTCACATAAAATAGAACTCCGACTTTTAATTCGGTGGAGTAATTTGACAGCTCCAGTGTGCCCACTGGGGTGATGAGCAACTTGCGTGGGTGTCACCACTTTAGACAGGTGACAGCCACGCAAGTTGCTAATCACCCCAGTGGGCACACTGGAGCTGTCAAATTACTGCACCGAATTAAAAGTCGGAGTTATAGATATTAGATAACAGAAAATTTATTTAAGGAGTACAATCAACGGCACATTCTGTGTAACGTCAGCAGTAAAACTAAGATTTTAGATCAGTAATGATTATAAGACAGAAGATGAAAATAGTTCATATAACAATGTGTATAGAGTTCAAATTAGGTTTGAATTAAGTCACTTAGACGGAATTGCAAAACAGCATGCTTGAGAAAATATTAAAAGCCTATCGTTGCAATTGAAGCAAGGAGATGTGACGTAAATAACTAATTTTCATAACGTTATTTCTTGAGAACGCTTACGCACATAATAGGGATGTTAAGGATATGAAATTTTAGATCTGGATAAGGATGTAAAATTCGGACATGAAATTATTTCGGATTATCCGATAGTTTCAGATAGTTTCAGCTACGGATATTTATTAGATTTATAAGAAAACAAACATGCATGCAAGTAATGACACGCGTAGCTCACTAGCTATAATAAAAAAAAACAAAAAATATTTATTTGTGTCTAAACACTTTTAACAGTTTTAACAAAATCAAATTAACGTTAATATAACCACATTAGTCAAAGACTGTGTCGCAGCTATTAGCGATAATGTGTCTCACTTGCTTTTTTATCGGATTCGGTTACGGTTACGGATACAATTTTTATTTTATTTGATTGAATCAGGCGTCACTTTGCGGAAGTCCCAAACCATTTTGAAAAAAGAAATATAATATGTAGCTTACTTCCGCAAACAAAATATGCAAGATGCACCGCCCGCCCGCCCGCAAAAATATGCACATGCACACTACAAAATATAAGTGCACAATACCTGCATTTAGCAAGACAGCAACACACCTTGCACCTTCACCAATTAGGCTACTCTACACGTGTTTCGCCCCAACCCGGAGCATCCTCAGGAGTTAGATCGTGCGTAAACCAACACCGAATGGTGGATACAATTTTATTTCGGATATCCCATAGTTTCGGTTACGGTTACGGAGCTCCTTAACATCCCTGGCACATAAGACGTGAAGCTCAGTTAATCGTTTTATAACAACGTCGTTCAACGTTGGACTGTTTTGCTTATGCCCGTAAGCGGTGCGTGCACAAAGATAATTTGCAACTTCCACAATTTGCACCATACCAACCCTCACACCTAATTCCAAGAGAACAAAGCTCAAAATCATACAGCTAGGGTTGTTTCAAATGCAAACGTTAACTTTGTTCCGGTAGTTAATATTTTTACAAAATGACGTTCTCAGAATGATTACTCCGAATTACAAGAGCTCTTTATGCTATAATATATGTACAGTAGCCTCTACCCTGATATTTTTAAGTACACTTATTACGGCTGTCTCTCGGTTTTTTAAAAGCCTGATAAATTATTAATTAGAATACCGATTTTCTGAACTGCTTGCCTCGCAAAAAGTGGGCATTAAAACGACTTGGAATTTCGAAAATAAACTATTCAGAGCACAATATTAAGTGCCTCCTCATGTCTGAAAATGTTTACTATTATATCTGTGATAGCTTTGGTGCTTTAAATTTAAAGAAATAAAGTTTGCTATTGAATTCAGCTAAGTCTTAAAAGTTTAAAATTTCATCTTTTGACTGAAAATTGATGAGCAGTAACGATTTGCCCAAAGATCGTCTTTAGTTATTTATGTAGCTTACTTGCCAATTAAACATCTTTGCAAAATAAACATGGTACACAAACACACAAGTGCAATAAAGACCTAATAAGTTATTGGGTTCGATCCGATTTCTGAAGCTCGTATTTATTATTATTATTATTTTTTTTTTATATATTATTTTGACCAATTAATTTATCGATTTTTTTTTTCAAAATGGCGGAAAATCATACTTCAACCATTACGAAAACTTAAAAAATTACACAAATTCTATAGCTCACTAGTATTATTTGAGTCAATCATTTTACCAAAATATAAATATCTAGTTTAGAATTTAGTTGTCACTTCATAAGATTGCATTTATTTCCTCAGCAGCGTTTTACGGATATACATAACGATGTATAAATTTCATATATACAAAATACAATATCGGTGAGTCGAATGTGCAACGCTAAATACCATATCGGTGAGTCGAATGTGCAACGCTTGGACAAACCTCGTAGGTTTATAAGCGTAAAGGCATTTTTCGAATAATAATTGTAATGATATTTGGATAAAATAAAAAAAAAAACTATCTCGGCACATTACAGCACAAGGTCAGCGTTGGTGCTGGTGCATGAGTGATGTTGACGTGCTTCGCCTTTGACTCCGGCTCACTCAAGTGTCCGAACCGCCTTACCATTGGTGGTATTCATAGTGTGGTGGTCTGTTTCATATTTAACCTGTTGATAATTGTGTCTTGAATTAAATAAATAAATATAAAAAGTTGAAGAGAAATTAAAAAAAAAATAGGTTTTTTATGTGGTGAAAATTTTGAATAGATAATAATCAAATAACTTGGAGAATCTTTGATTTGTTGTTATTATAAAGTTTTTTTTTCCAAAATCAGCAACATTTTTTTTCCTTATTTATTTGCTTGCAAGTTATTTTAATGTGTTAGTTTGTTAAATCAGTCACCTCTTAACCACGAAACTAATCATGAAATTTTACATACACGTTGCCATATACAGAGAAGGACATAGAGTACCTTTCATCCCGAAAGAAGTATTGTTCTCGAGCGATAACATTAAAATTGCCACGCAGACGAAGTCGAGGGCGATTGCTAGTTATTTTATAATTTATGCTGACAAGAGATCTTATCGTTGCAAAGCAAACGCCGTAGTAAAATTACAATACTGTGAACTATCCTACTTTAAAATTGCTTTTACATATCTTCGAGAACTGATGGTAAGGGTGGTAAGGCCTCAGGAAGCGAAACAAAAACACAGGATATATATTACCTTATTGTCATTCTGCGCAAGTCGTAAATGTCGGCTGAGATATTGGGTTTTATGGCATCCCTTAGACGTAGACGGCTAGCTGGCCAATTTTGGAACATTAAAGTGAGTACAAGATAAAAGATAGGTGTCCTTCCGTACATTGACATTGGTGGTATGGTATTGTAACATAATTGTAAAACTTATTTCGACGGAAAATCGAAAAGTCCTCGGGTTCGATCCCCGTTTGGGGCAATTTAGAAAACGAACTATTCTATTTTGGTCAGGTCTGGGTGTTTGTAGTTCCACCGTGTTGCCTGTGATTTCCATAACAACTTTTTTAGCTACTTACTTTGGAGTGAGAAGTAGAAATAGAAATAGAAAATATTTATTTGCCACAAACATGAGACAGAGCGATGTTTGATTCATGTTGTAAACAAAATTAGAATATTTATGTATTTATATATTTAATATGTAGTTAGGTAACATGTTTCTTAAAAGGTTTTCTAATTTTGAGTGACATAGTTAAGTTCAAGTTGCAACTACACTATGAATATGACAGCATCGCCCGTCGCGAGGTCCGCACAGCCATAATGATTCATTAAGTGCCTCCACAGGATTAGCTTTTTGTAATTGACCGATGATGCGAGAGTCGTATCACTGCTTCTCTTTTACACGGCGTCCAAGTGATAAAAATATGTAGTTTCTTACTTTATATATTTATAAATATACGAGTTTCCACAAAATTTGGAGATATATATTTATAATATATTTTTTTAGTCGTGTAAGTAATATACAATTGTTTTCTGTATTGTTTTTGAAATGGGTCTATTGTGCCTGAAATAAACGAGTTATTATTATACCACAAACATCTGAGGCGATTTTTAACGAGTATCGATTTATGTCATTATTCTCACATAAGGAAGGTTCGCGATGTTTCCCTATGTGTAGAAGTTATAAATATCAATATCTATTTTACTATTATGTCACATGCCTAACCGTACCGGGTAATAAAAGTCTATTAATATTCGGTAATATTAGGTTTAGGTAGGTATTCACTTATATAATCTGATTTAATTCAATGTTATGCTAAGACGATTTTAGGTAATATGTCTTACTGACTAAGCACATCACAACTCAACATTAACAACGATAATTATGGATGGTGTGTTGTAGTTTTCACCGAGTCACTTTCTCTTTCCCTCTTCCAAATTGTCTTGCGTCAAACGCATGTCACACAAGTTCTTACTTTATTTTGAGAAGATTATAGGGCATGCGCTATTACGTGCCCTGATGCATGCCTCTAAATCATGCCTCATGAAAGCGCAAGAGGAACAGGAAATCAACTATGTGAACCAAGACACACCCATAGATAGATAGATAACTGTTTATTTCATCAATAACAGCAAACACATTCAGACTTAGACAGAAGAAAAACTTGTTTAAAACTGTGTGCCGCATCGATTGAAAAGGGCAAAAAACGTGATCAAAGAACTATCACTTGCTATCGCTTCCGCTTATAACTTAAGGTTAAGTGATGCAAGCGTTTTGCTGCGTTCATTAACCTCTTCTTAACTGACTTTTATAAGCTTAACATAATATGATGGGTTAGGCAAAACATTTTTTTTAACTACAGCGTATTAAACCTACTCGTATTGATAGAACTTGTCAATTTTTTGCACCAGTTTGGATGTTCGTGAATTAGTGAATGTTTATACGAAATTACACTTTATCAATAGATGTAATCATGAGTACATTATTGATAGTATTATGTCATTATGTCATGGATACTTTTGCAAGAAAAAGGGTGTCAATCATGGAAGATTGTAATTTGATTTTAAAGTTTTTTTTAAATTGTGTTCTTTCTATGAAATATTTTTAAATAAAAACTTGGTAATTAATAAATCATATCAAAATAATTATAGGTACTTTTACTATAACAATTTTACGCAGAATGTTCCACTGAAAAAGAAACCAGAAAACAATTTCCAATCTTATTCCTTCCCTCGTACGAATATAAAATTGAAGTAACAAATTATCAAGAACAAAGAGAATTTTCATCTCTACATTCCGTAATAATTTCCATTTAACACAGTCTCGGAACGAAATAAATCCATTTAAGTTGCCAGAGTACAAATTGATATATCAAGTACGTTTAATCTGAACACAGCAATGCTTTTTATTTTACAATGCGTATATCGGCGTGAGTAAGGAACATAAAAGCGTCTTTTACGGTTAGACAAACTCAAGACGAGTTTTATTCGAAAAATTGAGTCGTATATAAAGCCTATGTCTACGTAGTTATAATAGTATGCTTATATAATTATGTATAAGCTTTATAATGTTTGTTTCAAAAAGTTTTTGTTTATTAAAAAATGTGACTTCTTTTTTTTCGCCATTTGTACTTTTATAAATAAGTAATTATTGGACTATTCTTATCAGTTTAACTACTAAGTTTGACCAGGCGGAAGGAAGGCTATTCTTTACCTTCTTGAAATAGACATGTAAATTGAAGTAACTATTTAAGTATGTCATAATATGGCTTATGCCCCAAAGTGTGCGTCGACGGATGACGTGATAATGAAAAAGTGTTATAAAGCTATTCCTGGCTAACATTTTCTTTAGGTAAAACCTGTTACGATTTTTTTAAATCGTGACAGGATAATGAAACTATTGGTGTTTTTCTAGTTTTTTTAAGCTCTATTACATAATGAATTTTTAGATTTTAGCATTCACAATGCTATTTTTATATATTAAGTAACTTAATCTATTACCTAAGTTTACTCAGTTATTTTGTTATCAGAGTGCGTAGACTTTTAATATTCTGGGAACACTAACAACAAACCACAATTCATTTCTTGTAATAAAAGCAGGCACGGTTTAATATATTTTTCATCAAACCGCTAATAAACTTAAGTTAATTTCCTTAAAATTAACCGAGTAAAAAAAATTGCACCGGAAGGTTCTTTTAATTAAGTCCCGAGTCAACATTAACAAATTTAAACAAACCGGCTTCGAAATTAAAAGCTTTTGTGATATATTTTATTGAAGGCGCGAAGGTTTCGATAGCATTAAGATAGTACTTAGGTTTAAAGATTAAGGACAAATAAAAGAATAAAAAAGGGTATTGGGTTTCAAATTAATAATAAAATATTTAACATGCTACAGTGTCTTAGGCTTGAGTTAGTTTTTTTTAATCAGAGTCAATACAAAAAGGTAATTAAGTCATTAAAATCTGCAATTACTAAATCGTTGAACTTTTTACATACTGCCATAAGTTATTATTAAATAAAAATATTCCCTCCGTCAAACAATAAAAAGGGATTAAGAATAAAACCAATACAAAAACCTAAAGGAGCTTATACACAGTCGTAAAAATCGCATTTGAATACACATGGCGGCCTGGGCCTCACTAATTGAGATGTTCGTCGGCTAAATGTGCGATTAGTCGCCCATAAATTCCTTAGTTAATGTGGAGGTCGGACGGAGTGCGGAGTCGCGGCGATTATGAATTTGTGATGCGGCGACACGCTGCGTTTTAGTCTTAAACGTAGCCGGACCTTTATTTGTGTGCATGTAACAATAAATTGTATCTTTAGAACAATATAAGTTGGCATAATATTTTCAAAAGAAAACTCAAATTTTGCTTTGTGTATTAAATAAATAATATTTTTTTTTATTTATTTAATAAATGAGCTATTTTGTTAACTTTTATTGTTTTTTTATTTTTAAGGTGGTACCCAGAGCGAAAGTGGCGCCGCGGTGAATTATATTTAATATTGTAATTCTAATACACAATTTTAAAAATGTTTATCGTGGAGATTTTAGGGCCCACAGTCTAGTATTTTTAGACGGTATCGTTACATTCTCTCGTAGTCACTGCTAGAAGTAGATAGCAAAACTGCTAAAAGTGGCAGTTTTTGACACATTTGCTATCTACTTCTACGAATGACCACGAGGGCATGTATTATACTCTTTATTGCACTCATAATAACAGTTACACAAAAATAAATTGAGATATGTACACAAAGGAGGACTTATCTCTAAAAGAGATCTCTTCCAGCCAACCTGAGAACGTGTTCGAGATTTCGATATTAAGATTTGTAGTGATACCTTCTAAAAATACTAGACCATGGGCCCTAAAATCTCCACGATAAACATTATTAAAATCTTTTTCTATTAATAACTTATTAAATAAAAACCTCTGAGGGCGCCACTTTGTAGCGTTGTTTTTTTGGTGTATTGGACTGAATGAATGATAGTTTAGTTGATTTCCCTTGAAAGAGTAGTTTTTCGAAGTATAAAGTTACTTTTTCCTATTAATGATAAAATTTTATTGTTTGGCAGTAAGCCTCATGTCCTTTTCCTTATTTCCGTAAAAGTTCATTTTAAATTTTCGCGTCATCGACTTCAAAAAAAAAGAATTAGAATCGTATTTCCCATATAATCGACTCCCCCAGGCCGCCCACTAATAGGGGCGCGTGCAGTTATGACTTCCAATGTCCAAGTCTTGATGTTGAGATCCTTTGCTGTAGTCCTCAAAAGTTGGTTAGTTCCGCGAAGTTGTTTGACCGTAGTTCCGTTGTGTTCGCTGGCGTCCATCGCTTCCTTGCGGGCTGCGCAGCGGGGTTTGAGTGGCGGCGATCAAGTCGGTCGGCGGTCAAGCCATACCCATCGCTGAGCTCTCGTTGGACCCGCCGGAATGTGTCCGAAACCTTGGAATGCATCAGAAAAAGTCGAGTCGTTGAACTTTAAAATATCAGCTGTTGATTGAATACACCTATTTAATTCTTCCTTCGAAAATAACTTCATTTTGATATATTTTATTCAGACCAGTGTCTGATTACGCTAAAAGTATTCGGCCTTTTGTAGCCTATTTATTCAGACCATCGAATTTGACCAGGTTTGTGGATTTTGTACTACAGATTTTCGTTGACTGGAATCTTGGAAATTGTTTTATCACGGTATTTGTTGTTTCCAGGGATTTCTGGGCTTATTTCGCTGCTAAGAGAAGCTGCTGAGTGCTTGTACCGATTTGGTGGATTTAAAACCATATTTATCGTTTCACGGGGAGCCGGAGGTATTCTGATTCAATCTATACTTTATTGTTATTTCCTATTAGGTACCTAGTTTTAAATGCCTGGAATTGGTCTAATTACTACTCTCAATTTCAGATCTTTTAGAGTGTAAAAGATCCTTGCAAATTGAGAGAATTATTAATCTAACTTAAAATGGACAGTTCCTCGGCCATCAGCCAAAATATTTTGACCTCTCATCTCTCTTTTTAGTCAAGTGAAACCTAATTTTGGCTGCAGGTAGAATCGTTAAACAGAAAATGCTTTCATGGATAATATTTATTGTCAAAACCAACACTTTAAACAGCAGGAATAGTTAGCTTTCTTGTAATAATTATGTTCTTTAAAATTATGAGCTATTAGTAAAATCTATGGGTTGATCTGGGTCGCCGTTGTTAACCACAGTACTGTTCCCCGAATACAGGTGAAGAAGCTTATACGGGGCCACGTTCCCAGCCCACTGCTCCGTTCGTCCAAGTAGTCTGAAGGCTAGACGGCGAGAGAAAGAAGTCGAGTTATATCCTGACACTCGTCACTCGCTAACGGCTCCTAGGAATCAATAATCAGCAGCCGTCGAATCTGTTCAAATAGGTACTATTTAACTGTAAAATCTACCTAACATTTAAACTAACCGAAGCGGCAAGAATCCTCGGCAACAAATAGTCTCCGGACTCTAATATTTAGGCATTCTAGTTAAGTCTCGAGCTAGATTTTTACAAGAAACTATTCTTCCTGATATCCTTCGGGCAGGCATTCCTTACCCACATTATCTTTGAGTTAGTTTTAAGAGTTAACCACTTTTCTTATATAACCACTGGGGAAGCAGGCGATATTTTTATTGTTTTATTTACATTTGTACCTCAGTGAAAATCCAGCGGTTAACAGTCAATGATTGCAAAGATATTTATCATTTATTATTATATAGAATCAAAAGGAAGTTTCAATAAAACTGTATTTTGGTATTTACTTTACATGTAGTTGTGTTCTTTATTTTCCCTGAATATGTCATTATGGTAAGTACCGCATGATTTGTATTTACTTACTTTTCTTGAACAGAGGGCAAGAGAAAAACTACATTACAACTTTCGGTCATACAACCGCCTTAAGTAAGTTCTGCTTAATATTATGACGAAAATTGCAAAAAAATGAGTAAGTACAGATTTCGCCATTTACTAGTGTAAAGTTTTTTGAACTAACCATAAAACAGTCATGTCCTGCAAAAATTGACAATAGACAGTAATCCGCTGCAACTTTATAATGTTCAGCAAGAGAAAATTTTACAGTTTAAAATGCGTCGTATTGTACCTCAACCGCTCTGAAGTTGTCACTTCTTTTGTACATTGTAAAATTGTTTTCAACACACTTGCTCGTAAAGTGAGCCCTAATACATCGCTTTTAGGGCCATAAACCGAGCTATAACAAACGCGTGCAATAATATAAAACACTAGTTCGTAATAGAATTAACCCTACAAATTTAAATTAGTACCTTACTGCAAGTTCTATGCGAGTAAACAAAGCATTCCCAATTTAGCCGGATAATACAGTTATTTTTTTTTGACAACAAAGAGGTTTTATGCTGCTGAAAATTCATATACATTTTTGGAATAAATAAATGTGTAAGTCCTTAATTAAGTCAAATAAATATATATTATTATCAAATTATTCATAATTCACAATATTTTGTTATAAAATATTAAAATATTTGCATTTTGTCACTTAAAATTATAATTTTGAAGTAGGCTGTATGCTCCTCATCCCTTTGTTCGCAAAATATTCTTGCGTTGGACGTGTGAAAAAAAACAAAAAAGACATGCGCGCCTTTTCCCATATTTATCATATTTTGTTTTTGTCGTATTTGTTGCTGTGTGGTAAATTACTTTGTTTTTTCCTCGCAAATGTGTTGAAAAACGTCGTATGAAACTCGTGAGCTCTTGCTTATTGCAACCTAAGCTAACTTGTCTCATAATGTACTAATCTCTCACCACGGCCATGAATTTAAAAAGCGCGCAGACGCTTTAAATCGGACAATTGCTTACAATTGATTGTTCCTCTAATCAAATCTACGTGGTACTTTATTTCTATGACTTTAACGGTATTAAATTTAAATGCACGATAAATTTTTACTATCCGTAAGATTTCTAAAGAGTATACCGTTTTATGGCACATGCGTGTCCGAATCGTCTGTACCAAAGATTAGTTGATTGGATTTTGTCAAAGATTTTTGAGCCACTGTCTAAAGTTATACAAACAAAGTTAGCTTCAAATTTTCGTATCGACGGAAACACGACTTTATGTTAAGTGCTCTTAGATCTGAAATATCTGACTTTTAGTTTTCTAAAGGAATATAAAAGTTAGCCGATACGCAGTTATAAAACTATACGACCCGGGTGTTTGAAAACATACGTCGTTATATCTTTTGTATGAATAGCTTGTTGTTACACCCGAATTTTAATGGCCCTTATTAGTTAACTTCAGATTGTATAAACAGGAATCGTTTTATAGCCCTCGAATTATGATAAATAAACTTTAGCCCTAAAACTTATACGCTCTTTGGCTTCCATTAATTCTCTACGTTCAAACATCTGCTCCTTTTAAACTCAATTGATTATTTTTTATCTTAAGAAATTCGTTAATATATAGGTATTTATTTTCTGAAGTTAAAAGAAATGCCAAAAAATACAAAATTAGAAAATTTCTTTGTTTACTTACTTATACTTATTTTTCCTAAAATTACTGCTTTAACTTCTTTAACTAAAGTAATACTGGATATCAAAAATGTTAGTTACAAGACTATCCCGTCTCTTATAATAACGAGCAATGTTCTTCTATGAATTATTACTTCAAAACTGGAACAGAAAGAAAACTTAACAGTCAGCAATAAGACAAAATACCGAAGAGATAGAACTTAGAAAGGCCATCACCATAAATAAGGCCTACAGGGTACCAAACTATTTCTGTTAAAGGGATCAGTCTTAATCCCTTTATTTTTCGGTCAATTAAACTCCTGATTTATTACAAATCGAAAGACGACCGTATAGGCAAGGCTTAATAAAACTAGTCCAGTAATCTCGTTTTATGGGCCCTTAGACTACAGTTTTTGATTATCCGTTTTATTGGATAATGTAACTTCTTATTGTTTTAAAAGTCAAGTAAGTAGGTATTTTTGTTGTTACGTCTTTGGGATTATATTTCTGTATTTAAACTTATGTTTTTATACGGTAGCTTGAGAGGTGAAGAATAAATTCCTTTAAAGACAACCCTTAGTGATCTGTTGGCCAAATATCCTAACTTTTAACGATGAAACAAATGAAAAACTAATTCGTTACTTACGGTTTCAGTTTCGTTTTATTTTTTTTAAATTATTGAATGCCTAGAGAGCCAAAGATGCCAATGTTAGACAATTTAAATGAGAATTCTAAAGCTAAACTAATGTTTTTAGGTAAATATAACCTAAATGATAAAAACATGTGACTTGAAAATTAGGTAAGTAGGTTATTTTGTTTACTTTAAATGTAATTGACATCAGCTATCTATCTACAAGAATCAATAAACAATATAGAATCTGAACACTTGGTCCCTTTAGCGTTTGTATAGTAGGGTTGCATTGCAACTTTATCTAACTAGATGTAACAAAGATGTGATGTAACAAAGTTTTCGGTTATTTTTAAGGGTGACTTTACCAACAACATCTAAGTAACAAAAGCTTAATCGAATAACCGGCAAGATTCCCAGAGGGCTATCAAATGGATACTGTATTGTGCGTCGTTTTATATTGACTGACAGTCTCAATTAAAACTTGACGGCGGTGTTGTGTTACAAAGAGCCGATCGCCTGTAGAAGCTTACCATTAATGGACTATTAATATTAAATGAGCCATTTTTGATGTAAGCTTCGTGAAATTAACGCAATTTATTCTGTTGATGCGCGTTTGTTAAAAAATTTCGGGAAAAACTTTGAGAAATGGGTCGCTATTGATTTTCAGTCTTTTGTTTCATGTGTATTGTGTTTATCAAAATGTTTAACGAGGAAGTTATTCTATATTTGAATGATAAAACGACGACTGCCTCATTGATCGACTATTATTGTTATGGAGTATTTCATGGAACGACTTGGCAGACAACTTAGCAGGCGACTTTAGTCAATAACCATGTTTTAAAATTGCTTGTAAAATCTAATTAGAAAACCTTATTATTGAACTTTTAGATTTTAGGCATTCACAATGATATTTTTTGTATTTTACAATATTATATTAATTATCTTAATAAAAAACCTAATTTCAATGAGGTGGTGATTCGATTTTACAAGCGATTGTCGATGCCAAATCAAGCCATCTTTGCAATTCGGTAAATTGATTTACAAATTACTAAATATTGAGAATCAATATTGTAACACAACCTGTTTCAATACATTAACATATAATATTTGTGTACTATGTACAACACATATCAGGGTTATTTGTAAAACACCAACAATCACACAGGAGAAGATTACCAACATTACATTACCAGATTAACAACTATAATAAATAAATCTTAATTTTTTTGTTTGTTCTACGACTATAATCATAACTCAATACATTTACCAAAAATGAATTTTCAAGTTTTTATTGTACTGTTCGACACTCTGTACGTCTATGGATGGCGGCCAGGGCGGGGCGGGCGGCGGGGCGGGCGGGTCGCGCGCACCAGGCGCTCCGCGCGCCGCGCGTAGAGTTATGAACATGTGTCCATCAGCCATTTTTGATGTCCCCACTGCTGGGGCACAGGCCTTTCTTATGGGTGGTAAGGAAGATGAGCCATAACCCACCACGTGGGCCCAATGCGGATTGGTGGGTGTTAACGACTGCAAATGCAGCCGGGACCAACGGCTTAACGTGCCTACCGAAGCACGGAGGAGCTCGAGATAATAAATTTTTGGTCACCCATCCCATGGCCGACCCTTGCGAACGTTGCTTTGCTTCCGCAATCGCTGGGCCAGGCGCTAAACCACTGCGCCATCGAGCTCCTTATGTACATCTTCTTCTTCTTAAAGTGCCGCTTCATTATTGAAGGTTGGCCGTCATACAAACAAACATATAAACAACAAATACATACAAACAAACATATGTACATACAAACGGTAAATTAAAATGATTAGTAAAATCTAACGAATTATCAAAAGTCGTAGAATAAATGTTGTTGTTTATTATGTTAGTAATACACTTGGCGAGGTTGTTAACAAACTATTATACATAGTTCAACTTCGAACAAATTTTATTACAATTTCAATCCATCAAAGATTATTTAAAGCACTTGCAATACCGGTTTACTTACCATACAGTGCATAAACACCGTCGTTAAAGAGGTTAATGTTTCATAGTAGTAAGACGTTAGTAATAAAGTCTATTTTGCAACTTAATTGGTGTAAACAATGCGTGGATGTGAATACTCGTTGTTAGGTTTGTTTATAAAGTAGTGTTTGATTGATGTGATTATGATTATATTGAATCATTAACACCTTGTATACAAGAAAGCTCATAAAATTAATTTAATCATGTAT
Organism: Agriphila straminella; assembly: GCA_950108535.1. Taxonomy (NCBI): domain Eukaryota; kingdom Metazoa; phylum Arthropoda; class Insecta; order Lepidoptera; family Crambidae; genus Agriphila; species Agriphila straminella. The sequence continues at coordinate 13,109,731 of OX467312.1, forward strand.
TTATTTTGTTGTTATGTATTACTAGCTTTCCGCCCGCAGCTTCGCCCGCGTGAACTGCAGGTTATATCGTGGGGGCGGAGACTCATGGCCTGCAGTAGGATAAAAAGTAGTCTATGCCCTTCCCCAAGGTCCGTCCTATATCCGCGCCAAACTTCGGCAAAAACGGTCCAGCGGTCTAGATGTGAAAACGTAACAGACAGTTACTTTCGCATTTATAATATTAGTATGATTTACAAAGTCAACATACTATGGTGATTAATTACCGCTTGATTAAACTTAACAGTAACTTCATCTAAAGAAAATAAAACCAGTGCTATTAGAGTATTGATTTGATGAATTCTAAGTCACTAAAATATTCATCAAACTACCTTAGTCAGCGTACACAGATGAACGATAAATATTACGGTCGCAGCTTAAAATATTTTTACAAAAAAATCTACGTTAGGCTTAGGCTATTAAACTGTAATCAATCATAATTTATTTTGAATCTAGATTATTTTAAATCTCACTACGATCACAGAGCTTTTGATCTTTAAGTACAAAGTGTAAAAATATTTTCTTCAGTAACGATTACCTTATGATCTAATAAAAAAAAATTGGATCCTATTGACTAGAAATCAAATATTGTAAAATCATTTTATGTATTGTCTATGAATTAACCCATTCGATCTTTGGATATTTTACAGAAATCCAATCTTTGGTCTAGCTACAACACTATTGAATAGTATTTTTATTATCATCACCATATTTAAGCCTTTTTAAATAAATCTAGCAACTATCAGAAGTAGGTAGGTACTTGAATTCTTTTTTTAAATCGCTCGTTCAGAGACACACGAAATCCAATTACTAAAACAATAAAATTTTCACATCCCAATTAGCGCACCGTAAACAGAGTAGCTTAATGACGAAAATATTAGAAATCGTGAGTTGCGTGCTTGGTGTCACGCGATGAAAGTGAAAAATATAACATTTTCGGCCGAGTTTAAGTAAAATATGTTGTGCTTACGGCCGCAAAGGTGGGCCGCGGTTACCGCAGAGTCCAAATATTGCATGCCAAATTGGGCCAGGCAGACGAGCTACTTTGTAAAAAGAAATTATTTAATTTTGAAATCGATGAAGGCTAAAAATATCACAGTTTAACCCATCAAGGCTCGGAAAATGAGGCACAAATCAGCTATTGTTGTCCGGACGCCGGAGGCCGCGTAAGTATTGATCTGAAATTAAGAAAAACATGAAAATAATTAGAAAAGCTGAAAAAAGTGCAATATGTTTTAGTAAAGTAATATTATTAAAAGCAGGCAGCGATAAAACAATCGAAAGCTTATAAAGTGAAAAAAGAAATAGACGACAGTCTAACTAATAGTACATTATGAGACAAGTTAGCTTAGGTTGCTCATTGCGCACAAGGCTGTGGGTTGCAGCCCGAGCCGCAGGCGAGGGCGTAACTCAGCCGAGTGTGCAATAAGCAAGAGCTCACGAGTTTCATACGACCTTTTTCAACAAATTTGCGAGGAAAAAACAAAGTAATTTACCACACAGCAACAAGACAAAAACAAAATATGATAATTATTATGGGAAAAGGCGCGCAGGTTTTATTTTGTTTTTTTCACACGCCCAACGCAAGAATATTTTTCGAACAAAGGGGTGAGGAGCATACAGCCTACTTCAAAGTTATAATTTTAAGTGATAAAATGCAAATATTTTAATATTTTATAACAAAATATTGTGAATTATAAATAATTTAATAATAATAAACATTTGTTTGACTTAATTAAGGAGTTACACATTTATTTATTCCAAAAATCTATATGAATTTTCAACAGCATAAAACCTCTTTGTTGTTACTAAAAAAAAATACTGTATTACCCGGCTAAATTGGGAATGCTCTGTTTACTCGCATAGAACTTGCAGTAAGGTACTAATTTAACTTTGTAGGGTTAATTCTATTACGAACTAGTGTTTTATATATTATTGCACGCGTTTGTTATAGCTCGGTTTATGGCCCTAAAAGCGATGTGTTAGGGCTCACTTTACGAGCAAGTGTGTTGAAAAATAATTTATAGCGATAATTTAAAAAACGGTTAGATCAACAAAACAATTTTCTTAGGCTCTTGCCATCATTAAGTTACACTGTAATAGCACAGTGGTATAATACTATAGTTCTTGCAACTCAGGAATGCGCGTGAATTTAACGAGTTTCAACTATATTGCATTGCCTTAAGAGTGTTGACGCGCGCATTCGTGAGATGCAAGAACTATACAATTCTAATGTCCGCTCATGAAGTCGCTCGTCTGTCCTCCCTAAACCACAAGTGGGCCAAACTCTAGAACAGATTAAAACTTGTGATGAATCGCTATTTTCGTTTACCCGCACTCCAACTTCTGGATACGAGGAATTTACTTTATGTGTGAAAATGTAAATATGCTGAAACTTCTCTGCTGAAGGAAATCGGGTTCCCGAATGTTGACAGAGACGTGTCGGCTTTTCCTACTGGATTACACGAAGGATTCCCTTAATGCTATGCGTTTGCTTGTGGAAAGGATTAGCGAAAGGCTTCATTTACTTTTGCGCTTAAAGCTTACAAGTTTTAGCCATCGTTGTTTTATGGGTTACAAGCTTCGATCAAGAGTATCCTATAACGCTCCATGAACTAAAACATTACGCAAAAATCGCACGTCAAATAGCGTCCCACTTATAAACTTGGCGCTTATTTTGCAAATAATCACCTCTTATTTTGTACAAACTCACATTTTATATAATTTATTTTGTACATAAACAAATCTTTTATCACTTACTTTGTGCAAAATAAGCGCCCAGTTTGTAAGTGGGACGCTATTTGAGATGTCATTTTTGAGACTCTGACCGGACATCTAGGGTATTCTTGATCGAAGGTTAAAAGTCATTCGTGGCTAAGAAATGATTAATGAATTTGATAGTGTACTACCGCTAAATTGGCTAGATAAATGTCAGTCGAAAGGCCGTGTCATTTAGTTGTAGGTTTTACATAAGTGAGGTGAAATACTGAACATTGGTTAGCGTTTAACGAAGCATGTGTTTTAAATAACTAATGATTTGAATGTTCACAATCTGATTCTACGGTTTTATAATAAGTTAATGGAACTATCTATGAACATGTGGCCGGTTATTTTTTTATATTTTCTTCTTATGAACTTTATTATAGGTACCTTGCCTGAATAATTTGATCCTTTATATTCCTAATAAAATCTGCATAATTTCGCCTAACAAAAAACTTCGCTTAACATAATATCCAGAAAATTTTACTAAAACTTTAATGTGATCTAAGCCGCAATAAATATCAGTTTAAAATTGACATAAATAAATGCTTAGCTATCCACTCACAATGGCGCATTGAACCTCGGGCCGGCTAAATACTCAAAGGCACAATAACATGTAATTGCAAATGATACACTATGTCTCGTACAGTGTGTCCGTTCTACTACCATTTATGTCTGCCCACGCGCAGATATACTCGTACATTTCAGTACAGGCTGTCTTTTTATTCACTCTCTTATCTAACTTAAAATTAACATTGAGATTGAGCCGCTGCGGCATCTGCTTGAGCGCGATGGTCTCCCAACCATTTTATAAGGTTGTGGTCAATCAATGAAACTGAACAAATTTCTCCAAAAAACACAATTTTGGTCAGTCCTTATTAAACTGTATTTAATTTGTTTTTTTGATTGAAAAACGAACAGCATCAATAATACTATAACCTACAATATGTTAAACAGAAAGCCAATTAAAGGTTTTCACATAGCAATAATTTAATACAATAGGAACAATATTATGTATTTTACAGCGTAAATATGAAGTTGTTTACATCGGAAAGAATAAAATAAAAAAACTATTCAAAAAACTTACGGGTTTAGACACTGCTTATTCTTAGACAACAAGATACAATCACGACGTGATCTCTTTGATTTGTATGGATAGTCAATTTTATATTTACATATTTAATGGCCCTAAGTTTTTTTGAAAAAGTTGTTTAGTTTCATGGACTGAACACATCTTTAAAATTGAGAGAGTGAAGAAATACACCCTGTAGTTTTAACTTACTGTAATCTCCGTTCATATTTTTGTTTGTTTATTGTCTCCCAACATTTTTATCGAATTACCATTTATAAGTTCAGTAGGCGGTCGAATTCTTTTTTTACTCAAGATATTTCTTTGTTTTGAGATCTTAATAAAGTTCTGTGATCACGTTTGCGGGTCACGTCTGCAGGTTTGTAGGTCTATCGATAAGTTTTTTGTGGAAAGTGGAAATTGCTTCTTGGAAAGAAAAATATATTAGGAAAACTGTAATGTAATCACCAAAGACGTAATTCTAACTTTATTTAAAATCTGAGAGTCCTTTGCGTTTAACGTTATGAAAATACCGCTTTTCTGTAGGTACTTTTAAACTTTAGCGTAGCATTGTACTAACTAAAATAACAGGAATTAAATGTGTTACTTAACTAAGTAATTGACATAAACGTAGGGAAAATATGTAGGTGTGAAACTATACCTATCATTAGTTATGTACGCGTTTAATTCCTGTCATTTAAATTAAGTATAATGCTTTATACTACACCCGCTCGGAAAGTACCTTAATACTTTCTCAAATTTACGGTAGAAAGTACGTCATTGCATATCGAACAAATATGCGGGGAGAAAACGCATCTGAGCGGGAGAGAAAAGTGTATGAAAATCCATTTCTTACGTGGTTTTTCTTTTTTAATTTTGGGTAAGACTATGCGCCGGTAACCTAAATATCAAAATTCAAAAAGTTTTTACAGTGAGTTTTTATCTCCAAGTTCGTTTTTTAATTTTGGGTAAGACTATGCGCCGGTAACCTAAATATCAAAAGTCAAAAAGTTTTTACAGTGAGTTTTTATCTCCAAGTTCGCAAAATGACACTGGCCACTAGCTGTGTGTCGGATGGTGTCGGGCTGGCAGTGCGACCCTGCAGCGGCAGGATAAACAATTTGAAAAAAGAACATGTGAAAATTGCAGACGCCATTGGCGCCATTTTCAATTTGTGTGTTGTTTGAGGATTCAGTTTTCGTAGAAAGTAAAATAAAACTATCAAAATGATAAGTAGTGATAGTTGGGTAGGTGGTATAAAGGTGGTATACGTAGGTGTAGTATAAAGCACTATGTATCACTCGAGAGAAAGTGCGATTCCCGATCTCGGGTGTTTTTCTCCTCTCGGTGAACAATGTACTATTACTAATCTGTTTTTTACTTTTTTTCTTAAGTAATAAACGTATAATATCAACGTTCAAAGAGGATGAATATAGAAATTACTCATACACAGGACACCACACAAATTCATCCAGATAATATTTTTTTCTTTATCATAAACATTCTAATTTTCATAAAGCATAATAAGATAAAGGGAGCAAGGCCCTAGGAATGCCACCAAGAAACGATAAACTTGCAACAGCCATATCTCCAGAACCATTTGCTTTGGTAATATCGAGGTTTATAGACGTTGGACTCTAAAACAAAGATAATAAAATCGTAAAATACTAAAACTAGTTCACTTTTAGGAATCTCTAGTTTCAAGTTGGATTTATTTAGCCGTAACAAAGCACTTATGCTTGAAATATTATGAGTTTTAAATTCGATAAGCGTGTCATTGTTGCATTATGCTAAAGTGTAGTTACATAAATATTGAGTAGCGACCAGTATTGAATCTAAGATGTTATAAGAGAAATGTTGAGACGTAAATCAAAAGGTGAATCATGGCAAATATAAATATTATATTAAAATACGTTCCTATTTTTTTATTGTGGCTTATACGTGCATTGTAATGTATAACTATAATAACTAAATATACCTTTATTGCGTCTAAAATCTAAGGTTTTCTTTCATATTATGGGAACTCCACTGTGAAAATTTAAAGCCCTAATTATAATTACAGATAGTATTCCACTCTACTTTCAATTAAATATACTAGAATACTATATATTTTCTGAATAAAATGATTATAATTAAGTACTGCTTACGAAATATAGCGTATTAGAAAACGCCATTAAAAATAAGGATTTTAAATAATAAATATTACGCCTCCCACATCAAGGTAAGTACATTAAATATTTAATTAAAGGGTAAAATATGATTATCCATGCACTAATTTTGAGAATAATAGGGATGTTGACTATTTTTTTTATTTTATGTTACATAAATTACCTCTCAAAAAAAGAAACATTGGTAAAAGAATTAATTCGCTAGCATGAAAACTGCCCGAGATATCACAGTGTGAAATGTGCACAAATGGACTCGATCAAAAACGCTCCATACTAATGGCTTGCACGTTATGACGTCACGCCGTGCTAGTTTGTATGCAACGCATAGGAAATTTGTTCAGCAGCTATATTAAATATTGTGTTTATCATAATGGTTTCTTCGACAAATTTGCTATACATTTTACGGACTAATTAAAGGTATCATTTATTTTAATAAATTTTATACTTTTTAAATGGACTTGTCCACCCAACTTTGAAGGGTCATAAAACAAATAATATGCAATATATAAAACCAAGAGGTATACAAGCTACTCTAAAAGTTTAATATGTTTACGATTTTTATTAGTATTTCGTTATTTTATTCATTAGTCAACATCCCTATTCCCGTTGTAACTAAACCCTTCCGCGACAGTTAAAGCCGTAAAGGCTTTTTGCGGAGTCTGTATAATTTTTGTATCAATATTTTTTTGTTGTAATTTAGACAATAAAGAAAAAGAAGTACATAATAGTCAAAATGTTTGCCATTCCTGCCAGTTAAGGCTGGGCCACACACGTAGGTTAAATACCTTATTTATGCCCTGCTAGCTGACCTTTATGGGATGTAGGCAGGTGAAAGGTGTACCATATAAATCTTATTTTGATATTACAGGAAAACGTGAAAAGTTCTTTGTGGAAAGTGTTATTATTAGCAATATTTTCCTGGCAGGTTTTCCGTAGCTTTTTTTTAATAAAAAATAAATACCTATTTCTCTCAATTTGATAACATAACATCGTTTACAGAGAAGATTAATTGGAAATGAAAGTTAAACAATAAATATACCTAGTTCAGTCCCTTTACTTTGTGCGTTTTGAACCAAAAGATGGTGCTGTTTAATTTTTATTTGCATTATCGTAAAAAGCAGGTCTAAATAAATAGGTGAATTACTACTTTAAATACTAGAATGCCAAAGGCTTTGTTTTAGAAACCTCTCAGTGCACGATTAAGGATGGACACGCCCATTCTGAATATGGCATGCCCTGCCCTGCCATTGCCATACCAAAGTATCGCATTACGATGTTTCGTTGCATTTATGCGACTGTAAAAACAAACGTATAGGAAAATAGTATAAAAGTAAGTAGTTAAGTTCCAAAGTTAGTGAAAAAAAAATCGATCAAAGAGCCAACAATTTTCCAATTTTCGAAAATTGATATTAAATTTGGAAGTCAGCTGCTACAATAAAATTAAATTTTGAAATGAATGTTGTTTATCAAAATTACTTACTCTAAATAACCAAACAACGTACAGCCGAAAGAGATCAATTAACTTGCCTCAAATTAGGGAAACCTATATTGAAACTAAAACAAAAGAAAATCATCGGCCCACTCGACATGACTGCATGCAATCAAAAACACAGAAAGTTGAGAGATGCGATAACTAACGTTTTACGACTATACCAAAACGTACTTTTACCTGCCATTTAAAAGTAATAAAACTTTTAAAAGACTTGACCACGAAATTTTAGATGCGTGAAAATATGTTCTTTTAATAGCTGTATTTCTTAGGGAGTAATGCGTTGAACGACCTAAAGGCATTTACTAATATTATAATCGGACGTTTATATTTCATCCAAATTGCTTTATAAGCTGAGTTAGTTTTTGTTTATTAAACTGTGTGCAGTGAGAAAAAAAGCAGCTATAACTCAACGGCTTATGACTGATTTACCTGTTTTATTTGGTTTGAAAAAAGCTTGAACAATATTTTTTTTAATTGTTTTGTTTATATGTTTATTGTCTACATAACATCGAAAGTTACGACCTGAGTGGTGCAGTGGTCAACATGCCGCCTATTACGCAAGAGGTCCCGGGTTCGATTCCCGGCCGGGCAAAAATTGAAATGATGAATTTTAATTTCTGTGACGGGTCTGGGTGTTACTATGTATAATAAGTATTTATTTAAAAAGAAAAGTATATAAGTAGTGTATCAGTTGTCTAGCACCCATATTACAAGCTTTGCTTAGTTTGGGGCTAGATGGCGCTGTGTGAAACTGTCTAAGCATTTAAAAAAAAAAAAAAAAAGTTATAAATTATTAGAAATTGTCATTGTATTTTCTTACATTAAAAGGTAAATGAAGTTTTATATCGATCAAAACACATTTGCAACTATTTCAATTACACGCATTAACATAGTTTGCGGAAATAAACAAATAACTAACTTCTTCACCTTACAAAAAGGTGAATAATTATCAAAGCTATCGTCTGAAAAAAAGCCAAGCATATTTTCATTCTTTTACTATCAAGGTTTGTGACCTTTTAACCTTCGGCTAACCTATACGAAAAAAAACACTCTAGTACAAATTAGTGCAAACTACGCATAGGTACCTTGATAAATATGATCGATTAGCATGTTACACAAAATCGGTCCACTTACGATGCGATCGAACAAGGTTATAAGCAGTAAGATCTTGATGAGATTTTGACGATAATCTTATAGAACGTCATAATAGCCTGACATAAAGAGGCTAATTTCACAGCTTGATTGATAATCAGTGTTTTTTGTAACATTAATATACGAGACTTGAACATGATGGCGTTTAAATTATTTTTAGCACTATAAAGTGTTCTTTTTCAAATGAAAATCATGATTGAAATATTCTTACTATATAACTAATATTTAATCTTAATAAATCTACCTTAGCTGAAGCATTGCATATCGCACCGCGTCAGTGTTCACTACAAAGGAGGTTAAAAGTCAATTAAAATAATCCTTTATTTTCTTATCACACAGTATGACTTATAAGAATATCAATAGCATAGAAAGCCCATACCACAAGCGACTTTTCCACTCACGGTGATGCGGCAGCGTCGATGCATTTAATTGCTGTATGATAACTCGCTAATGCACCTGTCAAGAAAACAAAGGGATCGCTAGATAAGTCCAAAATTGAAGCACGAAGTTTTTGTTGAAACGAACCTTACTGTCGAACGTGCAACTCTAAATTAAACCTTGATCAAAGCAAATAAGGTGCGAGTATAAAGTCTGGCTCTTCTTGATACTTTGTCCACTACTTCGAATGTAAATGTTTATACTTTCTCGTTTGTACTATCCCGATTCCCATCTAGAGATGCCAGTCATTTGTCAAATGCCGAACGCCGGCGATTCGTTGCTCTAAACAAGTATTTTGTTATGCAACGATGTAGAATGCTTACAAATCGTAAATATGAGATAAGTTTTGATGGCCTTTGTCGTATAGTTTATATCGGGGATTTATATCACTAGATGTCCTATTGTTCTTGATTGTTAGCAAGCACGCTAGTAAAGTGCTTTCATGGTTTGCTTTGGATTTTATTGATAGTGATGTCCCATCGTCCCTTTCGTTTGGTTTTAAACAATTTTATATACTTTGTCAAAATAGTCCTAATAATTTCAGGAAATACTGCACTAATCAAAATATATTTAAAATACTTACTTAGGATAGGGCACCGATTCTCTGTCGATATAGATCGCTACCTTTGTAATTTAGATTAAATCATTATTACAACACCACAATTAGCAAATGGCGGTTATATCGCATAAGCAATCTCTTTCAGGCGAACTTGGATAATCAGCTATATTCCATTTGAAGACAGTCTTGTATTTAGAAACACAGATGGCAAGATAAAGTAGTTTAAAGCGTGTGATTTGAAGACAGTCTTTACATATGAGTTTAGAAATAAAATAGCAAAATAAAGTAGCTAAAAGCTCATTTCACATTACGCTATACCATTTTGCTTTATAGTAGAGCATACGTCTTAAAGCTATTTTATATTTCATTGTATAACATAGCGTTCACATTAAGCAATATAATCGCAAGCTCAGTTGACAGTCGATCTGTCAAAGTGGTGCATACAATAGGTTTGATACTGGATAGTCTTGAAAACTCATCAAGCAATGATGATAATGCGGAATTTGATTCCAAGTTGTCATTGCGGCTAAAAAAGCAGATAAATACCCGACTTTTGATATCCAAACATATAAAGTTTAAAAGAAAACGATGTGATTTCAGATTTTTTTCCACGTTTTGAAGTTTCTCTACAACCAGTTTTTAGCTAGTGCCATTTCTTGATCATGAAAGAACTAAACTGACAATTCTTCTAGAAAACCGATTCATATTATAGGATCCCAAACGTGACGTTTTCTCAGAGCGAGTGGGATGGAGAATGCGGCGTGCGATATAGCACAGCGTATAGCTTAATCTCGTGACACTAATGACATTATACTATAGCTTAGTGTGAACGTGTTCTATAATGTATGGTGAGCGATATTGTTGTGCTATGAACTATAATAATTATGCTATAATTATACAATTATATTATAGCGTCATCTGAAATAAGCTTAAGACCTTTGCGGCTTGCTTTAATAGCCCATGTAATATTTCACTTAGATTCCAAACAGTATAACATTAAGTATAGAACCTTGACATTACAATGTCTTATACTCCAACAATAGTTAGTACAAATCCTGCTTGTTCATGGCCACTCATTTTACATAATAGTTTTAGTTAGTTCTATTAATGTTCCATTAGAATGCGTACTATGCCTCTAGCTACTCCGTGTTACTGGAATTATAAAAATATTAATACAATAGGTTAGTAGTAATACTTTGATCCGGCTAGGTTTGTAAATTGACTTTTAAAGAACGCTGTTTTTATAGTCTCGGTACTATATTAGTACATTATGAGACAAGTTAGCTAGGTTGCTCATTGCACACAAGGCTGTGGGTTGCAGCCCGAGCCGTAGGCGAGGGCGTAACTCAGCCGAGTGAGCAATAAGCAAGTGCTCACGAGTTTCATACAACGTTTTTCAACACATTTGCGAGGAAAAAACAAAGTAATTTATCACACAGCAACAAATATGGCAAAAACAAAATATGATAATTATGGGAAAAGGCGTTTTTTTTTGTTTTTTTTTTCACACGCCCAACGCAAGAATATTTTGCGAACAAAGGGGTAAGGAGCATACAGTCTACTACTAATACTTCAAAATTATAATTTTAAGTGACAAAATGCAAATATTTTAATATTTTATAACAAAATATTGTGAATTATGAATAATTTGATAATAATTATATATTTATTTGACTTAATTAAGGACTTACACATTTATTTATTCCAAAAATGTATATGAATTTTCAGCAGCATAAAACCTCTTTGTTGTCAAAAAAAAATAACTGTATTACCCGGCTAAATTGGGAATGCTCTGTTTACTCGCATAGAACTTGCAGTAAGGTACTAATTTAACTTTGTAGGGTTAATTCTATTACGAACTAGTGTTTTATATATTATTGCACGCGTTTGTTATAGCTCGGTTTATGGCCCTAAAAGCGATGTATCAGGGCTCACTTTACGAGCAAGTGTGTTGAAAAATATTTTATAATATTACTTATTTAGATTTGGGCGTTATTTCTCACATTCTGTTTGAAATGTAGAAGTTTTTTGAAATGTTTGGTTTTGTAAGCTTTTCTAACATGCAGCGCATGGTTTTAAGCCAAACTTGTGTCAAGTAATGATAAGACCGAAATCTTAAGCGAACATCCTCGGAGTTTACAAACATTGAGGCTTAAGATATTCCCTAACTGCCGGAACACAGCTGATTGTGTTATCATTGTTATTATGGTGACAGCAAGGAAATTATAAGTACTTCGTAAGAATTACTTATAATTTCCTTGGGTGACAGCCATTTTTAAGGGCTCACTTTACGAGCAAGTGTGTTGAAAAATATTTTATAATATTACTTATTTAGATTTGGGCGTTATTTCTCACATTCTGTTTGAAATGTAGAAGTTTTTTGAAATGTTTGGTTTTGTAAGCTTTTCTAACATGCAGCGCATGGTTTTAAGCCAAACTTGTGTCAAGTAATGATAAGACCGAAATCTTAAGCGAACATCCTCGGAGTTTACAAACATTGAGGCTTAAGATATTCCCTAACTGCCGGAACACAGCTGATTGTGTTATCATTGTTATTATGGTGACAGCAAGGAAATTATAAGTACTTCGTAAGAATTACTTATAATTTCCTTGGGTGACAGCCATTTTTAGCTAGTTACTGAGAATCTTTTAGTCACACAGCACCATCTATCCCCAAACGAAGTAAAACTTGTAATATATATGTTACACAACTTATATTTTATCCCCTTACTAATAAAGATTGTATAGCAGATGTATAGTTACACAATGGGTACTCTCTGTCAAACTATTTGAGTTTGACATTGAAAAGAAAGTGACAAAACACTGTGTAAATATATACTTATTACACATAATGTAACACCCAGACCCGACACAGAAATTAAAATTCATCATTTCAAGTTCGGAACTACTTGCGTGGTAGACTGGCAGGTTGACCACTGCACCACTCGTCGTTGTCGTCATATCTACCCAATTTTTTCATAATGGCTTCATAATAACGAATGCCTACATTAAAACGTGCATTATTAGAATATTTGTCAATTGTTTATGCAAACTTGATCAAGAAATTTCATTGACAAGATTTACAGGTGGGGCACCCGGCCCCGCAGTACTGTCCACCAAGTGGTTATTATCAGGTTTTAAGAACCGGTTTTGTTAGCAACTTAGGAAAGCAAATCTAGGGCAACCTCTGTTCCTTTTGTAATTGCAAAGATAGACTGGTTTTTTCTTTGCTATTAATGGTAAAAAAAATGCTTTAACTAAGTAGGTAAGCTTTAGGTAGGCATTGTAAATGCAAGTTTTGAGCAACTTATTTAACTTAATGTACAAAAAATTTATTAAAAAATAAAAAAACTGACTTCAAAAAACCTACCTCTAAAAAGCAAGAAATAATATTCGTAATAATATAAAAACACGTCTATTGAAGTCGGGTGGAGCTGGAGTACAAATTCCTTTTTTTATTCTAAAAGCCCCACCCGACTTCAAAAGACGTGTTTTTATTATTACGAATATTATTTCTTGCTTTTTAGAGGTAAGTTTTTTGAAGTCAGTTTTTGTATTTTTTTATCAATTTTTTATTTTTTTACTTTTAGTGTAGGTACCATTTGCATTAGGTAGTGTATGTATAATTATTATTTGGGCAGAAAAATCGGCTCAGCCAAACGTGAGATAATCGCGAAGAAACATACATACATACGGATCAAACTGAGAACCTCCATTTTTTAAGTCGGTTGAAGAACTACACTTAAGATTTCCCTCTTCCAACAAAAAAAATAATTAGCTTATTCAGTTCATAAACAAGAAGTAATAAAAATTATACTATTTTCGTGTTTTTTTTCAAGATTATTTGAAAGTACTGAACCGATTTCCAAATTTTAAAAAATGGGACCAACTTGGGAGTTTACCTGATGTAATAACGTTTGAATCATTTCAATCAGTCTAACCGTCTTTGAGTAATCGGTGTACATACAAAAAACAAAGAAAAAAAACGAGTCGAATTTAGTACCTCCCTCCTTTTGAAGTCGGTAAAAAGATTCATTTTAGTTCTTTATCCTAAAAGACCACTGACTGCACTGTTGTGCAAGTACCTAAACTAACCCATAATGAAAAAAATATACCATTTCCATTTATTTTTTTTTGGTTTTCATTACATTTATTTTTGACGATTTATCAATTATACCACAGAATAAATAATAGATAATACCTCAAGATTTTCTTACTTTTCCAAACACTGTAACATTTTCCGAAAATATCAAAAATCATAATCTTCAACGAAAATAAACCAATATGTTTAAAGTTCGATGCATTCATGATTCATCGTATCAGATGTTGCCGCGTATTATTATTAATAGCCAGCAGAGATAGGCTTAACGACTGTAGGCAGTAACAGGGAGCTCGTAACGAACTACTGCTTCTTACAATGCTATCGAACCTTCGGAACCAGTTACCCGCCATTATCAGATCCTATGCCCGGGGTGGCATTAAGCTAGTCTGTTTTGTTTATTAAATTATGTCCTGCGTCGCTATAAATATGCCCAAGCGTTCATTTAGTGAAATACCGATCCGAGTTACGATACTATATGAATTATGTCGTGTCCTTAAGAATATCGTCTTAAGTCGCATAAACAAGGTTAGGAGAAGAAAAATGGGCCCTTATCTTGATTGCTTGAAGGTTGCTTACCGCGCGTAAGGTGTAGCTACGGGGTTTATGGATTACAATTTTGTTTTTCATAAATAGTTAGGTATTACGCCAAACTTAATATTGACAGCCGATGTAAAAAGGTAAAAAGATTCAAATTTAATAAATTGAAAAACAATCAGCACACTTAAAAAAAATATGATTAAGAAACAAATTCAAAGATAATTAGAGGAACTCCGTCAAATAAGGTTTTATCTGAAGCTAATTTAAAAAGAAATAACTCCAGGGCTTGCGTTTTCCAAGATATAATCTGCGCATATTAAAAGTAATTGAATCAAAAACAAACGAAAGTCGACGCGAAAAAGAGGAATAAACGGCGGCGAAAAAAACTCGGTCTCGAGATGTAATGATGAAGATAAGTTCAACCAATTACCGAGACTCGGAGTGCTGCATCGGCAGAGTAAAAATGAACTGGGATCGCGAAATATGCAAGGACGATATTACGAAAAATACTGCGAGAGCGGAAGCTACAGGTCGGGAGGAAATCGTTGATATATTTTTATTTTATCCTTAAAACTAACTTGCAGAACGAAACGGTTATTATACACAATTTTGTGGTAGAAATGCAAAGTTCCAAGGAAAATGATTGCATTCGGATTTAATTTTGAAAGTATTTTTAAAGGTTTACGGAAACGGAGATGGGGACGTAAATTCTATTTGCTTTTGTTGTTCTCTAAAATTGCTACTTTAAGTTTATTCTATTAGCATAGCAATTACAATAACTATACATAATTAACGTAGAGTTATTAAAGTAGAAAATCAGGCACATAGATTTTTGTTTAGAAAGAAAAAAGAAACATCCTTTAACTAAAAGTCATTTAGAAGAAGCAATACGAACGAACGCAGCGACATTACGATAATATCAAGAAGATGAATAGTTATTTCCTTTGCCACCGCTAAGAAAACCGCAACAATTACTTTAGGTTTCATCGCAAAATTTAATGGAAACACAAAATTTGTGGATCGTAGCCACATATTTATTATTGCACCAAAATATTGTTGAGCCTATTTTTCTCAGAGCAATACAGAAAAGCTATTTCCATACGAAAGTAATATACCATCGAGGATCAAAGATAAGCTCCATATGAATCAGTTTAAGCAAATCGGTCACGACTGATGTCCCAACTGAATATAAAATATATTGGATTCGAATAGAAGAATTCCATTATGACCTTGACATTTGTTTTGAATTGTTTCAAGAGGTCGTGATCTAGTTTGAATGTCTGAGTCCTATAGATGTCGTTATTGTTGATGGCCGAAGCATCTTTGACCTTAGGAAATACATCATCCCATGACTTTTGATTCACACGGTACAAAGTGGGTCATACACCCATCTTACATTTACTTTTCAAGAAGTTTTGGAGTGGAAAACCTAGAGTTCTAATAAAGGAATGGAAATAACAAAAATTAAAAATTTTAAAAACTCCCGACAAACGGCTGATCAGGTCATGGTTACCTTATCATATACTTCAAATCTCATTGAAGTAACACGGTACCAAATTTCGAATCGATAGGACATATGGAAGGTAGTCTGATCCCGTCGTCAACTATTAAAGAGCTGATGATCTTCAAACGGCTAATCAGGTCATGGTTACCCTACCATATATACTTCCAATGTCATTGAGTCAGATCCCCTCATCAACTAGAAAAGAGCTGATGACCTTCAGACGGCTGAACAGATTTTCATGAAACATGGCTAAGAACACTCGGGATAAAATTATCTATGACATAAAAAAAACTAAACGAAAATCGGTTTATCCGTTTAATCATCATAATCATAATTCTTTATTTGCGTAAAACACGGTGACAATGTTCTTACAAATAATAATTTGCACATGTTTTGCCCGTATTAAAGAAGCATGCAAATTTTTACAAGTATGTCAATTCTTGAAATCTAATAATTGCTATTTATGTCATAAAAATTATCTTTTTACCATCGCCACTCAAAAAAGTGCGTCTTATTCATTGACAACAGTGAATAAAACGCGTTTTTATTCACTGAGTGAATAAAAATATTTTGAATTCGGAACAAGCGCGCATCGTATGAATTAGGTACAAAAAAAATAAAAGGTGCTGAAAGTATGGAGCTATTCCATAGATAAAGATATAGTTCTACAATTAAATGACAAAAATAATCCCGCCAATTTTATTTAGGTTCTTTTTAGTGTCTTATCTTTGGGTTCTTTTCTAAAAAATATCCCGCTAAATCAATTAGGTCCTTTTTAGTGTCTTATATTTGGGTTCTTTTTTATATATTTGAGGAAGATTAGTTGTTCAGTCTTGCATCAGTCCATTCCATCAGTCTGGTACGATCTTCAGTCTGTAAAAATTCAAAGTCTATACAAACTGATGAAGTGGACTGATGCCAGACTGATCATGTAGTTTCCCTCTTAGTTAGCTCGGTGGCGCAGTGGCTTAGCGCCTGGCCCAGCGATTGCGGAAGTTAAGCAACGTTCGCAAGGGTCGGTCCTGGGATGGGTGACCAAAAATGTATTATCTCGAGCTCCTCCGTGCTTCAGAAGGCACGTTAAGCCGTTGGTCCCGGCTAACACCCACCAATCCGCATTTGGTGGGTTATGGCCCGTCCTCCTTACCACCCATAAGGAAGGCCTATGCCCCACAGTGGGGACATCAAAAATGGCTGATGGACAACTATAAATACTATAGGTACTGCTATTTTTTTTTCTCGCAGTCAATGGTAAAAAGTAGAGTACACAACTCGTGAAAAAAAAATTTCATCTCGGTCCTTTGTATCCCTCGCTTCGCTCAGGATTCTACTTTTGAATCCCTCGCTACGCTCGGGATTCAACTCAAGAATCCTTCGCTGCTCTCGGGATCCAACTTAGTCCCTCGAACTAAATTCCCTCTTTTTTCACTTGTTGTATAATCTACTATTATCTACACTCACATCGTAATGTTCCAAATATGAATTCAAAAAAGGTAATATAAATACGTACTTTATTTTCGTGGACACGAAAAATTAAAAAAAAAACTCATTACGATGCAGTCAACTGAATCATAATAGTAGTTTATGATACTGATGCATAATGAGGGGTATTAAAACATGAGTGTGTGTTTAAAAACCGAGCCGTAGGCGAGGTTTTTAATAGTATCACACGAGTGTTTTAATACCTAGTTATGTGCAGTTTCATACACTACTTTATCTACACTCACACATTTGGGATTGAACCAACTAAATAAAAGATCAACGTTAGAAAAGAGAGAGACTTTGGTTGTATTAGCTATGTACCTTGTAATAAGTCATTTCCTTAGCTGCATCTAAAATAACTTTGCAGAGTCAATTTTTTTCACATTTCTAAGCAAGAATAAAAAATAACTACGAAATTCAATATAACAAAATGTAAAAATTTAATCAAAATTCAAAACTTTTTTGTAATGCTCTAAAAATGGCGCGCATTCCATTAGAAAAAAAAGAGATATTCTTGCAAACTAATCGCAATAAGTCATCGATCACCATAGAGTTCATTTTAATCATGGAAAGTATGTGGGAAAATATCGTAGTATTTTTTTAATATCACGGCACTACCTTCTTCTTGGATTTGCCCTGTATCGTAATGAGAAAAAAAGTTATTTTATGATGCAGCTGACTGCATCGTAATGAGTTTTTTTTTTTAATTTTACCTATTCACGAAAATAAAGTACGTATTTATATTACCATTTTTGAATTCATATTTGGAACATTACGTTGTGAGTGTAGATAAAATAACTTTTTTTCTCATTACGATACAGGGCAAATCCAAGAAGTAGGCAGTGCCTTGATATTAAAAAAAAACAACGATATTTTCCCATACATTTTCCATGATTAAAATGCACTCTATGGTGATCGATGACATTAGTGCGATTAGTTTGCAGGGTTGCGTTTAGAGGCTTTGAGTGCGGTTGTTTGGTTTTTGGCTTTAAGGTTCGGAACGACCAAGGACTTTAAATGACATTAATAGTACAAATTCTTCGTTTTCCATTTGGAATGCGAATAATTTAAACTTTCCTTTATTCTAAATGAAATAAAATCTGTTTCTGAGGAGCTACCATGAATATTTAAAAAAATTAGACACAAAAACATCAAAATACAAAATAATGTCAAATGGCATTGACAATTTTACTATAGACAAACGTCAGCGTTTTTCAACCACCGATTTTGATGGTCAAAAAGTTGCAACGCTCTGACGTTTGAAACGGGAAAGCTGTTACAACCGGAAGTCACGCTCTAATGTTTGGAACGCCGTTAGAGCATTCGGTTGCACTCGGAGCGTAGGTGCTGAATGCAACCCAGTGCACTCATCTCATTATTTTTTTTCTAATGGAATGCGCGCCATTTTTAGAGCTTTACAAAAATGTTTTGATTTCAATTTTAACATTTTGTTGTAATGAATTTCGTAGGTTTTCTTAATTCTTGATTTAAAATGTGAAGAAAATTTGACTCTGCTCGATATTTTAGATGCAGCTAAGGAAATGACTTATTACAAGGTAATACCTAGCTAATACAAACAAAGTCTCACTCTCATTTCTAACGTTGATCTTTTATTTAGTAGGTTCAATCCTAAATGTATGAGTGTAGATAAAGTAGTGTATGAAACTGCACATAACTAGGTATTAAAACACTCGTGTGATACTATTAAAAACCTCGCCTACGGCTCGGTTTTTAAACACACACTCATGTTTTAATACCCCTCATTACGTGGCAGTATCATAAACTACTATTACTTTATGTCATAAAAGTTTAGAATCTAAGATACCACAGACACGTTAAACTTATAACACCCCTTTCTTTTTGCGTCGGGGGTTAAAAAAGAAAGCGCTGACAGATAAAACTCGATTTTGATTATTCTTATTACAAAACTAACATAATGTTAAAATTTCAACAATGAATGAAAACAAATTCGTTCAACAAGAATTATCTAAACCGCTCTGTCGAGTAGTGAAAATAATAATTTGCCAATTTGTGGTCTTTAAATGAACTGTTGATTAAAATTGGCGTGTGCAAATGTGGTTCCCAACAATACTTTGCTTAGTATACCTAACCTAAATAGATCTAATGAAATCTTAATTTGTGTTACAGCCTAAACTGATACATTAACTTGTTTAGGTAAAAAGGCAGTCTCTTCAACGATTGGCTGTCGAGTTTCCTAGCATGGAAGGGTCTCGTTCGGAAATTCTACCCATGTAGGTGGTTTGAATTATGAAGGCTAAAGATAATTCAGGGCTGAACTGAATTAATTAAATAATTATGACATATTGTTCCATTTCAATGGAAGGGTGTAGCTGATAAGAAATTATAGGCAGAGGACTGGCTCATTACTGATTCCGGACGTTGCTCGTGTTTATATAAGCTTATATGGACCTATTTACCTTCCGAAGACATCATTAATCATGTATGTAGGTAAGATGTTATTTTAGCAGGTATATTTCTAGGCGTTTCAACTTGAAATAAGTGGGCCTTTTCACCTTTATTTTAATTTCAAACAGTTTTACTTTAACATTTAGTCTATTGAATTAGTCATTAGTTGAGTAGGTAGGTATAATTATTATGAAAAGCAGAGCTGTGACGAAGTAAATAAAGTTATAAGGAATACCGACATTGAAAAATTTACACATATTCGGCACTGGTAAAACAAAGTCATAAATGCTAAATTCATTTAAAAAGTACCAAGCCAGCATAAAACTTGATATTGTATTTTAATAGCGGCCCGATCCATTGCATGTAAATGAATTCATTCGGAGTGGCAACTCTAATGAGTCGCTTTTTTCACATTTGCCAGCCTCAATAGCGATCACAATGTCCTAATTTACATTTTAATTATACGCCCAGAGGATTCGAATCAATTCTACATTTTTAAGCATATAATTAAGTCGCGTTTGACTTAAAACCGGCTAATGTCTTTATCGCACCGGATTCAATTTGCTTAAATATGTTTTTGATACGCTCCGCGATATTTTTCTTAACGATGCTTCGACTTTTAATTAAATACTTTGGCGTATATTTAAGAAATTGGTTTCGCCGCGATCGTGTTATGCAAATGTTTCGGTTCAATTTGAATAAAAAATCCATTGTTGACAATTCGTATTCATTTATTAATTGCAATATCTTGTTTACTTAAGTAATTATTGAAAAGTTCACACTAAATTTCTGTAACAGTAAAATTGTAAAAATATTGTTCGGCACTAATGAAGCGATAAAAATATGCCTATTGGTAATAATTTATCTATCTCATACAATTATAACCCTTATTGTTATACCACAAAGGGCGAAAAATAACAAAAACAGAGAAGTGAATTTAAAAGCGTATATTATTATGTAGCACGCGTTGATTATGTCGCGTGTTGACGGATCACTTCCTATCTATGCTACTTTATAGTTTAGTTGTTGGTTGTGTAAAGTGGACTTTACGGCTCGGTAATAAAGTGTTTTGGTAGAAGTTGTGTGTAATTAAAATTGTTAATGTTATATGTGGTGTGGATCGTTGACGCCATGCCGCTGTTACTTTGTCTAGCGTCCAAGCTTTGACCGCGAGCGCGGATAGAGGCTTAGTAGGAAAGAAAGCGGATTCACTTTTTATAGGGATTTAGTAAAATAATAAATTTACAAATATGGACAATAACACTAAGCTCGATTTGATCACTTTTTATTCCAAAGTATACTTAGTTAAAGCACTTGTTGTTGTAATTGAAACCATGACGTATCGGTGAAGAGTGACTTTATTCGGTGTTGCCAATATATAAACATTAATTCACAACATCTTCCCCTTAAATAAAAACTAAACAACTTAACAGTTCTTCATGCAGTACAGTGTGTTAAGTGATAAGATTAATAATATTACTTAATACACATCATCTCTCTCCTTAACAAAAAAACAATTTAACAATTGCTGATACAGTACAGTAGTATATTCTAAACAATTGTTGTGATCAGATTAATCAATCTTAACAACAAAATACCCATCTCTCCTACAGCTATAGGTAATTTTCACAACAAGCAATTAATCAATAATGTGATAAAACACAAAGATCTTCTCCTTCATACAATGTATTTAATTATTTAGTTTTATTATTTATGTCTCTTCTATTGAGGAATAACATTTGTAACAATTTTAATGTTATTAACTGTCTTAAGCTTATACAGGATATAAGTAAACATTAATTATAATAACAAATTAAGCTGATAATAATGTGTTTTGAAAATAACTGTTATTCTATTAAATGATTTTCTATTAATTTTTTTAAAATATTTCTAGCTTGTACGGATGCGGCTCTTTGAGGTCGAATGTTGTGTAGCGAGTTGGAGTCAGATTGATCTGAGGACTGATCGAGCTCTGTAAACGAGTCAGTGAATATATCATCGTCAGGAATGAAAGTGGAGTCTAGGTCCCTATCCGACACTGTCTCTTTGTGAGACGATGTGGAGGGTGGCTCATTTGATGGCAACTTAATAAGGTGTCTGCGGTTCCTTCTGTAGTGCCTTCCACGCTCATCAGCGATGAAATAGGAGCGCGGCTGAGGGGCGCGTGCACTCACTTGCGCCTCGTAGCGTGATTTGCCATCGACAGCCACGACTTTGTCACCAACATTGAGCTCCGGTAAGGTGTGCGTGCGTTTGTCGTACCAGATCTTTGTTTTTTCTTGTTTTTGTTTTATTGTGTTAGAATAATTAGTATTATCGTTGGGCTGCATTTTTTCTTTACTAGCAGGTAATCGCGTGTTTATCCTGCGACCCATGAGCATTTCTGCTGGACTGGGAAGTCCATCACGAGGCGATGCCCGATAGTTTAAAAGAGATAGGTAAAAGTCAGAGTTGGTTTTTATACATTTGTGAAGCAATGACTTTACGGTACGCACTGCACGCTCACTTTGCCCGTTCGATTGTGGGTAATTTGGTGACGAAGTTGTGTGCACAAATTCCCACTGATTTTTAAAATTATTAAATTCCTTTGATGAAAAACAGGGCCCATTGTCACTTATCAATTCTTGTGGTATTCCATACCTAGAAAATTGATTTTTAAGAGCTGAAATGACGTGATTAGAAGTCAAAGAGTTAAGAGGACACACTTCAACAAATCCTGAATAGTAGTCTACAAGAATAAGAAAATATTTCTTGTTGAGCTCAAACGCGTCAGTGCCCACTTTTGCCCAGGGCAGATTGGGCACTGGATGAGGTATCATGGGTTCGCGACGTGGCGCCGCCTGCATGTCAAGGCAGACCCGGCAGCGGCGGACATACTGCTCGACGTCGCGCGCCATTCCCGGCCAGAACATCACGTCGCGCGCTCGCCGCTTGCACCGATCGATGCCCATGTGGCCCTCGTGGACGCGTGTCAGCATCTCACTGCGCAGAGCACGCGGAATAAATACTAGATTGTCCTTGAAGAGGACTCCTTCTATGTATTCGAATGTTTCTCTATACTCCCACAAACCTCGAACTCTTTCATCGACTTCATATTTTTGTTGTGGCCATCCCACTGAGATATACTTTATTATTAACTGGCACTCAGAGTCTGCTGAGATATGCCTCTTTACGAGGTCTAGTTTGCAATCGCTGAATCTAACGTTTGATATAACGAAACAGGACTGCTCTTCTACGTCTTCTGTAATTTTTTCACTCAAGAGCTCGGGCAAGGGAGCACGTGATAGCGTGTCTGCTATAAACATGTACTTGCCCGGAGTATATTGGACAGTGAACTCATACCTCTGTAACCGAAGCATCATGCTCTGAAGGCGCGCAGGCACATCATTTAGTGATTTCTTAAATAAGGCTTCCAGAGGTTTATGGTCGGTTTCTACCAATACATCTACTTTACCGTACGTATATTGGTGAAATTTTTCCAGAGCAAACACAATGGCGAGAAGTTCTTTTTCGATCTGCGCATAGCGCTGCTGCGTGTCAGTGAGGGTGCGGGAGGCAAACTCGACGGGGCGGCCGGCCTGCAGCAGCACGGCGCCCAGTGCGTGCGAGCTCGCGTCCACCGATACGACAGCGGGCCGCTCCGGTTCCCACAGCGCCAGTACTGGAGCGCTACAGATCTCCTCCTTCAGCTGTGTCACCACACGCTCTTCCGCTTCACCCCACTGCCATCCCACCGCTGTCACCATGTTGTAATTGAAACCATGACGTATCGGTGAAGAGTGACTTTATTCGGTGTTGCCAATATATAAACATTAATTCACAACACTTGTATTATGGAATTAAGAAACATCGATGGTATGTGGGTACCACAAACAATAGAAAATAACAAAAGGAGACAAGACAACACCTAGTGTGTTAGGTACCTAATAATTATTTGTAATCCCAATTAAAGTAATATGGAAGAGTCAAACAGACTGCTAGTTAAGATAGGTACTTATACCTCCATAAATGATAAATGACGCTGGGTCTTCAAGTTGTCTTTCAATATGAAAAGTATTGAATGAAATCGCCGACTAGTTTTCTAAAGTATCTGCCTTAAGTTCTCAAGCAGTTTTCTTACAACAGTTTGATTTAGAATTCAATTAAAGAATCGTTTTGTGCGTGACTCAATTCAAACATGAGACTCGTAAAAAATACAAAGAAAGTCATTGTGATTCTGAAAGTGAAAATGTCACGTGTGCACTGTGCAGAGATTGAAAAAAATCTTTTATGAAATTTTAACATGTATTTTGATATCGACAACTAGAAGCAGATAAGATATAAGAAGAAGAAGAACAAAGGCTAAGGTGTTATAAACAACAGATGTACCATATAATTCGCAACATTGCTGTCTTTATTAAAATATCTATTTGCTTTTATTTAAAGCAAACAAAATGTATGGCATAAAATGGGTGAACTAAAAGTAAAAAAAACCTATTTGAGTTTTACGATGCCCTACTTGTACGTGCAAGCGATACAATGGCAACTCGAATACTTATAGAAATTTTAAGTATTTAAAAAAAAACTCTTTTTCAGTGTGATACGTCAGACGGCTATCGCTATCTGTTGCGCCAGGCTTCACCACATTCATATGCAGATTTCCTTCTGTTACTTTAATCATTCTATTATCTTTATTTTGTCCACCAAAAAGGATGATTCACGGCTTGCAGATAGTCTGAATTATGCCTTTGCCGATAGCGTTGGTGAAAAAAAAACAAAAAACGATAAAGTGAATCCCTTTGTTCTTTGTCGCCCGGTCATATGCAAATGCTGTCTGATTTAGGGCCTGCATATAGAATTCGCAAAAACGTTAAAAACTGCATTCGGAGGTGATAAGTGTGATCTATTTTGGTTTACTTTTATTCGGCAAGAAGAGGGTTTCAAATGTTCATTCTATATTGCTCTTAACTAAAATAAAGTTATTTTGTGTCAGGCTTATAAATACATCTAATTTCTTATAATAGGTAGCATAATAATATTAGAATTCTTACTTACTAATAAACGAATAAGCTTAAAATTCAGGGCTGTCTCTTTTTTTATGACTTCACCTGGTTCTGTTAATGACAATGATTTCCAAATAAACAAAACTATTTTTATTACTAACTGTTGATTTCTCTTTATAAATATGATAAGTCATAGTTTTGTAGAAATAATAACCTCTTAGATTTATAAACTCAATCGTTTGTTTAGGAAGAGCGGATACTCCTGACACAAATGTTTTAACAATCCTTTAAAGGGATGTTCCAATAAATATTGTGTTATATTGATTGAGGAACTGTAATAATATTTTTTTTATTTTTTTTATTTATTATATATAAAGATATTCATCGAAGCTACATAAAATATTCGTCTGGAACAGTTATTGAACAGCACCAAAAATATCCGTTCACACTGCGCCACATTATTTATATCAAAAGTCGTAACTCGTTTCGATATCAAAAGAGCGTACCAGCAATATTTAACGTGAACAGCGATTTATGGCACTTGATATCATGCGACAAATCGGCGGTCACTTGCCTTGTATTGTGCAACACTGGAAGCTGGACAAAAGTTTACAATTCCCGATCTTATTCTTGAGACAATAAAGACGTGTAAACGTAACTTTGACGCGTTTGAAACTGTAGGTATCAGTGTGACAGCACTCGTATTGTTATTTCGGGTCGCCGATTTGATAAAGTGATATAATACTCGATACTTTTGGTGGCCGGGTACTTTTGTAGATTACTTCACTCTCTTTTATTTGCTTTTCGAGTGTAGGTATGAGCTTTTCATAATGTTACGACGAGGTGTCTCCGTTTTAGCTTGGGCAAAAGCTTTCGTATGTCTGTCCGGCTGTCCGTCTATTCTCCTCTACAGCTTATCAAAATTTCACGACAATCGGTTGACACATGCGTTCTCAACCGAGTCTCGTGAAATTTTGTGAGTTTTTTTTGTAGATTCAGTTTTTCGAAATTTTTCGTAAAAAAAAACATTATATTTTAGCCAATTCAAAGTACCTATTAAAACTTATGTACCAACATAATATTATCATGTCAATATTGCAAGATTTTTGTATCTGTGAAAAGAATATCGGCTGATTAAAAAAACATTTATTTTTTTATTTCAGATTTTTAGCTGGAATATTCCCTGAACTTTTCAAAGCAAACAAGCAGACGAATATTCAGATGGCAGAAAAAAAAACTGATTAGAAAGCCAACGTGCTCTAAGTACCTCCTGTAGCTCTACCATGAGTTGATGTAACTTGTTTTCGCTACCGAAAACTATCGGATATACTGCTTACAGTCAATACGAGTGAAAGAAAGAAAACGATAGTTTGCGGTAGCGTAAACAGTTTACATAAAAATCATGGTTGGGCCACTGCTGTGTTATTGTTACGCACCTTATAGCCATGAGGATGCGATGGATAAGAAATAAGAATAAGAAAGAAAAAGGTGCGATCGAGACAACGATTTGAGTGGAACACAAGTGAGAATGCATAATACTGCCAATTCATACATATATTCGTTTTTTTCTATAGAAGGTCGCAATGGTGATCAGTAATTCAATAATAATAACTATCGCAAATGACTCTGAAATATGATGATGTACGACGACTTTCTACGCCATACATTTCCGAAGCTAAACAAACGATTTCCAGGGAAGCCATCATTAATATCATCCTAGATATTGTTCCAATCCTGATTTCGTAACATAAACTCTGTTCCGTCGCAATACAGGTGGTGTTGTTCCATAATCTAGACAGTTTGTACGACAAATGATCTGGGGGTAACACTTTTCATACGTTTATTACGCCGTGGCACGGTATGAGAGCAATATTGGTTCCGTTTATCGTGTTACTAAGTATTGTTGAGAGGTGTGTACACTGGCTGTTTCGGAGAATAAGCTTTTAAATTAAACTGCTTTAATGTTATCCGTTACATTTTAAACAACTAGGTATGTTTACTCGTCTTTGAAACTAAAGAGAATGGAAATTGACATCTTTTATTTTTAAAAACATTATTAATTAATTACTCACAGGGTCTCCTGCAATGAATAGGTATAAATGATTAGGTATAAATAAAATCTACAAATGCTTTCAAGTATTTTGTAATGTTAGAACGAAGTTTAAAAAACCGGCTAAGTGCGAGTCGGACTGGCGCACAAAGAGTTCCGTACAATCACTTATCTATATAACATTGTTGTATGGGAGCCCCACTTAAATATTAATTTTATTCTGTTTTAAGTATTAAATTTGTTGTTAATAGTGGCAACAGAAATATACCATCTGTGAAAATTTCATTCTGTCTAGCTATCACGGTTCTTGAGATACCTGCCTGGTGACAGACAGACAGTGGAGTCTTAGTAATAGGGTTCCGTTTTTATTTACCCTTTGGGTATGGAACCCTAAAAAGATAAATTACAGTATAGGGTAACTATACCCGTCTTTTGACATCAGATACTTATTTTGCCTTAATAAAGGGAAACGCGTGCCCTCATCCCAAGAATAACTTGTCTGTTGATTTATTGCAACCCAGCAGATACTGTACAACCTTGAACGATAAAAGATGAATCATTGCGAGATTAATATTGTTACCCTAAGAACTTATCAGGTAATATTCTGTTGGCAAATGGCTTTCAGAGCGGAGTTAAAAATTAATCATGTTTATCAAAGTTTCACAGATTCATTACTCTTTAGAGTGGAATAACAAAAAACATAAAAAATTCGCTAAAGATAACTAGAATAAATAACAACAAATATGTATTTCCTTTGTTTTAAATTATTTTGGTTCCTTTTGATAACCATAACAACCTCTCTTAAATTATTCGATGGCCGTAACGGAGCACATTCACTACACATTCAACGATGATTGTTATAGGCATATACATGTCAATTGGGTGGAAGGGATCCATTTATTAGCATAAGGTAACCACAAGTTCACCGAGCGACTGACAGAAATAACAAATTAGGGTAACTGTTCCTCGCCCTTTAGGGTCAGTTCACACCAAGATGCGAGCGACGTGCCTTTAGAAATAGCGATCGATAATAAATAACTATTAATTGCAATAAAAACATACTTCGGAACTTTTCGTAAAAACTGACTTTGGCAGCTTCTCAATTTCTATGTTTTCTAATGTTTTTTTTTTATATTTTCTTTGTCATAACGAGCTCCAAACAATGATAATGACGGTTAGCTAAAATTTTTTTTTCACGACCCTATTTAGTGTACCTATGGGAACCCCTACTAATTTTTTTTATGATTTACCTGGCTTTGAGTTGGCAAGACAAATCTTTGGTTCAAATATGAAAATTGTAGCTTCAACGGTTTAGCTGCTACGGACAGACCGGTACATAAGTGACAGCATTGGGGATCTATTTGACCTCTTGGGGTACGGAACCTTAAAATAACCTACATGTTAAGTGACAACACACAAAATGTTGAGGCGGCTTCGAAATGCGTCGCGTAATCGCGTTGCGCCTCACTGCAGCGCAACACGCCCGCGAGGCGCATCATGAAGCTTTAGCATTTATAGAGCTTGCTGGCATCACCCTACATGTTAAGTGACAACACACAAAATGCTGAGGCGGCTTCGATATGCGTCGCGTAATCGCGTTGCGCCTCACTGCAGCGCAACACGCCCGCGAGGCGCATCATGAAGCTTTAGCATATTGCTGGCATCACCTGGTCTGCGCTCTTGCGGCGCGCTATGCTATTCCACACGCTACGCAGCGCGATCAACTGGCCTCTACCACTACAAACAAGGGATCGTCGCGTCGCGTTGAGTTTCAGTGTGAACTGTTCCTAACTGTTCCGTACCGTTCCTCGGCCTTTATGTGTCTCACCCCTGTTCCAGTACTAATTGTGTTTTTGTTTGCTATTTTACGGCCGAATGTCGCTGTGATATTTTCGCGATTTGCCCATTCTGTAAATTTGGGTCCGGCAAATTATTACTCTCCGCTTAATTGTTTGCTGAAGCTAAATTCAAAGCTTTAAGGCCTTATTTATTTGTTCCATTTCTTGAAATGTATTTTAGGGTATGAGAAAAGAAATTAGAATGCTGGTGATAAAATCAGTTTTAGTATGATTGTGGATCACTTAAACATTTATGAATACTAAGTTTATTAACGTAATATAAGTAATACCTAATGCTTACAAATTTAACTCATTAGTTAATCATCATGTTTGTTTTGCTAACAATAATTAATCCTTAATTTCCTTACCAAATATTATATCTTGGTTCTGTGCCAAGGATTGACCTAGCTGTGATCTGATGATAGCCATCCAGGGACTGAATGGAGGAGATTCAGATCGCTTTACACTTACACACCCAACTAATCTGATCAGCATTCTAAAGAGATATAAAGGATATGTTTAAAAAAATCGCGAAAATAGCATAAAAATATAGGAAATCCTGAAACTGAAAACTCTGATCCTTATATATCTTTGAAAATGTTGATCAGATTATTTGGGTATGTATAGCGATCTGAATCTCATCCATTCAAACCCTGCTGGCCATCATCAGATCACAGCTAGTTCAATCCTTGGCGGAGAAACAAGGCTTCTTGATACTCGTGTCTTTAATTTTGTGACCGCAATTTTAATTATTATAAATACCACGGATCGGATATCAAAATCAAAATTACAAATGGCTCCGCTATGCACCAACGCAGTAACCCAAAAGCAAAGATAAAAAAACAAAAAACCGACTTCAAAAAACCTACCTCTAAAAAGCAAGAAATAATATTCGTAATAATAAAAATACGTCTATTGAAGTCGGGTGGGGCTGGAGTACAATTTCCTTTTTTTTATTCTAATATCTTTTTAGAGGTAGGTTTTTTGTTTTTTTTTTTAAACAATTTTTTTTATTTTTATTTTTAGTGTAGGTACCTTGTAGGTAAGGTATATTATATATGTAGAAAAATCAACTCAGCCAGACGTAAGATAATCGCGGAGAAACATACTTAAATACGGGTCAAACTGAGAACCTACTTTTTTAAGTCGGTTAAAAAACTACATTTAAGATATCCCTCTTCCAACAAAAAAAATATTATCTTATTCAGTTCATAAACAAAGAAGTAATACGACCAATCATCGAGGTAATTCACACAAAATCATACTATTTTCGTGCTTTTTTCAAAATTACTTGAAAAGTACTGAACCGATTTCTAAATTTTAAAAAATGGGACCAACTTGGGAGTGTACCTAATCTAATATCGTTTGAATCATTTCAATCGGTCCAGCCGTCTTCGAGTAATCGGTGGACATACACAAAAAAAAAAAAAAAACAAATATACAGACGAACATAGAACCTCCTCCTTTTTTGGAAGTCGGTTAATAACTCCGGCTTACTACCAAAACGCCCGGCGAATATTGCCAATCTGGACTAAACCGCTCTTGTCATGTTGCCCATATGCCAGAGCGTTAACAAAGGAATTAGTCGTCATTCAAAGTACTGGGGCGAATTCACAACATATCTGGGTAACGTGTAGCAAGTGCACTCTGACAGCCCGACACTGTGAGCCCTCCGATACTGACATTATGTGACAACGGGGTCCGAACAATGGGGCCATCAATAGATTTTACCCTATGTCCGTAGAGACTTTTATCACAAAATATTAAGTAGTCAGAAGACCCGCCTGTAACGAATTTGTGCACGCACACACATAGGCATTACTTACAGGCACTCTCAGATCAAACCAGACTATATTCAATACCGGGGCTTTATTGCTTAACTCAAAATCTATCACGATTGCTTTTAATTTGGCAATCAGTGTACATTCATCACTAGGTCTCAAAGAGAGTCTGTCGCAGTGCCTTGTAGTGCCACAAAAAATTAAAGAAATTGAAAGCGATTGCGATAGATTTTGAGTTAGACAAGTAATTGTCTAACTCGTAAGGCCTTACCACAAAAGATTTTAAAACACTGTTTAGCTAAAACACTGTGTAAGTGTGATGCTGTCTCTTTCAAATAATATTGTCAAAAAAGTGACAGCATCACATTTAAATAGTGTTTTAGCTAAATACTTGTTAAACAGTGTTTTGTGGTAAGGCCGTTAAGCTCCTTGCAGAACAAAACAAATGACTGAAGTTTTCGATCACGACTAGAGCAACGCTTCTGTCTAGAACTATATTATGTGATTTTATGGTGAAATTGAATTTCGAATTGTGAATTTGGAACAGCTAGTTTGTTTGAATCATAATAGGTGGCCAATAAATTTAAATGTGCTACAAATGAGGGAGGTACGATAAAATTAAATTAGCATAATGTGGAGGAGAGACGAGAGGCATCAAACAATACGTTAGTTATTTGAAACCAAGCAATTTTTCTTTTTTTATGGTTTTGTTGCTATAATACGTTTTTATTTGTGAACACAACTACGTTCAAGATATTATCAATGTGATATTACTGAAAAACAAATGTTTTAGAAGTTATTTTCTCAAATTGGGGAACATCAAAAGATTCAGCAATAAATTGTGTTTTTCCCACTATACAATCATTGCTATCGTATTTTGACATAACCCAATAATAACCAATAAAAAAATAACACTATTTAATTTGGATATTATTGGGTTATGTCATTACGCACTTGCTTACTATGCACTTTTGACAGGATTTTCATAAAAGTTGATGAACTTTCGATTAAAGGTTTACAATTTTACATATTATTGAACTCAACTGTACCAGGAAGCCGTTTCCAAAAATATAACTTTATCATTCCAAGTGAGAAAGGAAATAAATTCAGCCACAAGCGCGGCTTGAAATATTCAATGAAGAGATTTTATGAAGAAAAAAAATGAAATTTGCATCTCAAAAGCAATGCGAGTTAATGGCAGCGTTTCGAATGCGGAGCACGTCATCCCTCATTCGTCGGTTCCAACCATAGAGATTCAACCCTTACGGTGGCACTTCAGAGCAGGTTGTATACCTAGCCATCGCTATACCTAGGCAAAGGTATGTTAGTATCAATGATCTGAGAAAAAAATATTGAGGAGAATAAAGGTACGGTTACACTAGAGACGTGTAAGGTAGCTAAGCTTTGAAGCGAGGGTGCGAAACTATGTCATCCATTCCAGTAGAGCTGAGCTACAAAATTGTGCGAGTGGGCTGTGCTAAGGATGCTTTGAAGATGCGGAACGCAAGCTATACGCGATGCATCTGCTAGCTGTACTCCGTACAAATAAAGCTAGAATACATCCTTAAGCTCGCATCCTAAGCACACATCCTTAGCACACATCCTTAAACTTAAACTTTAGTATAGGAAAAATCTAGCTTCGCTGAACCCCGCCTGTTCAGCTAGAGTTACACTAAGAAACGCTTTAAAAATTAAGCAATCCTATTGATGTATAAATCAGATACAACATCCTTAGCAACGTAGCGTTAGCTTAGCTCAAGTGGAACCACACCCTAAATGAGTGATGTACTTCTAATACCTATATCACCATTCATCACCATTACTCCAATAGAAATTTCAAGTGCCTTAGCCTCTATAATAAATAAAGATTAAAAAAGTGCCTTAGCGTGACTTTCTACGAATCTTCTGCAATAAGTTAAGCGCTTTAAAATAAAAGACTATTAAAAGTCAGAAAGAAAGTTTGAAAGAATATTTTGTTGGTTGTCCTCAAATATATAAATAAATAAGACAAAAACTAAACGTTTCTGCAGTATTAGTGAAGATCCTAAATTCTTGATAGGTACAAATAATTTGTGAAATAAATTTTCTCGTCTTCAGTGGAATTTTACAACTTTCAGTACGAAATGCAGCTGACTTCTTGACGGCAGTGATTCTTACGATAATTAACCTATTGATACTTAAAAAAAATAAGTCTAGACTAGAGGCCCGTTTTACAATTTCCAATTATTATTATAGAAATTTGATCCATTTTTAAATTCAACCAAAAGATTATAAATGCTGCAGTAGCGCTTTAAAAATTAAAATTAAATCCTCAATTTAAATGTTAACCAACCTGTCGTTTCTAAAGAGAAGAGTGTTTACGAACAAATTAATGCAAACAACTAAGTGTTTCTTAGTTGCGTCTACCGCAATCCAGACGGTACGCGTCTCTTATGAAGGATTCTAAATTAAGTAATTAGAGAAGTGAGTTATTATGGCGTACTTATGGTGGTGTTGGTACGTGAAACATGAGCACTTGAAATGGAAAATAATAATACTAATGCATTTTGAGTTTTTGTTGCATAACAACGGAATTTCCCAACCGCTAATTAAAAACATGTTTTACAAACTTTTCCTGGAAGGTTTATGTTTTGATTTCATTTCCTTTTTCACAAAAAATTTGCCATTATTATAAATTTCGTGTTTTCTCTATATTCTAAGTGGGTAATTAAAAAGTGTGTCTCGGCCACTTTTCACAATATAATATTACGGACATTTTAACATATATACATATATTTCAGTTTCGTGTTGATGAAGTACAAAAAGTTGTCGTTTCTAACAGTTCAAACAACTGTTCTTAAAAAGCGGCAAAACATAATGGCCTCTTAAAATGATTCCCTTTTATCTTGCCTAAATGCCTATAATTTACTTATTGCTTAGGTGGTTTATTAATTTGCATTAATTTCTTCAAATGTTAGCCTAACTCTAAAACAGTGTGTCCATAATCTCCGTGAGACCGTGCGAGTGTCGTAAAACAGGGAACACAATGTGACGAATGCCGAAAACTGTAAATTAATAGACATTTAAAAGCTTTACCCATCGTGTTTGTTCAACAACCCTTCATTGATGTCTTTTTAATTACCGGTATTTGTGTCGCGCCTATACGTGAGTACGGTCGGCTCCTAAATTCGTATTGGTGGAAATATCATGTTGTTTCGCCTTTGTTTCGATTGGCATTTGTTTATACGCTCGCCTTTCGATGGCTACAAAGTATTTTTGGATTCCAGAGTTTGTTTATATTTACATTTTTATGTGACTATTTTCAACTGTCACGACAAAGTCGGAACTGATATGGCAATGGCTTTTTATATTCTGATATTTCTATAGAGTCTAAGTTTTATGGCCAGAATTATTATCGATGAAAAAACAATAATGATGTTAATCTGTATGGAAAAGGTAGCAAACCATTTCATCAAGATAATCTACAATTTGATTATTATTAATTTAAATTTTCAACTATCGCCTAATCCTTAATGTAAGTAAAACAAAAGGTGAGCTTTACGATTAGGTTTAATTTTAAATACTAATTAAGTACCTTATAGTTTCGTTACTCTAATCACAGGTTCTAGTTAGTGTTCTAACAAACGTCAAATGAATCCTTGACATTTAACGCCGTCGTCGTATCAAAGATCACGACATAAACAATAACACGAAATTGACTTTTAAAAATCTGAATTATGCATGTTCGAAGTTGGGCGTACGAATTAACTTCAGAAGTACTCTGTAATTACGTAACTCTGCAGATAGCATCGATAACAGTATCGAGATTTTTCGAGATCCAATCGATTCATCGTGTGTCCGATGAAGATCCGATTCCAACAACCGAGACCAATTTTATACCGAAACATTTAGCTCGAGATAAAATCTTTAAGTGCGCTATAATGGCCCCAACAGACTTTGAAACAACAAACTGCTTAGCTTAAAGATGGCGATTGTTAGTGTGAATCAGATAAGTTGGGCAGATATTGAATGAAAAGACTTATTGTTTGGAATCACGCAATGATTATGCGGATTATTATTATATAAAAAAACTACCGAGTCTTCCCACACTGACTCTTAGTATACTCGGTTATTGTTTTTTTTTATGAAATTGGAGTGGTAGTCCTTAATCATGCATACAATCATAATAATGATAACGATCCAACTACTTTCGATAGCGTAACCTACTGGACAGTTTAATAGCATTTGTATTATAGGTCCTACTCTACAATAATGATTAGAGATACGAAACACTTTTAGAGTCAGATTGGAGAGGCTTCTTCTGAGGTAGGTAATCTTGCTCCATTTCATAACGATATTGTATCTTTCTCCTCTGTCTCTTCTTTAGTCCAAAAATTCTGAATGAGGTTAAGAGTCGTCATCATCATTATTCCAGCCATATAGCACCCACAGATAGGCCAAACCTCCCCCAAGGATCTCCACGACAGCCCGTACTGCACTACCTGCATTCAGCGACTGTCCGCAATCTTCACCAGTAGCTCTACCATGAGTCGATGCAAACTATTTTCGCTACCGTAAGCTATCGGATATGCTGATCAAAGTCAAGCAAGTAAAAGAGAGAAAACGATACTTTAAGGTAGCGAAAACAGTTTACATCAACTCATGGTAGGGCCACAGTTCTAACGGAGCTCGTCCGGCAATATTATGAAACAGAGCGTTCTTCTTTAGAGGTATTTTATCTGTGATGATGATGACAGGACACACATAAAATCTAACCACAACAACCAACAAAATCATTGCTACCTACATAATGTTGCTATGTTGCCTTGTAATAAATTCGGTAGGAATCAATATTTACAAAAGTTAATGATTATGTACAATGTTAGTATTTTACAACATTCCACGATAACGATTTACGAGGAAGCGAAAAACATTCATCAACCAAAAAGGAGTTTGCGCAAAACCTTAATCGCTACATCTAAAGCATTCCAATAATTATTAAAATCATTCTCGATAAAATCAAGTTAATGAAGAACGGTAAAAGAGATTCCGATCAACGGCTCGTACTAACTTCGAAATTGATTTCAGTCCATGATGCGAATCGATTCTGAGCAGAGATATCGTTTCCGGAAGCCTTTCTGTTATCCTTAGACGAGAAGCGAATTTAAATATCGGTTTCATTGCATTGCTGTGAATAAGCCACATGTTTCTGACACGGCTCCTTACTAACGAGCAATATATTAGGAAACTAACTCTATCGCTGTGCTGGTCATCGCATCGCATTTTTGTATCTAAATTGAGCTACTTAAGTTATGAAGAAAGAAGTCGGTTAAAAATGTAAGATAGTTTTAGATACATATCTACCTAATAAACTACAGCTGTTAAAGTTTTTAATTTAAAACTTTAAATGGAAGGTAAGGATTTTGCATAAATAATAAAAAGGAGCTTGGTGTACTCACATTGTTAGCGTTGTTTAAACTCTGAAATGGGAAATTCATGTCTCGATTTCTACTTTTACGCATTAATGTTTTAACCGTCGTCACTTACCATGGGGTTGTCGAAAACTGATTTTCGAATAAAGTAACCAAATTTGTTCTCGATGCGTGCTTCTGCGGTGAAAAGAGCACGAACAAATTTACTGTCGAGCGTTTCGTTCACAACAGCATTAAAACATTGAAAGTACGAGAGCACTTAACGAAACGCACAAAGCGACAGCGGTATAATACACTTTTAATGCTTCAATTAAGTATTGAAACATTTTGTCACTTGACTCCTTTTAGTTAAATAAATGTTACACGCACTTTTTAAAATCCACGTTCTCTTTAAAATCTTATTTATTTTATTACATACTTTTTGGCCTAATGTTAATTTTTTTTGAATATTAAAAGTACAATTTTATTGTATTTAATAATTAAATTGTGCCTAATGTGCCATTCGGCGTAATGATATAAAGTTCTGCTTATTTTGTTACATTAACGGTGGTTATTTTAACTTGGGATAAATATCAAAAGGACATTAAAAACATAAACAAAACCTGCACACTATCACTACAGCTATTATTCGCAAATAAAAAGCAGGTTGACTACAAGTGGTCTCATTACTCCCTATTGTATGAACCAACCCTAAATGAACAATATGGGAGCGACATAAACGAACAATACACAGTAATTATCTCACAATGAGCTGTCATACTGATTTTGGAGCTATGACAATCGGCAGTGAGACACTACCAATATCTGACAATGTTACGTTTGGAGTCCAAGTTATAGTAAAAACACTTACTTTGATGGCGCAAGCTAAGTCTTACAATCCAATCTTCCACCTGTAACATAAAAAATACGTAAATGACTAAACATTATAATTAATCCTCTTTCCTCTTCCCCTTAATATTTTTCTACTCAAGGTTGCCTGGAAGAGACTGCTACGTAGCAGTAAGGCCGCCTTTTGTGTACTAGTCCATGTTTATTGTTTGCTCCTATGTAATGTCTTTGTCTAGTGTGCAATAAAGCGTTTTTATTATTATTATTATTAATTTACTAGTATCAAATAAACGGCCTTTGACCCGATGCTACAGACTTGTTATGATTAATGACTAAACTAATAAAAATAATTGAAATATTCGCTATGAGTCCTCAGTTTTGTCCTCAATATTCCTTGTCTTGGATTATTGCTATAAAAACGCTCAAAATAAATTTGTATGGCTCATTTTCGCTATAATGACGTTTCACGATTCGCCCGATATTCAATTGTTTTAGGTGAAGGTTTTTAAGAGAACCAAACCACAAATCTAGTTTACGCTTGTTTTTCCTAAATTGCACCACAATCAAGACTATAGAATTAGTACTGGCTGCTTCGGTAACCCGACCCGATATACATTATGCTCTTTATTTCATTCGATTCATTCGTACGAGGGGCGCATTAAATTTATGTCATATCCACGTAACATTCGCGCTTCAACTTCCATGTTGACATTTCGAAAACAATACAGGCTGTTCTTTGTTTCACAATCGACTAATTAAATGCCGATGAAATGTCAGCAAATAGGTTATTTTTTGTTTTGCGTAATGTCAAGAGGTCATGGAAATGGTAGCTTTTGCGTGCTTTTGCTATCTCTTCTTAATTATGTGAAGCTTGTACAAGTAAATACGGTATGATTAAATAAAATCTCCATGCTAATAATAAAATCAAAAACCTTACTCTACCTTAAAATATTAAAATAATCTTTTATTTAACTACCTAGATCTTTTTATCTTGCACTTACAATATTATAACACCTATGTTTGCCATTTTTTTAATGAAACTTCATATGAATCATTTCATCAGTTCATATGAAAAAGATAATTAGCAGCTATTTTATTGATTTTGTGACTCGTAAGTAAATAAAAAATAATCGGTAACATACAAACATTTCCAATTTTATTTAGTTAAAATTTTACACGAACTTTTCCGATATTTCATTTTATTTACTCATACTGTATGTCGAAGTAACAAAACTCCGGTCAACCGGGTAGGTTAATCATTTTATTCAACAATATACTGTTACCGAATTATTATTGACGCACCAACTGTCAGGGGAGGCACCGAATAGTTTGTTTGATTGGAAAATCAATACGAGATGTCATTATGACGTTATGTACGGCTGTATTAGCACGGCAATTAATGACGGAACAGAGGCAATTCTTTATTAAAAGGCGTCAGGTTAGTATAAACCAGATCATAAGGGCATTTTGTTGGAACAAGATGACGAGTATTATGGTAAGTGTGTAACAGTTCAAAAACTGAACATGTTATTTTTTTATCTCAAATATTACTTAAATTGTAAAGAAAAGAAATATATTAAAGGAAGGTTGTCACTGACCTTGTTCTCAGGAACTTATCGGCATTTGATTATGCAGTTATTCATAAAAAACACAGGTTTTGTAGTAAATCGTAAGCACTTCAGATGTCAATCAACAATTAATAAAATGTTCATTATTTTTCAAAGGAGCTTGTGTTGAACATTACTTGGACTCATAAATTGTTGTACTTCACAATTTGTTTGTCATAATTTGATGATGAGAAAGAATAACATAATATTAGCTTAGAAGGTTATAAATTAATAACAGATAATTACAGAAGATTATGACAGATAGGATGACGTAAATCTGACAGCTAGTGATAAAAATCGGAACTATTTAGCAATTGTGAATTTTCTGTAAGAAAGGCAAAGGGTTTTAACCTTACTGCCAATTTTGGAAAACAAAACGAATTAATTTCATTTCCACAGATAAGTTCATGTGATAAATTAATAATGTTTAAAAGCATAAATTGTTGGGAAAAACTTAAATAAACATATTGGTTTGCATAAATGTGAAACTATTTTATTTTCTGGTTCAAGTTTGTTTACCAAGAGATAAATGTGACTAAATAATGCTGAATTGTGTTTGTTTATTTTACTGAATAATAATTAGTAAAATAGAACATGATTAAGTAATTAATTGTTATAATAATCTGTCTAAAGAGTAATTTAAGGTCATAAAAATAGGCGGAAGTTTCTTAATTCTTTCTTGGCGCCAAGGTTTAAATATTAATCCTCGTGACGTTCAAAACATGGATTAAGTTATAATTCATTCGTAATTATTATTGATAATATTATTAGTTTTATTAGCACTCATCATTTATCGTCATAATTGTTTATTTCTAAAAAATACTTTAAAGAGGAATGAAATTTGGCGATTAATTAGGTTTAGTAAGTTGGCAGCTATGGTACGGATTGCACAATTGCGCAATCACGATTAGGCTATCTGCACAATTTATATTTGCAATATGGTAGCACCGTCGCGTCGGATTGATGGCGACAGATTGTCGCGGGGGTAAAATAATAAAGAGTGTTGCTAACTAAAATTGCAAAGTACCCATTTTTGTATGTGTGTTTAGTTAGAGATAATGAGTTTACTGTATTTTAAGCAGGTGGAAAAGCGGAATATTTGCATTAATTAGTACTCAGCAATAGGTATTTTGGCAATTTAAATTATACGGGATTAGGTAAAGCAAAGTGAAACGATTAATTAGTTAAAATCTAAATGAAGTTGGTTTGAGGGTATTAGTTTATGTAAGGAAATTATATTAATCGTATTATTAAAGATTGACAAGACAAAACTGATTACGTAACTTTTAGTAATATTATTGTGAAATTTTATTATTCAAAAATGATTTTCTCAAAGTGTTGCGTTTCGAGGTTATGACGAATTATTGAAACTGTTAACGACTTCACATAAAATGAAACTTATAATCTTTGTTGATTTAAATAAGATAATTATCAAAATGTAATGTAAGTAATTTTTAATATCTCCATTAATAGGGTAGTGATATATTTTCATAAGCGGGGAACACTGAAAGAGGGGAGGAGTCGAAACGAGCACGCCA
Source organism: Agriphila straminella (assembly GCA_950108535.1). NCBI lineage: Eukaryota > Metazoa > Arthropoda > Insecta > Lepidoptera > Crambidae > Agriphila > Agriphila straminella. Next base: position 13,149,492 of record OX467312.1, read on the forward strand.
ATAGGAGTGGGCTAAAGTGCACAATGTAAATTTAGCGCGGGAAATTTTAGCTATTTTGATGAAAAAGGCGCAAATTACTTGGCGCCGTTTTTGGTGTGCGTGGTGACGCTAACTTAGTCTTTATAAGGGGTAGAACAAGGGAAGCGAGGATCATTTTCTCCGGTGTCGAGCGAAGCGTCAAGACGTAATTTTTGAAGAAACTCCACATCCCTCTGTAAGATCGCGTTACTGAAAAAGTTTATTTTTAAATCAAGCAAATTTCAAGAAGTCAGCAAGAAAGTGGTCGAGGTTTTCTGACGAATAGGGCCGCATTTGTCCCGCGAATCTTTTGCATAAATGCTTTAATTTGAGCTTATCTGGTATAATTAAGTTCATAATTAAAGTATGTAGATTTTGTTTGCGATAATCATAAAGTAACGTAGCTTTCCCTGTAAATTCTTGAATTAGTATAGTAGGACTACTAGGAATTGAAGTTCATAATTAAAATATGCAGATTTGTTAGTGAAATCCTATAGAGTGATGTAGTTCTCTCGGTGGGGTCAAGAGGTAATACAACTGTATTGGTTCTTGAGTCTGTTGAGGTCAGGGCTGCATTATTTTGTGGGATGAAAGCTAACTAGATTTGCTAGTATTATTATACAATGTTGATTTTAGATGAGTATTCATTTAGTTTTGTGTCTTTTTGGGGCGATTTGTCAGATCCTCGCGGGGGTTTAGGTAGAAAAGTCTAACCATGTGGCTGGTTAGATGGGTTTCTGTTTTTAAGATACCTAGATAGTCACATAAATGTAGCAAACGTGGTATAGTTGGCCAGATTCCCGCTCCAAGAAGGAAGTTGTAAATCTGATTTCGCTGGCCCGCTCATATCCTTAGTGTTTGTTATATTTATACCTCTGTAGGGGCCCAGTTGTTCCTTCCCCATCAACTGTGGACACGTCCAAGCGATAGGAATTTAGGGAGTTATGCTTGCTCAAACTGTAGAGAATTGGGCAACAGGATTGAGGGTAAGCAATCCAAGAATTGCATAGGAAATTCTAAATTTAGACGCAAATAGGCAGGTAAATTCATTAATAAGGTAGGAATATTATTATTAGGTGAATTGAGCAAAAGTAAAAGGTAGCATTTCAAGAAGGTGGGGTATTCTTTGAAGTGAGATCTGTGTGGGCGTCAAAGATGTCGGGAAACATCATGGGAGTCGCATAGGAATTCAAAAATTTAGTAGTTGTTAGGCAGGTAAATTCACTAGGTAAGATTCCATGTCTTAAAGTAGGCGCCTTAACAGGAATCCATAGGTAGAAGCCTTAACAAGTATCCGTAGGTAGGTGCCTTAACAAAAATCCATTTAAACTATAGCTCGGTGTAGTGAATATTCACAATGTAGCATTAATTGTGTTGGTTTTACCAGTTTCGGTGAGTACATATTAATTAATTACTTCAGTGAGTGGATAGTGAAAGTTAATTTATTACTACTTATAAAAGAAAGTTCCTTTATCTTTGAATTGGATTGGATTTATGATGATTTTGTGTGTAGACTACTGATTTTAAAAGAAATATTCTATTCTAGTAATCTAGAAGGTGTACTGAAATCTAGATCTGGGTGTATGAAATAAGCCCGCGTTTCTATATATGCTAAGGTTGATTCACGGCTATTAGAACGCTAGATCAAAATGTTTGAGTGGACTTTTCCTATTAATAGAATAGTTTTGTATAATATAGAAACAATACTTCAATTATGTACTATAAAAGTATCAAACTGTTTAGTGAATATATCCAAATTCTCAAATGGTTAAACTAAAGTACTTTCTCATCAATATTTCAGCTAGGTTTCATTTACCAATTCAATTGGAAGTTGTTTCAATAGAATTATATTCCACAATTGAATTTAAGTACTTATTGACAAACACAATTAATGTACAGGTTAGATATCATTAGAAGACTAAACTGAAATTACCATAGTTCATAGAAGTTATGATAGTTTCCGATGTTGAGATGCGGAAAGTCTTCGACCAAATAATACATTCCCTTTGAATTAAATTGTCTTTCCTTCAGAAATTGGATCTATCAGGCCCTTTTGAATGGATAGTAATGTTGTGTCCATAATTAAGTTATAATGTTAAACAGTTTCGCTAACAATAAATATATTTTTAAATTAAATTAAAATTGTGCAAAGCCGCCATCACAATAGAAAGATAATTCTTCATTGTGATAAGCTGATAGATCGCTTGAAGCACTTTGCTTGTCCTCTTTTATTAAGACAGACATACTAAGACTAAATAATTCAACTAATTTATTAATTAAAGTTGTCATGAAAGAAAATGGTGGTATCCAGGAGAGGTTTGCCCAGTCCGGTTAGACGAGAACCATCATACAGAGCGGGGAGGTGCCTGTATCTAGCTGGCAAAGAAACCATTGTTTACTTAGTACTTGACTATAGCACAATAGTATATTTTATATTTGACAAAAAACACTAGAACAATTATTAAGTAACGATGATAGATTTTCTATATTCTGAATTAATACAACGTTAACTTCTATATTTATTACCATTTTACCTTCTTTTACTCTATTCCTAAGCCACTAAACCACATAGGAAAACCTAAATTAAATTAAATAAGAAAGTAAGAAAATAAAATCATAATTAGTAGCGGTGAACAATTTTCTATGTCTGACTTTTGGTGATCATAGCTTTTGGTTATTTCATTCATTTCTTATTATTGTAATATCTATTAGCATTCCATCATACTAGACTTTTATAAACATACTGAGCAACTTATCCTAAAGAAATAGGTTTCATATTGAATTTCATATAAGTACAGCGGGTAGACATAAGAGTAATTTGTATACCATTTAAAAATATGCAGGAAACTAAGTCAGTTATTAGAATAAGAAGCTCCATAAAGCAATATCAACATTCTAATATAGGTAAAATTTAGGTAGTTTCACTTTAAAGAAGTACTTAGGTTGGCTGAAAGAGATTTCCTTAGAGATAACTCTTCATTACTCACAGGTCTTGTTATAAATTAGGTAATAATAATTATAAGTGCAATAAAGATTATATCTATGTAAAATTTAATATCAAATTCTATTAACAATTTACTAGGGTAACGGCTAATTTGTGATATTATCATTTAGTAACAGTCATAGTAATAGAATTAGTTAAGAATGAATAAGGAAAGAATGATAGCGTTATAGTCGGGAAACAAAACAATGATTGCACTTCTGAAAAGAATCTAGGTTACTATTATTCACAATCAGGGACCGCCCTAGAAATCACGAGCCCTTTCAGACCACATAAAAGCACGTCAGTAATGTAGGTTATATCTATAGGTAAGATAGGTTAACAAGGAATAACTAAGAAAACGATAGGTTAGAATATTTAATCGGAGCAAAGGAAAGATTTGATACATAAAAAAAAAAACATTGGGTAGGTAACTTACATAATATAAAGAAATAGGTAGTTAATTGACATACATCGTTCAGCATTTTAGTATGGTAGAAGTAGGGGTAGGTAAAGGGGGGGTTACATTTGGCTCAATCTTCAGTTAGAAGTAGATAAACGCTCTATATCATAACATAATTTTTAGTACTTATGTTAAAAAATTCTAGTAAAAAAAAAAACAAAAAACTGACTTCAAAAAACCTACCTCTTTTTTTGTTTTTTTTTAAACAGTTTTTTATTTTTTTATTTTTAGTGTAGGTACCTTGTAGGTAAGGTATATTATATATGTAGAAAAATCGGCTCAGCCAAACGTAAGATAATCGCGGAGAAACATTACGGGAGAACATAAACTTAAATACGGGTCAAACTGAGAACATCCTTTTTTAAGTCGGTTAAAAAACTACTCCCTAAAAAAAAACTACTCTCTATATCCCTCTTTCAACAAAAAAATATTATCTTATTCAGTTCATAAACAAAGAAGTAATACGACCAATCATCGAGGTAATTCAAACAAAATCATACAATTTCGTGCTTTTTTCAAAATTACTTGAAAAGTACTAAACCGATTTCCAAATTTAAAAAAATGGGACCAACTTGAGAGTATACCTAATGTAATAACGTTTGAATCATTTCAATCGGTCCAGCCGTCTTCGAGTAATCGGTGGACATACACAAAAAAAAAAACACAAATATACAGACGAACATAGAACCTCCTCCTTTTTTGAAAGTCGGTTAAAAAAGAGAACAATTATTTTCAAAGATCAATCATCAATCGATACAATGCAGTCTCTGGTTGAATGGAAAATTCTTACTGATTGAGTTTAGTCAAAATTAAAGGTGACCTTAAACTTAACAATAAACTTATAGATCATCTAATATCTTACAAGTAACTCTTATCTATCGTCGCACACATATTGTGTATAGATTGACCCCCACACCCACAACCCAGGTAGCACAGGCTAGTCAAAATGACGTCAATTTGAGGGCATTTTTTAAGCCTTGACTGGACCAGACTTCTAATGCCTTGTCATTCAGAGGAGACGCTGTGCAGTACGTCCTTGAACTACAAAGTTTGCCACATTAAATGCATGGGAATGGCGTTTTCATGACACCATAATTAAAATAACGCCTACATGACGTCATTGGCATGACGTCTTCATGACCTGACATTTTTGGTTTCATTCAACGTCATAAAGAAATCATTTTGAAAGTTAAAAAGACTTACGAGACGTCATAAAGAGACATAAAAATGAAGTTAACATGACAAACCAGTGCTACATGGGAATATGCCACATATAATGTGATTCTTAATCCATTAGTCTCTGTACAATTATTATTTCCTCTGTGATATTAGGCCAATCATAGGCTAAATCAGGACTGCCAAAGGTCAAGCACTGCTGATTTGGCGTGTAGGACTCCTATTATTAATTAGGTAGTTTACGGTAATTGGCTGAATAAACATTTATTATACATCTTAGTAATAGCTCTGTTTAAATAAATAATTGATCCAAAATGTTGCTTCATTTCATTGCAAAAGGCTCTCAAATTATAAACACAATTATTACCTGGTTATTAATATTATTGTGTAGGTAATAATAAAAATACTTTCAAGAAACCACGTAAACTGTTTATACGCGCATAATCCGTTTTCTGGATGAAAAATACCAACCCTTAAAATTTCATGATGGTCAGTTGAGTACCTACTTAAGACCTAGAGCCCAATCGCGGTAATTCTGAACGATAAAACCAAAAACGTTACTTTGTCATTTAGGTTATATTTACCTAAAAATCTTTGGTTTAGCTTCATAATTTTCACATAGATTTTCCCAGATTGTAATCCTAGACCCCTTAGGCAGAGTATTCAACAATTTTAACAAAACTAACGCGAGTATTTTTCTGTAAACGAAACTGAAACGGTAACGATTTAGCTTTAGTTTTATCGTTGAAAATTAGCGCGATTAGGCCCCTGAAAAAGTAACACACAAACAAACTTACTTTCGCGTTTATAATATCGGTTAGGCTTAAGTGTCCTAGATTAGCAATCCATTGCAGTCCAATCGAATACGTGTAGATAATGGTTCAATAATATCAATCGGTCAGCAAATGTGACGAATCACTGATCCCGTATTATCTGTGTATTAAATTGAAGCAGGAAATGAGTGATCGGCAGAAAATGTTTTATGCAAACAGTAGCCAACTGCCAAGCATAAGCGGACTTTTGTTAGTAAATATTAATGAAAAATTTTGTATTACTGATAAACATAATCAATAAGCGTTATTGTAAGCTACAGACAGAATGTCACAAAATGTGAACATATTTCAAAATGGCTGAAAAATGTTTTTTTCCATATCTCCACCATTTTGAAAAAAATCGAAAACCTAATCCACAAAAAAACCCGTAATCCAAATAAAAAACCTGATCACTAAATATCTCGAAAATTAAAATAAAAATTAAAAATACGAAAGCATTTTTTCCCAAGCTGAAACGGAGACGCTTCGCTCGCACTTCGCGTTCGCTCGGTCAAAAATCGGGCAAAAATTACACTGTAGAGAAATTTTAGCGGTTAAGTTCAATTATAAAGCCATCACGTTGGAAATGATGATACATATTATTAGTTTTTATTATTTTCAAAGATTGTGGCTAAATTAAGTATAATGAATCAGTAAAAATTGCAACTTCTGTTACGGGGAATATTTTGGTAAAATATAATTTTACTGTAGGAACGTAGGTACACCAAATTCAGAGCTTTTTAACTAAATAATTAGCATAAATAAAACAACGCGAATTTGGTTAACCGCCACATTATGCATAAATGCTACATGAATAGGGTAGGCATATATAAGAAAGTTGTAGGACTTGTAAACGTTAGTAAAACCTGTTTACTGTTAACTTACTTATCTTAGATTACTTATGTTAACCAATAATAATTTGTCACACAAATGTTTTACAGAGCTGTTAAGTGTCTCAAAATCACCTTCAACTTGAGACGTGATCTAACTTAGTACATCTAGAACTTCTTAGTATAAAACTAAGTAATATTTTATGTTAATTTACGTGTCTATCGCGGGCAAAAGCTTGTAATAAATAAGTTTTTAAAATGATTGTAAAAGTTAGAGCAGCTGTTTAAGTTTGAGCTGATCTGAATAATAAAAGTAAAATGTCAGAACAGTACTAAAACGGAATGGTTGTCATTTTAGAAAGAACTGCAGTATTTCATCAAATAATATAGAATAATATAGACATCCTATTAAGTTTTTTAGTTTTTGTTAAATAATATAATTCAAATTGACATTCATTATCTATTTCCGAAATAGGGATGATGACTAATGAATAAAATAACGAAATACTAATAAAAATCGTAAACATATTAAACTTTTAGAGTAGCTTGTATACCTCTTGGTTTTATATATAGCATTTTTTTTGTTTTATGACGCTTCAAAGTTGGGTGGACAAGTCCATTTAAAAAGTATAAAATTTATTAAAATAAATGATACCTTTAATTAATCCGTTAAATGTATAGCAAATTTGTCTAAGAAACAATTTTGATAAACACAATATTTAATATAGCTGCCGAACAAATTTCCTACGCGTTGCATACAAACTACTCAGGCGTGACGTCATAATTGAGTAGCCGTTAGTATGGAGCGTTTTTAAGCGAGTCCATTTGTGTGCATTTCACACTGTGATATCTCGGGCAGTTTTCATGCTAGCGAATTAATTCTTTTACCAATGTTTCTTTTTTTGAGAGGTAATTTATGTAACATAAAATAAAAAAAATAGTCATCATGCCTATTCTAATTAGGAGCATAAACTTAATTATAAAAATATTCTTAGCAATTACCCAAAAGAGTATGGAGTTATTTATTTATTTATTTATTTATCTTTATTGCTTATATATAAAAATACAGCAAATGGCGGTCTTAATCACAGAATATATAATAGTACTAACGTACAGAAGTCCGTCCCCGCGAAGACCATCAAATAATAAGCTACTCTCGCTGCACTGCAATAAAGTACAATTTCAAACTGCACAACGCTGCGTGGATAAAATTATATGCACCTACGAAGAAGAAAGAGAGGCGTCTCTTTCTGTCGCATAGCTCTGTCTCAACCGACACATTTCGGGGTTGCTACTCGCTAGTTACTGATATCAGAAAACATTCGTTATGCCCATGAATAAACAATGAAATTACTAATAGGTACCTATTTATAAAATAAAATAAATCTACCTAATAGGTGAGCTGAGCATATTTAAAGAGCATAAATAATAAGTATTTCTAAGATTGCGGAGGTTAAGCAACTTTTGCAAGGGTCGGTTATGGGATGGGTGAAAAAAAATAGTATTTTTTAGCTTTTTTCTTTACTGGTGCCATATTTCGAACTTCGATACAACTAAGTATGTAAATATGTATACAAAAAATACAATAAACTTTGGTAGGTAGGTAGGTACGTTAGTAATTAAGTACCAAAAACGAAGTGCATGCAGTTTCGCATTCGGCGCTTGACTGACTCGTTTCGTTCGTGACGTTCACGCGCTGCGCTCTCGTCGCTTGCACACGCCGCGCGTTTCGGTCGGCGCGGTGATATCCCTCGACAATGGCCCTCTTGGAGTGGGCCGCGAGCAGTAGGCTAATATAAAAGTTTAAGCGCGGAGTGATACCCCCCTGTCTTAATGCTAAAAAGGCATTCTCTCTCAGTCAACCAGAGAGGATGTGACAATAAAAAATGTGCAGGCAATAAAGCGGATATGTAAAATAATAATAATTGAAAATACACATAAGTACTATAACATAACATATATTAAATATATATTATAATATAAATATATAATTATATACATACATATGCAATAAAAATATTTATGTCGGAGCGAGAGCGTAATGCTGGTGACAAATCGGAACAGAATCGGTGCAGGCTGGATACGACTAAACTTTATGTTGCTAAACTCCTTTGATTATGGTAATGGTTGACTGGCTGGTTGGAGAAATGTCAAGCGTTACGTGTTTTGACATAACGATGGAGTGTGGTCTGTGTTTGGGTCGTCTTCCTGGTACATCGGTTCGGTGAGCTCAGTGTGGAAGGATGGAGGTTATAATATTGGAAAATGGAGATGATTGAATATTGCGAGTTGTGTTGTGATTGTGATTCATTCATGGAGAATCGGCCTCAGAACTCACTGCGTTTCTCTAATCAGTCTTCATCCTTACCGTGCTGTAGTTAACAGTCAACTTTAATTGTGAAATTGTAATAAAATAGGATTAGAGAAAACGCCTGCGAGTTTATTTTAGAAAAATATACCCACACTCAAGAATAACTGATATCGGCAAGAAATACTTGAAAAACCCATAGGTCTACTTTGACATTTATTTAAGTAGGTAATAGAGTTACTATTTAAAAGGATGTAAACAAAATTTCTGACCGATTTTCAACCCAAACGAATTTACAAAACCAAAACCTCCGTAGTCGAGCGGTTTGTACGCCGATTTTCAAGACGTCACCATCTCTGAGGTCCCGGGTTCAATCCCCAGCTGGGTCAATATTTAGGAAACGAACTTTTCTATTTTGGCTTAGGTCTGGGTGTTTGTAGTTCAACCGTTGTCTCTGATTTCCATAACACAAGTGCTTTAGCTACTTACTTTGGAATCGGAACATCATTTGTGATGTTGTCTAATACTTATTTATTTATATTGAAAACAAAACTAAATCATCTAGCTCTGAACACAAACTACTAAGTGGCTCTGAATAACGAAGACTAGAGAGAAGGTGATCACCAGAGACTACCTTACTCTATGTCACAGACTGACGAGACCTTATACATTTAAAACACTGCGTATCAATTTAATTTTAAGTATACAGTCTGACAAAAGTCCAAGCTAAAAATTGTAGTGAAAGTACAATAAATTGACATTTCACAGTATTTTGAGTGTATATTCTTAAACTTTTTCATATTTAACGGTGGTTTGCGATAACACGACTCGCTGGCCAGACTCTAGTTAATAATTGTATATAGTTGCCAGTGAAATGATTTTATTTGAACGTCCACTTTATAGCAAGATTTATGGTGTCCCTATATGGGAGAAACGTCAGCTGGATTCGTTCGATGCGTTCAGCCATTTTACAAACTGTAAGTGCGTTCGGGAATTAATTTGCAACACAAATGAGGATTGTGCAATAAATAAAAAAATGCAATGCACAAGGAATAAACGGTTAGGGCCGGTCGAATTGGGGTGGTGATTGAAATTGTGTTGCGTAAAGTATGGAAATTGTTCCACACCGATAAAATGAAATTTGAATACGAATAGATGATAAAAATAATGGTCTACGTTAGTATACAATTTTTAACTCTATTGAAGGTTTTATTGACAAACTGTTTTACACTTTTAGGGAAAAAATATTTGTTAACTTTTTTTTACAATTTGAATTGTTTGATCTAGTTTTCTAGCTGTGTAGCTGTAGTTGTGTGTATACTACTGTGGAAAAACGACATAGAACAACTATCCTGTCTGACTGTTAACGTAAGTCCGTAAGTCAGGATCCATTTTACAGCACGAAAAGAGTGTCAAAGTTATTTAGTGTCACCGTCGTCGGCCGGTTCTAATTTTGATTTCCTACAAGTAGGCAAACTTCGGAGGTTTAATAATATTCAAAGTTTGCATAATGCCACATGCGTGACTGGAAATCTATAAGTTTTACAAAAATAACATCCCTCACTGGCTCACCTATTTATAACGACCGATCGTTATAATGATCAAAAATAAGTATAAGGAATATCCTCAATTTAAAAATATAAATGAGCGGAAAACTTTTTCTTATTGTTTACCAATCGCCGCAGTGATCGTTTGACATTGTTTTGGCTTTCCTGAAAATTTAGTTTTTTTTTTGGTATTTTTCCATGTTTAGTTTATGCATCAAGGTAACAATACTAAAAAACTGCTGTGATACGAGATAAAAAAATGTTTCAGTAACAACTGGGTTAAGTGCTGCAAACAATATTGTCTTTATCTTTGCAAAGTGCCAAGATTGTACAGAAATCACGCACGACGGGGGTCAGCCGGCTCGAGGGTAGCTAGTCTTCTCCAAGCTGGTCTAATTTGGAGATATCACAAGCGTATGGCGTCAGTCGTCGCTGTGAGAAAAGCGATCTCAGTCTTTTAATATAATATGGATAATATGAACAAGTAAACAAACAAACAGGCGCAGTGTAACACATCGTGTGACTCTGTGCGTGATTAACACTTTGCGTGATTTTCCTACTAAAATCTGCATAATGCAATGCAACGTGATCATAGCAACGTGTAATCTGTCTTAGTGATGAAATACTTGTAACAACCCATTTCATGTCAGCTGTCGGAATCTATAATAGATTCTTAGTGCCCTGTACCATAAATGGGTCTTCAGCAGTACCCTGTACCATTAATGGTAGTTATTAATCTCTGCTCCGTCGATGTGCTAATCCTCGTTCGGTTATTGAGTAATGGGATCATAGGACCTGCTTGCCTACGGTAATATCGTTAGATTTAATTAATCACTGGAGGTGGATAAATAGAAAATATTTATTATGCATTTTTTCCATGAATTTTTTGGTAGAAGCCAATCAAGTCATTTAACATTAGTCGTTATGATACCAAAATATGTTTAACAGACTTCAAAAAGGGTATGGATATCGAAACTTAATTATTTAAGTACATGATTGTAGGTACCGTCACTTATTTTGCTAGTTGAACCTTGTAACAATTGATTTGCTGTCACGTTTGTAAACCTTTGGTATGCAATTTGTGATTTTACAGTTTATACCGTGTAATGCTAATGAAATCGAAGAAATTGTTATTTGTTTAAAAAAAAAAGCATTTTAAGTGATTATAATTCTAAGTCGATATACCTTATGAATTTTCTTGTGTGCCAACATCCTCAACATGCTAATAAACAACGGTTAATTACTCCAGCCTCACCTACACAAGATCCCTCGAACGGTTGATTTCCCACGGCGACGCGTTGTCAACTACAATGAAATATGCACGTGTCATGTGTGAAACAACAGCCATGCGGGATGTCATGATGTCGCCAACCCTCTGACGACACGACGTGCAAGTTCGTTCGCATTGTTGTTTCAGGGACGATGTATTTGAAAATGAAAAGGTTCACTATGATGATAATATAAATAAGGGTCGAGCGCTCTTTTCTACTGATTTTCGTTCGACAAATTTTGACTCAAATGTATGGACATCGAGTCTCGACGCCTATTTATTATGATGGTACGGAAACCCTCGGTGCGCGAGTCCGACTCGCTCTTGACCGGTTTTTTTAGTTGATAGTTATGTGATGAAAGTACTACTACTCTGACGACACCGATATGCAAGTTCGCATTGTTGTTTTACGCGATTACATTCACAGTATTATAATTAAAGCAACATAAATATTGGTCGTATTATTTTTCGACACTATTCAAAACTTATTATGCTGAACAATTAATCAATAGGTGATGTGTGAAATAACAGCCATGCGGGATGTCGGTGATATCACCAACTCTCTGATGACACGACATGCATTTTTTTTATTCACAATGAGATAGTACTTGGCCTTCCCACCTGATGTTAAGTGACATAAGGCTGAAAGTGGAAGCGAAATTCACCCGGAATCTTCATCATTGAAGAACTGGCTGCTGGAACACAACAATTTTTAAATTGATGTTACGGCGTCAGACTTAGGTAAGATGGCGTTAGCCAGACAGGCGGACTTGCTAGGCGATTGCGTAAAGTCAATCGTATTCATTTGACAGTTCATATTGTATCATAATATATGTCATCCCATACAAATTGCAGCCAATGGAATGCAATTTGTATGGGATATATGAACTGTCAAATGAATACGATTACCTTACGCAATTCCACCCTTGAAATAAGCCCAACCACCAACCAAACCGAGTACAAATTGTACCCCCTCCTGGTAATCGAACCCAGGACCCCAGCGTCTTACACAGGTGGTGGGTGGGTGAACCACTAGATCACAGAGGCAGTTTGTCCGCATTGTTAATGTTAAATTGTAATTAAATGATGCATCCGTGATTATGACAATCCGATGCGATAAGTATAAAGTCGCCAACGAATACGACTTGACCTGCAACTTTATACACAATATCGCTTCTTGTTATATAAGAAGTTGGTTTCCATTGTTTGAAATTACGAAAGACGTCAGTTCACATTTTCGCATTATTTCTGGTTGTTATTTTGACATGTTAGTCAATACGATGATATCAATCGATTGAATTAAACATAATCAGCCACAAACAATTTGCAATACAAATATTAGAGTCCTTATTTTAACATGAATTACACAAAAATCGATTTTAATTACTTAGTAATTCCGTTTTAGATGTAAAATTCGGAATGCAACACATTTGGTAGTACGCGATAATGTTTAAAACTATTGCTTTGGGCTCAACTCTGTTCAGCAACAATTAATATTAATATATTGATTCGTAAGATGATATTTTTTTGGAAACAGAAAAAAAACATCACATTTGTAAAAGTAAAATCATTCGATATCGCGATATTGGAAACGCTCGCGAAGCTTTGCATTGTCGATAAAGTTCTGATATAATTTTTTGATATCGCTCGTGGGGTGCTTTGACACCACCGAAGCGACTCCGATAAATTCGAATCTAAATCCAATATCTCCTTTGTAAGTCACAAAGAATTTTCGCAAGTGAGATTATTACGGTCGAAATGTTTTCTTACTAATACTACTTGAACTTTGGGAGACGGCACGGTTTATAAGCATACCTCCTTCTATATAAGATTAAATATAAATTGAGTTATGTCAATTTATGTAAGTAACATTCAAAGAAGATGAAATTATTTTCTATACAATTTCGCTCTCTTAGAAGCAGTTCCGAGGTAATTAGTTCTGCCTCCCAACCACTGAAATGCGATATGATTATTGCGATTTATCACGTTTAACTGTCAAAAGACAGATTTTGACAGTAGAGTTAAAACGCTATATCAAGCGATAATATCGTGTTTAGGTGGTCATGCTAGGAGGCTAAACTGTTAACTGTAGACCAAAACCTATATAACACAGATGCGTTTTAAGAAATTCTTCTATAATAGTATGAAATCGTAAATAAGGAATACCTACATAATTTACCGTTTAGTTCGGTTATCATTATAAAGAAAATAAATAAGATATCATTATAAAATTAAATATCATAATAAAAAGTAATGATATCTTGTTGAAATTTACCAGGTACTCAACGGTAATGAGCGTTGGGTTCCGTTGCTAATAATGACATTACCGTAGAGAAAACGAGAAATCTTTCTAATTACATCATTTACTAGACATTTCTAAATAGAGTTCTCAGCGGGCTCAGTTGCCTTCTTAAATAGATTTAGATTAGCCTGTTTGAATTTACTGTTCCTAACGACTTTGGACTTTATTGCTGTGTTCTAAGGATACACGTGTGCGGTATTTTAACATTGCGAAATACCTTGTGTGGTCTACTAGCAATAGTAAAGTTACGACCATACTGGTAGGAACTTTGGTCACATTTGGTAGCGGGATGTGTATTAAGAATTCCTTGTTGTGAATGAGTAGGACTAAACTATTAAACCAAAACCAAGTTAAATAAACATAGTAAAAATGAGATAATGTATGATGTATGATACACCCAGCTGTACATACGCATAATAGACACCAATGAGCTATCATGTGAAAAAAACCGGTCAAGAGCGAGTCGGACTCGCGCACCGAGGGTTTCCGTACCATCATACATATCAGACCATACAACAAGTAACTGTGCATTATAATAAATACACTGCAGAGCTGTAGAATAATAAAATTATTATTGCAGTATGAGCACCATCTCTTGGCCGATTGTGGAACTATTTTTTTTCTTAGGCCAGCGCCATCTCTTGACCGATAGTAGAACTAAATATTTTTTTCTTAGGTCAGGGCCATCTGTTGACTGGTAGAGAAACTAAATAATTATTTGTTTGTTTTTTGAATTTCCAAAAAAGTGACATCGTTTTATTTTTCCTGTAATCTTCACATAAACTAGTATCACATAGATTTTTTTCAGATTTTTCTCTTTGCAAACTTCGGTGATAAAGGGGGGGGAACGGTATTTTTTTTACATTTTTCATCATAAGTCGAAATCTATGCGGCCTAAAAAAAAGAAATAAATGATTTAAAATGTGCAAACATCGCTCTTTCATATGATACCCCACATGCCCTAGTCGCCCTACTTAAATTTTTTAAGACCCCTACAGTTGGGAAAACGTCATCTTAAACTATTCCAAATTTCAAGTTGATACCATTAGTAGTTCTCGAGATATCCAGCTGTGACAGACAGACAGTCAGACAGACTGAGTCACACCATAAGGGTTCCTTTTTTACCATTTTTGTAGGGAACCCTAAAAATGAGATAATGTATGAGTAATGAGAATTCATTATTATTTGAGTGTTAGGGGCTATGCAGCTCAAGATGAGGCTGTAGTCACTGCGACCTAAAAGATCTATTGTAACTCGCCACCTAATTATAGCAACTCTTTGAGCCCAGCGGCTTCCAGGAAGAGAATTCATAGTTGTACACCCAGCTGTACATACGCATAATAGACACCAATGAGCTATCATGTGAAAAAACATTGAATGTTATATGAAAAACCATAATGACCTAGTTATATTTTGTTTTCCTTCTTTACGCCTGTAGCACGCCTCCGCCGCGAAACTGGGTTCCGCCATAGTTCCGCTATGAGTTGTCTTCTATCGACGACGATATAATATGAGGATCACATCTACGTAGCGGTTTCGCGTCATTACTTTCGGGTGATGCATTAGAACAGGTTGTTCGATTTGTTTCGCGGAGGTGTGCTACAGGCGATAAAAGTTGAGAATTGCGATATATCACAATGCCGAAATAAGTAATAATAGAACAACCTATATTCATAACCATAAACTATTACATGTTACAAAGCTCCCATGTGGTTGGTACCTAACGTCGAAGATAGATTCCCTTCCGTCCGCATAAATTACTATTCATTATGTAAGGGAATGTTTTATGGCCAGGATGCCATGATGAAGGCACACTCTTTAAACTCTTCAGCTTATTTTTTACAACGTTTCCTCTAATGTTTTATAGCGCGCGAATACCTCGTTTTCTAGTAATGAACCTGCATTATTAACAGTCATTTTGCGTTGCATTCGCGCTTAGCGAGTGTTTGCGGCAATTTAAATATCCATACACCAAATTTTGTGTATACGTCTTAGAATTTATGTGGCTACGTTGCTTTTAGTTTGTTCCATTTTCCGTGTAGCTGGTTTTCGTAATTACGAAAAAGGGAACGATGCTGTTTCATTCTAATTAAAATGGGAGTGGAAAAGCTGGACTTAAAAGATAATGTATTTCTTGAGAACTCAACACAATAATGAAGGCATTCAAAGAAATTTAAAATGTGAACTTTTTACAATTTTTTTTCTACTGTGCGTCTTTCTTTCCTTTATTCTTTTTTCGTTTGGCAAACTTGAATGCACTTTCAAATGTTTTCTTTGAAGTCTAATGGAAAAAAAATATTAGGTAGGTAAGTACATTAATTTTATTTGTATTTACAAAAAAAAACAACATTTCGACGTTTTGATCTGAATTTCATTCTTTGTTTGTTAATAAACATTTGATGCAACGGAGATTCTGTCTATATTGTGCCTAGGGTTAGAGATGTGCAACAGACCCGGTTTAAACCCGACCACTGAGCCTAAACCTAATAAAAAACCCAAATTGTATGTTACATATTAAAGTTTTTTTTATTTCTATTGATATGACAAGTGTGATTATCAAAAGTGACAATGCTATCGTATACAAAGGACAAAACATATCTTGTTTCTAAAGCTTTCATTCAGTTCAACAAAATGAGCTTAAACTGGGTTAAAACCCAGAAGTCGGGTCATAACCGGATCCTTTGCCCATCTCTACCTCGGGTTCAAATTCTGTTAGTTACGTACATACCTACTTACCTAAATATATTTTGATGATAAGTATGCATTAGTTATTCCTGAGCCTTAGTATGCTTATTTTATGCGTAAGCTCTGCTTTAGGACTATTTGAAGAAATTTGTCCAGATTTTATTATTTGTCTGTAAACAAAAGCCTTTCATACGTGTTATGTTTTACCCGTTTATTAAGATTGTAATCTAACCCGTAGGCTGGCACGGCTATTCATGGAACTCCCCAACAAAGTATTAATCCAGAGAGATAGTTAACTTTACCGGGAAATTGTCTGACCACGCTCGTTAGTTCACGCGAGTGCGGACACGTCTGCGCGGGCGCATTCTAACGTCAAACGTATTGCAGTAGAAGTGTTGAAGTTGTTGAATGTCCTACGTAAGGTCGAATTACATAAGCACCAATAACAAATTATCGAACATAATGTGGTTCAGACCAGGGGCCCAATCGCGCTAATTTTCAACGATAGAACCAAAACTAAATCGTTACCGTTTCAGTTTTGTTTACAAAAAATTCTTTAGTTTTGTTAAAATTGTTGATAGATATGTCAAGATTGTCATCTTATGGAGCCTAGGATGACAATCTTGGATAATAAAAGTGAGAATCCTAAAGCCCCAAACTAAGCAAAGCTTGTAATATGGGTGCTAGACAACTGATATACTACTTATATACTTTTAAATATACATTATACTTATTATACATAGCAACACCAAGACCCGTTACAGAAATTAAAATTGATCATTTCAATTTCTGCCCGGCCGGGAATCGAACCCGAGACCTCTTGCGTGACAAGAGAAGACAAGACAAGTAATTGACCGATGCTTCTCATGGAAAATCTTTAAAATGTAAAAGCTTCAAATTTCAAAATCTTGAAAGTTTATATGATGTGATAACAAAAAGCACTCATAAGTTTTTAAGATTTTTAAGCTCTGAAAGTGATTATTAAGCATCGGTCAATAGTGTTCATAATTTTGTTAATCGGTCTTATGACATTCGATTTTACGTAGGAAGCCCGCGGTAGAAGTATTGGACTTAAGTCCAATAAAAGATATTGTAGACCGTTTTGAGTGGGATTTTATCTGTTACGATAAGACTCTCTTAGATAAATGGATTCGAAATCTGAAAAGGATAATACAATATTTAACACATCTGATATTTAATTTTTGGCAAGAGGCTAAACACTTTACTGTATCTATTGTAGTTTCACTGAATTGAAGGCTTGGAAAATTAATATCTAATTTTATGAAAACAATAAAGTAGTCACAGTCATAATAGGGATGTTGACGATTTTTTTATTTTATGTTACATAAATTACCTCTCAAAAAAAGAAACATTGGTAAAAGAATTAATTCGCTAGCATGAAAACTGCCCGAGATATCACAGTGTGAAATGCACACAAATGGACTCGATCAAAAACGCTCCATACTAATGGCTTGCACGTTACGACGTCATGCCTTGCAAGTTTGTATGCAACGCATAGGAAATTTGTTCAGCAGCTATATTAAATATTGTGTTTATCAAAATAGTTTCTTCGACAAATTTGCTATACATTTTACGGACTAATTAAAGGTATCATTTATTTTAATAAATTTTTACATTTTATACTTTTTAAATGGACTTGTCCACCCAACTTTGAAGGGTCATAAAACAAATAATATGCAATATATAAAACCAAGAGGTATACAAGCTACTCTAAAAGTATAATATGTTTACGATTTTTATTAGTATTTCGTTATTTTATTCATTAGTCAACATCCCTATTTATAAGTTCTTTAGATTCGTTTACACTCGACTTGCCAGTTTTTGGTTACATTAAGTATATAAAGTTTATAGCAAAACTAAATTCTTAAAGTTTTCCAGATTTGCCAACATCGATAAAGAAAGGGACCTAAAACAAAGCAAAGATTACGCACGCAATCTTATCATGCTACGATCTTCAAAATCTCAAACATTTTTCATAGCACACGCAGCAAAAAGATCACAATTTCCATGGAGGTTTTATTCAGTTTTTTGCACTGGCGTCGATGTTATCTGTGGTCGTGTTTCAACATGCTACATTGTGTCTGGGAATAATAAAACCAAAGCGTCCCGATCTGACGAGATAAGGTAAAATGTTTTGACTTGTTATGCTAAGATGTGAAGTCGCGTAGAAGAACTGTTAATTAGGTGCTTAAATCTTACCGTGGACACAGACCAACACGTGTCAAAGACATAATCTCTTTATTTAAATAAATAATAGTAATAATAAAAACACTTTATTGCACACTAAGACAGGACATATTACAAAGAAAAACAATAAACAGAGAAAGCACACAAAAGGAGGCCTTATTGCTAAATAGCAATTTCTTCCAGGCAACCTTGAGTAATAGATTGAGAGAAGAAGACTTACACCTACTTCCCACTGAACAGATATAGTAGATATTCAAGAATAAATAGAATGAAATGAAGTTTTCTAGATTACTTGAAGTGATAATAAGGAGAGGAAATAAGTTAGATAGTAGAAAGGAAATGTCTTCTGACTTAATCGCGAAAGGAATTCAGAGAACGAGCCATCCTGATACCCACCGGGAGTAAATTCCACAGAAGTACAGCATGCGCAGAGAAAGAATATGAGAATAAACTTAATAATAAACTTAATTATTAAGCACTTTTAAATCGTCTATATTTTCCTACTTCCGCGTTCAAGACTTTTTTAACTGACAAGAAAAATGAAATACTTATGTTACAATGGTAGCGACTAACTACACTTGTTAAAATTAGTAGTGTTCTTTGTAGAAAACGTATCTTTCCGACAAGATTGTTAAACAAGTTAATAGCATAAGAACAAATTAATGATCAGTACATCCATATTTGATTAACAGCTGTCTCGGATGCTATCAGAACAAGCCTTGGTCCTTTTAAAATCGATAAAGCCATTTAACACAATTATTTTGAATTCTAAAATGTTGGCACTGAGTACCACAGCCAGTGCCTAAGTCCTCAGGAACTAAGAGAAAAACCTACATCGGAAACTATAAGAATGTGCATCCAAGTGAAAAATTCAGTATAGAACGACGTTAACTATACTGCATCAACGTCGCTAACTTTTACAAAACAGTCGTTAGAAATGTTTTATTATCCGTAAGCAACGCTGAGCCAAACATATAAAATAGAAAACTTTTTACAGCTTTCCATTCAACGACAAATAAAGTATCAAAATAAGAGTATGTGAGTAACGTAACGATACGTTCTGCGTAACTTTTTTGGTGTTATGAGCCAAAAGTTATCGTTTCCTATGAATTGTTTCGATAAAAATTCAAAATAATGTGGTGCAAATGCTGCAATGGAATACGGTAAATATAACTTGACAATTATAGTGAAGTAGGTACTCGTGTTTAAAAAGCATTTGTTGCACGTATTTTAGTGAAAATATTACAAGTTTATTAAAATTCGTAAATTTAAACAGATTTATCGCGTACACAGGTGAATGGGCTGGCTAACGATTGGCAGGCAACTTTATGAACAATATTTAAATCCTTAAAATAAAATCAAAAGCGATGTGTATTTATTTTTGCCAAGCGTTTTTGATACTTGCCAAGTTATTTTTGTAAGAGCAATTGTATATTTTAGTTCGTATTTAAGTTTATTTTATTATTTTACGACAGCGAGATAACTTCATGATTTCACATCGTTTGTTATGTAAGAAGAAACCAATTTAAATTTTTGTGCATTAGTACCTCTATGAGTTGTGAGTCTGTTGTTAGGTACATGAGATATACATTGTAGACTTTACATTAGAAATCCTTAGTGCAATGACCCATGAAACTGAGTATAAATGTGTTCAGAATATTAGGAAGCGCAATATTAATTTGCAACTTGTTGATGATCGAGGCGGCGCGTTTATCGTCCACGTCACGGCTACCCTCGTACATTAATCACGTGATGTTACTTCGGACTTGGGCAAAGAATATAGACCTGCAGAAAAGGAATTCAATAGAAAAGTTTCCAATAAATTCAGGAACGAAAGGAAGCAAAACAGTGTTTGCACTCTGAATATTCAGTTAGCCAAATTAATTAAATATATTTTTTCTGCATCAATATCAAAATTACCTATACAATCGTAGATAGCGCAATAGACAATTATTTTTTCTCATAGGTAGCTTAATTAAATTAACTGTGCTAAGAGGGATATTAAAACAAACTTTTTGACCCACAGTTTATTAACCAACCGTTTAAACCGATTCGATTGTTTATCGCTATTATCAAAGTGATTTAATTCTAATTAACGCTGCAAAAGTAATTATGAAAAGATCAGTCGTTTCCGATAAATACTGGAGTACTTTCTGATTTCATTTCAGATAATGCATCGTTAAAACCATGATAACTTTGGCAGATTAATAAGTATTTCGTACACAAGTTTTTGAACAGTTGACCAATTGTTTTATAACCCTGACAATTTGAGGACATCATGGGACAAACCGATTGAGTGTGCGTTGCGTTGCAGCACACTGCGTAGCGTGACGGCAAACGACGTTGTAATGATTGTATGAAATGCTATGGTATGGCACACCACAGAAAAAAACCGGTCAAGAGCGAGTCGGACTCGCGCAGTACCATTAGTATTCAAGTTGATACCATTAGTAGTTCTCGAGATATCCAGCTGTGACAGACAGACAGACTGAGTCACACCATAAGGGTTCCTTTTACCATTTTGGTACGGAACCCTAAAAATGATCTGTGTCACTAACGGCCGAATACTCAAAAGCTTCTTAGCTAAAATCTGTAGTTAAGGTCTCCTTAACTTTAAGGAAGCTGTCAGTTTCATAGCCGTTACACGATAGGTTTTGCTGTAAGTCACCGTCAGTCACGGCCCGTGACTGGCGGTTAACAATCAGTCAAACGTAATTCATGACTGATGGAATTTGACTGACGCTTGCATGAGCGTGTAATGGCTGCCATAGAGTTTCTGTCAAATCTGACAATTTTTTGAATTTAAGGTGGCCATAACTTTAAGATTTGTTTGAGTATTTGGCCGACAGACACATAGAACGTGCGACTGATGCGCAAAAGCCGCGTGAATGCAGCGTGAATCTATCTCATAATAGAAATATGCTAGTGGATGCAGTAGGTAAACTATTATGTTTCGTACTCAAATCAATATTCTGTCAGATTTTTAATCTATGGCAGCCATAACACACGACACCCTAAGGTGAAACAGCGGCTTATTAGGGGAATCTAGAACTTTGGGGTCGAGTTTACCTTACAAGGGGGACGTGGGGCTATGTCGGACTAACTCCCTGCCATGACATCTGAATGGGTAAAGACTAAACACCTAGTGAGGTTCTACCTATCCTTGTCGCTCTTTTCAGGTTCAATAAAGAGAGGTGTACCTTTGTCAAAATGTCAATTTGCAAGGGGAGATTTCTCGCATATGAAGATAAAATAAAACTGCCAGAGACTCAGGGGAAATTCAAGTTAGCTCTAAGTGAAGGAGAGTCATCAATCTGTATTAAAGTGAAAAAAAGTTTTAAGTGCATTTGATTTTGCAATTTGTTTAATGTTTCCATGTGTAACAATATCTTTGACAGAGGATATTCAATTTTGACAAAAAAATATTTGTCAAGCAAAAGGACATTTTCGATAACTCGTATAATTTAAATTTCTTGTAAAATTTGCCTTGTGACGGGAACACTATAGTCTATAATAGAGTTCCAGTGTGAAACAACAATCCTAAACTAGATAGTTAACTACAACAGAACGACCGCATACACATGTCCTTTAAACTAATTAGAGAGTTAGATATCGTTGTCTTACAAAGGAACGGTACATAACCACGATATGTGCAGTTTGATATCCATTACATCATAGTTCCTAGTTATACAGGGTGTTGATTAAATTTCATGCCAGACTAGTTAAGTTTCAATTAAGGAATACCTACACAATAATGATTGATTGCTAACTAAAAATATTAAAATGAAATTAGCTAGTTGACACTTTGTTTTAAGAATGCATTATTATTTAGTAAAGTTAGAACTACTTAGAACCATAGTTTAATTTGGTGTTAAATATTGTTTGTTTTATTTATTTTAAGAATAGGACAGAATCGCGCTATTAGCTACATACATAATTGAATTAACACCCTGTGTAGTTATGTTAACCCTCAACAGGATACGGAACGACGCACCCAAGATATGGGCCATTAGATCCAAGCCAGACGTATTAATGCTGGATCATTATTATTAATAAATCAACAAGGAGAGATAATTTTGCCACAAACACGTTGAGACCAATAAATTTGCCATATTGTTTTGCCAATAAAGAATTTGTACCCACCAATTACCATCGCGGTCCGCACAACATTTTATAGGAAAGAATATTTATTACAGAAATGTAATTTTAAAGTACATAAAAGTAGGTATTTTTGTAAGTTCGAGTGTTCTCGCGGTCCGCACAAAATGGGTCGGCGGTCCGGATGCGGACCACGGTCCGCCATTTGGCGACCCCTGTTTTAAACCATTTTGTTTTGGTAATTATGACGAATACAGATACAGTTTTCATAGTCTAAAAGTCTTTCGTCTTTTTAGACTAATAATAAAGCTCAGATTCAAACGCAACTTTAATTAAAGTAAAAACGGCTTCATTAAAATTTTGCATTCGTAAGTAAAAGTCTTCATATCATCCAAAATTTAAAATTAAACGTCCAGAAACAAAAACACGCTGATTCTAATTTTCTTTCGCATTAGCACTGCAAATGGGCTCCACGAAATAAAATCGTCTAAGTATCCAATTATAAATAATTGT
This sequence comes from Agriphila straminella, assembly GCA_950108535.1. NCBI lineage: Eukaryota > Metazoa > Arthropoda > Insecta > Lepidoptera > Crambidae > Agriphila > Agriphila straminella. The sequence goes on from OX467312.1 coordinate 13,172,702, forward strand.
GAGAGTCATTAGAGGGTGGTTTCTTTGCCGTAACTCGTTTACGGAAAAAACTGTATGAATGGCTTGTTAGCGTTTGCCAGTCGGTCTCGGGAGTGCAGGCGTAAGGTAAATCGTTAAGGGTGAGTAGTGGTTGCTTGAGCTGAGCGATTTCAGCGATTTAAGAATCTGATACAATATTGGTTGGTGACAAAGACAAAGCGTTGTTGTTTACTTTTTTGTGGAGGGACGCAGGATAGGTATCACTTTTAATTAAAATATAAGCATCATACGCTATTCAATCGATGCAAGAAGATAGTAACGTTTTAAGCATTATAATACTTGAAATACCTAATATCGATTAAACGACTCATGCTTGCTGGAAAATATTGTAAGATTAAGTGGTCTCTATAAATATTTAAACATAGAATGATGTGTAACTAAAACTACAGCATGTTGGCTTGACATGGCTTTTTTATATATATTTTTTTGGTTTTTGTTTATTATGTTTCACGATAATGTAAAACGCTGTATCTTTCATCATTATAGTCACACCCTAAAGAATGGTCATAATTTTCGATAGTATAAGTCAAAGGGGAGCTAACACCGTATTATGGGGTGAACAGCGCAATTGGTCTCATACAATAAGACATGTTTTTCAAACACATGGGGTCATAACGACCTGACGAAATTTTTGGCCATTTGGGAAATATGTTATTTTGTCCTGCCAATACCGAAAGCTCATTGATCATCAGTATAAGTTTGTTAGAGAGTCCACCAAATACAAATTTAACTATTCTACATTATTATTATGCTTACATTATTTATTATTTGTTCTGAATTGCTTGTCTATAGTATAAGTTTACAAGGCACAAGGCAGTCCGTCAAAACTCAAAAGTGGCTCACATTTGTAGCGCTGTCAAGAGATATGGCGTTTTGGTTATAAAACGACATTAAACCTAAAGTGCTTGTATTAGAGTCTATTTTATTTTATCAAATACTGCTTCTGCCACATGCCAACTTATTGCTAGCCAGTAATTGGACTCACGCCGTCAATACCATTAAAATAGTTTAGTGAAATATTTTATATTTGGTCAACGCACCGTAAGTGAAAATGAAATCAAATATGGTAATGGCATCGTAAATATTTGACGTTTATTTCTAGTTCTGTATAAACAAGCTATGAATGGTACGTGTCTTCTTGTATAATATGTGTATCCTACCTATAGTATTATGATAAAAACTGATTGAATGTTATGGGTGATACAATGACACCAGCTTATAATGAGCTGGCACCTTTTGGTTGATTAAACAATTTCGAAACAATTCTAAGATAATGTAGGAAACGTAAATTGTTTTTTTACGATGACTGTGATGTTGTTCATTTTGTTTTAACGGAATTAGTTTTTTTATAGCTAATGTCGACATTTGACGTAGAGAACGAAAAGCAAAAAGACACTAGAGCAAAGCCGATAGGAAGCCGGGTCTAGGAAAAGATATGGCAGTAACTTACCAAATTACACAATCATAGTACCTATACAGCGTGGAAAAAAGACGGTAGTTGGAAGGAAAGTACCCTAAATATTGATGATGGCAAATTTTACTGAAAGGAAACTTTCCTTTATTTTTCAAAATAAGTAAAACTGCATTCTAAGATTTTAGCTAGTCTCAGCCGGGAATCGCACGGGCTAAAATCTGATTAGCGCTGCTATCATGATGTGTATGTGTGAATAGTGACAAATCATACAAAAATACTAAGGATTTTTGGTCTCGACTCGCTATAAGGAGCCGCTTGGTTCAAGATTTCCTTTTGCAGAAAATTTTGATGTTATGTTTAAGCGACTTGGACGGATTCGTACAAGTTTAGCGGCTATCCTTTTAACTTTGAATATTGTGGCTAATATTGAGGTTATTTTTCAATTTTGACGACTCTGTATGAAAATATACAAGGAGAAAAAAGCAGCCCTTGAAAAGTTTCTTGCCGGCTCTTCTCATTACAAGGTATCCCGCTTAGGATTTCTATGAAATTCACAAGTGCTTCAAACAGCCTAGTCTGAATAAATTATTTTGAGTTTAAAAGTTTTGTGTTTATGATGAATTTGACCTGTGGCGTTTGATCGGGATTTGAACACGTATACCGCAGGTGCTAACAGAGCCGTCGTGTCGCCTTGATGATACCGTGACCATTTTATTAGGGTACCGTATTAGTTTTATCAATTTTAAATTTTACCAGATTATAGGTATTCTTTGTTGAGAAGAAAACAGAAATTGAAAGATCAATCACAGTTCATCATGTTATAAAACGTAAATAACGATAAAAATTTTGTTTCATTCACACTCGCTGTTGATTGAATTCGATCGGAAAAAGGAAAAAGCTTTTATTTGTGTGCAAAGAGATAAAAACAATTTTACATTTAAAAATTAAATAATTCTTTTTACAGACAATCCTTTTATTTCGTCCGTTTGCTAACGTTCTTTGGCTTCCGCTATAATTATTAATACACTAAAACCCTCTCTTTTTATTTACCAGCAATGATAATAAATGTAACCTTTTAGCACCTTAGCTCATAACTTTTTCATTACTCATAAAACTATGCCGAACCCTTTTCCCTATATTTTTGTACAGTTAGTCATCGTATATTTTAAGGTTCCGTACCCAAAGGGTGAAAACGGAACCCTATTATTAAAGCTGCACTATCAGTCTGTCTGTCCGTCACCAGACTGTACATCTCATGAGCCGTGATAGCTAAACAGATGATGTATTTCTGTTGCCGCTATAAAAACAAACTAAGAACAAAATAAAATAAATACATGCCTATTTAAGTGGGGGTGGTTGTTTTTTTTTTTTTTTTTTGCCGTTTTTTAGTACGGAACCCTTGTCCGCGAATTCGACTCGTACTTGGCCGGGTTTTTTGTCTACTTTAGACACCACCTGCCGCCACCTCGACCGGAAGCTCACCATGACGATCACTTCAAATAAATATCAGTTATTTTGTTTTGATTGCTACACTATAATGTTTGTTTATGACAGTGAAAGGTGCAGAGAATCACAGATGATAATTTATTTGATTAAACCAATGAAACATCAATGTTTTTTTCTTAAAGATTATTTATTATTATCATAACGTTTACTACAAAATATAGCTTGAAGAAAGTTACAGTCAAACTTACGTTTTAGTACGAAAAGTACGGAAATTACATAAATTTACTTACAAGTTGCTGGAAACTGAAAAAGAAATTAAATAATTAACAAAGTCGTGTATGGTACCTACTTAAGTTTACTTCAGCTCTATATTCTTTCTATATTCTATGTCCATCAGCCATTTTTGATGTCCCCACTGCTGGGGCACAGGCCTTCCTTATGGGTGGTAAGGAGGATGGGCCATAACCCACCACGCGGGCCCAATGCGGATTGGTGGGTGTTAACGACTGCAAATGCAGCCGGGACCAACGGCTTAACGTGCCTTCCGAAGCACGGAGGAACTCGAGATAATAAATTTTTGGTCACCCATCCCATGACCGACCCTTGCGAACGTTGCTTAGCTTCCGCAATCGCTGGGCCAGGCGCTAAACCACTGCGCCACCGAGCTCCTATGTAAGTATATTATTATTTTGATCAACATAAGTAAGCATTGCCTGGCTGTTTGTTAGTCAAAAAATATAGGCGACTATGCCGGTCCACTAGCGCCACAATTTTTTTTTAAAATACTGACCTGGTTTACGAGATCTAATATGCGTCATTATTTTTTTCTTAAACATGACTCTCAGTAAAAACATACGAAACGACATTAGTAACTGTTAAACTCGCTTAGTCTATACTTATCGCGTATTTGTCAAGTAATTACCTTCGAAATTCTTCGGGCATCAAATCAACTACTGTAACGTAAAGCGACACGATTTGGTTATGACATACGAAGATGGAACGCGACAAATACAGAGATGCGACAAAATGTATGACCAATTTTCAAAAGTAAAAATTATTATTTGGGAATATAGTTTTGGTCGTGAATCATGATACTTTGGTTACGAAAACAAAGTAGGTATCAGAAAATGTTACAATTATAGAATCTTCTCAAATTTGATTGAATTTTATTTAGAAATGTTATAGAATTAAACAGACAACTGTTTTGACACTACTTTGATGTCAGCAAAAGGTAACGTTTTAGATATTGACTCTGCCATTTTTAGAGTGTGACTTTCATTGCCATTTTTATCCAAATTGTGTGTTTTTGTTTAATGAGTTGACATATAGGATACAAATAATAATAATAATAATAAATGGTTGGACAATTTCACACAGCGCCACGCCATCTAGCCCCAAACTCAGCAAAGCTTGTAATATGGGTGCTAGACAACTGATATACTACTTATATACTTTTTAAATATATACTTAATATACATAGTAACACCCAGGCCCGTCACAGAAATTAAAATTCATCATTTCAATTTCTGCCCGGCCGGGAATCGAACCCGGGACCTCTTGCGTGGTAGGCGGCATGTTGACCACTGCACCACTTAGGTCGTGAAAATAGATAGAGATATATCAAAACTCAGTAGGAGCTATATAGATAATAAGGTGGAACCAAATGATGTGATGGATGATACTGAAACAGGTGATAGTGTTGCTAAAACTGAACAACATTCTCCAATGAACTTAAGTCGAAAAAAAAAAATTAGTAAGTCGGTTAGCTGGCCAATACATTTTGTATGATTTTTTTTAAAAATTTTCGGCCTTATGTTCCATGTTGAAAGTGGTTCAGTTTAAGCAACACTATCACCTGTTTCAGTATCATCACATCATTTGGTTCCACCTTATATTTTTCAGTCGCAGTCGCGCTACGTGTAAGAGTACCTTAACCCCAAGTGATTCCGTTAATTAATTTCATTGCGAGTTGTTTCGTTTAGATCGTGGACGGAGATTTCTCGGTCCTGAATGTCACCTTCCGTATCAGGTTGCACGATATTTCGGTTATCTGCCGCTTACACGACGTCTGTAATTGTTTTAAATTGTAACACCGCAATGTATTTTATACGGTTAACGTTCCGTTTCACACCTGAGACATATTAAAATAACTTTACTTTCAATTTAATTACGTTGTCACAGTAAAATATTCACGTAGTGTTCCTGAAAAATATAAAGTGGGTACATTTAATTTTATGATAATAAAATTGTCCTGACACGGGAAAAGACGGTAGGTACTGTAGTGGACTAATACGGGCTGTAAAGATGTTGATGATAAATAACTTGCTGATAAGTAAATTCCAAATCACTAATTGACGATTAATGTCGTTAATAAAATATTGCAACTTTTTATTTTATGTGTCTTAAGATAGATGGTTTAATGGTTATAATAAAATAGGGAGGACATCAAGCTTATGATAAAGTATCAATTTACTGGATGTTTACGAGGTTCTATAAACTAAATAACAGCAGTATAAATATGGACGACTTAAGACTTAGAAAAGAATTAATACCTACTAACAGTTTATGTGCAATAATAGTTAGTTGTCGAGTGGTAACTATACCGAGACCGAGTTTGTTCTAGATTCTATTTCCGGTCGAAAAATCGAAACTTCCTATTTCGGTTCATATCTTATATTATTTGAGATAGATTATTTTTTTTGCTGTCTTATGTGTTTCTAGTCTAAAAAATGAAATGGGAAAAAGATGTCAGGTAAAAAAACAATTTCTTAAAATTTAGATGAGAAAGCACTCTTTTTATTAAAATAACATAACTTTGCAAAAATAATATGACGTCATTTGGTTTCACAATTTTTTAGTTCTACTTCATACGTTTTTATGGTAAAAGCAATCTTGTAGTTTTAACTTTAGCGTCTCGCGTCACAAATTGTATTTTATTAGGACATGAAGTTTTTACGAGCGGGTGATATGAGGAGTGAATTAGTACCAAAACAAACGACACTGTGTTGGGTTTATTTTCTTTTTCACACTATCATCTGCCCTTTCATCTCCAGTTTCTTATTAAAATAAGTTTTAATTTATGTAAGTACTTAGTTACATAAATTAAAAGTACTTCGTGAACTTAGTTAGATTTGCAGTACTTGGACTCAAGAATAAATGAAATGAATGAAGGACTCAAATATTTAAATAGTAAGTACTTACTCTAAATTAGAAAATACTACATTTTGTGAAGAAATGGTAACGCGTCATTACCTACCTCCTTCTTAAGTACTACAGCGTTTGTGAATTTTTTGAAATGGCTAAAAAAAAAGGTTGTTCTTTTTGAGAAATTTCGAAAAACTGACATGACAGAAATTTCTATACAATTATCGAACCTGGCTCACAAAACTTCACAAGCATTGGTTGAGAAATGCAACCTGTAGAGGAGGACAGACGGACAGACATATCCACGAAATCTATTTTGCCCAAGCTAAAACTGAAACGCTTCGCGCTCGCTCAGTCAATTATTCCTTATCAGTTCAGTGTTATATTTGAAATGGGATTGCCCAAGATTCTTGTTATTCAATTAGTATCTTAAACTACTTCGGACCTTCTTACCTCCATCAAAAAAAAAAACAATAAAAACCACTCCAGGAGCCCAATCGCGGTAATTCTAAACGATTAAACCAAAAACGTCACGTTGTCTTTTAGGTTATATTTACCTAAAAATCTTTGGTTTAGCTTCATAATTTTCACTAATATTGTCCCAGATTGTAATCCTCTCCTTAGGCAGAGTATTCAACAATTTTAACAAAACCAAAGCGAGTATTTTTCAGCAAACGAAACTGAAACGGTAACGATTTAGCTTTGGTTTTATCGTTGAAAATTAGCGCGATTGGGCCCCAGGTCAATATGGAGGGTCAATAATCAAATCTTGCTACGTGATCGAAGCATACCAAGCCGGTAGTACAATAACCGAAAAACGGACACGTGCACGCACGTCTCACGGGCGCAACGAGGATTCCGTAGTAGTGTTTCACGAATAATTTACTTTACTGTAAACCTAATTATCAAGAAATACCAAAATCCATGGAAGATTAAGTTTTAACAGAAATGATAAAAATGACTGTATCTCTCGATTAAGTTGACTAAGAAGGCAGACATTTTCATGTAGGTACGATCACTTTAGCTATCGATATAAATTTCAACTTGATACCAACACTATTAATCCTGATAAAAACTTGATTAATATTGACAGACAAAGAAGTAACCTACGTGTCCCGTTTTACTTTTTCGATATACGGAACACCAAAGAGAACCAATCATCTCAGTTATTAGAAAACAACTATAAAATGAATCTACTGTATAATTGGTAAACAAATTGCTGCATCTTCGTATGGAAATCAAATAAAGAGTCACGTTACTTTTCATTGGAACTAGGTATTAACCCGGCGTCAGCCATCTTTGCGACTGTACGCTTAAATTATACGCTGTGGGCTTATAGTACCCCATTACGTAGGAAACGCGGGCTAATGCATCCCATTCTCTATTTGTCAAATTACAGGCCGCTCCGCTGGTAGTAATCTCACGGAATAAGATAACACCATTGAAAATTAAATAAACAGTATCTTTGATTATTTTGCGAATTTGTAAAAAATAACTTGCATTATTTAATAATAAAAAGTTTATGTGATTGAAATCTTAAAATAATTTGTGATTATCGGCTATTATAACAAGCTATTTATAACAATAAACTTTAGTTATTAACAAATCACTGGAAATTTAGTTTTGGTTATCAAAATGCAAATGTGATAAAATTAATATATAAGTAAGCACTAAGCATAGGTTCCTCATTGCTTATGTCAATTCTTAATATGAAACATGAAAAGGTAAAACAACATACTACAGAGCCGACCTCATGCAAATTGGGATAAGGACAGGGAAATGAAGATTATGTTATAAAGACCAACAATCCCCTAAAAGGAAAACATTTTAAGAACTCGTAGTATTTATGAATGCTGGAGTATTTTATCTTAAAAAATCGTGGCATATGTGCCAGTGATTAAGGCGGTTGTATGACCGAAAGTGGCGCCCTCCGAGGTTTTTATATAATAAGTTATTAATAGAAAAAGATTTTAATAATGTTTATCGTGGAGATTTTAGGGCCCATGGTCTAGTATTTTTAGAAGGTATCACTACATGCCCTCGTAGTTATTCGTAGAAGTAGATAGCAAACGTGTCAAAAACGGCCACTTTTAGCAGTTTTGCTATCTTCTTCTAGCAGTGACTACGAGGGAATGTAACGATACCGTCTAAAAATACTAGACTGTGGGCCCTAAAATCTCCACGATAAACATTTTTAAAATTGTGTATTACAATTATAATATTAAATATAATTCACCGCGGCGCCACTTTCGCTCAGGGTACCACCTTAAAGTGAGAACTTATTTTGCCACCCTTATCAAACCTGAGGTACTGCGTACCAATGCCGCAACAGCATTGCAGTGAGAGTCCATCGTGCGTCGCTGTTGACTAGTTAACGGACATCTGACATTCGCGGGATGGAATGGAGGTGAAAGTCTCGATGCACGTAATCTCATTACCAGATGGACACTGCGAATTGTTATGGAACATTATCAACATTTGGCGACATTAAGCTGTGTTCGAAATTACTGAATTAGAAAACTTTTGATTGTTTGTTGTTACAGAATCACTTGGTGGGTTGAGATTATGTTCTGTTCGGTAACGTTGGGCAAATCTTAGAGATCAGTGCTGAGATTATAGTTTTAATAAAGTAACAAAAAGTATTAACACTTAATTACTCCCAACTGTCTGTAATGAAAATGAATAACTATTTATGCAAATTAACTTAGAAATTAAGTGCTATTGAATTGTCTTTAATTTCCAGACTTTACGCGGAAGAAACTTATCAGCTTTATCAGAAATCAGAGGTAACAATATTTGTAACAACATTATAACGTTACCAAATAATATGTACATTTAAAACAAAACAACAACATAATTTAATTGTTTGTCAGATTGTCAGATGAAAGGTCTACTTTAAGTACAGGAACTTAACGCGCTTAAGCCATATTAAGAAAGATGATTCTAATGATACTTGTAGTATTATTGAATTATTATGACGTTGCATTTTCATACTACTAAAAATCAAATCAAATCAAATCAAATATATTTATTGCATTAAATAATAATACATGAGTAGTTAGTTTAAATCACTTAATCTAAGTATAAGGTTTTTAAGACTTGTTTTTAAACCGCTCTCATCGTTGAGACTATCTTGAGATCATAATTTAGATACTCTTCTTATCGGACCAGCATCTCAGGTATGATCTCAAAATAGCTCTCAATGTTGGGAGCGGTTTATGAATACGGGCCTTAGTTTATGATAAAGGTCACACCACACCTTTATCATAATACTTAGACCTTCCTTAACTGAAACACAGAATGTTATAATTGGCCGAAACTATAATACCAAAAGCATCGATTGAAGCCATTACACAGCATTTGGATATAAGGGGCTCTCTAGCTGTTATATTCGCCATCATAACTCTACTGTAAAAGTACATCAGCCTCTATTGTCTGTGGCGAAGTAGGCGTAGACTTAAAAGGGTATAAAATACTGAACATACAGACAGAATAATATAATAATAATTTTCCAACGAATATGCTTGGTATTTCAAATCAACGTGTTAGGATAATTTATCAAAGGACGTAAATACTATTTTATTATTTGAAAAAAAAAAATGTGCAGCTTTTTTTTAAGAAAATGTAAGTAGTATAATTTGGCATTCACACAAAAACTTTCTACTTTATACATTCATTAGTGAGACTGTTAGTAATCGTAATAATAGGGATAGTGACTATTTTTTTTATGTCACATAAATTACCTCTCAAAAAAAGAAACATTGGTAAAAGAATTAATTCGCTAGCATGAAAACTGCCCGAGATATCACAGTGTGAAATGCACACAAATGGACTCGATCAAAAACGCTCCATACTAATGGCTTCCACGTTATGACGTCACGCCTTGCAAGTTTGTATGCAACGCATAGGAAATTTGTTCAGCAGCTATATTAAATATTGTGTTAATCATAATGGTTTCTTCGACAAATTTGCTATACATTTTACGGACTAATTAAAGGTATCATTTATTTTGATAAATTTTATACTTTTTAAAATGGACTTGTCCACCCAACTTTGAAGGGTCATAAAACAAATAATATGCAATATATAAAACCAAGAGGTATACAAGCTACTCTAAAAGTTTAATATGTTTACGATTTTTATTAGTATTTCGTTATTTTATTCATTAGTCAACATCCCTATTATGATACAAGGTGCGTTTACAAGGTATATTTAAAAGCGCAAAACACGTTGATTCGGTATAGTGTAAAATAAAGAATGCAAATTATAACATGCAGTACAAAGTTACCCTATCCTCGTGACTGTTAATCTACAAATCACCCTTTATCATTGTCAGGTTGCAAATCTTTAATTTTATTCAGCGTTTATTTGCAATGCTGACTGTACACCCATTAGCATACAGACAGTACTACCGAAGCAGATATACGAGATAAATTGTCTAGATAAGTCGGCAGCAAAAGAAGTTCAGCCGCTCGTAATTACAGAGCTAGGTGCTAAACGCGAACATTTTCCTGTCCTAGATATTGTCCGTTGTCATTTTAGGGTTAACTTATGGAAGCGAAAGTGTTGCAAACTTTTTATAGCGATCTCTTTGCTTACACTTTTTTTATCGAGAGAGTTAGAGCGATATAAAAACGTTTAATGACACTTTTTAATTTAATCTCTTTGAAACTTCATAGACAGGTTTTTTATTCAAGAAAGCAAACGATTTTTAAGATGGCAGTTTACTTAAATCAAATTCTTTATTGACCGAGCGAGCACGAAGTGCGAGCGAAGCGTCTCTACTTCAGCTTTGGCAAAAATTCTTTCGTATGTCCGGCTGTCTGTTCCAACCTACAGGTCGCATTTCTCAACCGATTCTCGTGAAATTTTGTGAGCAGGTTCGAAATTTATATAGAATTTTTTTGTCGAGCCATTTTTTTGAAATTTTTCAAAACGGCGGAAAAATGTTAAAAAACAGAGTTTAGGTCGCTTTCCAGCTCTGCCTGTTCTTCTCTATATGTCGCATTTCTCAACCGATTCACGTGAAATTTTGTAAGCAGGTTTGAAAATGATATAATTATTTTTTGTCAAGCCAGTTTTTTGAAATTTTCCGAAATGGCGGAGAAATGTTAAAAAAACAGATTTCAGTCCGGCTTTCCAGCGCTGTCTGTTCTCCTCTACAGGTCGCATTTCTCAACTGATTCTCGTGAAATGTTGTGAGCAGGTTTGAAAATAATATGTTTTTTTTTGTCACGCCATTTTTTTAATTTTTTATTTTAATTGGTGGAGATATGTAAAAAAACATATTCCAGTCCAGCTTTCCAGCGCTGTCTTTTCTCTTCTACAGATAGCATTTCTCAGCCGATTCTCGTAAAATTTTATGACTAGGTTCAAAAATTTTATTATTTTTTTTGTCTAGCCCGTTTTTTGTTTTTTTTTTTAATTTCGGAGATATGTATAAAAAACCATTTTCAGTCCCGCTTTCCGGCGCTGTCTGTTCTCCTCTACAGGTCGCATTTCTCAACCGATTTCCATGAAGTTTTGTGAATAGATTTGACAATTATGTAGTTTTTTTTTGTCGAGACAGTTTTTCGATATTTTTCAAAATGGCGGAGATATTATATAAAGAAACATATTTCAGCTGCTTTGAAAAATGTTGTGAATTTGACGTTGTACGGCCCTTTAAAGGGTGAACATTGACTCGCGAGGTCTACAGCTCACAGAGCCACTAGTATATGTATCTATAATTTAGGCAATTTCTACATGAGGTATGTTAAAAACATGATGAATAATAATTGTTATTGAAATTCCAAAAAAAATATACCATGTAAAAAGCTTTTGTAAAAACATAAGAAAAGCCTCACTTTATAAGTAACGAAAAGTTCAACTGTCACTCACATAAAATACTTTTTCTTGCTCTTAAAAGATAAATGAATAAAAACTTTAGCAGAATCATAAAAAGTCGCCAAAATGTGACCTTTAGACTTTTCCGCTAAGCCTTTAAGTGTTTTCACAAACACAAGAACCAAGCATGTACTTCATATAAATAAATTATGGACTAATCTCAAATTCATTTACAAATGTATGAGTTTTTATGGTAGCATTTAGCACGTTATCGTCACAAATCAACTGTGTCAGATTAAAGGTATTGGGCGATTTCAAAGTGATTTAAAATTTAAAAATTTGTTTTGCGTGCTGATACCGTTAGTATGAAATTGGGATAAATCAGGAACGCTGTCAATTAATGGATGTGAATAAAAAGGCGTTTTTAGTACCCCGATCGCATCAGATGCAGATCGCATGATTACGATAAAAGCCTGCGGTGCCAAATCTTTTTGGGGCACTGTTTAATTATTTTAAGAAAACACTTAAAGGGTTAATTGATGTTGCCAAAGCATTGGGAAATGCAATTTGGAAATTTAGATCTTCTTTCGGAGAATTCACTGTATCTAGAAATAAAAGAAAAAAGTCAATAAACAATCAAAATTAAGGGACTACAATGAAGCAAGCTTTTGAAATCTTATGCACATTTACATACTTTTTATCGGGCATTTTAATTTGCCCTTAAATTTAAAAGATGCAATACTTAGGTATTGATTTTATCTGTCATATTGAAAGGTACTTAATTAAACTTAAAGTGACCATTCGTCGTATGGGGGTATTGGGGGTCGGCTGTCCCCAGTTTGGAAACTTTCGCACTAAAGGATTATCTTGAGTGACGTGACCCGTAGCAGCCAATTAACTCAGCGATACGTAAGGATGCAGCCGTGAACATAGCGAGTCGCTTGGTGAAAGCGGTTTGATAAAATGGTTAGCCATTAGCAATAAGTTGTTGTAGATGAATCTTGCTGTTACAGCAAGTCTATTTTACCACAGAGAAGCACTTACCATACATAATGATTAATTTTATATCTTTGAATCTCAAACATAACTATCGTATACCTACTATTGGAGGTTGACTTACTGCGGGCATTTGATTCGCCAAAATGCTTTATTAAAAAATAACTTAGTTTGTTACAGTTTTTGAGGTACCTTATCGGAGGTTTATCTGATTGATAAGGGGTCTACATTATTTGCTTTAAGTTAGTTTTATTACTTTAAACCAGATATTGGTGTCGATTCGGTTGGCAACGACTTAACTAAATTGACAGAACTAAACTAAATTTAGTTTACCATCCTATCCTTTCTGTATCGAAAAGACAAGAACAGAATGCTGAAATTATGTTTAGGCCTGTCAATTTAGTTAAGTCGTGCTAACCGAATCGACACCAATGTGTCCACCAATTATCTGGTTTAAATTTAAGTTTAAACACTAAGGGCTATCTATAATCATTAGTATTGAGCTGTTGACGCTAATCTCCGCTCATTGCCAAACCGTAGCCTAAAAACGGCGAATGGATCACGCCCGATCGCGCGAACTTGAGTGACGTACCAACGGAAACCTTGGCTGTTTTTCAGTTTTAATACGTACCTTTTGGAGGTTTTAAATCAGTGAGTTTTATGTGGATGAAGCGGTGGGCACGTCTCAATGATTTCTCGCCTGACTTTGATGGAGAGCGCATTTAGCGTTCATGCTAAAAGATACTGACCGAAATACTTTTGATTGGACGTTTAGCGCAAGAAGTTGGGAAATCGAGAAACTGGATAAATACTTTTTGGATTGAAAGACAAATTTGGTATCGTTATTGAAGATAACAATTTGTAGGTTAGTTAGGTTAATGGTATGGTTATGGTTAATGGTAACTTATACTTACAAGGTGTCCCAAAATTTCACGAAGTGAAAGTACCCTAAATATTAAAGGTAAGAAATTTTACTAAAGAAGATTTCATTTTGATTTAACATATAATTGGAACTGCATTCAAAGATTTTTGAAAATCGCCTGCCTTAACCAGGAATCGAACCCATCAAATATAAAAAAAATGTCTTCTTTCAGTACAATTTCCTATCTTCAATATAAAAGGTATTTGCCCTCCGCGTGGCAAAGTTTTGGGATACCCTGTATACCGGGTCATTTTGTATTCACCATCCAAATTATGAGGATGTGTTCAGTCCATGAAACTGAACAACTTTCTCTTTAAGGAACACATGGCCAAATATGAAAAAAAAAATCGACTATCCATACAAATCAAAGAGATCACACTGTCGTGATCAATTTAGTATGGGATGACCAACATTTTGTGGCGAAATTCGACACATGTTTCATAGAGAAAGTTGTTTAGTTTCATGGACTGGACACATCCTTGAAATTTGGATGGTAAGTTCAAAATTACCCGATATTGATGATAAATCATATAACTTCAAGTCCCTACCACAGCCGTTCTAATGGCATGGTTGAAAGAGCAATCGGTACTATTAAAAACATTCTAAAGAAATGTTATATGGATAAAACCGACCCCTATTTAGCTATTTTACAATATAGAAATACTCCCAAACAAGGTTTATGTTCACCTGCTCAACTCCTTATGTCCAGGACTCTCAGGTCCAAATTGCCAGTTTCAAATCATTACTTACAGCCCAAAGTCCCAAACTATAAATTGATAGAGGAAAAAATGAAAGAAAACAATGAATATTCAAAACTTTACTACAATGTACACTCAAAACAATTACCTGCTCTAAACAAGGGTGATAGGGTATATTTTAAAAAGCAACCACATAGTACTTGGACACCGGGTATCATAACAGATATAAATTCACAGCCTAGATCATACACTGTAGACACAGATGAAGGTTCCTTCCGTCGTAACCGGATTCACATTTATAAACCAAAGTCTCCTCCCACATACACGCACAGAACTTCTAGTTCACCGCCGAAGACTCCGTCCCCTGCTTCTTCTCCGTCGGATACTTCTGCAGCTCCACACCTGAAACATCAAACAAACATAAGTAACACAACATCACAATCACAACATAGTCAAAACACAACACAAGGTAATGTCAAATACTCATCTTTTGGTCGTGAAATTAGAATCCCTAGTAGGTATCGTGAATAACATTCTTGTATTTAGTATTTACATTTTACAATAAAATTTCTTGCTTTGTAAACAGTGATAACAACGAACGTCAACGTCATTTATACTATCTGTCATAACTGTCACTTGTCATTTGAAATGCGTTTCATTTCGCACAGTGCGTTTGTTATCAACTTGTCCATGTTTTCGAATATTGTACTTTAGATTATTTTCTTTTTTAAGAAGGGAAGATGTTACGTGGTATCGGACATGAGTCTATGGTTTTAAAAAAGTATGTATCGTCTATCATCTCTCTGATTGTCTCTGGCTGTACCTACATTGAAATACACGACGCTCATCTTGAAGTCTCTTCTTTAATTTAATAAATCTGTCCTGCACCTGCCTTCCACTCCAACCCAAGACGCCACAACAGCCACAAAAAATCGTTTCAACTAACCCTCTCAGTAGCTAGTTTCATCATAAGAATTTTAATGAAAAACAAACAGATTAAAAATATGGTATATAGCTAATATTTTGTTACAAATAAGTATTATTATATTTTTATGTAGTAATACTAACTTACTTAATATCATTGCATCCGACATAACTTAAACGAGTTCCAGACTATTAAAACCCGCGCTTGCGCGCTGAAAATAGCGCGCATATTGTCAGAAATCGCCTACTTACTGCTATTACACCAACGATATATCAAAACAAAGTTTAGATGCGTTACCCGCACTCCACAATGGCAAGACGAAAGTAAGGTAATTGCCCGACTTTCAATTAGTCAGGCACAGGCTCGTGACACGTAAACACACACCACTCTCGTCAGTCAGACACTAAACCTGCGTCTATAAACGATGTGCAAATTATACAGCAACAGTCAGAGATCGGAAAAATGTTTCATTTCACACGTAAGTACTGTATTTAACCGTAAAATGTATTTTCGTATTTTGTATTACTCTAATCGGCCATTTTTTTACAAAGAGCGAGACGCGCCAATGAGCATGCAGCGTATCAGACGAAACTTAAGATGTCTGTTTATCTCTTTCTAACGACAGGGATTCCGTATGGTGGCGTTCATTTTTGTCCCACTATTGATGTTGTGTGTATCTGCAGTACCTGTCGCTGTTTTAAATTGCATGATGTTGGCGCATAACGCATCTAAACTTTGTTTTGATATATCGTTGTATTACACGTGAAATATTTTACGAATGCGGTGTTCGCTTATTGGCCGTTACGTTTCCGTGACAGAAAACGCGCAGTCGAGTGCTTTGAGAATACGCACATAAAAAATACTGGAAGTGTCTTTCATTAGCACGAACAGCTATCGAGAAAAAAAACGTGCGTAAAATTACTCGATAGAGAATTATCTATGGAAATTTTAGTTTCGCTATTCGGCGGTAGATGGCGTTGTACAAATTTTCCATACTAAATTGCACTATCGAATGATTTTACGCGAGTTATTTTTCTCGATAGCTGTTCGTGCTAAGGGTACAGTACCCTTAGCTAGTACGAACAGCTATCGAGAGAAAAACGCGCGTAAAATTAGTCGATAGACAATTTTATTCTCTATGGAAAATTTCATTTCGCTTATCGGCGATAGATGGCGCTGTACAAATTTCCAATACAAAATTTATCTATCGAAAGATTTTTCGCGCGTTATTTTTTTCGATAGCTGTTCGTGCTAAGGGTACAGTACCCTTAGCTAGTACGAACAGCTATCGAGAGAAAAAACGCGCGTAAAATTACTCGATAGACAATTCTCTATGGAAAATTTCATTTCGCTTATCGGCGATAGATGGCGCTGTACTAATTTCCAATACAAAATTTATCTATCGATAGATTTTTCGCGCGTTATTTTTTTCGATAGCTGTTCGTGCTAAGTAAGGGTACTGGAAAATAATAAGTAAGTACTTTTAAGTTCACGTTTTAAATTGGTCATTAACTTGGACGAATAAAATGCATTTAAAGAAATTTATTATATAGTTATTTGTTTAAATGTGTTTGTGTTTGGCTTCAAAGTCGTATTGTGCAAACCGTATATTTCCCCCATAGGACAGCATAGCTTTATGATTATGTAATTGGCTATTTACATGGGTTGATTTTAGTCACCTGTCTGTGACGGTCGACTTAAGTTACCTATCAAGTCCCTTGTAAAATTGAATCGCTGGTGACACATGGGTGACAATAATGCGCTGCTGTCGTCTATATAGTCGCTGGCGTAATCTAGGTAACAATATGTAATAGCGTAGTTCCAGTTTTGGCCACCGGATTAAAGGGTCGATTTTAGTCACTAGCTGTCTGTAACGGTCGACTTAAGTCACCTATCAAGTCGCTTGTAAAATTAAATCGCTGTGACACGTGGGTGACAATTGCGCTGCTGTCGTCTATGTAGTCGCTGGCGTAATCAAGGTGTATATGTATATGTGTAATGTAATATCGTAGTTCCAGTTTTGGCCACCGGATTAAAAAAGTTTGTTCAGTCACCTGCGGCCTAGGCCGAATTGCCAATTTACACAATCGTTTTTCGCCGTGCGGCAAAAGTCGTGCGGCTTTAGTCACTCATGTAAATACCTCATAAGCTTTGTAAACTAATTAGAAATAAACAACTAATTATGTATATTAGTAATAATGACTGTAAATTCTAATAAATAAATATTAAGATTTCTAAAAACAACATTTTAAGTATTCAGTTCAAGAGCCTCTTCCAGAATTTATATAAATGAAGGAAAAATGTACTGAAGGTGATTCAGTGTTTATGATCAGCCTACTTTACGTTTATAACTCTGCGCAAATGTGAACAGATAATGTCATTCGTATCTCCTTGATACAGCTTCATAAAGGATTGGGTTTGAGTGGTATTGTGTTTTCTTGTTCTGTTTGTGTTTCTACATTATTTTGCAGTCGGTACAGAGATACTGGGTAAATGATGACACCAGATTGCTTAGGAATGTTCTGAGATTATTCGAAGTTGTGTAAATACAGTTTTTATGTTAACACTTAAAACTGAGTTACGACTTTTTGACACCACGACGACGGCACGTCAGATTTAACATTTGTACTGCAAAAACAACATAAAGTTCATTTTAAAGGCGGTTCGTTTTGAAGCGCTCATGGCGGAACTTGACAGACTGATCGTACTAGATCACGTTTGTTAAGCAACGCTCAGTCCGGCCAGGTGTCGGATGGGTGACCGTTAAGTGGCATTACAACTGAGCGCTTCCGTGCTTCGGAGGGCACGTTAAACCGTCGGTCCCGGCTGTTGTCATCTGATAATAGTCGTTAAGCCAAGTTAGAGGCCTTACAGGCGGCTTCATAAACTCTTACACCAGAGGTGGCCACTATTCCTCATTCGATAAGAAGAAGAAGAAGGCGGTTTCAAGGTAGACATTACTACGTCTGTACCCTACCATGAGTTGCTGCAAACTGTTTTCGCTACCGTAAACTAACGGATATACTGCTCACAGTCAATGCGAGTGAAAGAGATAAAACGATAGTTTACGGTAGCGAAAACAGTTTGCATCTACTCATAGTAAGGCCACTAATGTGCCATAATCATTACTTTTTTGTTAAATAGGCTTGTTTCCATTAAGAATAAATATAATGGATAGGGGTTTATAATGATTAATTATATTATGGAGAAAATAACAAACAATTTTAATTATTAAAAGCGTTAAAGATTAATAATATTTTTAAAAAATAAATTTCGTAAAATGAAACCTTTAGTCACGTGACAGTGAACACCAATCAGAAAGCGTTACGTCACGCCGTGCGAAACTAAATCTTGTCTTTGACGTTTCGAGTATCACTACCGGAGGCGCGTTCCAAACCTACACTCCGAGTGCCACCTAACCACAACCGAACGCAAGTTTTAGCCACTTTTTCCGTATTTCTCCATTGTTTGGAACATATATAAATAACTGGTTTGGCATTTTTATAGTCGTGCTATCACACTGGGGCACTATACAGTACTTATAATATGAGAAATTCATTTTTAAACGATATAAACTAGCTATAACGTACGAAGACACGATCGCTCTTTGGTTTGTTTCGCACGGCGTGACGTCATTCAAGACGCCATGACAGTCTTGTGCGTTTTGGAACCAAATTAAAATTGTTTTTTTTAAACGCGAAATTTATAATGTAAACGCTTGATTAAAAATAAATAAACCTTTTTTTTCGATAAAATGCCTAATAAGCTAAAATATTAAGCAGTTATTGAAATTTTGTCAACTAGCCTATTGATAGATAGGTGATGTGTTCTGGGATGGGAGAGGGGCTGGAAGTTTGCGTCCCCTCGACCCCATAGTTGAGCTGACCGGGAACCGCGAAATTGTGGAGGCCAGGCGATGGAACTGGGAACTCCGTCGTCTACTAGGGCCACTTTGGTGGAGGTGCTCTAGTGTTTCGGAGCGCCACACGGAGGAGACGAATTGCGTCTGTAGAGCTGGAGTAGATACCAGCACAGATCGGGGAAGCGGAGACTGCCACAATTGCCCCGCTAACCCCGATCATTGTGGAGAGGGAACACCGCAGGGGGTTTAGCAGGTAGGCCTTCGTACCGGACCCGGCAAGGCCTTGACCGGGAGTTTTATATTCGTATTCTATCTAAAAGAAGACGAATGTAAAACTTTTGGCGTTGACTTGTCGGACCCTGAAGGAGGAGAGTCCTATACTCGCCGGATTTACTCCCAAGATCTGGAAGTCTATAAAAGAGTCCCCCTGCGTCAGAAAAAAGGTAGGTGATGGGTGTGTGTTTTGTACAAAAAAAGAATTTTGGCTTATAGCTACTAATTACATGATACAAATATTTTCAATCTATATCACGTTTTCAGTATCACCGACAAGAAAAACAATTGTAAAGGTATTAAAAAGGGTCCATAAACTTCACCTTTTTTGGGTGCACTGTTTTTTTTCTATTACGCATTTCAATTGGTTTCGAATCCAATTAAAAACAAGTTTCTTTGCGGTCCCCAAACCACGAATGTCACCTTGAC
The DNA here is from genome assembly GCA_950108535.1 of Agriphila straminella. Classification (NCBI taxonomy): domain Eukaryota; kingdom Metazoa; phylum Arthropoda; class Insecta; order Lepidoptera; family Crambidae; genus Agriphila; species Agriphila straminella. Next base: position 13,192,676 of record OX467312.1, read on the forward strand.
TGTTACATTTCGACACTATTTGACCTTTTAGGGTTCCACAATTATCTCTTCACGCAAACTAATACTTAGTACCTATACAATTAATTAGCATGCCTTTGAACACAGTTCATTGTTTCGGCTAATTGGCTTCGGTTAATTATAATATCGAATCAAAATCATGTTATTAAAAAGTTTGATCAAGTAATTAATGAGGAATACCTTTTATGTTTATAGAGTTTTTATTTATTAGGTACTTTATAAAATACTTTATTCTAATAAAATTCTATTGTGTAGTTGGTTGATACAGTAATAAAAGGAAGTCGCAAATAAAAGAGTTTCAATTTTATACAGATGGTTTACTAAGAAGTATTTTTGATTTTTGTTTTTATGAGTAAGGCTTACCGCTGACGGGCGCTTTTTTGTAGCTGCGATAATCGCGGCGTTAATCGCGGCGATATCGCGGCGATAAACGCGGCGATAATCGCGGCGACAATCGCGGCGCTTTTTTGTCGCTGGGCGTAGGTTAACCCTAAAAGGCACCCGGTAATAATAATATAGAACAATCACTTTTATTATTGCTAAGCTCTATAAAATAAAGTTTATGATTTATTTATGTCAGTAATTATATACTTTTTTACAAATGAAGCAAACAATGTATACGATTCAAATGTCTTCAGATACTTTTATCGTCAAAATAGTGTGAAGAACAAAAATTCTGCATTTACTTTATATGCGCAAATTCAAGAATTAATAAAAATTTGTTCGATACCTACTGGAAGGTTTATTTGACCCGGAAAAAATATTGCGAGTCGCTAGAAGTGTTTGTTTTGCAGAGATAAGCTAGTTTTTGTATTACATCATTTCATGAAATATAAAAAAAAAAAAAAATCATCCGTGTTCCACAAACGGTATTTTTTATGTGTTTTACTGTTACTGTGTATGTGTATGTTACTATGATCAGATTTTGATGACATATTATAGTGTGTTTTATATTCGCAATATACTCACAAAGCCCATTCATTTGATATAGGTACCACATGGTATGGAAAAATCTTTGTAAGTACTGAAAACTTTATGACATCACAGTTTCTACCCCCGCCATTTTCACGCTTTTCATCTTATATATTTGTGATCAGGGCATCGTATTGAATGCATCGATATCACATTTTCGTATTTTCGTGATGACTTGTGCGAAAACTAACCTCGAACCCTATAATTACCGATCGGCTAACAGAACAATTGAATATTATATTCATGTTTTTCGAACGTTATAGTTATTGAATAATTATAATTAAATAACTCGAAAAACACGTAGTTATAATAACAACAAAATTTAACGGTATTTTTTTACATTTTTCATTGTAAGTCGAACACTATGCGGTCTAAAAAAAGAGAAATGTTTGAAAATGTGCTAACAACACTCTTTCATTATGATACCCCACATGCCCTACTAGTAGCCTCACTTCAAATTTTTAAGACCCTTTTTCAATTCCTGCTGTAAAAAAAACATCCTTATTTGCAAAATATTTGGGCAAACGTCATCTTAAACTATTCCAAATTTCAAGTTGATACATATTAATAAATAGGTAGTTATAGAGATATCCAGCTGTGACAGACAGACAGACAGACTGAGTCACACCATAAGGGTTGCTTTTTACCATTTTGCTACGGAACCCTTATAAAGAACCCATATAATGCTTATGGTTTTTCTTTTTTTGTGTAAAAACTCGCAATAGGAAATAATACGCAAAACTTTTCGCAGATGGCGCCATTGTACTCTCTGGTAAACAAAAATGGTTTTGATTGGCTAAAATACGTCAGAAATTACATTTTACATCTGAAACAACAAATTTAACGAATTTAGGAGAGGCGCCATTACTTCCTTAGTATTATCCCCTATTCCCTGCCCAAAATCATCTTACTTAAAAAACTGAATCTTGCTATTCTTTTACGTAAAACAGAAGTAGGTAGGTAGGCATTGTTATGGAAAACATATTTAAACGGCGACTTCTTTGATTTTCATTAAATAAATAAAATTTACTAGATGTTTGTTCTTAGACAAAACGACAGTGCTTTCAATACGATTTTATTAGCGACTAGTCAAATTCTTTAGCTAACTTGATGTTTCTTTTGTTACGTTTACGTTAAGTTTTCCATAATAATATAGGTAAATTATAAACTTATGACAATCCCAGAACAATAATTGCCTATAACCGACCTTAGGTTCGTAGTGTGATCCTACCTTTTTTGGAACAGGATTAAAAAAAAAACTATATAAATTGGTAAGCATATCATGTAATAATAATTCTCTTACTTTTTATTGCAAGCTCTACCATTACAAAAATAATTATGTCAGCTAGCGAAAAAAATTGTGGTGTCTTTTAGGGTTAAAGCCGCTTGTCACTCTTGTCAGTGTCATTTCGTGGGCAATTAGTCGCCGAGCTATGTGTCAGCTACTTTTTGTAGCTCGTGGGCGTTTACGTATTGAACTCCATATGTTCTATTCTGGGCTACAAAAAATCGCTCAGCGATTAAGCGCTCGTCAGCGGTGACGGTAACTAGCGACACACCGCGAAGTAAGAAAGCCACAAAAAGAATATCGGTCGTGGTCTCGTGTGTTCTAAGGAGTAGAGTAAAAATTTATTAAAATGATAATTTTTTTTAATTTTCCTCAAATTAAAAACATAACCTTGGTTAAGGACCAGTGCCCTTAGCACGAACAGCTATCGAAAAAAATAACGCGCGTAACAACATTTGATAAATACATTTTCCATGGGAAATATGTATGTACGAGCGAAATTATTTTTTCCATAGATAGTTACCCTATCGAGTACTTTAATGCGCGTTCTTTTTTCTCGATAGATGTTAGTGCTAAGGGTACTGTTTATGTAGTGCCCCAAACACACTTGACCGTTTCAAAGTGGCCAATTCCAACCGCGACATCGACACCGTAGTGTCACATAGCGAACGTAATAACGCCTTTCCGAATGGCCACGTAATAGGACCCGAAAGTAACTTGACACCTGTCAAAAACTGTCAAGGGGGAGTTATTCAATTCAAGTTTCGATTTATGTGCACCTACACAAATATAACTTTTTCGATGCGGCAGTATGATAATTTATAACCGAAAATGTTTTTGTTTTTGATATTTACAAGTTGATTATTCACTTCTCAGGCTTACGCGCTCACTAGACATCAAATAAAACACTTTTAACGGATACTAGCGCCGTTTTATTGAAAGTACTTTGGTAATTAGTTGGTATTTGGTTTGATTTTTGCTTTTCCCGACGTTTCGGCACCTTTGCAGCTGCCGTGGTCACGGGGGACTGAAGCTACTTGTGAGCCTACCCTCAAGCGATGAATTTTTTGAGACGTTCAGAAATTAAGATTTAACAAATTTTAATTGGTTTAAGTTTTGGTTTGGTTTTAATTTAATTTTATATGCTAAAAAGAGAGAATCTACTGAAACTACTACCATTTCATAAAATTGGGAGGCCAAGTTGATTATGTTCAAACGCGAGATCTACAGATCTAAAGAGCCACTAGTTAGTATATGAATGTGAAAGTTTTCATTTCTGGATGTTTCTTACTCAATATACAAAACCAGATAATAGGAAATTCGAAAAGGGAAAACGTTGTTCCTCTTTATATGTAGATATTTTTACTATGGGCTGATTTTTTAATCCTCAGATAACATATATCAGTCAGTTTAAATATTAACTAAATATGATAAAAGTCATTCTAAAAATGTGGCAGACAAACGATCAACAAACATGTTCAATTTGGCAGTATAATACACTCTCGGCTATTTTGCGATTCTGTTATTATGCGCCTAAAGGTGTCAAACGTATATTTTTTATGTAAGCATCGAAAAATCTGAATAGGTAGTACATTTAATTGAAGAATAGTATAATACTACAAAATAGTATAATGAACTTCATCCCCTTTAGCGTAACCACCGAAACACGATACCTATATAATTATTGCGTGATATAGCATTTTATCGACACTCAACTGTCAAAACTTATTGTCTTTTGACAGTTAAACGTAATAAATCGCTATATCTTAGCGCTTTTCTGTGATCTGATCCTAGGGAAGCCTTCTATTAGGATTGAATTAACAGCACGAAATTGCTGACTTATAGAATTGTCGCAGGGTGTGTTCAGACAGTGTGTACCTAATGACCTTATTTTCCTGAACTCTAGAGGAGTAACCTAATCTATATTAGTGGTTCAAAGCAATTGAGCTCTTCATTTGCCTCGGCTTATGGAAATCGTGACAGATCAAACACATCGACGATTCGGTGTGTTCCCTTAAACATTATTATTAGTGACCGACCGAAGTTTCGGTTTCAGTTTCGGCTGGAATTCCAGTTCCGGTCGGACACAAATTATTATATTAATAAGTTTCTGTCAATAATTTTATTTTTGGTACAAGCTTTTATTGCCGACTGCACTTTTGTCCGCCATATGAAAATATGGCGGACAGACAACAACGAACAATAACAAGAAATTGTTCTGTAGTTGGCTACAAGGAGACATCCAGTCAAAATTTTGATAACTACTAGATATGATATGGTACTAATGACATCTAGTCAAAATTTAAATAACTACTAGTTAGGACTTTCTTGCTGTCAAATTACCGCTTCACTTTCTACAACGCTACAAAGCTATCAAATTAGCACTGTGCTTGCTTAAAGTAAAATACGCGTTTTATCAAATTTTATCACGTATTTTGTCCAGTAAGTTATTTGCCCAAATAGCTTTATATCAAGGCTATACAGCCTAGTGAGTAAATGTCCAACACGCGTCATTGCCAATACGCATTTTGTCCAACTTAATCACGCGTAGGTATTGTCCAACACATAATGGCAGTTGGTAACACACCATTTCCTATGCATCTTAATACTCTTGCTTGTTCAGATGCAATATTATCAGTAATTCCGTTACATATGTCTCGATTTACACGTTAATCGGATTAAGTGCAGATGACGGATGTACTGATTTCGTTTATGCCTTGCGCAAGACATCAGTCAGGGCTTAAATGGTAACATTACTAAGCCGCTTACTATCTACTACGGTAATGTTACGGTAAATCTAATACAACTTTATCTTAGTTATGATAAAAGTCATTTTCGATCAAAGTATGCTATAATTTAACCATCTTTTTCTTTTGCAAAATAGAACAGGAATTTGAGACGGGAAACTGACACAAAATATGAATTTCATTTCAGCTAAAAATGTTAAAAATGTCTCTTTGTGCTTTTAAAATAATCTCATTTTTTTAATTTTGTCTATTTTTTGCTAGGAAATAAAGATTGGTGCTTTAGGAAACCAACAAAAATAATTGTCTTTATCTAAATCGGAGGAGAACTATGGCTTCAAAGTTACCTCGTTTGTATGAAAATCAGCTGGTGTCCTTAATTATATGGCCACCACATAAGAGCTTTAGACGTCGCGTTTCTAACATTTTTAAAAATTTCAAAAAACTGCTCTCAAAATTTCACGAGAATTGGTTGAGGAATGCGACATGTAGAGAAGAACATACGGACAGCCGAACAGACATACGAAAGCATTTTTGTCCAAGCTGAACCTAATAGGCTGTCAAATACTAATATTCAAAGAAAACTGTCTAACAACATGACGATAAAGTTAGCAAGAATGTTGCTCTATTACTGCATAAAAAAGCTTAACTTTACAAACCCGCAGCCTATTGGTTAAAACCGTTCGCCCGGATCTCACGCCTGTCTACATCCATTAAATATACGTCCACACTAACACTGCACCCGGCAACTGGACTTGACGAGATTTCACAGTCCGCTGAACAAACTCTAATTAAAATACAGCTTTTGAACAAAACTATCAGATTATATGCGTTCATAAAATTTTATGCATTTGAACAAAGACTATGTCTTTGCTTTTGAATTAAACGAAAATACAGTAAAGTATTTTAATAGCTTTATTTAAATATTACCTTTATTTAAAATTAATATAGATGTTCATGAAACATTTTTACGTTTATTAAAAAAAATTACGTGACGACGTCGAAGGTTGATTTAGAAATCAATAGTACTTAGAAGGTAGGTAGCAACATGCTATTATGATAATAAATTATAGTAAGTTTTACAAAGGTTAAATTTAATATCTAGAATTACTGCATATTAAATAACTTGTTATTATTAAATTTGCATATTTATTTGTCTTTTCTAATAATAATAAATACAATAAATACTGAGCATTCCTACAGACGGTATTCCGATACTGGGAATTCTTACTAATATTATAAATACGAAAGTCCGTTTGTTTGTCTGTTTGTTTATTACACCTTCACGTCTTTACTACTGAACCGATCATCATGAAATTTTACATACACGTTGACCCCCTGACAGAGAACCTTTACCAACATAGGGTACCTTACATCGTGAAAAAAGTATTGTTCACGAAGGATAGCAATAAAACTTTCCACGCAGACGAAGTAGCGGGCAGCAGCTAGTCACTGATTAAACTCATATTAAAATATACGTTTATGTGTACTTACGTCTATACACGCTGAAATTTCAGTCATTTGGCTCCCTCAAGGGGATGGTTCCACTCATGATTACAAGCAACTTTTACTATAGGGCCAACTCTGAAATCGCACAAAAAAATCATACAAAAGCACAATACTTACTAAATGTATGAAACAGCTGTTTTTTTTTCGCGATTTCAGAGTTGGCCCCATACTAAAAGTTGCTTGAGTGGAATCACCCCACTGCGGGAACCAAATGATTAAAATTTCACGCTGTATTTGACTTCGGCATTAGAAAAACTTTTAATTAGAACATATTATACTAACTACATTACACTAACAGGATATCTAAACGCAGAAAACATAAACACAAATAAACTAATTGCATTAAACCGCACAGATATTTCAGATTCCTGTTTAATTAAACGATGATTTGGCTGGCACGACACAAAAAACAAACTGCGACGACGACATTCAAACTTTTTTAGTATCCATTGCAACATTACGACGTGGGAGTAAAAACGCTGTTAATTTAAGAAGCAGTGGATAGCGAGCGCATGTTTATTTTCTGAATCTTGTTCTTAATTTACTCGGATGCTGGCAACTGATCCGACATTCACGATTCGTTTTATCGCCTCAAACGCATCGATGCACTCATTCGGTATTTAATGTTCCACTGGTAATCCTACACGGTATACCGCTAATACGGAGGTAGCAAGTTAAGCTCAGATTTCACTACAACAACATCTTAAAGCAAAGTTAAATGCCAATTTTAATGCTAAGTAAATCTTATATTTTATACGTTTACCCTAAGTTGCCTTACAATGTAATGTAGATCACTTTTAAAATTTGTGTTAATATTTACTTCTCAAACTTACGCGCTCACTAGACATGTATAAAACGCTTTTTAACGGATACTAGCGCAGTTTTATTGAAAGTACTTTGGTAATTTTTGATTTTTCCAAACAAAAAGTGTTTTATTCTGATTACTAAAATAATTATTTGCTTGTCTCGTTTAGTTAATTCGAAACAGTATTCACTCCGTATAATTTACTATTATTTATTTTGTGGTATTATTGTGATTTAACAAATTTTCTACTACCAACCTTATCGTTTTAGTGAGACCGCCCCCCCATATGAGAGTAGAACGCTGATAGAAAGATTCGTGACTGCAAAGTCACAAACGAGAGTCGAAGTCGGAAATCGAATCCAATTTACTTCATTTGCTCGCCAGTAAAGTTCACATCCAACTATTGAATTGACCGGATTACCTACTGGAGTTCGAGATAGTACATCAGGACGATTCGTAGCATTGCAATCGAAACGATAGTTTTACGCGAATCCTCACATGAAATAAATTACTTTTTAACAGATTGGTAATTAGTTGGTTTTTGGTTTGATTTTTTTATTTTCCCGACGTTCCGTGTGACCACGGCAGCTGCAAAGGTCGAAGGGCCGAAACGTCAGGAAAATAAAAAATCAATCCAAACACCAACTAATTACCAAAGTACTTTCAATAAAACCGCGCTAGTATCCTTTTAAAAGTGTTTTATTTCATGTCTATAGTGAGCTCGTAAGCTTGGGAGGCGAATGCTTACGTTATAAATGAGGTAAGATGGATTTTGACGCAAAAACAAACTTTAGCAAGTAGGAGTAATCGAAGATTATGATTGGTAGTATCGTATCGTATCGGCAAACGTAGTGTGGGACGCCCTCAGACAAGGTGGAGCGATGATCTTCGCAAGGTGGCTGGCAGAAACTGGATGAGTATAGCCGCGGATCGTGCTCAGTGGCGTGCTCTCGGAGAGGCCTATGTTCAGCAGTGGACGATGATAGGCTGATGATGACGATGATGATGATTGGTAGGTGAAATTAAATAAAAATCACTGTCAAAAATTGCCAATTTAACAACTAAAAGAGTGAATTAATCAAAAATAATAATTAGTTAGGTATAATCAATCATTGTACGCAAACTTTATTAATCCCTTTCAAATAAAAAAGGCTCCATATTTTTTACTTATAGTATCTTGTACGAGTACCTAACCATTGTATTCTATGGTACTAAACTCTTATCACAATACAGCACGACTAATATTCTATGTCGTACATTAGCAATCATAACTTATTCATTTAGTTAATATCTATTGAAATCTTTGAATATTCGAATGCAACTGCCACAGTTTGAAAAGCCCATTTGCTTCTGTTTTCCTGAATAAACATAAAGGAGAGCCACCAACGCTTAGTTCACAGATGAAATGTAAATAAAAGACTGATTTACGGATATTGAAACTGAGTAGCCCGTCTTGCGAATACCAAAGTTTTATTGGAATTGAAAGCCTCACCACTTATCGCTCCCAAAGGAAATAGTTCTGTGTTTTACTTTTGTCTAGTTTCAGATCGCGCTATCTGTGTCAAGGTTAGTTCTTTTTCCTTGTTTTATATTGCTTTTCGATAAAAAACGAATATAGCTGAGCGTCTATAAAGTTGAACATTTCATCAATACTTCCTTTGGAGAAACAAGAACATTTTTCCTTTAATTTTGGCAAAACAGATGCTCTATATATCTTTGCAGAGGTCTTTCAGCTCCATTATTATACAACTGATTGTCTTACTGTGGATAACTGTGGTAATAAGTAGTAGTTTTAATACTTATTTATTAATAAAAAAGTCGGGTTTTGCAAGTACTGATTGCAGTTTTTGACACTCACCAAAACCAATCCGAATTGGACTCTTGTGTTAAGTTATATATAAGTCATTCTGATCTTTGAATCTTTATTACTTTCGAAGTAGTGTTGTGTCACAATACAGTCGTATCAAAGTAACTTTGTCGAAGTAGCGTATCATGATGTCAAACTTGCACGTTGTCGAAATCGCGCGTCGAAGTTCACTTTATTAACCGACTTCATCAAAAGGAGGAGGTTCTCAATTCGATTGTATGTTTTTTTTTATCGTTCGCGCGTATCTTCGACATTTATGGACCGATTTAGATGATTCTTTTTTTGTTCGATTGAGTTTTCTTGCGAGATGGTCCCATTTAATTTTTTTTCAAATCGGTTCATTAGTTTACAAGTAATCCTGAAAATACGATGATATTAAATCAACTAACTTGACAATTTTGTTATTTATGAACCGAATTAGATGATTTTTTTGTTGGGGAAGGGATACCTTTGTGTAGTCTTTTTAACCGACTTCAAAAAAAGGAGGTATTCAGTTTGTATGTATGTAGGTATGTTTCTCCGCGATTATCTCACGTTTGGCTGAGTCGATTTTTCTACCTAAATATATACCTAAATATACCTACACTACCTAATAATGAAGGTACTTACACTAAAACACACTCTTTTTGGCATACTCATAAATAATATAGGCATTGCAGGCATATTACATAAACAGAATTCCGATAATCGGACGCAATTCGTCGTTCAATTTACTTGATATTGAACCTTATTCGAGATACTAAATGATAATACTAGAAAAAATACGACTCGCACCTTATTCGTGAGTTAATATACTTCACTGAGTGGACGAATATCTTTCGCTTGTTGCGATTGTTTTTATGTAATAGGCCTGTGGATCAAGTCTGCACTATTCCTCAATTAGGCGATAGATATCAGGGGGTCAAGTCTGCTAATGTTAACGTCAAAATCGTGGTTCAATGGTGTTTGAATGGTATGGTAATGCTTTTTGACACAGTTCTTGTTTCTGAAACCTAAAACCGAAACTCATTGTGTTTCTTAAACCCAAAACGGAAACACATTGTGTCTCGATTTTGGGTTTAAGAAACAAGAACTGTGTCAAAAAGCATTACCATTCAAACACCATTGAACCATGGTTTTGACGTTAACATTAGCAGACTGGACCCCTGATATCTATCGCCTAATTGAGGAATAGTACACCAATTGTCAAATAAGTACCTATGCATATTGTAAAAGTAAGTTATTTTAATGAAGATATTATTGTAAGTCTAAAGTAAGAACTGGTCATTAATATTGATAAGATTTTCTATTAAATATTCATACCGCATTTTCTATGGCGGTAAACCAAAACTCGCCGGTAACTATTCAAAGTTGCACCAACCATATTAAAACATTTCCAAACTATTCGCGTTATAGAGCGAACTAAAATGGTTCACTGCGCAAACTTCTTACTTGAAACAGCATAAAACATAGTGATAAAAATATTGCACTTATTAAAAAGTTTCCCTTGAAAGCGTTGGGTGTTTTAGGGGTCCTTCTCAGAATATTATTATGATGAGTATTTTTTTTAAAGAAAGTTACGAAATTATAATTTTCGTCTCAAAATAGAGCCGTTAATAAGTACTAGAAATAGGTATTAGAACAGTAATTATTAAAGTGACCACGGCCGATGCAACAGCTCGGTCGAAACGTCGGGAAAAGGTAGGTGTTTAAACACTTATGTTTTAGTTTGATCGCGATTAATACTTCTGATTTTAATCTAATAAATGCAACGCGAAAGTTTAAAAGAATATACTAGAAATATTGTATTTTATATCTTGGTTTTATTTAATGGGAAAACTTATGTAAAATTTTTATAAAATATTAATGTATTCTGTGACTCTACGTCATTTTTTTCCATTTTGAAAAAAGGTGTGTTTTAAAAGGATGTTTAAAGGTGCTTTAACTAAAAGATCTCATTTTCACGCTTTATATTTTGACAGCGTTAAGTTTTCTAAATAAAGATGAGTTTTAACTTATTAAATTGCTAGAATAGTAAGAAGGGAACCAAGTGTTCAAAGCTTACACTAACTTGGACTTTTTAGTCTCAAGTGAAGCATAAGAACGATAGCTGGTATAATTTTATTTTTCCACGGCGACTTTTTTCAAACAAAAATGTTTAACATTTTTAGTCTGGAACTGCAACACTTTTGTGAACTTTGTCTTTTACAAGGTATCCCTTGCGGGTCTTTACCTATATTACGAACTACATATTATAATTTTGCTTTTTTCAGTTAGTTCTTAAATGCTGGTAAAACTATAAATACCAATATCTCAAACCATCCCTTATTTTAATGAAATTATCACGTACGTCGAACCACTGTAGAATCTATGGAACAAGCATTCCGCTCAAAAAATAGCACCACACAAAAATTACAACCAAATGGAAGGGGCTAAAAATGCTGGCATTTAGTTATGCAGTACCGAAGCGACTGAACACTGGCTGCATACCTAATAGTGACCATAATCTGTATACTCATAGATATTTGCTATCTTACACGAAAACGTTTTTAATTCTTATGATACGACTTAACTCTGCATCTTTTTGCCTTCTTTACGTTTTTTACACCATTTGACTACACAGGACATCATTTCTAATAAACTCTCTCTTTTCTTTAAAATACAAACTGAAATTACTGTAAAATAACTGTCATCAGGCGCGTGGCTGGCCCGGCTATGCTGTGCAGTTTATCATTTTTAGGCCCGTGGTGCTATTTTTTAAACAATATTTATTAGCAATAACTCTTCCATAGATTTTAGTTCGCTGGTATTACTTATGAGTTAATTTAGTTCTATATTTACTACAAACTGTCACAATGCCTACATCAATTCATAGAAACATTCTAATAAAGCTTGATAACGCGTATTTTTAAATTTCAATTTGAAACAAAGCCGTTTAATTAATGGAGGTAAGTTATTACAAACAAACAAATTGGGAGCACGCTCCTAGCTGATATCATGTGGGGAGACTTCAAAGAACATCAAGGGTATTATTTAAATAAGCCGACAGATTCATTTTTAAATTTGTTGACGCTCAAGTCACGTCCAGAGGATTTCGGGAACGGCTTTAAAAACGCTATTAGGTCGATCGTTAAACTTTGAATGAGTGACATCTTGAAGAATACAACTTTTTGATGACGAATAAAAAGGCTTTTCTTAACTAATTTGAACTTTATTCCCTTTCGTTACGGTTATGACAGATTTGATTAGCGGTAAAATAGTTGTAGCTTTTGTTAAGTTGTCGCCTGCAATGTCAGATTGGACTTTTTGGGGCATCACTCGTATTTGATGCGTTTTAAGAAATGTGTTGGATTAATTTTAGCTCTTAATAGAAATCTTTGTTTCTTGAGAGTTGGCTTTTACGTAGAATCCGACAGTAAACAATGGCCAACAGAAGGTATTGAATTGCTCTATCTCTAACTAAGTTTTATGTTTGGCTACAGTCGTCTAGGTATATGGTCCACTGTGTTTGATATTGAGTTCTATGTAGATTTAAGAAAATAATATCAAATTAAAAGTCAAAATAGCACGCATAACTTTTTACATCCATTCAAATGTATCAAATTTCACCAAAACAATTCTAGTAGCATCTGCTTAGCATTATTCAAAAATAAATCTCGTGCACATCGAACCAAAACTATGCTTTCGCTGCCTACGCTTCTAGACCGCCATGACAAAGCGGCGTAGCTCAATAATTTCCTATTTTCCGTTCTTTTATTTTTTAAAGTTTGTTCCAAAGCGTTTATTTATTGATATAACGTGCGAGAGATTAAGCCATAAAGTCGTGGTAGGGAGCTGTGCGCTGCGGGCAGCGAAGCCGTCAGCCTTATATATTTTACATCTATTAAACTCCACGTGGGCTTAACGGATAAGTGTGAGTTGTGTCGTGGACTGTAGAAAAAAGAACTTGGAATTAAACTTTTTTGTTGCTAAAGTAAAATAATACCTACTCATTTTAGCTAATACAAAAATGGTACAACTTTTTATTGTGTTTGCTGCAGACTACTTTTTACTACCTGTTGGTTTGTAAGCTAAACTTTTGATACTTACATAAATCTATTAAATGGGCAAAAAATACTTTATTCCCTGTTTGAAATCGATTTCAATTTGGTGGCGTCATAAAACTTTTGTATCTCTACAATATACAGAGTATCCAAAAAGGGGGTAAAAACAATATAAGTACTGGGTGTAGAAAATATTTGAATGCAGTTCAAATTATTTTTGAAAACAAATTAAGTCTTCTTTTAGTAAAACTCCCTATCTTCAATATTCAAGCTACTTTTTTTCGTGTTTTGTTTTGGGACACCTGTATACCTACTAACGCGATTAATTTATGAATACTTACTTTCTTAAATAATACTGTTATTCAAAGGAATTGTTGATTAATATTAAATTAATACACTTTAATGTATTCAAATGTATGAATCATTAATACGGTAATAAAGTTTCAGCCACTAAGTGGGTGCATAACACAAAATGGACTAACATAAGGACCATTTTATCAACAGCGCGGTCGCTTATGTAAATGCATTATAATAAAATGTACGATTGGATCCCCTTGAAACGGTTATTATAGCGGATATTAATGGCTTCATTATAATCTTCCACTGCGTAAAACTACTAAAATTAGTCGATAAATTACACTTTATGACGTAAAAACTATCACTGTGGCAAGCGAAATATTCGCCAATTTGCGCAAACCAAACGGAACGAAAGTGTTAAACCTTCACCAATGTAATAACAGTAAAAAAATCCTTTTACTACACACCGGTCTAACAAAGCAATTTCCTTTTCTAAATAAAACTTTTGTAGAGAAAATTTGGACAAGCCTGGCTCCATTTTCTCGAATAATAAAAGCTGGCTTACGTATATACTTGTATTTCTTTCGTAAACTAACGTAACTAGCCATATTTAAATATTTAACAGTAAGTTTACAACTTTATCTTACATTTAATAATATACTTTAGCAGACGGTGCATACTTAACAATATTCAATTTATGACTCTGAGAAGCAGGAATCTTAAAAATTATAAAGATTCCAATATTTATTACTTTAAACTGGGCACGATAATCCGCTTACGTCGAACATCTTATTAAGTGTGGGCCAAAGACTGATATATTTTTCCGTTTAAGTATAAGCATGTCTTAAACGAACCAAGGACCCGCCATTTAACAGCATATACAAAGAACGACATAAAAGGAACAGGGGGAGTTTATAGTTATAAAATCAATACGAAAGAATTGATATTCCATTCAAATGTCATGGAGAGTTTTGATTAATTTATGGAACATGTACCTACTTACCGTTTGGTATAAAATAAGAATACTATAAAGAAATACCTTACGTTAACTTTAAGTATACCTAGGCATTTTTTTATATCAAGGATCCCAAGACTTGGTATGAATTGAAAAATCTGAAGACACTGATTGTATATAAACTTGCCGCCGTTCAAGCCGCAGCATAATATTACGGTTCTTCTCAACCTATTTATTTAAAAGATTCTAATGAAGAAGCAGCGTTAACGAAGACCATTGAAATAACTGCCGAGCCATTTAGTTCTCAAGAACTAATAGTCTCTAGAGCAGCCTGGGGATATAAAACAAAAGAAATGAGCAGACGATTGCATTTACCTTTATGACTCGCCATCTTTGTTTTTGTAATGAACGGCTGAATTGATTGCCTTTTAAAAGTATCGACGTAATTACTTGATTGGGTAAGAATTTATAGCTTAAGACAACACTGATCGTAATTTAACGTCTCAATCTGAGGCTGATTAAATTTATTTGAAAGATTTCACAAATTCATATTGAAATTCAAATGACAAAAGACGTGGCGATAATCATCAGCCTACGCTGGTTATCTATCAAAGCCAAAATGACGAATTATGTTTATAATTTAGGATGTAACTTTTTCGTATCATCTCGAAGAATCCGACTGTTCATCGCGAGACGATTAATATCTGAGTTCGATGATCACATAAACAAATGATCCATCCGAAAGGGCAACGACCCGAATGGGCAGATAAGTGGTATTATACTGTCTAATGTCCAACAATAGGATTCTATCCGTTGAATAATAACTCATTGTCTTACTTTTTGTTGAACTAATCACTTGATTGTTTCACTCTTATAATCAATTATTCGATTAGGTTTCATATAAACGACGGCATCGATCCTATCGAATATCCAACGTCATTCATTAGCTGTATACGATCCGACTCGGATAGTTGTATCGATTTAGGTTTTTGTTTTGTTTTTTAGTATCGGTACAGATAAAACGTTTATATCATTATGAATTTTAAATTCCTTTGATTAAAGTTCCATTAGGATGTTAAGCATAACACAATTTTTTAACTAACCGTTTTTATTTAACTAGTTAGAACACTGTTTTGGACAGGCGAAAAAAACAATGACGGAGAGCGGGACTTAATTTTTTAATTGAGCCAATGTTTACTACGTTTTTTGGAAACAGATCAATGTGATGTTAAGACTGCCCACGTAGTTAATATGTTTACAATCTTTCCGCTCATTAACCGCCAATCCCGTGACGATTAAGTCGTAACATGTTTCGTGAAACTTAGCTGTGTGCACCAATTAAAATTTATTCTCTATAAAGAGTCTCACGCCTCACCACTAGATAGCATCTTTACGATAGAAAGAATTACGAGTGTGTGTTTTATAATTGCTTTTAATGCCATTTGTATTATACTATAGATCCCTCTCAAGATATCAACCATTGCATAAACATATTTTGATGTTCAAGAATGATTGATGAGGAGCAATCTTCAACAGTAATGTGTTAACAAAATATTTAAACTTGAAACCAACAAAACACGGAGACAAGGAATAGTACTGGAAATAGAACTCCTTTTAATGATTCTCACATTCAGTTGTAAATTCAGAGCTTTTAAATAAAAAAGAGTAATTTAGTTGAGGGAGAAAGAAATCTTTAAATAAATGTCCACTAGGCAATTCCTCTTTTCCATTTTTATTCTTGGTACCCATTACAACTTTGTGTATCGGTTCTTTTTTGATATAGACTCAAGTCCTTCTTCCTTATGTCTAAGGGATAAGCGTTATATTTGTGTGTAGTGTGTTTGTGCTACAGTATGGTTAACCTTGTGTTGGGTAAGTTGCAAAAAAGCGTCAAATTGATCTTGTAGGCGAATCACGTCCCGATCCGTAGCGCAGGGATCGGAAGTCTGTTCTGTATAACTAAACCAATCAGCTTTCCATTGTTTTGAATAATACCCATGTATCAGACTTTTGCTGTGTAGTTAAAGATGCAAAACAATAATTTTTGGGACTATGATTTGAGTAAATTGTTGAGGAAGCGACTACACAGCTTTAAATTCTTAAACTGTGGCGACTACATAATGTCCACACAAATAAGTTTAAAATTGCTATTCTGGATCAGTAATTCAATCATAATAATATTTGTAACCAGTTTATAAGGCAAACACCCGCCAAAAAGATATTGTTAGATAGAAGACCTTTTATGGATTCCGACCAACAACATAAAAGTACCCCTAATCATTCTGTAAGTTACTTTAAGTAACTAGAACTAGCCTTTTACCAGAATCTTAACCTCCTTTGAATTTCATGTTTTCTCGGATTTTCCAGAATAACAAAAGCTTTTGCCAATTTCCACTGACTAAACTATCTTTGTACTAAAATTCATCAAAAAATATTAGCGGTTTAGGGGTGAAAATATAACAAACAAAAAGACCGACAGAATTATTATTTGCATAGTTCCACACTATTAATGGGTGAATAGAATGGGTCTGCCAGTGGGAATGGGTCTGCTTCTGTCTGCTTGTACTAAGGGCGTCGTATATTTATATATATTTTTTTCTCTGTTTGATGTTATCAATATGTAC
Source organism: Agriphila straminella (assembly GCA_950108535.1). Taxonomy (NCBI): domain Eukaryota; kingdom Metazoa; phylum Arthropoda; class Insecta; order Lepidoptera; family Crambidae; genus Agriphila; species Agriphila straminella. The sequence continues at coordinate 13,209,777 of OX467312.1, forward strand.
GGCACTTCTTACTCAAAACATAAAACTAATAGGCAAGTAAACCTTGTTTTGATTTCTCTTTTTTTTTATTGCAATCATTTTGCTTTCTATAGTCAGTAGTTTTTGTAAGTAAAGGCCTATGAAAAGCTTTTGGATATTAGTTTTCAATTCAGTGCCTTAGGATGGGTAGCCTAAGTATGTCATGCTCTCTTTAATCATTTCTGCGGTGGTGTCGTGTGGGGCGGGTCGTTACGTTCCCTCAAATATGGTTGAGCGAAGCGATGGCTGGTCCACGCGTCATGCTCGTGAACGGGTGCTGCCAGTGGGAATGGGTCTGCTTCTGAGTACCTATCCTAACGCATATTGAATTGTAAGAATTGCGTTTTTTTTTTGTTAATTTTTATGTGTTGTATCAAGTATTTTTTGGTAAATTTTGCCTACTTAGGTGCACTTTCGAGTAGCAGACATAGCGATTACTGATTTCTCAACTAGTTGAAAGTTATTTACTCTCACAATTAACTATCTGATATGTAGTAGGTATTTAATTTCAACCTACCTACCCATTGTGTACAAACTTTTGTTAATTATTGTGATGGAAAATGACCTCACTTTAAATGTGGAGCTCATTTTTCAATGTTGACGACTCTGTATGAAATATACAGGGAGAAAAAAGCAGCCCTTGACGAGTTTCTTGCCGGTTCTTCTCGTTACAAGGTCTCCCGCTCAGGGTTTGCGAACCGATGGCGTAGCTTCTTTGACATTCACAAGTGCTTGTAACAGCCTAGACTGAATAAATGATTTTTTGATTTTGATTTTGATTTTGATTTAATAACAATGAGTCCTCTCTACAAGCAATTCATAGTACCTATCATAGTTCCATCCTCATTGCTTTCTTTGTTCATGTATCCCAGTAACAGCTACCTAGTTCTATTCACAGGAGACTTAAGTTATTTTCTACTAACTATAAACTCAGAGCACTCATACCAGCAGTAGGAAGGAAATGACTGTTTCAATTTTGTAGCCCATTTTGTAACTTTTAACGTTAAAAGTTATATCAATTCGTTTAACGTTCACGAAATATAGTAGAAAATTAGGTCGTAAATAGGCCGAAATGCTCTCTAATGCTTCAGTTTTATTAGATAACTATATATGGTCGATACTTTCATGACTGACATATTTGAACGGCTACCTTATTCCGTCACATTAAGAGCCAAAATTGCATTTTATTCGTATTCGCCAGCTTGTTTGTGGTAGGTTTTCCCAATTTTGCGGTGGCTCCAGGCAACTCATATGCGGTTTTATTGTTAAAATCTTCTGCCTTATCGCTCTTTGACCCAAAAAGGGTTTATGATTGCTTTATTATCCACCTATTGTCGTACGAAATGTGTATTTTAATACTATTTTCATCGCATCATTTCAGTCGTTGAAAGGTCAAATTTTATTGTGGCCATTTACTGATAAAGATTTATTTTCGGGTCATTTTCTTTTTAGTGTTTTATCAAAGATGAACCGTAAGCAATTTTTTTATGGTTTAATAGATAGGACGACTCACAAAATCAAATCCACTCCTTATTTGCAGAGTGGTGTAATTTCAAAACAAAAATGACAGGGTTGCGTTGGCATTTCATAGAATAAAAATTCTAAATTATATCCATCCATCGGTACCTACTGCTTTTGGGCTATTTACATGGGTCGGTTTTAGTCACCTGTGACGGACGACTTTAGTCACCGAGCAAGCCGCTTCCAAAATTGAATCGCAGGTGATGGCGTCGCTGTCGTTTATGTAGTTGATGGTGTAACCAAGGTAACAATATGTACTAACGTATAGTTCCAGTTTTGGCTACTGGATCAGATAATTTTGTTCAGTCACCTGCGGCCTAGGCCGGATTGCCATTTACATGGTCGATTTTGCAGCTTTAGTCACCAATGTAAATACTACATTATAATTAATATCTAGAGATTTTGGGATTGCATTTATTAAAAAGTTGACACGTAACTTAACCAAAAACACTTATGCGAAAGACATGACAGTGCAACTTCAGACAGTAACTTGGGCCGGGCTGTACGTACTAAAAATATATCAATAAACAACAGCCGACAAATAGCACGATTTTCCCTGTGGAGTTTACCTAAGTGCCGGCTCTGAGTAGCATATGAGCGGAATTACACCTCACGATTTTTGGTATACGACACGATTAATGTTCTATGGAATCGCTGTGACCAAAATCAATAAATATTAATGCAATAAGGTGCAGGTGTAGGTGTAGCACATGAGCGGAATTACACCTTACGATTTTTGGCATGCAATACGATTTTTATTTTCTATGAAATTAAATTAAATTTCCTTGTGGTGTTAAATAAAAATATTTGTGGCAGAATGAGATCAAAGTAGATTTAATTATATACTATGGTAAAAACATTGTGAATATGTTGATTTCATTTTCAAGATTTCGCTAAATGCCTCAGTGTCTTGATAATTGCTCTAAACGTATAATTCTCATTTATAGATAAGTTCTTGATTTATCTTACTTTAGGCAGGTAGTTTTTTTACAATGATGCAAAATATAGTAAGAAAAACTGAGTATGAAGAAAAAAGAAAGCCAGGTAGTGATTAATTCACTTTATCAGAAGCCTGATAATATTTTAAAGCGTAGTAAAAAGTAAATAATGAAGCATGTTCGCTCACTCAATACTCCCAATCTCTTGGCGCTAAACATGAACAAACGATCGAACGCCCAATTGACACTGTACCGTCAATATTTGTTAACAACCAATTTTCTTACACTTTTGTGTGATCTTTGACGTCGTAAATTTGTCTGTCGATACAGTCAACAGTAGTAAGTGTCAAACCTTTTACAAATAGGCGTGTATTTGTCGAGCTGCTTCAATTGAAGTGTGAATTGCCTTCTATTTAACAAAACGTGTCTGTATATTATCGTTTAATGAGGTTTTATTGGCAACCATTGGCGTTGGTGTTATTATTAAGTATCCACCTACTCATTTGCAACTTATGCTCTAATTCCTGTTTGACAGTTCAGAAGTCGTTCGGTCGAAGTCTTATTCAAATTTGGTATTCACGTGTTAACACACACACATTTTTTTGAAAAGAGAGAAAGAGAAAGTTTATTATAAATTACGTCCTGTATAGTCAAATGGTGTAAAAGATGCAAAGAAGGCAGTAAAAATATGCAGAAACAACATATTATATTTTTTCGTTTAAGTATAGAAAATATCAATGAGTATACAAATTATGGTCGCTTATAAGCAACCAGTGCTCAAATGCTTTGTGCTGCATAATTAAATGCCAACATGTTTAGCTCCATCCAAGTTGTACTATTCGAGTGATGCCATTTTTGAGCGCAATGCTTGTTCCATAGATTATAGTTCCCTGGGTAAGGTGCACCTGCTACCAATACAGATATTATGTAGTTGGTATTTAAAGATTTTTTGTTATTTCCAAATAAAACGATCGAATCGTGTAAAGCTCCTTAGAGCACTCGCACCGAATGGCTACATATTGGCTCATATCGGGTAGCGGCCGCGGCGCCTAAGTCTAAATTTGTACCATTCCGAAATACGCTTATGCCGGCGCATTATCCCATTTTATGACCTATAAAAGTAAAACGGAACGCACTACATTTGTGGCAGCCCTTATTTCCAGTACCTAATGTACCGTTTTCTTTATTGGCCCACTGTCCTTTATATTTTATGGGTTTCTATGCATAGATTTTTACCCCGACGATTTGTGTATTTTACCGCTTACCAATAAAATTGGTGTTTATGTTTCGCTTTTTATTGCAGGCGCGTGACGATTTTGCTAATACGTCACATTTTTATTATTATTCATAAAAAGTTTAGTATTAGGAACTCTCGTATGCGTGACAATAAATGTTTTCGCGGTACCTGCGATTTTAATACCGTGATAAAGGGACAATTTCCTTTCTGTCATATCCCAGTGGTTATGTGAGCTTAGTAATAACACGGGAAGGTTTATTCGTATTCCTTAAAAAGTAAAGGTATGTAGGTATATAGTACATAAATTCAGTACCTAGCATATATAGACAATACACTTAATATAAATAGACGATTTTTTCATGAAACATATGAGCTTGAGATAACATTTTCATTGAGGCGCTGAAGTAGTGAAACTAGCGCCGCCACTACATTTATTTTCATTTACTTAGCTCAAAGTGGCCACTTTTGGCAATCATGGATTTTAAAACTTACAGAATGAATGATAACTGTTGAAGAGTTTTTCAAAAAATATTAGAGACAATTTAAGAGATTATTACAAGAGCTTTTTTTAAATATTGACTTGGTTTACGAGTAATAAAAATAAATGTAGTGGCGGCGCTAGTTTCACTACCACCGCGCCTTTTGGTAAAGAGCTTAACTGCGTGTGTGTGTGTATATACGTGAGTGTGTGCGCGCGCGCGTGTGTGTGTGTATGTGTGGTTTCAAGCCAAAATCATAATACCAACACACTAATATCAAATTCACGCAGTATATTATAACTAAAATATTTATTACACAATAACCTTCTAGCCGGCACATTGTCGCACTACTTTCTAACTTCCCGCATCGCCATAACTCATCTCGGCTTACAAATTAAGCAACATATTTCTCCCGAGAAACGACCGGATTTCAGGTAACGCGAAACGAGATTATTCACCTGTTATAAATCAAAATAAGTAGCTACACCATCTGTTAACTGAGCCTCTGATCTAATTACCATGTTTTTGTTGCAAATCTCCGTGCAAGGCGAAGGCTTCGTTCGGTAATTTGACAGTTGGCAAGTGCGAATGTCGTCCCTGAGTAATCAATCAATCCTTTTGGAGAGCTTTGCTTATATCGATGGTTAGAATACAACGTTTAATGCATTCTCGATATTGATGTTTGCTCTTTAACAAACATTTTAACCATTTGACTGCGAATGGTCTGATAATGTGACTTGATGATTGAGATGCATTTCACAGAAGTAAGATAGAAGTCACAAGCAAGTATACCACACTAAATTGGCTTGATATACGTACATAAGATAATAATTATAATTACAGTAACACACACCCTTTTCCTTATAGCATTTGCGTCATACTTAAAAGCGCATTAACACTTCGAAACCCCAAATGAAGTGATCCCTCATCATTACATCAATTTAACCCTTCCACGATCACTCCAACCCGTGGGGAATGCAAAAAGGTTGACATTCTTAAACGGCATCTCGTGCGCAACAGATTCATTCATAAATTTCCTGCACGCAACGAAACCACAAAAGCGTACTACCTGCTGGTAAAGTCACATGTAATGTGCGATCTTAGCGAATACTTTAGGGGCACAACTTGAGGGTTTTCTGATTGTAAACAATGTTGTGTTGTAAAACAAAAGCTAGGGATTTTTCATGAGAACAAATGACGACGGGGCGGAGCATAAAGCCTGATTCACACATATCAGTGAAGTCACAGTTCCGCCACCGTGATAATTATTTTTTCATTCATTCATTTATGAACACACGTTCACTGGCACTGAGAGCACTGTCTCGTCACTGACACGGACAGGTGTGGACCCGTTCATAGAGAATATAAGAATTATCACGGTTATATAGACGATTTCGTCCATGTCACGGTGGTGTGGTGGTACTGTGCCGGAACTGTGACGGAATTGAGACTTCACTGATATGTGTAAATCTGTCTTAAATGGTTTTCCTACAATAATTTACGTTTGTATGTTATATTATGCAAACCCTATCAATTTTCACTATTCATCTACAATACACATACCTACCTATTTACCGAGAAAAAGGATTATCTACTTCCAAAAGTTCCAAGAGCAGTGGGCTGGGAACGTGGCCCCGTATAAGCTTCTTCACCTGTATTCGGGGAACAGTACTGTGGTTAACAACGGCGACCCAGATCAACCCATAGATTTTACTAATAGCTCATAATTTTAAAGAACATAATTATTACAAGAAAGCTAAATATTCCTGCTGTTTAAAGTGTTGGTTTTGACAATAAATATTATCCATGAAAGCATTTTCTGTTTAACGATTCTACCTGCAGCCAAAATTAGGTTTCACTTGACTAAAAAAAGAGATGAAAGGTCAAAATATTTTGGCTGATGGCCGAGTTAGATTAATAATTCTCTCAATTTGCAAGGATCTTTTACACTCTAAAAGATCTGAAATTGAGAGTAGTAATTAGACCAATTCCAGGCATTTAAAACTAGGTACCTAATAGGGAATAACAATAAAGTATAGATTGTCTCAGGTTACCTCCGGCTCCTTGTGAAACGATAAATATGGTTTTAAATCCACCAAATGGGTACAAGCACTCAGCAGCTTCTCTTAGTAGCGAAATAAGCCCAGAAATCCCTGTAAACAACGAATAGGTACCGTGATAAAACAATTTCCAAGATTCCAGTCAACGAAAATCTGTAGTAAAAAAAACCACAAACCTGGTCAAATTCGATGGTCTGAATAAATAGGCTCCAAAAGGCCGAATACTTTTAGCGTAATCAGACACTGGTCTGAATAAAATATATCAAAATGAAGTTATTTTCGAAGGAAGAATTAAATAGGTAATGTCTCAATCACACCAGCTGATATTTTAAAGTTCAACGACTCGACTTTCCTTCCGATGCATTCCAAGATTTCGGACACATTCCGGCGGGTCCAACGAGAGCTCAGCGATTGGTATGGCTTGACCGCCGACCGACAAGATCGCCGCCACTCAAACCCCGCTGCGCAGCCCGCAAGGAAGCGATGGACGTCAGCGAACACAACGGAACTACGGTCAAACAACTTCGCGGAACTAACCAACTTTTGAGGACTACAGAAAAGGATCTCAACATCAAGACTTGGACATCGGAAGTCATAACTGCACGCGCCCCGATCAGTGGGCGGCCTGGGGGAGTCGATTATATGGGAAATACGATTCTAATTCTTTTTTTTTTTTTTTTTTTTTTTAAAGTCGATGACGCGAAAATTTAAAATGAACTTTTTACGGAAATAAGGAAAAGGACATGAGGCTTACTGCCAAACAATAAAATTTTATCATTAATAGGAAAAAGTACCTTTATACTTTGAAAAACTACTCTTTCAAGGGAAATCAACTAAACTATCATTCATTTAGTTTAATACACCAAAAAAACAACGCTACAGTAGTCCCCCGGCACGCAAGAATTCACGTAGGGAATTCTCCGGACGCCCACGTCCAACCACACTGCTCCACCGCAAATAAACTATAACCCTACTTTGCAGAAAGCAATCCATCATCAGTCAATGTAAATGCCTGTCACATATGACAAATTATAAAATTGAAAGAACAAAACTTATAAGAACTACTCGACTGTTGTGTTCTACATAAACCAATACATAAAAAAAAACTAATATAAAATATTTTAATAATAATTGACCCTACTGTTTATCATACCTAAAACCAAATATAAAAAATTACATATTTAAGTGGAAAATGTATGTGCCCCTGTGAGCGGTGTTGGGTTTGCTCATTACTCCTCTACTACTTTTCCTACGGCTTCCCCCTCTAAATGATCAAACCTACCTGTCAGTCATTCATTTTGCATCGGCTTGTCAGTCCTATTTTTATCGTCCAGAATTGATGCTTGACGAGCACATGATTTCAGTGACTGGGTGTTGGACAAGCCCATGATCTAATATTGCGATGCTTGACACGCAATAACTGACAAGAACGCTCGACTCTCCTGAAACTACTTTAAAATGATTGAAAAAATTTAGATTGTCCATCTGTGGAATAGACGTTTTAATTTGTCTATGCCCACATTATAATTCCTGACGGTAGTAAAATTGCCAAAAAACATATCAAATACCGACGACAAAGCGTGTCGGCATGATACAGATTAAATGTGTTAACTTTCCTCTTTCCAAATTACCTCAGTCGTCTAATCCCTTCAAGCCCTCAAGCAAAACTGATGTAAAACGCAACAAACTAGACAAGCCCCAACACCAACACTCGGCTCACATACATAATATAACAACCAAATAGATACGCGTAGTACGTAGTAAGATAGTAGATGGCGCTAGTGCTGCCTTGTGGCCGTTTGTATCCGCGCCACAAGATAGACTGCGCAATGCGTACGTAAAACACAAGCACCACCCTCGGCCGTTCGGAATCCGCACCGGAGTAGCACCGTACCTAAACCAGAACCTAATTATAAAAGAAAAGAAAAAAAAAAAATTGCAGCAGTATACTGCGTATAATAAGTATGTAAGTAAAATAGTAATTATTGGTGCTATAATATGCCCTATGATCGTTTAAATCCGCACCACAGAGTAGCACCGTAATGACAAGCAACCGAATTCCTGCGTAGTACGTAGGTAATGTAGGTAGACCGCCCTTTGTGGTCGTTTGAAATCCGCACCACAGAGGTCGCCCCCTTGCTACGTAATACGCGGGCGCGATGGTAGATGGCGCTTTTACTCCCGTAAGTCGGCTCTTACGACACGCAGAGAGTGGAGTACTGCGGTGTGAGTATTCTGCACCGCCCACACACAGTGTTCAAAGAAAGAAAAAAAAAAAAAAAAAAAATAATAGGCACCATAATTTGACGCGCAGCGCTATATCATTAGTAGGTAAGGTAAATAGCAATATTTATCACTAAGAAAAACTAATCACTCCCCGCATCTATGGTTTTGAAGTCTTTCACATGCCATTTGCCTATCAATTTTCCCTTCTCGTCCTCCAGTTCATATACAAGTGGAGATAGTTTCCTAACTACACGGCAACGCTCGTATTTAGGTGCCAATTTGGCAGTGAAGTATTTATTCGCAGCGCTATGTTTATACGTCCTCTTCCAGACGTAGTCGCCAACGTCGAAAGACACGTCTCGACGTTTTCGATTATAATATTTAATGTTACGACTGTGAGCCTTAATAAGTGATTCTTGGACAGTTTTATATATGTCTTTGAGGTAACCTAATCTCGAGGCATAAGCATCCCTAGGCGCGCAGACTAACTCATTGACATCTTTAAAATCATTGTAAATGTTACCGTCGGCGATCGCCTCGCGGCCGTAAACTAGCATAAATGGCGTATATGATGTGGACTCGTTCACCGAGGTGTTCATTGCGAACTGTATTTTATGAATGTTAACGTCCCACGTCCTATGATCGTTATCTACAAATGATGACACCGCCGTAATCACGGTACGATTATAACGTTCGACTGTGTTAACCTGAGGACAGTATACCGGCCCCAGATGTACCTGTGGTATATTGTATTTTGCATAAAGCGCTTGCACCTCATGACTTACAAACTGCGAACCGTTATCTGAGATTACGGTTTGCGGAATGCCGTGAACTAAAAACACGTGGTCTTCGAGCCGCTGCGCAATAACTTTACCTGTCGCTCTTCGCAACGGAAACAACAAAACATATTTTGAAAAACAACAAACAACTACTAATAAATACGTGTTCTGCTGCCGCGAAGCGGGCAAAGGCCCAACCAAATCGACGCTCAGACACTGATAAGGGCGACCGCAAACCTTAGGTTCCCCCATAAAACCTGGTGTTGCTTGTGAGCTATGTTTATAAGCGTTACAAATAGAACACTTTTTTATGAATTCCGCGGTATCCTGGTACATACCCGGCCAAAAATACCTTAATTTCAAACGTTGATACGTCTTAGCGACGCCTAGATGCGCCGCGGTAGGTTTAGAATGATTTCCACACAGTTCCGCCACCGTGATAATTATTTTTTCATTCATTCATTTATGAACACACGTTCACTGGCACTGAGAGCACTGTCTCGTCACTGACACGGACAGGTGTGGACCCGTTCATAGAGAATATAAGAATTATCACGGTTATATAGACGATTTCGTCCATGTCACGGTGGTGTGGTGGTACTGTGCCGGAACTGTGACGGAATTGAGACTTCACTGATATGTGTAAATCTGTCTTAAATGGTTTTCCTACAATAATTTACGTTTGTATGTTATATTATGCAAACCCTATCAATTTTCACTATTCATCTACAATACACATACCTACCTATTTACCGAGAAAAAGGATTATCTACTTCCAAAAGTTGTATTTTAATATGACTTATTTCTGTGCGTTAGGTCTAACTCAAAAAAGTACTCAGTTCAGTAGTATATATATTTCTGTGTAACGTGCTTTTTGTTACTCATTAAGATAATAATCTAGATCTTTGTTTCGACGCATATTAAAGATATGTCACATAAATAAGACAGCTTGCAGGCTGCAAGTCTTTAAGGCGACCGGTTTCTAGTACGCAATTAATTGTCACCTTCCTTTTTAAATTGACGCCCACAACAGCTGACAGTGTGGTTATTACACAAATTGGACCCTATAGCTGTCCGAATTAAAATCGTTTTAACGATTTTTTTTATTTGAACCCTTTGGTGTCAAAAACTGTTATTACAAATTGAGTTTAATACTCAATTTTTCAGAATGATTTAGACGTAAGCTACGTAGAATAGCTTTTTCATTAGAAAATCAGTGCGTTACATAAAAAAACTATACATTAATACAACGAACTTATACCTATTCAATGCAATCCAGAAAAAGAATATTAACTTTGTCGCTGCCTCCTATCCTCTGCCTAGCCCTTGACTTTTAACTTTCATTTGTTTTTGTTTCGTATCATCGAATTTTGGGAAAGCAAATAAATATCTCTCAGTAAATAAATATGAAAATAATCGCCCATTTTTTTCCAATTTTCTTTCCCAGCCACCCAAAACTGAAATGTTTTGTTGTCATTTCATTTAAATACAAAGCATTTTTACATTAACACTTGACAGCTTAAATCTAAATCTCTAAACGAATTAGTGACCTGACACCGCCCCGAGGGTAGCATAAAATTGAATCTAGAGATTAAGTCAAAAGTAATTGCTTAATCCAGCTTGTCAAAATTTAGATCCGACGGTATAAGTTAGAGGGCTGACTTTTTGTGATTTTGTTGAATTATCTACTAGCGACTGCCCGCGACTTCGTATGCGTGGTCAGTTAATTCTCTATCCCACGGGACCAGTACTTTTTCAAATTGAAAGGTAGCCTATGCCCTTTTCTGTACCCCTGAGAACGTGTTTGCAAATTTCATGATGATTGGAAAAGTTAGGATGTGAAGGGTAACAAACAAACAATCGGACTTTCACATTTATAATATTAGTAAGAATACTGCACGGCTGATTAAGTACACAACTGTGCTCATTTTGTTTTCATACAAAGAATGTATGTAGTACGAAAGGGTAGTTAAAAATTTGCTTAATTTTCCTAGATGTGCTAGATTAATAGAATAAATCTTCTGAATTAAAAAAAAATAATATACTAAAGTTTCAAATTGATGTATTACTTACCTTTTATGTAACATTAAATCCATGTGAATAATTTTCACATCAAATAAAATACAAAAATTGTTGTATCAAGTTCCTGAAGACGATGACAATAGTGTTGAAATAGTGTCATTCGATATGAGCTTTATTGTAGTACTTTAGAAAGCTCGTAAAGTTTATGGTTAGGTTTAGGATATCATCATAACAATTATTACGGTTATCGCAGACTGTTAAATATAATACTTTAATAGATTTGAGCTATAAATATCGGATGAAAGAGTATTTAGTCAGTGCATAAAAAGAAAAATAATAGGTCAATAAATTTCGTTGCCGTGACAGTACTTTAAAAAGTTGGAATATACTTTTTAAAGTCCTTAAACCACGATGACTCAAGGCTGCAATTACCGCCTGCACAGCGCCACCTGTCAAATCCACCCGCGACACCGAGACGCGACGACGGAGTAATTACGAAACAGCAACAAAAACGGGCGGGAAACGTCGGGGACTCGATTTGAATTTCGAACTCCTTTTTATAAACTCGGGGGAACTTTTGAGCTGCCAGTCAGGAGAAGGGGAGGAGGTGGTGACAGTCTTTTGTTTATTAGTGTAGTGATATTGTGAAGCTTTTCGATAATTATCGCCCTCAGCATTTAATTTTTCTCAATAGCAAGGGGAATTTCAGAGTCGGTATTCATGCAGATTTTACAAATAAATATGTTTGTAAGTCAAAATATTGACTTACACCATAATCTAAAATATTAATAATAAAACTTTATCGCAAAAGCTATTCAGCCAAAAAGTTCCCCTATTTCCGATAAACCTAAACAATCCTAATATCTCTAAAAGTGGTCATCAAATGAAAGTGGGCATTAAACATAAAACCACATTAATGGAGCCTCGTCGACATTATTTTTTACTGTCCATCGTATGCTGAATAAGCTGTAATAATCGACTTTTTCTTTCCGGGGTCTGAAAAGTTAATCTTTTATAAATATTAAATTGTAATCGAAATTTACTAACACATAGGGAAAATAAGTGTAAGCGTGTAAGACAGACATATTTATTTCCCCCACGTAATGTATTTACAGTCAGCAGCACGTCAGGCTTTAAAAACTGTAAAAAAACGGAAATTTATTTAATAATAATAATAGTAATTAATGCTTGGACAATTTTGCACATACGCATACATTACGCGCCATCTAGCCCCAAACTAAGCTAATCTTAAAATATGGGTGCTAGACAACTGATAAACTTACTAATTATTATTTAAATATGTATTAATTATTACTATTTAAATAGGTACTCATAATACTAATACATAGTAACACCCGGACCCGCCACAGAAATTAAAATTCATCATTTTAATTTCTGCCCGGCCAGGGATCAAACCCGGGACCTCTTGCGTGGTAGACCGGCATGTTGAGCACTGCTCCACTCAAGTCGTCAAATTTTATTGTCCATCAGCCATTTTTTTTGACAGGCCTTTCTTAATGGGTGGATAAGGATGACGGGCCATAACCCACCACGCGGGCCCAATGCGGATTGGTGGGTGTTAACAACTGCAAATGCAGCCGGGACCAACGGCTTAACGTGCCTTCCGAAGCACGGAGGAGCTCGAGATAAAAAATTTTTGGTCTTGCGAACGTTGCTTAACTTCCGCAATCGTTGGGCCAGGCGCTAAACCACTGCACCACCGAGCTCCCTTATTGATTGAACCTCAATATCATCGCAAAGTATAACATTAATTTGAATTGGATTACCCTGTCGTGATAGCCCAGCGTGCCGTTGACTGTACACGTAGGAACCAATGTAAACCCTAAAGTAAAATCGACGTATCATTTAAAATTTAATTAAGAATGTTAAATTCGGCTTCAGCTAAGTAACGTTCGTTGTAGTTAATTTGCGGACGAAAGAGAAAAATTGCTCGTGCTTCATCCAAACGAGGTTTAATTTGAGATTATTAATAAAAATGATGAGGACATATTATTCGCCCTCTATGGGTACTCCACTCCCATCTGAGATACACAGACTGATGTGTACCAAATATTTTCTGGTTCATTTAAAATTATGGTACTTTCTTACCTAGTATATTAACTGCGATTTTTTTACATTTCAGTACCCTTAGCACGAACAGCTATCGAAAAAAAAACGCGCGTAAAATCATTCGATAGATAAATTTTGTATTGGAAATTTGTAGAGCTCCATCTATCGCCGATAAGCGAAATGAAATTTTCCATAGAGAATTATTGTCTATCGAGTAATTTTACGCGCGTTTTTTTTCTCGATAGCTGTTCGTGCTAAGGGTACAGTAATATCGGTAGTGTGAATTTGAAACTTATTTCTGCCAATTCCTAAATAAGTCTTCCAACTTTTCACCAGTTCCATGTTCATGTTTCCGTTAACTTTTTATAAAATTGTCATATATTTTCTTATAATTATGTATGATTTTATGTTTTTTTATTAATTCTTCTTTCTATGGCAGAAATTAGCTTGCAATTTAAAAAAAAATTTTGTCTTTGTTACTTTCTGTTACCAAAAGTCTTTTGTCACGTACCTATTTTTGCGGACGTCTATAAAACTTGCCTTGCTATGCTGCGCTATGCTTGTACCTCGGTATTTTTCCTTCCAATTACTTTCAGGGTACTAAGACAAAACAAGCAATATTGTCTCCACTGACACAAACGAAAACGTACGTTTTTGCAGCGGATATGAACAGCGTGCAGTGAAGTTGCAAGCGTGTTCGTTGGACAAGGAATCCAATAAGATTTGATTACTTTTCATTGGTTAGGTGTAGGTATAGTATAGAACTGTCGAGAACTCGAGATCGTATTGCACTGCGAGCTGGCCATCACCGCCGTTGCTTGTCCATCAGCCATTTTTTATGTCCCCACTGCTGGGGCACAGGCCTTCCTTATGGGTGGTAAGGAGGACGGGCCATAACCCACCACGCGGGCCCAATGCGGATTGGTGGGTGTTAACGGACCAACGGCTTAACGTGCCTTCCGAAGCACGGAGGAGCTCGAGATAATACATTTTTGTTCACCCATCCCATGACCGACCCTTGCGAACATTGCTTAACTTCCGCAATCGCTGGGCCAGGCGCTAAACCACTGCGCCACTGAGCTCCTCTGAGCGCCGTTGCTTGCTAGAGTTAATTTGAATTATTAATTAAAAAAAAAGTGATGACTCGATTTGAAAGCCGTGCACGCCGTGCGTAGGCATGGATGGTCAGTCACCGATGTTGATTTTCAGAATGAAAAAAGTGTAAAAAGCTAATAAAATAACTTTTATATCGATTTACAACGTTATTTTTAATATCTACGCCTCCACACCCTTAAAGTTAGTACCTACTACTACTAACTCAAACTTAGTAAGTAGGGTACAGTAACTACCATACGACAAATTAATAAAAACTCTTAGTTACATAGATTAAAAAAATCACAAATTTTTCAGTCCCCGCAAGAATCGGAGCATTGAAAATGAACCTAATTATTTTTTCCACAATTCCAAATCTAAAGGGACCACCTACAGGTCACAATTATTTTTTTCGCCATTTTGTAGCCAAACTAATACCCTAGGACCAATTTTTTTATTTTTTCTTAAGTCGTTTTTTTTCCGAAATATTTACAATTTGAATAAACAATCACCCCCCAAAAAACCCGAATTTTGCAAAATTCCAAAAAAAGTTACCAGTAGATTTTCAAAATTCAAACGTTCACACGTGTCTCGATAAATTCCTCAACTTTTGGTACTATTCCCATCTCGATCCTCCCAAAATCCTTGGAGAAATGGCCAAAAATACGTTTTAAGCGATAAAAATACGACCTAAGCATTTTTCACTGGTTCCAAACAAGCACCGTCTTCTGTGTTTAATTCCATATGAAACATAATTTTTACAGCCTGTTTGGTATAGATATGGGGTAGGTACCTATGTATGTATACAACCCCGGAAAATTATTATGAACCCTGAAAACTGCCACATGGCTGAGTTTTTTTTTTATTTGAATGATAAAATGCAAATTGAGAGCCCCAAATAGACTGTTGTATTCGATAATCAATCCCATTAATAAACAAAAGAAAAACACAATGTTCGGTCTAGCTAGAGTTACCACTATGTAGCATAACAAGTAAACAAAAAAAAAGAAAAAAGGGGTGGTTTTCAGAGTTTGTAATAATTTTCCGGGATTGTATGCACGGTACCATATTTACCATATTCTGCTTTATAAGTCTATTTCCAAACATCCTGTATAAAATACTCTGTCGAATAATTAATTTGGATCTCATCCGGCACCTGTAAACTAACCTTTAGCTAACCGAACTTAATCGATAACCAACTCAATTGAAACCCAGTGAAGCTTATATTACGTGCTCATGACCCAATTTCCATATTTGCTTACTAAAACAAAAGAACTATTAGTTACCTCAAGTCACTATTCGCTTATCTAGCCATAATAAAGTTTAAGCGCTCCACTGTGTTCCATTCCTGTGAAAATTGATAGACGGTGGGTTATCATTTGACAGTGTGCGTGTTGCCATGTTTTGTCACGCAACTCCGCCCTGCCCAGCCGGCAAAGATTAACAATGGCTGCCACTGTTTGTTTCTATGGGGTGACTCATAATTACCGAGGCGCAGTTGCATTGCATTAAGTAGACATTGCACAGCCTTAAGGCTAACCCCGCATTGCGAAATCTGTGCGACTTGTCACTTGTGACACTTGGAAAATTCCAATTAGAATGTGCGCAAAGAGTATTGTTATAGTTGTAGCCACATTAAGGACTTCAGTCAGATTTCATATAACGGTAACTTTGAAGCCCTTTTTCTCCGCCAAGGATTGACTGGAATGGAGAAGATTCAGATCGCTATACACACTCAACTGATCTGATTAACATCCTATGATGTAAGGATATGTTTAAAAAACCGGGAAAATATCATTAAAATGTATGGATATCCTGAAACTGAGAACTTTAAGATCCTTACATCTCTTAGAATGCCGATTAGATCAGTTGGGTGTATAATATAGCGGAGGATTTTATCGAATGTCCACGCGGACGAAGTCGCGGGCGGAAGCTAGTATAATATAGCGATGGATCTCTTCTATTCACTTCCTGGATAGCCATCATCAGATCACAGCTCGATCACTCCCTGGCGGAGAACCAAGGCTTCAAAATTACCTCGTTTGTTTGTATGAAAATTAACTGGCATCCCTAATTATGTGGGCACCACTATATAATAGTGTGCGCACTCGCATTTCGAAGACGCAATCTTTTGTCTCAATACACGCTGTCAATTATTTCGTAATACGGCCTTAGACTTAAGTAGTGTCTAGACACACTATGCTGAAGTTACGCGACCGAAGTTCGCCCTAGTTACGCCTGCAATGCTTTGCAAATTGCTAGCAAAACATATTTGACGAACATTACGTAGCGTTTTTTTTCATAATAAAAGCGTTGCCGCCGATCTTCGCTCGCGTAAATTAGGCATAGTCTGTCTAGACACTTAGGTTCTCTACAGGCTCTTATAATATGAGCAAGTACCGACGATAAATAAATTAAACGTTGAAAAAATTTAATATTTAAATAAGTAAGTTCCTGAAAGATTGCAGTACTAGGCTAATATAATAATCTTGTAAGACTTATATACTCAATGCAAACTTGAACATGTCCTAAGATTCCTATAAGACAAACTTTGCCAGATTAAGTTGATGATAAGTAATCCTGTTTTCTAATAGTAATCCAATTTTAGGAAAACCATATATTTTTACTGTATGGACTTTCCTTTCTTCCAAATAGTCTTTGGAAAACGTAGTAGTGTTTTACTCACAATTCGTCAACGGCTCGTATGTAATAAACATAAAACTCGTTTATTCTTTTTTGGGCAAGGTCCTTCAGTTATTAATTAGTGAATCAAACAAACATGCGTAACCCTTTAAAGTGATCCTAATTTCCACTTCAGTTTTCTTAAAGATTCGAGAATCTTGGACCCTAAAACGACCCTCTATCGAGAAAAAAACTCGTGAAAAAAAATCTCGATAGAGTAAATTATTTATGAAAAAATCTAATTTCGTGTTTCGGCGGTAGATGGCGCTGTATAAATTTTCTATACAAAATGACTCTATCGAGTTTTTTAAGTGTGACTTTTTTCACGTTAATGTTCGTGCTAAGGGTACTGATCTGAAGACGACAGTCTTGAAATACTTAGAGATAAAAACATTAATTTATTCTTTAGTTTACCATTGTTTATTAATTCAAATTAACAAACATGTTTTTCTATTCACTGTAATTAAAACTAAAAACCCGGTCAGCGGTACCGAGCTTATAAATAATTTAAAAAAAAACTGTCTGGTACAACATATTTTGATGTTATTCATTATGACATCTTGTACGCTTTTCATAGGACACCCTATTTCGACTTTATTATTTTAGAATGATCAAAGCGAATTTTGTTTATGTATACCGTTACAAGGATCTACTTGTGTCTAAGAATTCAAATATCTACATAAGGGTGCAACCAATTACAATAATTCACTGAAGTAAGCCTCTAATGTCATTACGACAGGTCACGCTCGGTGGCGTGCTCATAACTTTCCAATTAGTTCGGATTTCTTATAGGATTGAATTCCTTTAAAGTGCCTTCGAAACTTCTTGGATAACAAACTTATAAGTTTTCGAATTTCAAATTGAACTTTTAGATATCGATCGTGTTTTGTTTGTTTACAACTCTTATCTGCTAGGAATGACTGTCACTTTAAAATTCAATATCTAATTACCTATGTAAGAACTTCGTTCATAAATAATTAATGAAATAGACATGTACTTAATAAAACAAAGTTGCTTCAGCAGCAATAGTCTACTTTTATTAAGGGCACAGTTGTAAAATAAATCACAATTAATTATTATTTTTCATTAATGCTAGAACGAACTTTCCTGCTTCTGCATTATTATGTAAAACTAGCTTTCGCCCGCGACTTCGTCCGCGTGGACATTTGGAAAATCCCTAGGGAACCTTTGACCTGGATAAAAAGTAACCTATGTTTTAATCCAGGCTATAAACTATATGTGTGTCAAATTTCATCCAAATCTGTTCAGCCGTTTTTGCGTGATTGAGGAACAAACATCCAAACATCCAAACCCACAAACTTTCACATTTATAATATTAGTAGGATAATATAGGTAAGTATTAACACAATAAAAATCTGTAGTGTATTTCTAAATTATTGTAACTACAACAGCTCTTGAAAAGAGATTTGTTATAGAGAAAAGAGTCGAGATATATAATTTTCTACTTTATGCTCAGAATTAATTACCACCTAAGTCTTTAGTCATGTCCTACTTTTAAAGGTTTGTTGAAAGTAGGAATAAGTGTTTATTCGAACAACAAAACTGTCTATATGTGACACAGGGAGTATCTAAAGGCTCATAGGAAACGACAGGGAGATCCCGTATTATTTTTTCACCCACGCACTCGGGACATTTCGAGTCGTTTCCTTTTAACGCATTCTAAAAGGCCTCTATAGGCGCAAATAAAAACACGATAACCCTTTTGAACGGCGCTCCCGTTGTTTCTATTATCATTGCTTGCTTTTTCGAGGGGATCGGAATTTTTTTACGGAGCGAAAAAATAAGCAAGACCGCCGGATATGGGAGCCTTTCCCCATCTGTTTTATTAAAACTGCGATATTGATCTCAATCGGCGTTTGTTGGGGCAACGTTTAATTGAATGATGCGAGTTCTGAATAAATGCAACCGCGATATATTTAATATGTTGACTTTCTTCGATTTATTGTCGCTATAACTCTCGTCCCCGACGCCCACTCAGGCGATTCGATGATTGGTTTCTCTTATCGATTCATCTTTCGTTATCCGCTGATAGGGAAGTTCGATGGAACCCCGCTATCGCATTTCTCAAATAATTGGCTTAAGTCAATTGGTATACTTTTTGTGCTAAGATTTTTTTTAATTCAATACGACTGGCACATTCACGATCCAGCCAGTCAATTATGATGGTCATCGGAGGGGCAGTCGGAAAATATGGCCACTTGACATACTGAGATGAGTTGGAGTGACGCAAAAAATCTGTCTCCGTCGCAGCGAGCAAAAACTCCACGAGAAACCCGAACGTTGGACGCGGCAAAAACTGCGAATGCTGTGGGAATGTTGAAAAAGTGGTTCGTTCGGATACGGCATTTTGCAACCGATGACTGGACGATTACGTAAAAAAGGGCACTTAGCCACAAAAATCTGGCGTGGTCACCGTAGAACATTAGCAGTGAATAGTGACGGGAAGTATTCCAGACGTCTTAAATAAGCACTTGAGTATTTGTCTCGTGCCAACACTTCCTTCCTTTTCGATTTGAATCACAAAAACAATGTATCAAGTATTTATTGTACTCACTATGTGTAGATAAAATTAAAACATTCTATTCTTATACTACAGAGAGGTTTGTTCACCAATTTACCTAATTAAACCTAAAATAAATTGGTGTTACCAGGTTACCACACCTAGGAGTACAAAAGGAAGGCCTACCAACCAACCTACTAAATATAAAATGTAAGTAGGCGTGGTGCAGTTTTTGGTATTTTTTCATGATTACCCAAAAAGTCTAATTAGAATCTTCTTAAAAGGTTCGCAAATATTTTGTTTAATGACTTAATTTAGGAAATATAAGAGACAATTCTTCTTCCTACATCTAGGGGACTTACTAATAAAATCGTGTCCGACCAGCAAACAACTCGGCGATCGCATCAAAAAGAGCTTACCGCGCTCAACTTTTTTACCTCTAATTGTAAGTTATTTGACCGATTCGGTACGTGACGTCTAGTTATGTGCTATTGAGAAACTGAATTCTCTTTATTGATATCCAGTTTTTGTGCGCAATTATGATTGCGGGGTGAGCCGTTTTTGTGCGGTCTGTGGTCAGATAACGTTGTTTTAGAATTCAAAAGTGGTCTATAAGTAAAGCGAACTTTTTCTGTCTACTATCCCCACTAATTGCTTATGCGCAGGAACTTTTTCACATTAACTTCCACGTTAGCGTCATCCGCAATTAAAAATGACATGAAACAAGAAAATTCTAATAGGTAATATATTCAATTAATAGGCTAATTGACAAAATTTCAATAACTGCTTAATATTTTAGCTTATTAGGCATTTTATCGAAAAAAAAGGTTTATTTATTTTTAATCGAGCGTTTACATTATAAATTTCGCGTTTTAAAAAACCAATTTTAATTTGGTTCCAAAACGCACAAGACTGTCATGGCGTCTTGAATGACGTCACGCCGTGCAAAACAAACAAAAGAGCGATCGTGTCTTCGTACGTTATAGCTAGTTTTTATCGTTTAAAAATGAATTTCTCATATTATAAGTATTGTATAGAGCCCCAGTGTGATAGCACGACTATAAAAACGCCAAACCAGTTATTTATATATGTTCCAAACAATAGAGAAATACGGAAAAAGTGGCTAAAACTTGCGTTCGGTTGTGGTTAGGTTGCACTCGGAGTGTAGGTTTGGAACGCGCCTCCGGTAGCGAAACGTCAAAGACAAGATTGGAGTTTCGCACGGCGTGACGTAACGCTTCCTGATTGGTGTTCACTGTCACGTGACTAAAGGTTTCATTTTACGAAATTTATTTTTTAAAAATATTATTAATCTTTCACGCTTTTAATAATTAAAATTGTTTGTTATTTTCTCCATAATATAATTAATCATTATAAACTCCTATCCATTATATTTATTCTTAATGGAAACAAGCCTATTATTGAATTACTATTTTCATTTAGATAGTATCTAGGTAGGTAAATTTTTATAATTGTTTTTCGTTTTTGAGGTTACAAAATGGCCGCCAAGCGCATAACTAATTGGCGGGTTAGTTCAAAGCTTTTGTGTTTTGTACTATTTAGCTTGATCCTTTGGGCACTTATGTCTTATTATCGGAATGTTCAGTCCAGTCAGTTCATCAGGTCTATTTCACAGAACATAAATCTACAAAATCTTGAACGCAGAAAAAGTCATTATGTACACCCAACTATTCATTTCACGGTTAACCTCACCGCACGCCCCTCTAAACTTATATCGACACCGAAACACTCAATGTTAGAACAAAGTCCGATCATACATCACTAGTGTCCCGGTGGGCGGCAAATAGTCCGTAGTGGTAAATCGTGCGTCGAACGCTCAGTATCAATGGTGCAGCAGCGTCATTACGACGACGCTCGATTGCTCGCACGCGCCGCTTTAGAACTGGCCATAGAGTAATTTAAAAACAAAACAAATTTTTACAGATTACAAATTGAATATGCAAACTTTTTGGAACAAAACTTTTAAATTGAGCACTTTTTTAAGTTTGCTTCGTTGATTGCAGGTTGCAGCAGCCCAATCGCGGTAATTCTGAATGATAAAACCAAAAACGTTACGTTGTCATTTAGGTTATTTAGGTACCTAAAAATCTTTGGTTTAGCTTCATAATTTTCACTAAAATTGTCCCAGATTGTAATCCTAGAGTATTCAATAATTTTAACAAAACTAACGCGAGTATTTTTCTGTAAACGAAACTGAAACGGTAACGATTTAGCTTTGGTTTTATCGTTGAAAATTAGCGCGATTAGGCCCCATTCTTGTGATTTTTTATAATCAGAGGCCCTGACTAAAAAAAACTATGATACCTAATTGCTTCTGTAAACCTAAGTTTTATTGTATAAATGTCTTGTGTTTATATTATTACACCGGCTTTACCCAGGATGAATATTGCACAATGCCACGTGCTGAAGCAATCATCAGAACTGATGAATTCCTATTCATTTCTATTCCAAAGCCATTGCTTAGGAATTCATAGAGGACAATCATACAGCTTTTTTTACCAGTCCCATCCCTTCCGCGGTTTTACGCAGAACAGTCGACCAGTTTCATCACAATCGAAGGCACGAATTCTGTGTTCCAAAAGTTGAACGTCACTTCTGCGTGTGAATTGCTCTTTGGAGGCAATAGTACCTATGCTCCCCTATATTTTCTTCTGCCACCTATTTCCTGAATCCGGACTCCTAGTCGTGTCGGTTAATACAGCGTGTGCGGTGCAATTGAATGGAATATTTGTTATCAATACCACTTATTTTTTTGGGGTTTTATTGTCTACGTGTGATTTGCTAGCTTTAGATAGCTGACCAGACACGTTTTTTCCTATGTTGAGTTTTCAGTTTTAGTGAGATCGTTTTTTACGGAGCTGCAGTACGGAAAAACTATACCTATGTATTATCAAAATAGGTACTTAATCATACTTCCATTCTTAGCATTCACAACAAGATTAGAGGTGAAATAGCCAGTTCCTCAGTGATGATTCCGGGTGTAATGCGTTTCCACCCAGCCTTATCGTCACTTAACATTAGGTGAAGGCCAATCACTATCCCGTCGTGCATAAAAAAAAAATATCTTAGTAAGTAGTGTTCACATATAATAGTACATTATGAGACAAGTTAGCTTAGGTTACTCATTGCACACAAGGCTGTGGGTTGCAGCCCGAGCCGCAGGCGAGGGCGTAACTCAAATCAGCCGAGTGTGCAATAAGCAAGAGCTCACGAGTTTCATACGACGTTTTTCAACACATTTGCGAGGAAAAAACAAAGTAATTTACCACACAGCAACAAATACGACAAAAACAAAATATGATAATTATTATGGGAAAAGGCGCGCAGGTTTTTTTTGTTTTTTTCACACGCCCAACGCAAGAATATTTTGCGAACAAAGGGGTGAGTGAGCATACAGCCATTAAAGCCTACTTCAAAATTACAATTTTAAGTGATAAAATGCAAATATTTTAATATTTTATGACAAAATATTGTGAATTATGAATAATTTGATAATAATAAATATTTTTTTGACTTAATTAAGGACTTACACATTTATTTATTCCAAAAATGTATATGAATTTTCAGCAGCATAAAACCTCTTTGTTGTTACTAAAAAAAAATAACTGTATTACCCGGCTAAATTGGGAATGCTCTGTTTACTCGCATAGAACTTGCAGTAAGGTACTAATTTAATTTTGTTGGGTTAATTCTATAACGTACTAGTGTTTTGTATAATATTGCACGCGTTTGTAAAAGCGATGTATTAGGGCTCACTATACGAGCAAGTGTGTTGAAAAATATAATAAGACATCGTTCATTGTACAGAAAACAAAAACAACCTAGAACCATAAGGCGTTCCATTAATCCATATGTAATGTAAGTCCCACTTCTGGAACACGGAACACCCCATACCGCGGAGCACTTGCGCAAAAACAAATATGCTCCAGTTTTGGTCGTCGTTTGAGGTCTGGCGTCATTTAAGTGACTGGCGGTTTTTCAACTCGTCTGCGGCTCCCATTCACGCCTAGTGTAAATCTCTACGGTTAACCTAACGGGTGTGGGAATATTATTATGGCATATAGTGTGGTTGTGCACTAATTCCTTGAACAGAGAGCTGGAGTTGTTGTACTTTTAAGGATACGGTACAGAATTTTCTTATTGCAATTTCGTTTTTAGCAAAAAATTAAAAGGAGGAGGTAATTCCATAGTTATACAGTTTGTCGTTTGTATATCAGTAACAGGATTAAATCCTATAGTTTTATTGGTATAATATAAAAAACATATTCATAGCTATGAAACTTAGTAAAAGATTTTTTGAAATCCGTTTAGAAATGGTTGAGTTATAAGGGTTTTGAAGGAAATGCCAAGCTCAATGCAATATGTGCTTTATTACGTACGACATAAGGTTCGCGTACGTCTCGATGACGTCATAATGAGCCCCTAAAATAACAGTGTTTTAGCTCGTTTCAGCTCGAATAGCTTCTCATGTTTAAAATATATCGTAAAAATTCCTTCACAGTTAATAATGTGGTGGCATAAGCTTTCTGATAAGCCAGTAAACAATAATCGTTACTGATCCTGATTGTCAATAAAAAAAACCGGTCAAGCAAGAGCGAGTCGGACTCGCGCACCGAGGGTTTCCGTACCATCATAATAAATACACTGCAGAGCCTGCTGTAGAATGATAAAATTATTATTGCAGATAATATAATTATCTATGATTGCAGTAATAGGTCAGCACCATCTCTTGGCCGATAGTGGAACTATTTTTTATTCTTAGTTCAGCGCCATCTCTTGACCGTTAGTGGAACTAAATAATTTTTTCTTGGGTCAGGGCCATCTGTTGACTGGTAGAGGAAAAATAAATTTTTTTGTTTGTTTTTTGAATTTCTAAAAAAGTGTGTTATATTGAGACATAGTTTTATTTTTCCTGTAATTTTTACATAAACTACCATCACATAGGATTATTTCAGATTTTTCTCTTTGCAAACTTCGGAGATAAGGGGGGGGGGGAACGGTATTTTTTTACATTTTTCATCTTAAGTCGAAAACTATGCGGCCTAAAAAAAAAAAAAAAATGTTTTAAAATGTGCAAACAGTGCTCATTCATTCATTCATACCCCATGCCTTAGTCGCCCCACTTAAAATTTTTAAGACCCCTTTTCAGTCCCTGTTGTTAAATAATAATATTTTTTTTATTTCTTTCTTATTTGCAAAATAGTTGGACAAACGTCATCTTAAACTATTCCAAAATTCAAGTTGATACCATTAGTAGTTCTCGAGATATCCAGCTGTGACAGACAGACAGACTGAGTCACACCATAAGGGTTCCTTTTTACCATTTTGGTACGAAACCCTAAAAATTAAGACGCATAGTAGAATGTTACGTTCTGTTGTTTGAAAGTTTCGCCACAAACTGTCCACCGGATATTTGAGGCTCTGTTGTTCTTGTACTGTTTTTAAAGATTTACGCTCGAGTAGCCCTTTAGATAGAACCTTTTTTGCGGACGTTGTTTTTCTTCGGCCGCTCGTCTGGCGGAAATGAAAACAATGAAACGGGGAAATAAAAGAACGCCAAATTGAATGATTCTGTACTGTAACGGACTTGGGAAATTTGTACAGCTTTTTAATAGTAATTAATTTTCTTGCGGCATTATTGTTTTGCGGGTGGTAGTGTGTGTGAAAGATCGCGTTTAAGGTTCATTAGTGTTAGCAGATTTGGTTTAGCGAAAGTGAGGCTTATTTCGTTGTATTAAAGTCCAACGTAAAGAGTAAAATTTTTATTTTTTGGTAAAGAGTAAAACGTATAATAGAAACGTAAAACATTGATAGCTCAGTATTTTTTTTTATGAACGATAAGTACCGCTAAAGTTATTTTTTATGATAGATAGGCGAGATATTGCTCGCTATTACGCCTGATGGTAAGCGATGATGCGTTCTACGCTCTTGCCTAGAAATTACCTAATCACTCGCGACTTGGAGGCCACCAGATTGTACCTATCAGGAAACACAGACTCAGGCAAGGAGTTCCACTCTGGTGACTCTGGTGAGGATGATAAAATTTGTAGCAAAACGCTTAGTCTTTGGAATATCCACCAAAAAACGATAGCACTGATTCGTGTGTCTGGTTGCCCGATGGAAAAAGGGAGATGGCGGAATTAGGATGTGCAATTCCACTGCTCACTCGCCGAAATGTAGCCGATAAAAAAACTGATAAACATGCAACCTCTATGGTCGAGGCTTTTTTTAATTTAATAATTAATTTAAATATCATATAGGTTACAATATAAAAATTATTGTTTACATTATTCATGGCTATACTAGAATTAGGCTGTATTACAAATAAAATGAGGAGCTCGGTGGTGCAGTGGTTAAGCGCCTGGCCCAGCGATTGCGGAAGTTAAGCAACGTTCGCATGGGTCGGTCATGGGATGGGTGATCAAAAATTTATTATCTCGAGCTCCTCCGTGCTTCGGAAGGCACGTTAAGCCGTTGGTCCCGGCTGCATTTGCAGTCGTTAACACCCACCAATCCGCATTGGGCCCGCGTGGTGGGTTATGGCCCATCCTCCTTACCACCCATAAGGAAGGCCTGTGCCCCAGCAGTGGGGACATCAAAAATGGCTGATGGACACTAATAAAATATTATGTCAGCAGACAGAGTAGGTTCTTACTATATTTTTGCGTAAATTTGTGACGTGAAATACATTGTATAATCCAAATTCTACTTATTAGCCAGTTAAATATATTCAACTCCCAAACAAAAGGCTGTACCCATCTGATAACATTAAGGGGCGGACGCATAAACAACGCACAATTATGGTGTCTCAAGAATCAAACAATTAGCGGGAACATACCGAAACGAAACTTGCACACCGTAACCACTTAATGAAGAATCATCATATCGTTTAATCCGAGATTTATTACTGAAAAATTTACACTTTACATGCCTTTGAAAGGTTAGACAGTGTTTCTTCTCTGTTGCTCGAAATTAGGACGTCAATACATCATGCTACGCTGCGATATGCCGCCATCACAAGCTAAAACAGACATGACGAATTTGCACAAGTATACATCATGTATCAAAAAAAACCTGTCAGATCTTGAAACAGATCATAGTGTTGCTAAAATTGAACATTTTCCAAGGAACATAGGTCGATTTCATATTTTTTTCATCTTTCCATATTAAGTCGGTCAGCTGATCAATACATTTTGTATGGAAGTATGAATTTTTTTTTTCGTTTTTCGTTTTGCATGGAGAAAGTTTCAGGATCTGACAGGGTTTTTTGATACATGCTGTATGTGAGAAAGAATACGAATGGCACTGTGAATAAATTAAATTAACTACTTAATCACTACTACGATTATTTATAATAAAAAAACAACAACACAAAGAGCAGAGAAAACGTTTTGTTTTTGCCGCGTTATAATCTAAAGTAGCGAGATACAGATAATCGGAAACAGCAGCTAATCTAAGCTGCTTTCTCAGATTATATGTCCTCAGATAGGTTCTTTATTTATGGATATAAGCTGGGTGACTGTTTTTATTTTCAATGATTTAACAGAAATATCTAGGCAATAAAGTTAAAGTAAGCTTCTCTTTTTTTAAGTTTAAAGCATAGTGTAGGTAGGTGTTACGCTATGCTGTACTCTATTTAAATATGCTACGCCGTAGCATATTATAGCTCGATGTTGGTAAGCCGCCCTAATAATGACGTTTGAAAGGAATGTACAAACCAAACACTGTATTTTTGAAAAAGATTATCGTTTTACATTTGTTTTGTTTTCACCATTCTCAACAGGGGACGCGGTATCGCAATACGTTAAAATTAATATTCTGTCAGCATACACGATTTTCGGCGCCGTATTTTATGATATCTTAACGATATGATCAGAAATTTTGTATGATATTGGGTTTGCGGTAAACAATTTATTGCGTTGTTAGTATTTCATACTTTTGAAAAAGGCCTGCTGGATGAAATTTCAATGTGAAATAAGTTGTACCCTTGTACAATTCTTCTGTCCATTTCTTTTCTATTTGTAATTGTGTGTGTACAGAACCAATAAATAAATAAATGATAAATAAATAAAGGTGTAAACTTTTTTCGCTGTTGGTGCTCAAAACAATGTTACGACAAGTATGCTTTTATAATTTCATCAACCAGATTCAATTCATGAAAAAAAATATGTTGTATTCATACAAAATATTTAAAGAAATACATTTAATAGGTACAATAACACTTATCTCTACCCGTAAGTTTAATAATTGTTTTGTCATAAGTGTAAACTAAATTAAAAGAGATGCTATACTGAATGTGTAAACTAAAAAATAGATTATAAAAGATGCATAATGAATTCAAATATATTTGAAAAACAGCTAATTATTGACAGATATTATAAAGCTATAAATGTAAGTCTGCTCATCACAGAAACCGACATAATGGCCGAACGTTTTGTCAATTATCTCATACAATTTGAATTCCAAGATGTGCCCTTTATTTCTTATCTCTATCATCTGTGTCTATAAAGTCATCCCCAAAATTCATATTCAGCCCACGAATCGGGGACAACTCGACCCATAAAGCATCAGCAAAACAAACAATCTCACAAGATGACTGATAATGATAGCACCCACTATTGTAATCTTTTGAGCGAATTTCGATGAAAAGTTTATAAGGTAATATTTTTTAACACGTCTTGTAATATTATGGCTATCGATAATTTAAAGTAGAGACTATATCTTTTCTGAGGTAGAGACTAAAATAACGACTGATCGATTCGTTTTAAATAACATTCAGTTCATTTCATTTGTTCTTCAAATTCAGAAGAACAAATGAACTAATAAATATTGGTTTATAGCATTTTAAAATCGAAAAATAGGTATGGTTTTAGCAGTTTTACTTACCCCTCATATTCTCAGTAAGAGATAAATTACCTTTTCTCAATAATATTGATATTTTCAGTCGATGAATCCATTTAATTTCTTGAATTGCTATTTAAATAGGTACCAAAATTCATAATTTAAGAATATTATTTTAACAAGTTGAAGAGATGTATGTACGTACAAAGGTAAACATGTAGTGGCTTGCAATAAAAAAAAAGTAAAGAAATAAAAAAAAACTAAAAGTTAAAAGGTATCGAAAGAAAAGAGCTCTTCAACAAAATGTTTTAACAAAATCTCCTTCGTGTCACTCAATAAAAACTTTTTACTGAATTTGAAATTCACCTTCCCGTCTGGCTGCCATCGAGGGTTTTTTCTTTATGCGATTCTGTTGTTTTATACATTCGCGGTATCTGTCGGTCGTACAGATTAAAATTCATTTGGGAACCAGCCGCCTCGGTGTAAACTTAAAAAACTAATGTGCCAAGATAAAGGAATGTGATAAGCCTCTGGTTTTGGGGTCCTTTTGTTCATGGAGAATTGGGGAACGATAACTTTTTAATCTGGGTTACATTATACTTATAGGGAGTTACAGTGTAATCGTTTTGTTGTCTTCCATCATTAATATCGCAATGTCTGTCTAAGCCTTTGACCCGAGGCCTACAAAATCGAAATGTTTTACTGACTAAATAGTCATAAATAGCATAGCTAAATAGCAATAGCTACTTAATATTCAATTAATTTTTGAAATTGAATTCCATTATAAACATAACAGGACCAATTAAATTACAAATTAAAGATGCAGTTGATATTAAAAAAAACACAAATAATTCCTCTTTCAAAACATAATATTTATTTAACCTTACTCCTACAACACCGTCTTCTGTAATAATATCTACTACTGAACCAAAACTCTCAGGCAGCAAATTAGTTTTTGGATAGTAAAACCTTCTTAGAATGTTGCCAGTGTGAACACAGATTATATTTATTGTACCACACAAACAGATAAACGGAGGCGTGAGAATATCTTTGTTTTCGTGTAAAAATGCATATGCAACTCGATCCACAAAATTAATGTTAAATTAAATCAGATCCCATCGAACTTGCAATAGGCATACGTTACAACACTTTCGCAAACCACCGAAATTCTTTTTCTGTTTTAAATTAAGCTTTTTATCTAAAAATCTTGACAAATACTTAAATAAAGTGCCAGCATTACTGTTATTGTAACACTTTTTAGCGATAAAATTTGCATAAATTTGAATTTGGTGCAATAATTGTGTTTTGCTTGCGTTAAGATCGAGATTGGCGTAAATTATTATATTAGTATTGAGTACATTGATATGGAAATTTCAGTAAAACAAGCTAATTACTATAAAATAAATGTTTTATTTGTGTGAACTCTGATATTTACCAATTTCGGAAATTCGATGATACACATTTAAAGTACATACACATTTAATTTTGTCCGTGTTCTTTGACAGTATAAAATACTGATAAACATTGGCTTTTTATTTTCTTTAAACCTTAATTATTATCACAATTCCATTTGATTTTAACTTATAATATAGCTTCTCAATTTTTTCTTTGAAGCTTCGTTTTCTTTTTTCTTTCGTTAGAATTTATAAAGGTTGAACTGGGTTGAACTAATATTTTCGTTGAGTGATGAAAAGATAAAATACGTTGGTTTTTATATCCTGTATATTATTATTAATAGTCGAATATAAAGTAGTTTAAAAGAGCTTTTTAAATAATTTACTTTCAGATAGATCTCACCGGAGGGAGTTTCAAATCAGTTTTTTTTTTCATTTATTGGGGTTAACAAACGGTTTCACAATGTGTAATACATCAAAAAGTATACTTAATTTAATTAAAGTAAATAATTGTGAGACTAACACCATTAACCACAAATAAGTTTTAACAAGTTGAGAGATACATGTTAGTATGATTTAAATGGCTGTAATGAATTATTCGTTGATCATGTTTCGTTTTAACTATTTTTACTATCGATACTATGAAGCTTAGTCATAATAGATTTTTTAAACAAGCTAATTTTAGGTATAAGTATATCAATATCGTTAAAGTATTTGTTATAAATGTCAGTCAGCCGATATAAGGGCGAACGTTTACCAGCATTAGATCGGGATCTCGATATAGCAAATAGCTTTTTAGTTCGACAGGCCCCGCACAGTTTATGAAATCCCTATTAGGCGAGTCTTGTTTTCAACCATTTTTTATTAAAAATAGAACTTTATAAGCGACGTATCTGTTCCAACATACTCTTTGTAATATTGCAGAAACTTTGAAGGAAGTAGGCGTCGCGCCCTGGCTGTAGTGTAGATTGCTTGATAACAAACGCAATAATTAAAGCTCTGACAAAGCACTGCGGCCAAACAAATTCTTTTTAACGTATTTAACAGCTCCTGTTAAACTAGGTACCTACTGTATTTTACCCGTTATGATTTAAGGCTTTTGCGTTACTTTAATGAATACTGAAGACTATTTCAGAAAAGTTTTTAAACATAAAATTCTTGGGACGCTTTTACAAAAGCTTTTGCACTTGTTTAATGCCAGTTACTTTAGCTGGCTCTTTCAAAAAAATATCATGTTAGAAATTTCTTATGGACTTCAAGGAAGAATACTGATACAACGAGCTGGTCTTCAGATAAACCAGATAAATATATTAAAATATTTTCAAACACACACTTATTATATAACGTCTTACTTCAATCCGCAGTCTCTATAACAGTGTAAAGCAAATTAGCCAAAACCTCTCGAAATAAGTACAATACCTTTCTTACCAATAACAGGGTTATAATATTTTCTATTGTTTTCTTTACAGGTCAGAGTTTCATAATATGGAACGTAAATAATGACCATAGAAAAACAGCATCGAATTCAAAGACCCTTTCGGTCCCTTTCAACCATTTCATTAATGCAGTGAGATCTAATTTGTTATTAAATGGGTCTTTATGCCCTTATTTGGGTCCGAGTAGCGGGTGGCCATTGGAATCCAATGAATTTAAACTTTTGTCATTGGAACATTTACATATTTAAAATGGGGTCGAAAAGCTTCCTCTGCCGAACCGTTATTTTTTTTCGGTGGTATGGGAACTAATAAAACGATCAGTTTATTGCACGTGAATGATTTTTACACGCATATTTCCGGTACAACTATTTTTATTGGGTGAAATAGTGCAGTAGGAGCTAGTGGGTTAATGCCTGTGGCCACCAATGGTGGAGGTTGTGAAACTTTGATGGATGCTGGTAATAAGACCACATTCTATAGAATGTGACCAATATTTTCTTTTCTGCTTATTTTGGATACTACTACTTTATAGTACTGTGGAGATCGTATTGTTTCCGCACAGCGCGTTGGCCATCACCACCATTGCTGGCTGGAGTTAATTTGCGTTATTTATTTTAAAAAGTGATGATTCGATTTGAAAGAAGAGCACGCCCCGAGCGTGACGGATAGTCGCCGATATTGATTTTTGAAGTGAAAAAAGCCTAAAAAAGCTTATAAAACTTTAATATCGATTTAAAACGTCCTTTAATTAATATCTACGGCCCCACATCAGTCCACGCTTACAATATCAATGTTCTTTTATTTTAATCAACATTTAATTTAGCAAAAGGCTGCTCAAAGTGACACATAATTTTATCCAACTATAAATAATAAAACATCTCCTTTCTAACTTAAATTAAAAACGTCAACTGTACGCGCAACTGTTGTTAGTGAATAACAGCGATATTCCAAGCAAGGGCATATTATAAATGAGCGCTATCAATAACAGCCAAGTAGTAAAAATATACCGACGTGTTTCTGCGAACAAGTCACGCAAGTTACACAGAAGCGAGAATAGGTAGAAAAAGTACATGTGTAGGGAGGGGGGGGGTTCTTCTGGAAGGGCTTGAAGCGCAGGAAACGGGCTTTCATGCAGGCGGGAGCAGGAGAAAAAGTCGATGTGATGTTTGTATAGAGCTTACTATTATTTAGTATGGAACTATTACAATGTATCCTGTACTAGGAACGTCCCAACCAACAGCCCTTTCCAATGAAGGCGTCAGTCAGATGCGTACCGTGTAATCTAGGCAACTGTTCCAGGTTTCCTATAGCATTTAATAGGAGGATGCAGTATTGAGGTGACTTATATAAATGTAAAAAAATCTCGACAGCCGAAATTGCACCATGCGGATTTACCGCCATCTAGTACCGAGTAGCGGTACTCTTATATTATAAGGTGAGGTAAGGTTGTCTCGTTACACATGCCTATTTACTTCACTGACAATAAATTTGACTTTTTCTTCAGATGTCAGAAAAACAGCAGAGTTTGGTCATTTGTGAGAATCTTCAGACATCTGTAAGGCAACAAGAAAAAATATATGAATTGCGGCATAAAATACATGCATTTTTATGAATTATTGCGGAATTACCTCAATACATGCATTTTTATACTTATGACGATTTTTTTCAGAGTTGATTCAATAATATAAATCAATATGGATTTCATATTTAATTTATTAATATTTTAGGCCACTTGATAAACGATCGCATTTCGAAGGATTTAAGAGTTACAACCATTTCATTAAAAAAAATATAAAAGTAATAAGCAATATTTATCAATAAACTTAGGAGTAGCTTTAATCTATTATTTATACTACTTACACTGTTCTTGTCGCCAATTTGAAATTTGAAAAAATCTAAAATAATAAAACTTTGATTCATATTAATAAATATAAAACCGACAATCAAGTAAGTAAATGTAAAATAATAAAAAGTTGTATTCTACTAAATCAAATATGAAACCTAACAACAATCAATTCCTAGAACCATTTTATTTCATTCGAACCAAAATGAATGTGTTGTTCTTTGATCGTGTAGACTAGAGTACGTTGAAAACTTGAAAGTGTTTAAATAAAATTAATATGACACTTATGAATATCAAAAATTAACTTTGAAAGTAAGTAGCCTAGCCTGTGAGACGTCATTTCCCCTAATAGAGTTATAATTTCATCATGTCACCAGTTAAAAGGTTAAAATAGTTGTTCTTTTAACTATTCTGTGATAGTTCTTAGAACATTTTTATTTCGTATGAACCAGTTGAAGGTAGATAGTTGTTCTTTGGTCGTGTGCTCTAGAGTCGCCACATAAACGTTATCGTAGCCGCATCGTACGGAGATTAAGGCTGTGGCAGGAGGCGAATGCATCGTCATGCCTCCGTTGGTGTGGTTCAAGTTATAAGAGAAAATATTAAAATATTTGACCATCAGCCATTTTAATGTCTCCACTGCTGAGGCACAGGTCTTCCTGAGGGGTGGATAAGGAGAATGGGCCATAAATCATAACACACCACGCGGGCCCAAGTAAGCAGGAAAAGCTAGTGAGCTTAGTGATATCTGCTCCAAAAAATTGCTCAAATTATTTTGTGGTATTATTTTTAAGTGGTATTTAATTTGGTAACTAAAGCCGCACAAGTTTCGCCCAACGGCGAAATTCGACCGTGTAAATGGCAATTCAACCTAGGCTGCAGGTGACTGAACAAAATTATCTGATCCAGTGGCCACAACTGGAACTACGTTTTTACATATTGTTACCTAAGTTACGCCATCAACTACGTAGACGACAGCGACGCCATCGCCTGCGATTCAATTTTGGAAGCGACCTGCTAGGTAACTAAAGTTGACCGTCACAGGTGACTAAAATCGACACATGTAAATAGCCCATTAAAACGGCGCTAACGCAGCCCGCTGTCTCTTGTGACATAAGCCAGAGCACTAAGATGCTCTAAGCCTCAGGGAACGGAGAAAATAAAAATGAACAATCTCCTTGTTGCCTTATCGGAATAGATTACTTTTTCAAAATGTCCTCAAGGGGAGTAGTTGAACCGCGAGGGATTTTATTCTTTTCTATATTATTAAACTCTGGGCAGATTTGTAAAACCTTTCTAGTAAATATTCGTCCGATATTTTTTAATGAGGTGGCCAAACCTTTTTGCGTAGGTCAAATGTTTTAGTAAGCTTTTAGTTTTTTGTCGTTTCTCTGTTTTTTTTGTTAGAGCACGTACAAGCATTGCGTGTGGGCGAGTTAAAACATAATAACCTTTCATTTCACAAATGCCTTCAACGTTGCCTACCGCACGCAGTGAGCAGTCACATTTTGAAGTATCAACATAAATGCTGTGGTTATTTTCATACGAATTGTGTTTTGGGAGACCATTGTTTTCTCGAAACATGTTTATTCTTGTGGCTTTAGGTTTACACTTTGAACTGCATTGTTTAACTATGTTTCTCGTGGATGGCTTTGATTGTTTCTTATTGGTTTTATATTTCTATTAGCATTTGTTTAATGTTTTGGAAAGTAAATCTAACATTTTTTTTAATCATGTTTTGACGGTCTAACTAAAAAAGTATTATTTTAAAAATGTTAGCTGTTGGTTTCTTTTTATTATCTAAACTCTTAATATACTTAATATGAACTTACCTACATTTTAATATGTAGTACTAAATAATGTAGAATCGATTAATATCGACAATACTATTGATATTATCGTAATATCGAATTGTGGTCACTAGGGTGTTGTAAAAACAAAGAATTAATTAATTAAGGCGTTCATTAAGGAAATAGTGACTGGCCGACATCGCTATAGAATCGACGTTACCAGTAACATAGTACTATGTTATTCAAATTTCATCCAAGCTTGTTGACATTCTATAATATGCATGTCTTAGCTAACTAGACAAGTGCCAAGGTATTGAATCCAGGACTTCAGAGTTTGCCCCACAAATCTGATCTGAACCTGACCATGAAGCATGTGAAAGGTTTGACCACCTTTGTAAAGACAAAAAATGTGCTTCAGCTAATCAGTAATAAATTGCAGAGGAAGAGAGAGATTATAATTGCCAAAATGTTTAATTAACAGAGCAAAAACTTGATACGAATATATCGACACCGCTGAATCGGCTGATAGTATAAACACTTCATTTAACAGTATTCATTGCAGTTTTTTCCTCATTATTTCTCTCTACGGGATATCAAACTCGGGTTTGTCTATTAAGAGTTAACAAAGGAATCCACTAAATTGTTTTAATGGATCTTAAACTGAAAGTCACTGTGCATTGTTGTATCATCCTTAACACCTGGAATGAGATTATTATCTCGAGAAATGTAATTAAATCCTATGTGGGTTATCATGTGGTGTTAATATCGTGTGATGATTCTTGCTCTGTGGCCGCCATGTGTGATCTGTCAGCATGCTCTGATTTATTGCAAGCCCTTCGATTGTGTGATTTAGATATTAAATTTTCAGAGAGACAAACAACTTTGAAATCGCAGATAGATTGAAATAGTTTGAATTTTAATCTATTCTAATGAAAGCTTGAGAGGTGAATATAATTTTAAATAAAATATTTATTTAATATAAAAAAAATACCAGAAAAAAATCGACTCATCACCAGATCTTTTTTTCAGATGGGACAGGTTGGCAGACGCCCGAGAAAATGATGTTGTGACGAGTCGAATATTTTCTAGTGAATTTAATACTATTATATAAAAATAGCACTGTGAATGAAAAAATCTAAATTTAAAAAAAAAAAATGTGTCCGGTAAAAGTTTAATTTCCAAAGTAAGTTTAAAATAATAGCTTCATTCTATGCGTCATAATCTATCAAAAAAAGATAGAGTATTAAAGTAGTAAAGATGTTTTCTTAAAATTATGGAAAATAACAACAATAGCCCTAGAAACTGATCCCCGTCTTAAAATAGTAATTAAACTTCCGTAAATAAATAAATTGTCTTATTTCACACAAAATGAGTTTTTGAAATTTAATTACTCATAGTAAGTAATTATTTTAATAATAGTTTCATTCCATGGCACATTTCGCCACCTGTCATTCGCATCTCTGCAACTTTCACATAGTTTGTCAAATTAAGTGTAATTTTACTAACCGCCGTCCTTAATAACATTGTTGGTTTCATTTTCTATTCACTAATTTGATATTAAAGAGCGTAAATCTGTTGTGAGGTCGGAAGGTCGATGACCTTAATGAGGCTTTCGGTATCTCATTTGGATTTGGTTTTCAATTGTGACATTGGGAACAATGTTGTCATGTGAAACGTGAATTTAATTTAATTTTGTACTAAGTTAGTATTTGGCATGAGTTAAAAAATTGCAGAATAATGAAAAGGCTTAACTACAGGAGTTTTAACTATATTTTTTTTTTAAATCGTATTGTGTGAAGATTGGTTTATCCCTTCAAACCGTAATCGGATTCCTCACCTTACCTTCTTAATCGTATTTTCTACAAATTATATAATTCTAGGAAATATCACGCGCAGTCAAGTGAGTTGTAACACTTTTGTAACACTTTTACTAAATATAAAGTTAATTGTAACTATTTAATGCTATTATCTGTCCTATTCACAAGATTTTATTGTTTACTTTTTATTCTTTAGTTTATACCTAGCTTCAACATGAACTTTAATACGAAAAATCGAAAGTATGACGATTTTCTTTTGAAAACATACGAAAACAACATTCGATTTGAATCCCAGATCGTGAACGTCTGCATCACTTATGGAGCTACCAAGCAGTTACATTTGTGATTTAAATCATGTTTGCGCTAGTCAATATTTGAAGTGATTTTGAATCGATTGCTCTTTACGTGTGTTCCTTCAAAATATATTTAAATTTTCAACAGCATGTCTATTACATTAAGTTTTAATACGAATCTTCATATTTCGATATGCTTATACAATTTCTTTAATATCGTTACCCTAGCAGCAAATAACTACATTTTTTTAAGTTTTAATGGCAAGCGTTATTTTAACAGCCAGTTATTCTTTAGACACTAACACTCAATTGCACTAATCTTAAGAATCGCTCGCCTAAGAACTCGACCAAGATAACTATGCGAATGACAGCTACATGATGGCTATGTTTATGACACCGTTATAATTTGGTCGTGTTGTAGTAAAGTAAGTTCTGAATAACTTACTTGACAACTTTTTCATATCACATCTGTCAACTTCTGTCAAGTAAGCTACTTAGAACTTACTTTTTGATTGTGAAACAGGCTCTAAATCCGAAAGAGCATCAGAAAGGTAACTCAGTTTCTATATTTATCCTATTTTGGTAAGTTAGCTTTGTTTTAATAAACAAAATAGTACAGATAAAATTGTATTCTCATTTCACCATTACTTTAGCCTAGACTCTTTTTAATGTCATGTCGCCTAAGTCGTTTTCAATAGTCAACTTGTTTGTCACAGAGCCAGCCACCAAATCACATTTGTCGGCACCTCTCCCACCTCCCCACTGTTCTGTCAATACTAGAAATCTCGCGTACCTATCAAAGAAAGCGGCTTACGTTACTTGAGGCAATTTCGCCGTCCACTGCTCCACGTAAAAGGGGCAGGTAAGCCTTGTAAGTCTTTGAACGGCGAGATGGTACTGTCTACAACTATCCCTATGTTGGGTAGACTTTGTATGCTCTATTTGGGTTTAAGAATGAGGTGGTTTGGTAAAAAAAATGTGCAAATGACAGTTTAAATCGGCCTATTCCTTTGTCTACCACTGGGGTATATGGGAAAATAGAAAATTCTCTACTTCTTCCCGATAGTCCACACAGTTGTGGACAGCGGGAATAGACCGTCCATACTTTATTTCCCGATATCCAACAGTGGGGGACAACGGGAATACGCCTTAAAATCACATGCGAATGATTGTACCATATCGCAAATAATAAACTAGCTGTACAACAGCTGTTGATGAGGCGAAGTTAAAATGTTAAGTTACATTTGGTGTTGACAGTACGAACTTAAACAGTGCATTGTAGAGACTCCTAACAAAGAAATAAAAATTCCGTGACGTCTATGAATTAAAACCAAACAAACGTACAAGAATGTAATTAACAACCACTTTCCGAGTGCCACCTTAAAATTTACACACACCACGCCCCCACACAGTGACAGCGTTCACTTCACTTGTCACCCACAAATCTTGCAGGACCCACCCATGTCTACCAAGTGTCGAATACTCACATGGTACGCAGCCAAATATACAATAATAGACACTCACTGGTTGCTTTAAGTTTTGAGCTTGCAGCGACTTCCGTTTGCACTTCAAGGTACTACCTATATTACATTATTCTGTGCTTCAAGGCCCGGAAAATGAGACATAATAGTTTTTCTATCGTTGTTCGGCCGCATGCGGCTGCGCGGGCTTTAATGAATTACCTAGTTTACAGGACAAAAAAAACAGGTTCTTCTAACGACTCGGTAGCCTAGCGGCCATAAATAATAATTAGCGGTTCGTGAAGTGCTAAAAGTGGCCACTTTTAGCAATAAACTAAACAACAACTAAACGACAGGTTCTAAAATATTGTTTAAACGATAAAAAGTACAAAAATGCTTTTTCGGAGTACACTAGCAGAAAACAATTCACAATTTCGTCTTTATTTAAGCACTACGATTTTTTTCTATTGGCGGCGCTAGTGTAGCGCAGTAACCCTCTTTATACAAACAGGCCACGAACTTTTCCGACTACCTAATATTATGAGCTGAAGACAAGACTTCGTTTCGGTCTATCTTGTATACTTATAGCCTAGCTGACATTGTCACCTAAGCCTTCTTTGTTTGCACCACACGTCAATGACTGAATGACGTTGTCCGCCTATAAATAGGGCCAATCGATGAGACAATGCGATCCAATCCACTACATACAATGAGTAGTTACAGCTGTTAGATATATCGATATTTATATAGATGGATGTCCAATATATTAACCAGTGTTACGTAATCCCAACTTTAAAAAAAATATTTCTGAAAATAATTCATGAGGGTCAAAGATTCAGAATTTGCATAAGATTCAGTTTAAGAATGAACTTATCGCTTACTATTTTAGAGTTTATGTCATTGTGTAAAAATGGTTTGGTCCGTTGAATTTGTAATAAAAAAATATTTTATTTAAACTATTCTTTTTTATCAACGGGCTTGATACTGATTAAATTGATAGATACTCTCTTTTGTTCTATTTAAATTCAATAATTGAAACGTTTTAATTAAATGCTGTTTGAATTTGCGTTGCAATTGTTTTGATACTCTTCTGTTTTAAATTAGTAAATAAATAAAAACAGAGAATAATAGAATTCAATTTTACTTTGCAAGCGTAGGATTGTAAATATTCAACGTCAAAAATTTTTACTTCACATATCTGCTGCCTCCTTTGTTTTGTTAAACTATTTTGTAATTGTTTAACACTTTGACACTTTTACATGTCCCATGAATAATCATAGTGGTATAACCTAAAAAGGTCGTAAAACAGGCGTCAAGGTGCTATCTTAACATGGCACCAATTCACTTGGGTGAATTTCATAAAAAAAATAAAAAGTCAAGGAGCGCTGAGGTTGACTCGGATTAATCAGTAAATGCATATCCCTCCATCTATTTTTAGGTCAATTTTTATATGTATTATTGTCTTTTGGCGACCTTTCCACCTGATCAGAGTAACAGCTGTTATGTACCATTTTAAATTAAACTTATGGGTTCGAAACGAGAACATCCTATTCGATGTTATTATTATCAAAATATAAAATCAAATTCGTCTCCGCAGCGTTTCATAAAACTAAAATAGTGTCATAAACTTATAATTTCTATTTAAGTTTCTTAATAATATTTTAGAGAAATTCACCTTTCTCTCACTGCCATCCGCTTTTAAAGGCTGTCATGTCACCCTCAGTACTTTGATCTTTTTTAAAACTTTCTCAAATAATTCACATGGGAATTATTCGGGGCAGTAACCGACGGCGACAGATATTTAATTACAGTTATAATTGAATGTAAACGAACTATGAAGTTTGTCGCTTACAATTATCGTTCTTGAAATATTAAGCAGCTGGAAATACGAACCGTTTAATTATCTCTAAAAATAAAGTTTCAATAAAGGCTGCTATCTGACTTAATAAAGACTGAAAGAAGTTTTTCATTTATCTTTTCTTTTGTTGAACTTCGTAGGCAAGAAAATAATATTTGTCCGATAATTTCATAAAAAATAGTGTTCTATAAATTAAATCAGAAGTTCGTAACAGTGAAATAAACATAAAACATTATTATTAGGTCCACATATATAAATAGTTGTGTTAGTGAAATGATTTCCAATATATTATTAACAAAAATTTAGAGTAAAAAGATTTACTCAGAATCTAAAAAAATATTAATTAATGATTTAGAACTTTTTAAAGATATACTAAGGTTTTAAATTTTGCTTTAAAGTTCAAGAAATGCTATTAACGTGGCAGATTTCCTTAGTCGGTCATACAACGCATTTGTTTTTAAAGTTCACGTCTGTATAATAATAGTCCGCCTATTCAAGTGTTTTGTGCAATATGTGTTTTTAAAAATAATATTATACAATACTGTTTCACAAAAAGTTTTGTTATTCTTTAACAATTTTATATTTATTTTAGACTCTAAAATTTAGAGTATTTTTTTTCTAGGATGTCTAAACAATTTCTCAAAGATTAAAAAGTATCGAATAACAATAGAAAGGCAAAATTACGTGCTCCTGGGAAAAGGTTGAACAAAGTGGCCATGGTACACTCATTATAGAAACTAGATCACGTAAGTATAGATTTGTGAATGAGGATTGGAAAGAGGTAAAACGCTGTACGTGTTATACGGAATCTTGCTAGCATAATAAATTAACGAAAACGTCTCCTAAAATTATTTGTGGGAAATTACTCTTATTTTATTGAAATAAGCATTATAACTACTCAGTTACGTAAAACCTACGAAACATTATGTTTCATAAAACGTATTAAGTAGGTACTCACTTTTGAAAAATAAACCCTTTAAAAACAAAAAAGCATGCAATTTAGTCCTTTACTTTGTTATGAATTACGTTCAAAAGGTGAAATAAATATCGTAATAGTTTAATTTGTTTGCAATCGCAAAAATGCCTTAACCACGTCCTTATTCTGTACAACCGCTCGTCAAGTAATTTTCTCGATCGGCAATCAGGTATAACGACGGTGAATGCTCTGCGACATCAACTAAAGCCTGAATAATTTAACTGTCGGTTACCGAGCGCTATTTCCAGTTTTAGGGGCAAAAAAATAACTTAAGTTGTTAAGTATAGATAGTGTAACTCTTCTCTAAATGAAAAAGACGGTTTAACTTTTGGTCGATACTAATTTTGGAGTAGTATAGGCTACGAGGTTAATAGTTAGGCGGCGACGAAGCATTTTGAGATTTTTCGTCGGACTCTCTTCTATATACCTAAAACTGGTATGTATGTGTTTCTTGTGCTTTATAAAGCACGAAACTGACGGTTTTAAGAAGAGGAAGTGGGGACACGCATAGCTGTGACGTCACAAAGACGGCGGCCGACCGTAACAAGTTTTTCTTCATTTCTCAAGTTCTATTGCATCAATTTCGTTGTTTGACATTGTAGCACTTTGTCCAAAAGACACTCATAAAAAACAATAACAATAACTAAATTAAAAATATTTATATTAAAATTTCAAAATACTTACATACTAATACAAATCTATATACACTAAAACTTATAAATAAACACTTACACTAATATTACAAAATTAAAACTACTTATAAACTAACATTAAATAAAAAACTGCATACGGAATCTACAAGTACGTTGGTCGTGATGGTTCACGCATTTGCGCTCGCGCATCTCTAAAGAAAACAATAGATGCTATTGCAACACCCGAACCAGCCGACTGGCCGCGCGCTCGGCGTTCCTCGTAATTCCCTATTTCATAGCTGCTTTAGACGTTGTACGCAGAGGCTGTGTCGCTCGCTCCGCGAACGTCCATTAAAATAATCACGTATTAAAGGATATCCCGCTAGGGTGAGTTCTATTATGTATTTATAAGAAGTGGTAAGTGTAAGGTGTTCTATCTAGATGAAAAACGTTGATTAACGCTAGCAACTCCCACCTTCCATTTCTCTCGAACACTGTGACCTCTAAAAGTCCATGTGGTGTTTCTACAAAACACAATGTTTATGCTGCCATTTTCTGGTCTTCCAGGATTTATGTTATGGATATTGCTACCAACGAATCTACCGAGGATTACAATTGAGAATACCTACCTACGAAGTACCAGCAGCCTGAGCTGAGACCAGCTACGGACAGTCAGGCCAGTGTTCACCTACCTACCCCTCTCAACTAGCCTGGCGTGAAGCGCCCACTAGAGTTTGGCAATAATTAAACGTATTGGGCCTAATTCCCTCTTTAATTTGCGAACCCTACCCTACCTATCTGTGGCTTACTGGGTGCAGGGCTAAACGGCGACCCGGCCGCCGCAACATGTCATTTGAAAGGTTATATAATTGTCTATGATTGATCCTTTGACACCTACTAACTTAGTTTTGTCGTTTTTGAAATATTAACAAAAATATGTTTTTTTTTCATAAAGTTCTCTTATTTACAGGTATAAACTAAAAGATTTGTGTACCTAAGTTTGTATGTTTATAATTAAAAAAAAGTCCGTTTTAATATCTTCTCAGAAATATAAACATCATTGTAGTGCAATAATAAACAAATAAGTTGTGACCAATTCTTTAAGGAAGGTACTCATCAATATTTTTTCAATTTCTTTTTTATTTCATGAAGTTTTTCTTCGATTCTCGAGTTCTTCTGCATCAATTTCCATTTTTGATATTTCATTTGGAAGGTTATATAATTGTCTATGATTGTTCTTTTGAAACCTACTAATTTAATTTTGTTGTTTTTAAAATATTAACAAAAATATGTTTTTTTTTTCATAAATTTTTCCTCATTTACCGGTATAACTAAATAAAGAGAAACATAAGTGTACCTAAATTTAAATGTTTATAACAAAAAATAATGCCCATTTTATTACTTTACCAGAAATATAAAGATGATTGTAGTGCAATAATAAACAAACAAGTTGTGACCAATTCTGTAAAGAAAGGACGAATCTGATTTTACCGCCGTTTTCACTATTGATTTGAAAATGATAACTATTTAAGAGAAATAGCTGTGCTTTTAACAAATTAAAGTATAAATCTAATATTTGTTTACTTTTATATTATAATATCACACGTTACCTATTTATTTTTTATATTATAATATCCCACATCAAGTAAATTAGAAGTACTTGCTAAGTTATTATAGAAACGATGTACAAAACAAAGTATTATTGTAATCATAATAACAGTGCAAATAAAAACTATTCCCAATGTGTAGTGAAAATCACTTATTTTTATTGTACAAATATATATATACATATACATATTGTACAAATAGTAATGAAATAATGGATGAGATAATGTAGACATAATTGAATTATAGAGTTTAGTGAACAGAGCATAGCACAACACAAGCAACATATTATATATACTACTCATCAATATCCACAAAGTTATGCTGATTAAAACATTTCTTTTCTAATATGGCATACTATATAGTCATAAGTTTTTGCTTTGAGCGTGCACAGTCGCATTTCATCGTCCGGCAGTCTGCCTTACACTGGCACGATATGAGCTCGATATCTTGGTAAAATTTCTAGGTTTTTAACATTTGAAAAAACCGGTGGTAATTTAATTACCACCTTCTAGAGAAGTTCTGAAGCACCAACTACACCGAGCTAATTACCAGACTTTTATTTGAAAAACTGCGAATATCCCGATCCAATCCTTACCCTTACCGGAAAACGGCTGGAGGTTATGTATAA
Source organism: Agriphila straminella (assembly GCA_950108535.1). NCBI lineage: Eukaryota > Metazoa > Arthropoda > Insecta > Lepidoptera > Crambidae > Agriphila > Agriphila straminella. The sequence goes on from OX467312.1 coordinate 13,254,019, forward strand.
CAATTTCCTAATTCCCATCACAAGCTTGAAACCTCCAAAATGTCTGTCTGAAATGCGACTGTGCACGCTCAAAGCAAAAACGTTTGATAGGAGTATGCCGTATTGGAAATTTGAAAAGAATTATGTTTCAATCAGCATAACTTTGTTGATGTTGATGAGTAGTATAATATATGTTGCTTGCTATGCTCTGTTCACTAAACTCGATAATTCAATTATGTCTACATTATCTCATTCATAATTTCCCTACTTAATAAGTGATTTTCACTACACGTTGGGAATAGTTTTTATTTGCACTGTTATTATAATTACAATAAGTAATACTTTGTTTTATACATTGTTTTAAGAATAGCTTAGCAAGTACATCTAAATTACTTGATGTGTGATATTATTAAATAAAAAAAATTATTACGTGTGATATTACGAGTATAATACATATAAAAGTAAACGTATATTATACAAGGTGTTTGGTAAAAGCCTTATAAAGCCGAAAAAAAATCTGTTTCATACAAAAATTAATAACGAAAATATCAAAATTTATGAAACAGCTGATATTTTTTTCGCGATTTCAGAGTTGGTCCCATAGTAAAAGTTGTTCAGTTTGATGGTCCCTATCTACCATATTCGACTTTATAAGGCTTTTACCAAACACCTTGTATATATACTTACTTTAATTTGTAAAAAGCATAGCTACTTTTTCACAGCTCTCAAATACTTTTAATTTAAAATCAATAGTGAAAACAACGGTAAAAATCAGATGAGTACTCACTATCTTTACAGAATAGGTCACAACTTGTTTGTTTATTATTGCACTATAATCATGTTTATATTTCTGAGAAAGTAATAAAACGGACTTTATTTTTTGTTACAAACATACAAACTTAGGCACACTTATATTTCTCTTTATTAATAGTTATACCGGAAAATAAGAAAAAGTGTATAAAAAAACATATTTTTGTTAATATTTCAAAAAAGACAAAACTAAATAAGTAGGTATCAAAAGAGCAATCATAGACAATTGTATAACCTTTCAAATGAAATATCAAACATTGAAATCGATGCAGTAGAACTCTAGAAATAAAGAAAAACTTCATAAAATAAAAAATAAATTGAAAAAAAAATATGAGTACTTTCCTTACAGAATTGGTCACAACTTGTTTGTTTATTATTGCACTACAAAGATGTTAATATTTATGAGAAGATATTAAAACGCACTTTATTTTCTATTAAAAACTTACAAACTTAGGTACACAAATCTTTTTCTTTATTAAGTTTAACCTGTAAATAAGAAACAGTTTATGAAAAAAAAAACATATTTTTGTTAATATTTCAAAAACGACAAAACTAAATTAGTAAGTTTCAAAAGAGCAATCATAGACAATGATATAACCTTTCAAATGACATATCAAACAACGAAATTGATGCAAAAGAACTCGAGAAATGAAGAATACTTGGTACGGTCGGCCGCCATCTTTGTGACGCCACAGCTATGCGTGTCCCCACTTCCCCCTCTTAAAACCGTCAGTTTCGTGATTTGTAGAACACAAGGAACACATACATACCAGCTTTAGGTATATAGAAGAGAGTCCGACGAAAATCGTGAAGGAGACGACTTATTCAATATTTTCCGCCTGACTATAATTAATAAACGCGAAAATAACACTAGAGCTAGTGTTATAAAAAAACGAGATATTAGAATAAACAAAATTTATCACTTTGGCACACAGTAGAAGTGCCGATAGCATCAGATAATAGGGCGCATTCAGACCGGTCATAAAACACAGAATCAATATTGTATGTGCACACTGGGTGAGAGGTGGAACGAAAATGTGTTTTGATTGATTCAGGTGCTTACATGAGTACGAGGGAGGAATAATTTGTAACCTGCGCGCTTCTGGATCGGTGTGCGTAGAGGTTAGTGTGGATTGGGTACTAAACTTTTTGATTTGTGACATTTCGAACGAAAACATAATTTAATTTTAGCGGTGCTAATGTTTTACTATGCACTACAACAAAATAATGTCTGGCCGCAATGCAATGCCGCATATCAATTTAAATTATGTAATCGTAAAAAAAAATGCTTGGACAATTTCACACAGCGCCATCCATCTAGCCCCAAACTAAGCAAAGCTTGTGTAAGTATATGGGTGTTAGACAACTGATATACTACTTATATACTTTTTAAATATAATACTTATTAAACCTAGTAACACCAGGACCCGTCACAGAAATTAAAATTCATCATTTCAATTTCTGCCCATTTAGTTACATTTAATTATTCACAATAATAACAAAAGTTGTAAATACCCTCAACATTGCATTCAAGAGTTTACCTATACAGAGACAAAGTATCAAATTCCAAATGTAATTGAAAGCCGATAGTAATTTAATTTAATTTATTTAATTTCGGACGACCAACAAAACTTAAATAGTAGCAGAAAGCCAATTATAGGTCATCACAAAAATAAAGCAAAATACACTTAACGAGCACTATCTTAATAATAAGTAAAGTTAACTTAAAACGAAACTCGTAATAAAGTTACCAATTATATTAGTGTCTTAAAAGTTTTAGGTTCTGCACACATTCTGTGGAAATCTTAACCCTAAATTATGTTTTAGGAGAGGAGTTTGACAGTTGCTAAGATGGATTTTGTAGTAAAAGTAAGGATACGCATTCCTTACTGCTGGAACTAAAGGACACATTATTCTCTTACAAAGACATTATGCTGTTGTGTTTAACTAAACTTGGTGTAGTCATAGAAGAAAGGAACCGAAATATTGTTTTTATTTCATACGAGGATTAATTCATTTGTCTTTATGTTGTTTTTTGATGGCCACATGCAAAAACTACTGAGAGCTAATAGGGTAATTTTGTTAGCTTTTGTATGTAATTAAAACCTAATGTTTTTAGTAGTAATGTTGTATTAGATATACTTGATAGACCGTGGCCCATTATGGTTTTGAAAAAATGTAATACAATACAGATTTAATATTGCAGTCAACATTGTATACTACTATTTAATTATACGTTACTTATTGACTACTTATGAGTACTAAAAAGATAAACCTGTAGAAAGCATTTATTAATAATACCCCATTTTTATCTGTTTGATAATAATGTTAATGAAATATTAATTATTATCATAATAAGGAATCTATATTGTTTTTAAATAAAGAATTTGTAATTTTGTTATCACATAAGCTACTTAAATTACTTTTTAGAATTGAAAAGTGATTGAATGCAAAAAAAATATATTTTGTTTATTGGAATTAAAGATTTTTATATTATAATTATTATTAAATAATGTCACTTCCACAATATGTTAACATGCTATCACCATATTGTACTGTTCACTACTCTCAATACGATATTATGTCAAGTCATCTCTCAAGCCACCGTCAAGACAAGCTTACATTATTCAAAAGCATACATCTCAACCGCATTAAAAGGCTTTATAACGATATCTCTTTTCACCCTATATCTATGACACATAAGGATCAATATCGCGTGGCTGAAAATTTTAATAGTGGTATTATAATTGTTGTAAATTTGCGAAGTCATTGCTTGTATTTGTAACAAAACGTACCGTTGAAATATAAGGCATTAAGTAAGACAGTAAACTAGTGCTCGAGATAATCCTTTATTCCAGTTCAGATAAATTCTCTAACTGACACATGACAATGTATTTGAAGACAGAGAAAGGTTGTGGGTATGTTATTTTATTAAAAAAAACTGAAAAAAAAAATAGGACATTTCTCATTTTAGTCTAAATAGTTGATTAGTTATTAACGTCATTATTGTTTTAATTATGTAAAATATACACAATAGACGCATAAGTTACGATCAAAAATTAGTTAAAAATCAAAAAAGTATTGTAATACTCACTAGGCAGTCCCAACCTGCTGTGAAATAAAACACTTTTAACGGATACTAGCGCGGTTTTATTGAAAGTACTTTGGTAATTAGTTGGTATTTGGTTTGATTTTTGATTTTCCCGACGTTTCGGCACCTTTGCAGCTGCCGTGGTCACGGGGGACGTGTCCCCCGTGACCACGGACCACGGACCCGAAAATCAAAAATCAAACCAAATACCAACTAATTACCAAAGTACTTTCAATAAAACCGCGCTAGTATCCGTTAAAAGTGTTTTATTTCATGTCTAGTGAGCGCGTAAGCTTGAGAAGTGAATATCCCAACCTGCTGTTTTGAAAAACAATGTTTTGTAAAAGAAATAAACATTTTTGTTTTTTTTTTAAAAGTACTAAAGTATATCTATTCATTTAATGACAATTTCTTTAAAGTAATTGTACTTTAAAGATCCATTAAAGATCCATCTGTAATCAAAAGTATTTAAATTCTTATTAAACAACGTCGGACAGTAAAATCAACATCTTAATAATGAAATGGGAAACGATTTTAAATGTTTAATTCTAAGATAAGCCAAACTGTATGGGTAGCCAGCGATTTGTCCTTTTCTATCCGAGTCATAGTTAAATAACTAAGGACTGGACTGGTTTGTCGTAATTTCTATCAACGGGTTAAAAGCTTTGGATAAAATTATCCGATTGCTTCTGAGTACATTCCGCGGGGTTCTTTTACAGTACATTTCTTAAGCATAGAAGATGGCAAACAAATATGACTTTAATGTAAGCTTTTATTACACAATGACTTCGTCGTTTTCACGCGCAATTTATTCCTAATAAATATTAGTGAAGGAATTTTTGAAATCGGGTGAATAGTGTCGAAAATAGAACTCAATATCCATTGCATAACTACACTATATCACATTTTTCGTATATAATTTCATATTATTTTAATACTTCTGTCACTATAATACTGCTTTTCTGCTTTACCCTTATCTCTGCTGCATTTTTCCTTTAATTTGGTATGTATTTTTACCATATTTTTCATTATAAATACCGCATTATGATATCACTTTTGTTATTTATTCAACTCATATTAGAGCTCGTACGCAAATAAAAATCGCGGTAGATACGAGTATAAACCTATGTCATTACGCCCAACCACAAAATGCTAATCAACAGATTTGCTGGTAACCGCAAGCTTACCAGCTGATAGCTTTTATTGATAGCCGGTTTGTGTAATCTTTCTGGTTACATTTCAAGTAAATTACATTCACTTTAATTAAAGATAAAACAGAACTGGTTACATGCAAAGTTCTTATACTTCTAGTATTGTTAGTGCTCATAGCATTTGTTACAAAACTTCATGTTTATGATATTGACAACCTGAGTGGTGCAGTGGTGCACACTCAGTGTCAATAAGATGTCCCGGGTTCAATTCCCGGCCAGGCAGAAATTGAAATGATGAATTTTAATGTCTGTGACGGGTCTGGATGTTACTAATACTATGTATAATAAAAACCTATATATTTAAAAAGTATAAAAGTAGTTTATCATTCAGCTACAGATCATTTCACTATAGACTTGACTACTGAATTACGACACACAATACCGCGAAACAGTCAACAGCAACAATACGGAACTAGCGACAATGTATAAAAACTGTTTCAGAAAAATGGATAATTCTGTACTAATTTCATTTATACTACACCTGCTCGGAAAGTACCTTGATACTTTATCAAATTTACGGTACTGAAAGTACGTCATTGCATATCGAATAAATATGCGGGGAGAAAACGCATCTGAGCGGGAGAGAAAAGTGTATGAAAATCCATTCCTTACGTGATTTTTCTTTTTTCATTTTGGGTAAGACTATGCGCCGGTAACCTAAATATCAAAAGTCAAAAAGTTTTTACAGTGAGTTTTTATCTCCAAGTTGGCAAAATGACACTGGCCACTAGCTGTGTGTCGGATGGTGTCGGGCTGGCAGTGCGACCCTGCGGCGGCGGCAGGATAAACAATTTGAAAAAAGAACATGTGAAAATTGCAGACGCTATTGGCGCCATTTTCAATTTGTGTGTTGTTTGAGGATTCAGTTTTCGTAGAAAGTAAAATAAAACTATCAAAATGATAAGTAGTGATAGTGATGATGAAGATTTTTTAACTCCGCCGCAGTTGAAGGAACCAGCAAAAATACTGATTGATAACCTTTTACCACAGAAATCAATTAAAAAGGAAAAAGTGTTACATTAAGCTTCACTAACTGCAACAATTTCAATATAAATTCCAATTAGTAAAGATTTAGTTTTTTTTATTTTCCTCGTAGGTGTAGTATAAAGCACTATGTATCACTCGAGAGAAAGTGCGATTCCCGATCTCGGGGTTTTTAAAGCCCTCGCCTACGGCTCGGGCTTCAAACGACACCCTCGACGGTAATCGGTCTCTTTCTCCTCTCGGTGAACAATGTACTATTCTACATCTAAAATTCTAGATGAACAATAAAACACAAACATAGCAGTGCAACGAAGGACCATTATAAATAATAGGGTGCATGCACGATCCGATAAGTGTCCCACAATGGCCCAAAGACATAAAGACATCATATCATTCTTTGACAATAATTTAAAGAAAGGGCGGTTTAATATATCACACAATGGAATCCAGGTTTGGGATGAAACCGTAGTTTTTTGAGTGAACCAAGTACCTTTTGTGCAACCTTCCGGGAACATAAGGAGTGATCAAAATATCCAAAGAAGTATTAAGTTTCGTAATTTATGTCTTTTTTATGAAGGACAAGTTGCGGTATAACGTTTCCCACATTCGACTCTGTAAAAAATAGCGGAAATGTACAATGATAATATTTACTTAGATGCAAAAGGAAGTGTTTGTAAACGGAAAGGCTTTTAACTATTATATTTTCTTCTTGGTACAAAATTAAAACTACGTATGTACGTTGAGTTTGAATTTTCTTTGAATCGATTGTCATTTTGAGGTGTCAGAATGATTTAGATATTTTACCGTAAAAACCAAAAGATAAGAAATTTCTATAAATTCATTTCAACCATTATATAAGCAAAATCTATACATTTATTGTAACTACTGTGGTAAGTTTGTAGCGAGACACATTTGGGTTTTGAATTAAAAAAACGCCATCCCAACCACACAGATTTAGTTGTAGATACTAAAATATTGTGACGGCATCCCGCTGTGATATATTTGCCAAAATGTGGGTTCGTTATCATGATGTGGCGTCTACAATCGATGCAGCTGATGTCCCAATGTCATTGTTATATCATAAAATGCACATTGCGTCTTCATTGTCCCCTGTTGATGTTTAGACTTCTCTAAAACACTGTACAATGCAAACAGTTTATCATTTTTATGACCTTTAAGCCATAACGAAATAACGAATCAATTTTATTTAAAGTCACAGTCACATTGGCTTTCAAAGTATCATGGTTCTTAAATGGATAGCTATTTGTATTATTCTTTTATCTCACAAAAACTAGAGTCTAACTTTAGACTTTTATAAAAGAATGACATGACAAAATAACTTTTTTTTCGTTCAAGTAAATGAGCTTTCCCATTTTTTGTTGGCCTTTATCTCTTTTCAGAAACTTAAGCCCTAAATATTTATAAAGAGATAAGAGTAAAGAGCGTTGATTCAGCGAATGGACGTGTAAGAATTTCTGCCTAGAGCCGTGATGTCAAGATAAAAAACATTATTTATTGCGGCCGTCCCCTAACACGCGATCTAGACAAATTAAACGCGTAACTTGATCATCTGACGCGTCGGGCTTTAGCTTTGGGGTACAGGATTTTATTCCAAGAAGTGAATTAAACATTAATTTTTGTCAACGTAAAAACAACAAAGAAACATTTTAAATTACAAACTTGGAAGCTTTAGAATGTACGTCTACTCCATGGATTCCGTATTGAAAATTCATGATACCACAATCATTTTAATTGAATCAGTTAAAACAACTTCCCGAACTGAATTCAATTACTACTCTATCAAAACATCAAAGCTCGAAGACGATATTAAATTGAAAGACAAAATAAGTAACCATTTTATACAATTGTGTCCCGGTGAGACCGGGAAAATACTTGAAGTAGCCACAATCACTCTCTAGCTCCACTTACCTCACTCGAGCGTCAAGCAAAAACTGAATACACGGCTCGAGCATACTTAAGTTGAGAAAAAAAACACCAGGTGCCTACCAAAAGCGTTCATTGTTCCAGCGAAAGAGAGAGATTAATAAATCTTTAGAAAGAGGAGTATATCTGCGGTTGATCTCGCGGGATGCGAGCTTTCGGCCAGGACGTGTTATTGCAAGCCTATTCAGATGCCACTGTTGAGGCCAAACAGCCCCCTTTGTCATGACAAAGGTGTCGCGCAAAGAAAAAGGGACCCTATCGACGATCTACCTTATCAGATCCAGTTCCCTTCCGAGAGGTCTCAATAGGATAGTCGGTTTTGAATGTGAAGGATCTAATTCCCCCGGCCACAATAACCTACATGAATTCCAATTTAGTCGGGCTATACGAAATAAAAAGAAACACTATGAAGGATCCGTTATTGAACATAGCTTCGATAGCATGCATTGTGCTTGGAATAGTCATTTAGATTGCATCTATCGTCATGTTTAGATAACAATACTCGTACTTACTAAAACAGACACTTGTTGAAGTTTATACTGTCTAGTGCAGGCTTACTTTGTTGCCATACGCGATGACGTTTGAGAAATTTGATTTACCTTATTTTCTAATGTAGCTAAAGCTTCAATATGAATAATACACCTCTAAGTGCCAACATGTTTCGCCACAAACTCTTTTCAAAATTAATGTGAATTCAATGTCAGGTTTTTATTCACTGGAGATCATCAAAATTAACCTTTAAAAATAACGGTGGATATAAAACGCTTCTCACGGCAAGATACTGTCAGTCAAATACGTTTGCGCGAAAAGCAATGACATGTAACAGGCACACAGCCTCATTACAGATAAACTCCCATTGATCATTCACGCTCTTAAAATCTCTAGATTACCCAAAAACTGGGTGTCTAATTTGATTGATGCTTGTCCTCCAACCCCGAATTCTTGTTAAACACACTGCACGCTTATTACATTGGTTCTTTTTTCGCTTTCACAAAACCGACGCTAGACACAATACCAACAATTGGTCCGATCAAACGGAATATTAAGTTCGCCTGTCATTTTAACGATACTTACTTCTCGTTCCGTCACTAAGCCCCAACTAAATGATTTCGCGTCACAATTCCCCGGTGATAAGGTTGGAATTCATTTGCTCACATTTCGTCTAGGAAGCGATGTGAAAGAAAAAGGTTATTGTCAGACGCATTTTATGGGTTATGATTTATGACCAATGACTCCCAACGGGTTCTAGTCTCATGATAATCTTATTCAAACGCGCCTCTTGTGATATTCACAATGCTACTTAAATTAGCTAGAGGCATATAAGCAGTTCCGATGTTAAGAGGCACTCTCTCCATACGGGTCGTGTGTGGCATGCCTCCACAAACAAGGCATGCTGTCAATTTGTTTATACATTTAGCTATTTCGTGTCATGGTATCCACCTTTATAATGACGACGCTAAAGCTTAGATTGATAGACATTTGATTAACTTGCCTAATATTAACACAGTTAAGTTGATGTGAATAAAACTATTTACGTTCGTTTGCATTCAATGTCAAAACTTCGTGTAAATTAGGTAAGTATTATTGGGTGTTAGTTTAGTTCACTTAAGTCAAACAACAAAAACAACAAAAACTTAAGAAAAATAACCAATAATTATGTAAATAATAAAATAACAGACATAATAGTTAAAAAAATAGGTATGGTATGGCATATTTAACGCCATGATTTTTTTGTATACTTAATGGTTTCGTAATGAGGCTATAATGTAGTCAAAGTCAAAGTCAAATAAGCCTAATTCAAATAAACTTAATTATTAAGTACTTTTGAAAAGTAGGAACATTAATCTAGTTTGTTACTACTGACAAGTTATACAAACTAATCGAAAAAATATTTGAACAAGATCCAAGAAATACGTTGGCAAGACATTTTTTCTGGCAATAAGATCGATCCGTCATGCGAGACGCGTCCCTAGTGGTTTCATACAAATAAAAAAAGAAATAGTAAAAAATTGTCCCATTATTCAACCCTTCCATTGTCAAGTCGCATCACGAGAGATTAGTTCTCGTTGAGAAAAGGGATAAAATCTTAACGATGTGACACAACAGTAGAGGTACTGCCATCCTTCATACTGAGGTTTAAGATTTTTGATAAGAGGATCTAGTATTGGGATGAAATACCTTTCATTATACCTCTAAGTTATGTAGCATGGTTTTACTCTTTGATGAATTTTGTGGTCAAATCGCTAGAAACAGCAATTTTGCTAGATTTTTTTTTAATTATAAGTACGTTTGATATTTCGATCATGACTGTACCTACATTAGGTGTTACAGTTTCTCTTGTCCAAATAAATCTACAATTCATCATCATCATCATCATATCAGCCGCACGACACCCACTGCTGGGTATAGGCCTCCCCTAAGGATCTCCACGACGATCGGTCCTGCGGCGCCCGCATCCTGCGGCTTCCCGCAACCTTCACCAGATCGTCGGTCCACCTTGTCGGGGGCCTACCCACGGAGCGCCGTCCGGTGCGTGGTCGCCATTCCAGAACCTTTCCGCCCCAACGGCCATCGGTTCTTCTCGCTATGTGTCCCGCCCATTGCCACTTCAGCTGAGCAATCCTTCGAGCGATGTCGGTTACTTTAGTTCTCTTGCGGATCTCTTCGTTTCTGATTCGATCACGCAGGGAAACGCCGAGCATGGCTCTCTCCATTGCACGCTGGGTAACCTTGAGCCTCCTTATAAGACCCATAGTTAGCGACCACGTTTCACTGCCGTAAGTCATCACTGGCAACACACACTGTTCATAGACTTTCGTCTTGAGACACTGAGGTAAGTCGGACGCGAAGATTTTTCGAAGCTTCCCGAATGCTGCCCACCCGAGTTGGATTCGACGAGAGATCTCTTTCTCGAAGTTGGACTTACCTAACTGGATTGCCTGTCCTAGGTATACGTAATGGTCAACAACTTCAAGTGTAGTGTTCCCAACATGAACTGGAGAGGGTACAACATAATCTATAATTATTCTTATCAAACTCATCAATCTATAAGTGGTTTGATCTCTTAGTGTTAGAAGTTCAATGTCCAATTCAATTAAAACAGGATGCGTATTGACAATCAACCGAACGCAGCGATCCGGAAACAAGAGAAGGCGACTCTTCAACGATTGTCTAATTAAGTGTAACGACCAAAATACACATTTAGAAAAAACGCGGCATAAAAGAAAATTTTATGGTGAATTAAGACATCCGTTTACACTGTTTGTAATTAAGTGAAATGGTGCAGGCAACAGAGTGTTTAAGGATTTCTTTTTGTTTTATGAGATTTGTCAAGTTGTTTTTCTTATATTTTTTCAGTTTTATTTCTTCATTGATTGTCCATCAGCCATTTTTGATGTCCCCCTGCTGGGGCACAGGCTTTCCTTCTGGGTGATAAGGAGGATGGGCCATAACCCACCACGCGGGCCTAATGCGGATTGGTGGGTGTTAACGACTACAAATGCAGCCGGGACCAACGGCTTAACGTGCCTTCCGAAACTCGAGATAATAAATTTTTAGTCACCCATCCCATGACATGACCGACCCTTGCGAACGTTGCTTAAAATCCGCAATCGCTGGGCCAGGCGCTAAACCACTGCGCCACCGAGCTTAAAAGTACCTATACCTAAACTGTACTGTACGTTAAGAGTTTTTTTTAAATTACTTACCGCCCTAGGGCTTTTCTAGCTACATTATTACCTTAGAGCGCTAATTGGTTACTTCATTGAATAGTTTGTCACAATCGATAGGAAATTACAATAAACTAACAATTCGAATTCGAATAATCTGGGTAGGAAATTTTAATCCTTTACAGTAACTTATGAATATTATCCAGATTTCGTACACATGCAAGATACTTGCACTAACAGAACAATGACGTTATTATTGAAATTTTATTTTTGATTTACGTTAAAATAGATTAATATTATTGTTATCATCATTATTAAGTTATTTTATTATAATAATGGAAGATGGCTAATGTGATAAGAATCAACTTGGGACTTCACAAAGTAGTACACGTCAAAGTTAGAACTACTTTGACAGTTTGAGGAAATGTCTTGAGTAGACTTAGTAACTTATACACTACTTTATAATATAGTTATATTTAATATCGAGATGTATATTGCACTATAGGTAGATTAAATACTAATAACAAATCGCAAAGCTATGTAATTAATTGTTATAACAATTAAGCGAAGCGAAGGAAGTTGTTTAAAACATTGATATTCTTTGCCTTTTGACGCCCCGAATTGAGATTTGCATTGCATATACCTACTTATCATTATAATATTTTCTATATCTTAAAAAATGTTATCTTGTTTCCTTTACTCAGGTCCTAGTAACAAAGAATGTGAAAATAATTCACTTTGTAAATTCTATTTACATAATACCTACACAATAAGTTTAATGATCTTTCGAAAGGCAGTTCATCAAACAATTTTTTAAATATCTTCAAAGGAATTATTTTCTCAAAGTTTTTTTTATTTAGAAACAAATACCAATTAAATTGTTTTAAACTAAAGTAAAAGAACTTCTATCAAAGTTTCTTGATAAATAAACAATTTTATTTGTTATTTGCTCTGTATTTGATGAAAGAATTTCTCAAGGGTTTTTCGTAATTATTGTAACGAACAAGAAAGTTTAAAAAAATATAATTATTAAATTGTTTTTAGATTGAATTTGAAATTATTAGACGGTTATTTAAGTAGCAAGGAATTAAGATAATTGTTCAATTAATAGGGATGTTGACTAATGAATAAAATAACGAAATACTAATAAATATCGTAAACATATTAAACTTTTAGAGTAGCTTGTATACCTCTTGGTTTTATATATTGCATATTATTTGTTTTATGACCCTTCAAAGTTGGGTGGACAAGTCCATTTAAAAAGTATAAAATTTATTAAAATATATAATACCTTTAATTAGTCCGTAAAATGTATAGCAAATTTGTCTAAGAAACTATTTTGATAAACACAATATTTAATATAGCTGCCGAACAAATTTCCTACGCGTTGCATACAAACTAGCACGGCGTGACGTCATAACGTGCAAGCCATTAGTATGGAGCGTTTTTGATCGAGTCCATTTGTGTGCATTTCACACTGTGATATCTCGGGCAGTTTTCATGCTAGCGAATTAATTCTTTTACCAATGTTTCTTTTTTTGAGAGGTAATTAATGTAACATAAAATAAAAAAAATAGTCAACATCCCTATTATACCCACCTACTTACTAATAACTTAAACCCCTAGAAATACAACTTTTATGGACAGTTACTATTGATTCCGCGTGGACATTCGGAAAATCCATAGGGAACCATTGACCGGGATAAAAGTATCCTATGTTTTAATCCAGGCTATAAACTATCTGTGTGTCAAATTTCATACAAATCTTAAAACACTAAGGGCTGATTTTTCAATCCTCAGATAACAGATATCAGTCAGTTTAAATATTAACCAAATCTTATAAAATGTTATTCAAAAATGTGACAGACAAATGAATGACAAGCATTTTCAATTAGGCAGTATAATACGCTATCAAACGGATAAAGCTCTATCTAGGCATTGAAAAATCAGCCCTAAGATTATTATACCTGTCCCTAGCAGACTCGATCATTAGTTATGGTCTGAGTACATATGACAGAACATACATAACATACATTGATTCCATCTATAGACTACAATTAAAAATGTTAAAAATAATAACACCCAATTATATATTAAAGAAACTTAATAATGATGAGAAAAAGCTATTTAATTATTGTAATGTCATGAGCATATATGAAAAAATTTAATACCTAATCCTTATTGAATCTTACAATCCTGTTTATGTAATAGAAAAAAATGGACCTAAGTATTTGAGAGCAGTGTCTTACCTAAGTAAGTACAAACACACCAACTTGTATGGGAAAAGAGTTTCCAGATATTTAATACCTTTTTATCTAAATAAGTTGCCCTGTGAACTACAGATTATATACAAAGAAAATATCAAAGCATTTCGGTTTAAGCTTAAACAGTATTATTTACCACTTAAAAACAAAATATGTAGAATCAGCGACTCGCCGTCACCCAGATAAACCCTGTGAGGTTTTCCTGGTGCGGCAATATATGTAAAAAATGTGTATGTAAAATGTATTGAATAAACGAATAAATAAAATAAATAATCTGTTCTGCCGGTTTTGCGTGATTGAGGAACAAACATTTAAACCCACAAACCTTCGCATTATAATACTACATAGTAGGATTCCGCCCGCGACTTCGTTCACGTGGACATTCGGAAAATACCCAAAGAACCTTTGACCAGGATAAAAAGTATTTTATGTTTTAATCCAGGCTATTAACTACGGGGTGTCAAATTTCATTCAAATCTGTTCAGTCGTTTTTGCGTGATTGAGGAACAAACATCCAAACATCCAAACCCACAAACTTTCACATTTATAATATTAGTAGGATTATTTAGGTACCTATTCATTTTCAACATTTTACAAAATAAATTTACGAAATCAATAATAAGAAACAATATAATTTCAAGTCGCTAACCACTAATTCCTTGTTAAACCATTTGACCATGAGACAGCCAGTTTGTAGTCAAATTATGCACAAAGCAACTGCAAATGATCAGTACTCTTAGCACGAACAGCTATCGAAAAAAAAACGCACGTAAAACTACTCGATAGACAATTCTCTATGAAAAATTTCATTTCGCTTATAGGCGATAGATGGCGCTGTACAAATTTCCAATACAAAATTTATCTATCGAATGATTTTACGCGCGTTATTTATTTCGACAGCTGTTCGTGCTAAGGGTACTGATGACTGCAATGATGATGATCAGATAATATTTGTTCAGTCACCTGCGCCATTTACACAGTCGATTTTTGCCGTGCGGCAAAAGTGGTGCGGCTTTAGTAACCCGTGTAAATCCCACATAAGCAAACTTTGTGGTTATTAATAAGGTTATCACTAAGATTACAACTTTTGAACTAAGAAAGTAATGACTTTACATACATAAATGAAATACCTATATCACTTTCATTCTAATATGATAATTTAAAGTTAATAATAACCAATCCGTTTTGTTCATTAAACCTCTAACAATATTATGCAGCAGCCAGTTTGTAGTAGCAAATCGTGCGCGTACGCAACCGTATGTTGAACTTAAACGCATAACTCCAGTTATCTCGGCACTGGCTGCTACCGGTTCGAGTACAGTCGTCGTCAAATCCGGTATAATAAAGTGATAAACTTTGTTTGCATATTCATAATTCATTATTTGAGCAAGCGACTTAACGTCATTAACTAAGACAGGAGAAAGTTGTAATGAAGACGAACTCGCTTAGAGCCTGTAATTTTCTTCTTAAAATTTGTCAGAATTTTGTGAACAAAATCTGATGGATTGAAATAATTGAATGCATTGATACAAAGATAAAATATGTCAACATAAAATGAAGTGGTCTAATTCGAACTTTTATTTGCGGACCGATTGTTTCATTTTGTACAACATAACTGGCAAATCGTCCAAATAATCTGAAATAGAACGCCATTCGGAACGAATTCTTTAAATAATTTGGAAGAAGACTGAAACTGTTGTTGACCATTTTAAAACTGAATGTTTTACTATAGACGTAAATAAAGCCAACTGCTAACACATTACTTAACAGCGAAATGAGCCAAATTATTATAATTGTTGTGGACCCAATATATTAAATTGATTCAACTCTAATTAAATTAGTATCAAATAATTTATTAGTATCATTTAGTATCAAAAAACCTTGAATAAACTAATTCAGAAGACATATTTCTTAGAAATTTTAAAATAACATCTTTTTGCTAACATTCAGTATATCAACGGGGCGAGAGATAAGATAAAAAAACGTTATTTATTATAATCTAGAGTAATAAAATCACAACTAAAGAAATATGATATTTCTAAGTAACAAAGCTGATTAAGTAATAATTCCAACCCGTCTGAATAAATTATTATACTCTTTATTGCACTAAAAACATTATGTTCTTACATACCTATTACTTTTCATATGAAGAAACTTTTACATATTAGGTTCCAATTGAAAACTAGTCATCATGAAAAGTCCTACAGAAACCAGCTCCAAGATTAATCTTAGTAGATCCTTCTAACGGACTGTACCGCTAACATTTCATCTGTGCGCGTCTCCCAGATGAGTTTCGAGATATTGACTTTTTATTTATTGACGTTTTCTAATGTACCACAAGATCCATTCATCATTGGGCGATAGGAGAGGTACTGATAACGCGCCTCATTGTTTGCGGTACACAGTAATGGATTATTGATAAAACACGTGGGTGTCCCTAATCTGTGGAAAAGAAATCTACATCGAAGTCAAATCAACCAAATATATTAAGGCGATGCTTCATTAATGAATGATTAGGGGCAGATATTAAGCGTATGAGCTTTTATTTGGTGTAGTCCCGTTGTGCATTCACTATTTTTCGGTTTTTTTTAAACTAATAAGCATACCTGCGCTCCAACTCAGGCCATTTAATTCGTTCCCTAACTTAAAGCTTTAAAAAAGCAATCAGACGATTAAGTCACATGTCACAAGCTTATGTACATCACAGACATAGTATTGTATGGCATTGACAAGCCAACCAACGACACGTAGCTTATAGTTTAGTAGTAGTTTATAGGTTATAGTTTATGACTTAGTTTTTAACCGACTTCATCAAAAGGAGGAGGTTCTCAATTCGATTGTATATTTTTTTTTATCGTTGTTCGCGCGTATCTTCGACATTTATGAACCAATTTTGATGATTCTTTTTTTGTTCGATTGAGTTTTCTTGCGAGATGGTCCCATTTTTTTTTCAAATCGGTTCAGTAGTTTTCAAGTAATCCTGAAAATACTATGATTTTACATCAACTACCTTGACGACTTTGTTATTTATGAACCGAATTAGATGATTGTTTTCGTTGAAAAGGGATACCTTTGTGTAGTCTTTTTAACCGACTTCAAAAAAAGGAGGTATTCACTTGCTTTTTAGAGGCAGGTTTTTTGAAGTCGGTTTTTTTTAATTTATAGTATAGCGATCGAATAGATATCGGCCATTTAAGTAGTGGCTTATTGCCACTTTGAGAAATTATTAGTAGTTTGTTACACAAGGGACGTAAGAGAGCTATTACAGAACAAGATCCAATTTGGCGCCCATGCGAGCGTAGCTCGCAAAGGGCGCTACGGATCGAGTTCGAGGGTGTAATAGCTACTTACAACCGAGGTAAGCATACTACTTTACATCATTCATGCGAGGTAAATATAATAAAAATAAAGATGAAAATAAAAATAAGAATAAAGGTAAAAATAAAAATAAAAATAAACTGAACAACTTTCATTATAGGACCAACCCCGAAAAAAACGAAAAAAAACCAGCTGTTCCATTCAAAATGAATCTTATCATTTTATGAAAAAAAATATTGTTTGACCAAGGAGTTTTGCATAGCTTGAACTGAAATGAAAAACCGCTAATTTCATTGTAGTTTTTTTTTTCAGTAATAAGTTTCGTCAGTTTATAAATAAGAAAAAAGATTGGTTCACTAAGGAGTTTTAAATGCTTGAATTGTAAAGTGTACTTTACAATTAAAGCATTCACCATGCTTGACTTGTAAAGTGATTTGAAAATGGAACGTTCTATCTAAACAATGCACTGTGTTGCACATGTCAACTTACACAGCCTCATACTATATTAGTAAATGCTAGTTACCGAGCAGTATGATGTAAAGGAGGATTATGATACACTGACGTAGGTACCTAAAAAGTAGAGCTCTGATTGTAATCTACAGTCAGAGCCTCTGACTGTAGATTACAATAATACTGTATGATCATACTCGTAATTAATTTATTGCTATTGAATGAGGAAAATCAATTGAATTATTTTTTATGTTTTATTGTGAATTTGATCAAAATATAATTATGCTTTACTTAGTAGGTAAAAAAACTAACCTTCAAATTACAAAAAAAAAATTACAATCAATACTCCTCTCGTATGAAATACAACAAAGCTAGATCACAAGCATTTAAATACAAATAAAAGTTTGGCTTGCGGTAACCCACCGTTTTATCGCAGCTTAATGTATAAAACAGTGATAGCGGCTACATTTTTTAAATGTTCTAACAGTAATCGGCATATGAGAGTATGAAAGCATTAATCAACTAAGTGACAACGGCACAGAGGGCCTTTACAAAATAAAAAAATAAAAACCATAATCAAACTATGTTCGTTGTTCGATATACTTGATGTTGAACCTTGTATATGGAGTTAATAATGTCGGAGTGGTACGAACATCGTACGACTATCGCGATTGTCTTTTGTAATAGGCCCTCAGATTAACCAAACGACATTAAACTCAATTCGTATTATTCCAACGTAGATTTATTGTAGGTTGGAGGTTAGTATTCGTCTTTTACTATTTTTTGTTTCCAATAGAATAGCTTTAATCTCTGATATGTGTTTGGCTACTATTTTTAATATAGACAGAAGCTATTAGTCAAACTAACCTTTAGTGAATTAATCGCGAATTGAATTGATAAAGAAAATGGTTGACAGAAAATTTATGATCGTATTTTTATGCCAACTTCGATTAATATAATATACCAATGTACCAACTAAAAAAATATTATGTGGTTTAATTATTTGTTAAAAACTAATATGTTTATTTAAAAAAAACCTACCTCTAAAAAGCAAGAAATAATATTCGTAATAATAAAAATACGTCTATTGAAGTAAGGTGGGGCTGGAGTACAGATTCCTTTTTTTTATTCTAAAAGCCCCACCCGACTTCAATAGACGTATTTTTATTATTACGAATATTATTTCTTGCTTTAAAGAGGTACCTAGGTTTTTTGAAGTCGGTTTTTTGTTTTTTTTTAACTATTTTTTATTTGTTTTATTGGAAGTGCTGTTCCTTATAGGTAAGGTATATTATAATATGTAGAAAAATTGGCTCAGCCAAACGTAAGATAATCGCGGAGAAACATACATACGGGTCAAACTGAGAACCTCCTTTTTTAAGTCGGTTAAAGAACCTACACTTAAGATATCCCTCTTCCTACAAAAAAATTATTATCTTATTCAGTTCATAAACAAAGAAGTAATACGACCATTATTATCGCGATAATTCACACAAAATCATACTATTTTCGTGCTTTCTTCAAGATTACTTGAAATACTGAACCGATTTCCAAATTTTAAAAAATTGGACCAACTTGGGAGTTTCCATAATGTAATAACGTTTGAATCATTTCAATCGGTCTAGCCGTCTTCGAGTAATCGGTGGACAAACAAACAAAAAAAAAACTAAGTGTTACTACATATTGTTAGATAGGTTACGCCATCGAATACATAGAGTTTGAAATTAATCGTGTTCGTAATCAAAAGTTTGAAAATCGTCGATTGAAGTCGGCCGCTTACAGTATCCCAAAACCGAAGTTTCTACCGGTTTACTCGAACTAGTCGCAGATTTCCCTCGAGCAATTATCGAAACAATAAACCTAAAATTGCACCGAACCGGGGACTGAAGCAGAAGTCTATAGAATGCTTTTGTTTTCGATATTATTTATTTATTTATAAATTGAAATTGAAATAATCTTTATTTAAATAAGCTCACATTCTTTTACCCTACTACCCATTATGACGTCTTTTAACTGACAAGAAAAATGGGCGCAAAAAACTTGCCAGCTTTATCAGATGGAAGGATATTTACAAATATATGTATATACCTATCGTTTCCAGAAATTATGTTAACATAGATTAGCAAAAAAAAAACATTATTTAATTAACACATTTTTTTGAATCAATTTACAGGGTTCAAGCTAAGTTCAATTTTTTTAAAGTAATTATACAGTTTAGGCTGTTACAAAAAAAAATCTAATCATATAATTCAATATGCGTTAAGATAGGTAGTCAGAAGCAGACCCATTCCCACTGGCAGCACCCGTTCATTAATTTATTAATATTTCAATTTATTTAATTTTCTTATTAATATTTCAAATCATTAATATTTCAATATCATCTGAAAGTTTCAAATGATGGTAAGTACCATTTGAACTAACGATATACAGAGTCATTTTGTATTCACCATCCAAATTTTAAGGATGTACTTATTCAGTCTGTAGCTCTAATTATTAGAAAAAAAGTGGTAATAAAAAAGTTTTGCTTCGGTATTCTTAAATGTCAGTAATTAATGCCTGTTTACTTTAACATCTATAAAATTAAAAACCACGAAACAAGAACACATTGCTATTTCTTTCATGGTCTTTCAATCTATTACGAAATTCTCTCTACCATGTCTTACGTAAAAGCCCTGAAACAGATGCGGTCACCGATCCCAGCTTTTGCACCAATTACTCTCCTTCCTTACCGCGACCTATTTTGCAGAATGGGAATTCATTAAGAGCTATTCACGTTTTCACAATATGACTATTAGAACTGCACTGCATCCATTGTTTAATTACTGGCCAAAGAAGAATGTAACCTCATTTGCTGAAAAAAGAAAACTACAACCACAGAATATAGTGTGCTCTAGCTAGCTAGACCATAGCAGTGCCAGGTAATAGCACTCCGAGACGTAAGGGTCAAGTGTTCTACACTTGCTTACGTCATCTTTCTTTTGCTTGTTACTATAAAGTCGCGCAACTGGGTTATGACGTAAGCAAGTGTTACTCCCGGACTCCCGGAATGCCAAACCTTGTTTTTTTGAACCATTGACCATAGTTAGACAGAAGCGCCGCCGCCGTTGTAAGTAGCTGTATTTGAAAACATCTACCGTCTTTTGTTTTTACTTGCTAGAAGATGCTGCAGTACCACAAAATAGTCGGTCTGTGCAGTACTGACTATAGCCTGGTTGAGCCTGAAATTGACTGTACGTAATGTCTATGTGTGCGTGCACAGAAAACTATGATTTATTTCAAGCGCCTCTTCACTGCAAAACTGCGATCTCACGTTTTCCGCGAACTAACCCTTTGATGTTTCAATTTTATTGCTCGAATCACGAACTATTTTAGTTTCGTTTTACAAGAAAATTATATATGGGCTCAGAAGTGGCAATGGGAGCTAGTTATCCAAAGAAAGGAGTGTGTTTCAAAGGTGAAACGTGTGGCCAATCGTTTTGCATATAATGAGGGGAAATATAATAGAATATAAATCATGGATTTACGTAAAGTTTTGCATACATAAAGCTTGTCTGATTTATAATCCCCTTTGGAATGTCTATAGAAGTTTTAAATGAAACTTTGTTATTTAAGAAAAGTGTATTTAAATAGTTATAAAAATTGTTAACGATCGTTTATAAGAAATAAGCTTAAATTAACTACTCTATCAACCTCTATAATTCATAACAAAAGGAACAGGTATTTTCTAATCTCTTAATATTGTCAGACAATTAATTCACGACATTAGTCCGAAACGAGTTAGTGGGTGTAGACGGTCGCCTATTTAAGACACACGATGTTGCCAATGGCTAATTCTTTGGACTCAAACTCCTCCTATATTTATGTCATTCTAGCTTGACCTTCTATTCAAATGATTATAAAACAAATAGTTATTTGGCTCTACTGTCTTAATAGAACAACTACAGTTATGGGACAGTACGATAGAATATAGTGAAGCACGCGTCATTCTTGTAGGTATATTAAATTGTCTTTCATCGATTGAATGCCTGCTCGCTCATGTGTTCCCCGTTAGTTACAACCTTGGTCTCTTCAAGGCAAGAGTGAATATTGGTAATTCCTGGGTGGGCAAGCGTGCTACACCTTAGACCACATCCTGTTTACCAAACAAGATGGTGGTCAAATGCCTGCTCAGTTACCAATAAAATAAAAAAGATTATCTAAAAATAGAGTAAAATTGCCTAGACACCTGAATAAATCGGATATTATTCGATTGAGTACCGATCGCGAGAGCATTTAATTTGAACAATTAATAAAATCTCAAGGCAACCATCCACTAAATTCTTGAGCGACGGAATCGGGACAATATTGGAGAGAATTAAATTTTCAATTTCGTGCCATGAGGTAACAATTTCAATCTAAAATTGGTCTCTCCAGATGTTCATGAGCGAATAACTTACGCTGGCTGGAATGAGCTCTAAATCTTCTCGGCTGAATTGTCCCGTGCCAAGAATTAGATTCGCCTCGCATTCTCTCACATGTGAAACTCTACCAGTGAATTCTGCAACTTCAAAGCTTCGCATATAAATAATATCAATGAGCTTATGAGACGTAATAGACTGGTGGTACACACTGAATATTATTAACGTAATTAATTTACGCGCAAGTTAGCTGGAATCCGTGTATGGCTGTTTTAGATCACGTCTAAATGCAGATTTGGTTTCAAACTTTGATTAATTTGAGCTTTTCAAGCTAAACGAGATGTTTGGCCAATTTGTTTATGCCTCTATTCAAATAGAGTCATGATTGTTTTGTTCTTAAAAATCCTTACTTCCTTACTTACTAATATTATAAATGCGAAAGTCTGTTTGTTTGTTTTTTACACCTTTAAGTCTTAACTACTGAACCGTTCATCATCAAATTTTACATATACGTTGTCAGGGTTACAAAGAAGGACATAGAGTACATACCATCCATCCCGAAAAAATGGATTGTACTGTGGTAAATAGGGACCATCAAACTGTTTTTTTTTTGCTATGAGACCAACTCTGATATCGCGAAAAAAAAATATTTCATACATTTTGATATTTCATAGATTTGATATATATTTTTTTGTTTGAAACAGTTTTTTTTTGCGATTTCAGAGTTGGTGCCATGTTCAGTTTGATGGCTATATACTATATTCGGCATTAAGAGCTTTTTTGTAACACGTTGTGGAGACAAAAATAACGATGATTTCACATTACCTATGAGCTTTCTTAAAGTAAGGCATGAAATTTCATTTTAAAGGAGGCTTTGCTGGGAGAATTTCTGAATTCTGATAGATTCAAAGAGACTTTGCAAATATGTACTATATTTAAAAAACCGGTCAAGAGCGAGTCGGACTCGCGCACCGAGGGTTTCCGTACCATCATACATAACAGACCATACAACAAGTAACTGTGCATCATAATAAATACACTGCAGAGCCAGCTCTGCACTGTAGAATAATAAAACTATTATTGCAGTATGAGGTCAGCACCATCTCTTGGCCGATAGTGGAACTATTTTTTTTCTTAGGCCAGCGCCATCTCTAGACCGACAGTAGCTATAACACTATAACTAAATAAATTTTTCTTAGGTCAGGGCCATCTTTTTTTTGTTTGTTTTTTGAATTTCTAAAAAAGTGTATTATATTGAGACATCGTTTTATTTTTCCTGTAATCTTTACATAAACTACTATCACATAGAGTTATTAAAATTTTTAAGACCCCTTTTCAGTCCCTGTTGTAAAATTTTTTTTTTTATTTCTTTCTTATTTGCAAAATAGTTGGGAAAACGTCATGTTAAACTATTCCAAATTTCAAGTTGATACCATTAGTAGTTCTCGAGATATCCAGCTGTGACAGACAGACTTAGTCACACCATAAGGGTTCCTTTTTACCATTTTGGTACGGAACCCTAAAAAGCTGGTTTAAATAACATACGTGGGCACTGTTTTGTGTGGTTTCTGTGCAATAAATGCAATCCATATTGTTTAATTCTATAACAATTTTTTATTAATTTATATTCATTAGTCTCAATCTGTTACACGAATCTTAGAAACGTCGTATGTTAGGTTATCCTATGAATGGTTACAATATAAAACACTTCTTCGCAAAGTGCAGCTAAAACAAAGTAGGTAGCTATACTACAGTGTAGCATAGCACAGTGTATAAACTTAACGGCTGTGTTAAGCGCCTCTATTCACAAGAGACGATGTTAATTAAGTCGCTGAAAGGATTAGTAAAAAGCTGCCTTTGAATGAACTGCAATATGAAGAGACTCGTGTGTTTAATAAATGAGGCGCGTTTTATAAGAATCTTTACGTCGGGAAATTGAATAAGCTCTTTAGATGCCTATATGGTCTGTTCACTTTAACTGTTTACTTTTTATCTTACGTGAAGTTACTATATTAATAAGTTTATTTTCGCGAAAATGAAATTAAGGTTACAATCACTCGAAATTCCTTTTCTTTTCAGGAAATTTATAATTTTTTCATCATAATTTTTACTTACTACTTTCCACAACCGAGTCATGAATGAAACGAGAGCTATACAGAAATTAGTCTCCAAAAACGAAAATTAGGAAAATTATTAAAGCGAGTTAATTAAACCAAAATAACATTTCATTTCGGATCCAGATAGATTGGTTTCACTTGTCCCGAACGTAACTTGTTCATTAGAGTTTAAATAAATTCATTAATAAGCCGGCGAGAGACAAGCAGTCAGCGCACAAATCTATAAATCAAATAGTAAGGGAGTGTCAGAGACAAAAGGACGATAACATGACTTTGCGCTTAAACACACTGCTCGCAAGTTTGGTGAGGTTTCTAGAAAGTTTGTTCATCATGACACCTTATACAACTTAAAAACTTTGGCCTATATATACCTCATAGTTTACTGTAGTCAGGAGTAAAAAGAATAACTCATTAATAGAGTAATTGGTGAACCAAGATTGAGTTGAGGAATTAGAATATCGTGCCCAAATACTTAATAGGACGAACAGTCGCCAAGATTGCCTTTTGTCCCGAGAAGTCCCACCATTAGCAGTATTCTGCTTCACTGGTATGTTACTTCGAGATTTAAGTATACCTATCCTAATAATAACATCACCATCAGTGAATAATTTTTGACCAAAATCAATCAAAACTGAATGACAATTTTTCTCACCAAAGTTGGCCGAAACAAGTTGCAGTATACCACAAACATCACTCCATATCCAAAAGCGGTTCCCACAAAGATCTTTCTTCACATACGATGGCATGCACATTAATCTAGGTAACGGCATAACACCATGAACAAATGCCGATCGACGCCATTGTTCGTCACATAAGGGAATTGACATTGCTTTACGTGACTTTCTAATGAATAGTGTCTTTGACGTCATTTCCCGAAATACTTAGTCTTTGAGAAAATTCGGCGAAAGCAAGACGTAGCAATTTTTTTATGCACAACGGGATAGTGCTTGGCCTTCACCTAACCTGATGTTAAGTGACGACAAGGCCGAAAGTGGAAGCGCACTACACCCGGAATCCTCATCACTGAGGAACTGGCTATTTTACCACTAACTGCCGGAACACAACATTTTTTTATTGTTATTATGGCGTCAGACTTAGGTAAGATGATGGTAGCTAGACAGGCGGACTTAAAATAAGCCCTACCATCAACTATGACCACAGGTGCCCGAAATAGAGATCCCAGGTTCAATATACTAAGAAGTTTATATGTGGTGTATGGTTCTAAGATAACTTGGCTAGCTACCATCATCTTTGAGCTGCAAGCTGCCATTGTAACAGCTTTGTATGTGTAATAACGAAGTTCCTTGGTGTTTGAGGATTTGGGATGAAGTACCGTGTGCTTCCACTTTCATGGTTATAGTCACTTAACTTCGGGTGTGCTAAAAAGACTGAACAATCAATGCCTGTTGTGAACTTATGAAATATACGAACAAAAATGTCAAGATAAACTCATATAGAAAAACAGCAAAATATGAAAATACGCTTTTCATCGTCACATCTTATTCAAACACGCAAATATCGACTTTAATATTAAAAATCTTATCTCCTGAAAACTCACACACTGGGGCGAGGAAAATCACCTTTAACCCTAAACTGATTCCACGCCACAGGTCGTTAAGGAAGCCAATGTAGCGAAGCCTTCCGACCGATTTATCTGCGTTAGCGCGCCATCTATCGCGCGTTAAAAATGACAGCTTCATGTTTTCGTCGCGACAGGGTATTTTACATATAAGATTCCTTCTAATCTGATTGGGTAAATAATGGAGGAATGTATTTAATGGCCTTGTGATGTACATAGGTGATAATATCGGTGACCTTGTCAGTATATTGCTACAGCAAAGTGGTGTTAACAACAAGGCCTATTTTAGTAAGCTTCAATACCAATTAATATTCAATCAGAGATTTGGTTAGTCTTACTTATCCATAAATGTTAGGTACTATTTATTATGTACATTACAATCACCGTTTTCGTTAGTTTAAGAAGCAGTTAACGTCAATTTTTGTTGCGATAATGATATAAAATAGTATATACCAAATCTAATATAAGTTATCAAAAGTTACTACAAACATCTATTTAATTGTGCGTGTAATTGTAATTTTTAAACAATTCTTAAAACAAACTTGTATTTATATTAAGTAGGTAGAATATTATTTTGTGCGGAAGTGGTACGGAGCACTGAAGTTACTTAAGTAAAGACCAAAGCCAATATTGCAGAGCTTACCATGCAACATAAAAATCTACTAACAGCGGCCATCTAAATGCATAGAATGACATCACTTCACTATACTTAGTTGTCGATAAAAGATGCAATCCTATTTGAGACGTAAGTATTATAATAATAGTGATAATATGCAATGAAATTAAATAAAATTATAAGAAAAGCTATAATACATTGTAACAAAATAATCTTATAATGCTTTTTTGACGACACAATACGAAACATTAAAAAAATTGATTAGTACTAAATAATATACTAGAAAAAATACGACTCGCACCAGATCAATACTCAGACGGTACCGAGTCGGTAGCTCGGTAGCTCAGCGGTCAGAGCATTGGACCGGATATCCAAAGGTCGCGGGTTCGATTCCCGTCTGAGTATTGATCTGGTGCGAGTCGTATTTTTTCTAGTATATTATTTAGTACTAATTTGAGATTTTTGCATTCACAATGCTATTTTTACATAATACTAAATAATATACTAGAAAAAATACGACTCGCACCAGATCAATACTCAGACGGGAATCGAACCCGCGACCTTTGGATATCCGGTCCAATGCTCTGACCGCTGAGCTACCGAGCTACCGACTCGGTACCGTCTGAGTATTGATCTGGTGCGAGTCGTATTTTTTCTAGTATATTATTTAGTATTATGTAAAAAGAGCATTGTGAATGCAAAAATCTCAAAAATTAAAAATTGATTAGGTGATTGAAAATTTTAATTGTGGAGTTAATATTTAACTCTATCAACAATATATTTTCTTTATGTTTCGTATCATTAAAAATACAATTAAGATTTATTTATTTAATTAACATAACAATTTATTTAATATTTAATTTCTTAGAAATAGGTAAAAAAAAATATTTTCGAAACATTATCAAGTTATAGTATAATTTTTTTATTCCTAAATATATTTAAAAAAAATGCATCGTTTGACTCAAAAATTGCAAAACAGTATTTATTGTTATTTTTATTTACGAAGGATTGATAACTTAATTCATGAGAGATTTCATCCTCTCCTGAAAGTTAGTCACTCACTAGAGGTAAAACATTTTTATGTATTGGTGAAATAGAAACGCTAGATATCGTTCTGACACTGCTTTGTTAATATGAAAGATCTACTTAAGATAGTCTATCCACAGAACCCAACTATTCCAAAAATAATGTATCAATTCATTGTTAGAACTCTTTACTAACAATAATAGCAAGTAGGTACTATAATGGCGCAGTGACTGGACAAACGATGTTAGTTATGATATCGAGTTTACGTAACTGTTTTCACCTTATTATCTGACCTCAGATGTGTTACCTATTGTAAGGAAAACGTGATCTAGAAAGTGCAGCCATTATAAATTTATCAGATGTTATAAAGAAACCAATTTCGAGCAGATGTTTGGATGAAAATGAAAGTACTCAGGATTATTGGCACGCAAACCGAAAAATGTTAGTGGTTTGTGATCACGACGTCGTCGTACGAAGTGAAAGTAACGCCAGTTAAGTTTGCTTATCGATGTTTAATCTTACTGTCAAAAATATTTGGACAGCAGAAACGAATTCGATAACTGTACTGTCCGTTGCAATTTACACCTTGAGTTTTTTTACTTTCCTAAGGTACGATGCAGACATGCATTGTCATTCTATTTTGGGTCAAAGTTTTTTAAGAAAGAGTTAACATTAATAATTAGTTTTCCTAAATAAACTATAGTTTATTGGTTGATAACGAATCCCCGTTTCGAATGCATAAATCTCTGGTGTCTACAAGACCAATTCCAATTCGAATCAAATTAACTTTGAAATTAACAGACGTTAATAATGATGTGACCAAATAGTCTTATTGAAACCGCTGTCATTGCGCTTTAACCTTGCTGACCATCATTTTAGCTGTCCGAATCGAAACAATTAGCTAAAATTACCGGTAATTCACGCTTTAGAAATATTTTTCACACCTTAATTGAATATTTTTTTATGAATTATTATAGTGATAAACTAGGTCAATAATGAAACTTCTGTTTCGTAATTAACGTTACTAAATTTACTCCATGGCTGTTGTAAGCATAGTTTTTATATAAATCTGTGTATTTTTCCATGTTATGGTAAATGTAGAAACTTTGGAAGACATAACCAAAGTCTTAGATCATTTATGTGCCAGCGATAAATTTTAAGGTCCGATCTTCACCTTAATGTCGCGGATACAATACCGAGGTCATTCGAACTTTTTTGTTTTTCCCACATGCAAATGATTTACGCGCGGCGCGAATTCAAAGACCCTATCAGCGGTAGAAGAGGTCTTCTTGCGCCTCCATGATTTATATTGTGAACTCGAAAGAGGTTCCGCCATCCCGTTTAATATCTTTGATTTACGATAGAAACTACGCGCATAAGTGCCAGTTCCTCGATGATATGTGGCGCGCCTGTTACGATTCACTCCTTTTTTTGTTTCGAGAATAATGACATAGTGTAGCTGTTTTAATAACCAGCTTGGTCCGCCGCTGTCGTACGCCTTAGGCGCAAATTTTACAACGATTTATTTCGAATGCGTTTTATTTAAACGTCGCTTTAGATTGAGTGCTAAACAGTGGGAACGCTGATGGAAAGTAGCACTGTAGCATTGGATAAATCTCTTATTTATTCTGATTGTGCCTGAGAGAAATTGTGCCTTTATTCGAAATGGAAAATACGAAGAAGAATTGTTACTGTAAAGATGTGACTAGATGGGAATTGGTTATGTTATTAATTTTCTCACAGAGGTACTCTATAAATGTAAATCTCGAGAAAACGTAAAGTAAAGATTGAACGACAAAGTATTCTCAAGAGTAATCGCGAAGAATAATAAACTGCATCCCATTCCTTATTCGTAGACGCAAAATCAAAGATGTCAAAGCGAAAATAAAGATTCAATATCATATTTACGGTGCATGATGTATTAACATTGTCAAGACTCGCAGACAGCGACCGGTGTGCAAGGGGATGCGGCAATAACTCACAACTCCAGAGGAACCAATGTTGAAAGTCACCAAGTTATTTCCAAGACAAATAGTTTTCATGTCACCACTAGAGGGCTTTCGATTGAAGAGCTTGCCATGTGCACGTTGTTTGAAATCTCCTTCAAAGACAAACATAAGAAAAACATGGTTATTATTTCTTACAAACTCTTTTGTCGCGCAGGGAAATGTTTGCTAAGCAATTCTCTCCTTTATAATTTCCGTAGTAAAGACTTTATTAGTAAACTTTTAGTCATATGAAGCGTGGTTTTAATCTAAGGAACACTTTGGAGTATGACGCTTAGAATTTAAAGAGTAACGTTATGTTTTTCTATGAGATGGTGTAAGGAGTGTGTCTAAAAATGTTTTGTTTTACAAACTTTAGTTGCACATGCGTCTAAGCATCTGCACTTTAACTTGCCAATAGTGCCATGTTGTTTGTTCAAGGCATAGTAGAAAATCTCACAAATCGCTGTGAGAAAGTGACAATAGAACTTATACAATGACATCGCAATACAGATTGTTTACACAGGTCCATGCAAAATCTTCCGTCAGATTAAGCTAAAGTAAATGACACAAAGCTACGTATTTATTCGAAAATGAGGTGCACCTAAAAAAACAAGACTGTCTTTAAACGGAAATAAGGCTTGCTAAATCTGGTCAACGACCTTAAATAAGAGACGATAGAGTTTAAATTTAGGAACAGCAAAAAAATTGTTGTTGAGGTGATGGTTTTTGTTGAGTGGTACGTAATCCTTTTTGTCGCTTTGTGAGCTTGTCAAAGTCGCCAATTGTTTACAGCTCTTTTTCGAATAGACTGCAAATGACATTCTTTTGTACTCCTCTTTGTAAAAGATAAACATCATAAATTTTCGTCCTATAGACTTTTGTCTAGGGTTATACCACACGCCAGTATCCATTGTTTACAACAATATAATGACAATTTGCGGAGATTATTGAATGAATATGCGGAAACGTCGACAGAGCTTCATCAAAAGCTGCTATTTTATTTTGATAAAATTCGAATTAATTGATTTTGTTTCATTTCATTGTAAACATACTGAATCAGCAATATTTATACATGACAAGCTTAAATAGATATTTTATGGCAAAGCAGATAATCAGCTGAAGATTTCGGTAAATCGCTGGATGTGGGCAGTGCTGGACCGATTGTCGTGAAGATACTTGCCTAGCAGTGGGCGTCTTAAGATGATAGTGGTACCTACTTAATTTAAAGATAGTACGATAATAAGTATTATTGTAAATTACATAGTAAATAAATACATAGTCCTACCTACTTAGAAAGCACATTTTCTACTCCAAAAAAGATATAACCGATAACATCACCGGATGTAAACAAACTCATATAAACGCCAATATCATTCCGTGTTATCCAAAAGATTACTTTGGGTACAATGGAAATAAATAAATCATATAGCACGAGAGGAAATCACAAGTTTTTCCTCGGCAAAACTTTCGGGAAAACGGGGAAACGTATCACAAACAATCAAAGGGCAAGCAAACCTCTTTACGGGAACATAACGTTTTATACGCTTTTAGGGTAAAGTAAAATCATAGTATAAACCTAAGTTCCAGTATTTTCGACTTCATACAAATCGGCCGGAATTACGAGCTAGGGAATATCGGTATAAGTACTTTGTTACACAACAGACGCGAGACGCTACCGTAAATTTATTTACGTAAATTAGATATGGCACGAAATTATCGCCTGTATTGTAAGAACACATATGTATGAAAACCAATTAAAATTTTCAAACTCAAGGATGACAATCAATGGAAACACCTAATGCGAGTAGCGGCTGAAGGTAATTTGAAGAACACCGCCGAGACACAACACTGTTAGTTATTTATACTGTGCGGTAAGAAGGTGACCGATGTGATCAATAAAACGTTTGATTTCAGTTGAAAAGTGGGGAGATGGTGGACAGAAGTTTTTTTGGGAATTGGCGCGTTTGATCTAATCCATTGGACCGTTAGAAGTATAAACTTAAAAGGTCTTTAACGGTAACAGCTAATATTTTTAAAGCAAAAGCATCAATACGGCGATGTTATTTATTTTTATATAAAAAGTTTTTGACATCAAGATTGTGATAAGAATGTTCGAAATCCGTTATTATTTCCTATGACCGGTACTTTAGTATAAATTTAAAACTTGAATGGGTAATGTATTACTTGTGTAGGTAATCGAAAATCAATAAGCTTTTCAGTAATTCAATATGAAATCTATTACAGCGCTGTAAAAAAATATAACTCGAACAAAATGAAAATTATCCAGAAATCACATTTTCGAAATTGAAAGTTAATACGCCCGAGATACGGATAACTAAAATCTTGATACTAGAAATATATTTTCTGACTCCAACCGGTTTATTTAAGAAAACGAACTCTATTCCTTCTGAAATAAGGTGCCTATATAAAATTTTTATACGACAAGTGGCGGTATATTCTAAAAAATGTTTTACATTTCCATGCGCCTTCGAGGCCTGAGGCTCTCTCGACGGTAGGAATGACTAATGACTATAATCCGCTTGTGGTGAGCCTTAAGCAAAGGGTTAAGGTAGAAACCTTACCTTTTATATTTATACATACGTTATAACTTTCATATTTATTGCGGCTAACTGGCGTCGGACGAGTCAAGCCACCGATAGAATTACAAACAATAAAAGTCGTGCGATCGAAACGTGATATACACTTGTTTTATCAGATTAAACGAGTAATCTCAATATTTAAAGTTTTGCGATTTCTGGAAGCTTGGCGTTTTAATGCCAATAAACGTTATTTACTTATCAGATTCAGTTACAGCATTTCTCGGATAAGATTATAACAATCTTGCACCAATATCAATTACTAATGGTGACAGAAGGTGTTAAATAGGTATGTCGATTTACATTTTATATAAAATTCACAACAAAATTTGGAAAGCATACTGTACCGACTACCGATCCTCTCTCTTGAGCTAATGGCCCCTTACTCTATATCATCATAATTAACACAACATCGTGTCCCCGAGAATTGAATGGTTGGTAATTCTATCCATTATTTAGGTGTCATAGCTAAGCTATGCTAGTCTTGGGCCAATATTATTAGTGTGCATTGTACCTTGAAACAAATTTGGTGTTATGATGGTACACATAACATTAATTTAATTACATTCTTACTCTATTTTTGTACACAAACAAGAATATAAATTGACTATCAAATAAACTATTTTCAGTAACTTGTCTCTCTTTCCGTGCCCTTACTTGAAGCCCCATGAAAAACCGACTTACATTCTTGTTTACCAAAATTGTCGGGCACATACTAACAATTTGTTAGAAAAGGCAGTGATTAATACAACGTCTTTCGTTATTCCAATCGAGTTAATTTTACCAAGAACGTGGACGATAAATAAGGGACTGCGCGAGACATTTGTCATTTTGAAAGATTGCGATCTGATTCAGTAGTTCCGGAGTCGATCGCACGTATAAATTGAGACACAGATAAAACTATTCGTTTTAATAAATGAGAAGACTCTTTCAGAGTTGTTAAGGGTAAAGTGGTTTCTTGAACGCTATCATGTGCTACAAGATTTTTTAAATAAGCCAACTCAAACGGCTTAATAAGTTAAAAGACGTCATAACGGGTAGTAGAGTAAAAGAATTAATGATTTAAAAACGCTTATTATGAGAGCTTTTTTAAATAAAGATTATTTCAATTTCGATTTCAATTAATCAAAGTAGTCTTACAGGAATTTTGCCTAGGACAATTCTATTTTTCTATGAACTTTATCGTTCAATAACTAAATGGGTAAAAAAACTTTATGAAATCATTTCTAAAAGTTGGACAGCCTACCAAATTCTTAATCAGTAGGTAGTCATAAGTTGCAGTACTTTATTAGTCAACAAGATTTATGTGAAATTTTCGTATATCCAATAGAAAGATATCGGCTAAGTTGATAACAAGCAACGCGGGCCGGATTCAAAGCGTTCTATTTAAACAATGCAGACACGAACTCCCGCCCTTAAATCAAGCCTCGCCGATGACATCTATAAATTCCAATCCTAATTATTTCGGGGCAATATGCCCAAATAAAGCTACGTCGCCCGCAACCTTTGAAAATCAACTCATTCCATCTCTATTAAGCTTCAAATTAGTGTGTCACCGACCAACACCCAAATTAACACCTTTCCACAGCTTTCATTAAAAGAAATTTCTAATTTCACATAATTTATTCGACGTCCAATTGTAACAACTCCAGACTCGAACCTCGTGAGAAAGAATCGAAATTATATCAAAAACGAAACGTAACAAAAAAATCTCCAAACAAAATTTAATTATTAAAAAATAAATATGAAAACACTGAAGTTTTCATACAATTTATCTCGGGAGCATTTGGCTAGGCGATTAATTCGTACCATTGTATCCGGGGAAGAGACCGTCAAAATTAATTACCGTTTGCTTATTTTTTAATTAAAATTAGATTTTATGAAACTGCCGTCGACGTAATCCGTAATATTTCATAAAAGATGGAAATTCTAGTGGCGCCATATTGTGAGAAAAGGCATCCGTTTCGGCAATATTTTGCATCTCTAAGTGGATTTATTTCACGGATAATTTGACCTACTTTCATGGTTTTTACGACGCCCTTTTTAATTTTGCTGGAATCTTATTGCTATTTGAGATATCGCGTAAATTTTATTATAAAGCAACATCGTTATTAGGTGGTGTACTTTATTAATAAAATGATTTTCCCCAGTAACCCTTATAAAAAGGGGATGTTATTTAAATCGAAAGCGTTCAAAACGAACATCTCAATCGAAGGCTTAAGTGAAATTCTGTTTGCTCCCACCTAGCAATTTGTAAACATTGGTTGGTATTTCAACTCGGTCCGTTCAGTTTGAATTCAAAACACGCCAACGCATCAGGAACCCAATCACTTAGTAGGTCATATCGGTTCTCCCTTACCAGTGAAATTAACATATTTTCCTTTATCGCCGAATATGGAGGTCCGACCCGAGCTTATCAAGGTTGTTTTAACCGAAAATATACAACAAGGGTGAATATCTCGCTCGCTCGGCTTCGGTTTGAACAAATGCGTCGACGCCCACGAAAGGAAAGATTACGGCATGTTTGGGAATAAATCTTGCGGGACAGTTGAGTACATTTTGTGGCTAGCTACAAATAAATGTCGTTGTTGTGCTCCCCCAGCCTGTTCCGACCACACCCCGCGGCTCCGCGTTGCACGAAACAATTTGTGGGACGTGTTTACGTTTGCTTTAATTTGAGATGCCTGTGAACTTGATTTCGGGTAATTTCGCTGCTCAAGTCATTATATAAAAAACGGTTTTGAAACATTCCTCGACTGCATTCTTTCGAGGTATCATTCAATAAAATTCCAAGACTAAAGCTAACCACCTGCAACTCATTTTTGTATAAAAACGGAGTTATTGTGAAGG
Organism: Agriphila straminella; assembly: GCA_950108535.1. Taxonomy (NCBI): domain Eukaryota; kingdom Metazoa; phylum Arthropoda; class Insecta; order Lepidoptera; family Crambidae; genus Agriphila; species Agriphila straminella. The sequence goes on from OX467312.1 coordinate 13,288,908, forward strand.
TAATTATTTTCTTTTTGGATACTTTTGTTGACATTGTTCAATGTTGCATTCAAATCATATTTTATGTCAGCGATATGGTATGATCTTTGCACTGCTTTACGCCTACTGTTAAAGATTACCTTATCTTAAACACATGAATAGGCGTCTCTCAGATAAATTACTGGAATAAGGACTAGAGTGATGTTTTAGATAAGACGTGATGTAGGGAGAACCAAAATGCAGCCTTTCCAAATTTACCCTTGCTTTAATCATTGATGACAGAAACATTCATTGTTTCGTTTGACGGTACATAGCTTCGACACTTGATGTAACGAATTATCATTATTATTTTGGCGTTACAGCTTGAATCTTTCATTCAATCAAAAAGCTAACAAATAATAATTATGATCGATAGAACCAATTCATCATTATTGGCTTTAAGATAAATTTTATCGTCGCCAGAAAAGCAATTATTTTGACGACCCAATACCCGCAGACACGAAATGGAATTATCATTGAATAGTGACTATAACAATAATTTCGTTGTGGCCAATGCAATTACAGTTCCGTTTTACACACCCCAAAATCTCATTCCCGATGATTGCATCAATTGTCTGAATGCGGGTGGCGACAGCTTGTTGATCTCAACATAAATTGTAATAAAATTATGGAAATATCCCTCTTCATTTTATATGATAGCATAATCACGCTTTCCAACAATCTAACCTATTTCTTTTCACAAATCATATTTCTTGACAAACTAATTTAGTTTCTAACTTTCTATACGAAGTCGTTTGGGACTTTTTTGGTGAGTGAAATAGATAATTTGAAAATAATTGAAATATTTCCTGCTCTCCTAATGGATTAATGCTAAAATACCTCATCGGCTTATCAAATGACGGGGGTCGTTTCTACAAATGAAATGTCTCGTCTTAATGCTCTTTCGAAATTCATCCCGTCTCGTTCTGGTGCTACAGAAACGACGTGTTAGACGGAGATACTAAATAATTTGATGAAAAACATAATGTAGGGTTAGGAGCCACAAGATTCGTGTCACCCGCAGGTAGATCAATAAAAATGGCTGTTTCATTAACTTCGTGTCAGACAGCACTTATAAAGACATTAAAACATCCACATAGACGCCGAGTAGCGTATAGCATTTAGTATCTACAAGTTGTCCTTTTTATCTATTCCTTAAAACACAATGTGGGCAACCCAAGATATTATAGAGTGACGATTTTATTTCACCGCCTTTTTTCTACTGCAGCAGCTTGTATCAGTAAAAAGTAATTGACGAATGACAGACTTAAAATTTGCTTTATTATCTAACTAGTCTTATTCAAAAAACAATGTAACTTACCAGCAGCTTATGACCAGAATCTGATGAAATATTTAGATTTATAACCCGGATAATATCTTTATCTAACAAATAAATTAGCTATCATATTGCCTGAACATAAATTTAATAAGGTAATCTTTTTATTTCTCGAGCAAGGAGTAAGAGCAAAGTGACTTTAGAAATTGAATAAACTTATACTTAGTATACGTACATACGTATCTGTTTTCAAACGAATGGATATCCCTTAAGCTTATCAGAGAGTTACTGTGACTTGATTAGATAAATAGGAATATAGTGCTCTGCATTCGTTCTCTAATGAGACACCAGTCGCATAAAGTCCAGTTAAGTAATAGGACGAGCCGGTTTAAATATGATCAAACAAAATGTTCACTCGAGGAAGTAATACGTTGCATAGATAAACGGTGAGGAGCGTCTATAAACGCAAGGAGGTTCTCATGGCACGAATCGGCAAGGGTTTGCATGCTCGAGCCACGTTAGCTTCGTAATTGGCAAGCCGCTGTGCGCTGTCACTAAGCCGCGAACTGTTTTGTTTCTCAACAATAATCCCCTTTGTTAGTGAGAGTATCGCAAGTCGAGATGCCCTCGTCTTCTAAGCGGATGATGAATGGTAGCGGCGTAGAGTGCCCTCCAGCCTATTTATAAAGTGCTTTTGTTTGGAGTGCCTGTTTCAGTTCACGGCTAAGGTCAGTTTTGACACGGCCTCGTGGTGGTATCAAAGCAACCAGCCGCGTGTCAAGTACATAACGTAGCCTCTCAACTGTCGCCAACGCGCCTCTTCAATCACAATTTTATGGATTATTTTACTTTCAAATAAGTTGGATTGGCCCATCAACAATTCGCTACGCGTTGAGCACTCTTTGAAGAACTGTGTTATAATAGAAATAAGCTGTTCCGTTTGTAGCTAACTGTTGATCAACTTAATGTTTGGATTTTATAAGCAGTTAAAATTCAGTATACTCGTCTTATTATGAATTTATGAGCGCGTAATATAATATCCAGAATAACATTTAGCTGGAATTAAAGTGTTCATAAATCGTGAATGGTGTTCATTAATTACCTCTATGTATTTAATAATATATAACTTTATAATTTTAAATATCTGCTTTTTAAATATTGATACAGTTATGTATTGGATAATCTTTTGTAAATCAGTGAACAAAAATAATAAAAAAATATTTTTAATTAATATGTCAAACAAAAGGTGACTTAATTAATGTTAAATAGCGTGACAGCAATTTCCACAGCACGCTATAACACCAACAAAAAGTAATTATTCCATTTCACATCAATTACTTAAACAAATGAACTATATCATACGTCCGCAGACCACACATGAAGTTATCGAAGCAGTTAAAGATAAAAATGCGTCATCTATAAAGCAATAAAAATAACTTTTTTTTTTTGCCTCAATGAAGTCATTACGTATGGACTTGGTATTATTTTATACCTACGAGATATCCACGTTAATAAATCAAGAAGGATATCGTGGATCGGACACCGCGGTCGCTCCCCGATGAGGCATAAATTCCTTTTTGTAACGTTTTTAGTAAATCATTTGCGGGAACGCGGATTGTGGAAGTATCGGTGACTAATGGACTTTTAATAAAGAGTTAGGGCCCTCTCCAATGAGATATGTTGCAAACAAAACTGATACGCAGGTATTGGATTTATATATTTATTTCATTTGCAAAATCGTAGTCCTTACCTATTCTTCTGTTTTCTTATTAAGAACATAATACGTAAATCATTATTGCCAGTTTGATGTTCCTGAAAATATTAAATGAGTTTTGGGAATTCGACTTATATCGTGGCGAAATAAAAAATTCATATTTCACATTTTTGGTTCTATCTAATATTAAAGAAAAATTAAGTCTAGCTACGAGTATGTTGTGTATTCCATCAGTTTAAAAATATACCTTTGTAGTTTGGTCTTCTTCTAATCTCTGTTTATTTGTTCAAAATCTAATATTCTTATTTGTAACTTTACAGATAATGCCATCAGTTCACCGATCAAGACACAAAATCAAGATTATTAACGTCGGATACGTCATGGAGCCCTTAACAAGGGTCTTCGTCGCCTTTAGGGAAAATATTATGTCCATAAAGAAATGATTGTAGATTATAGTAAGCAAAGTATTAATAAATATACTAATCATTCAAACCAAATCAAACCTTGAATGAATTAATTAATATACACTATACAAAGACAGTAAAAAAGTGAAACAATTGGCGGCCTTATCACTGAAACTTCTTCCAGGCAACCATTAATTTACATTGGACAGAAAGATTTTTTTATTTCTATATCCTTGTCAGTAAGTACCAAGTCGAAACTTAAAAAGCTAAGTAAATAACTATCTTCAATCGGTCATTACACACCTTATGCTCCAAACTATGGTGTCACCATTTGTCACTCAAATTAATGAAATACCATCTGCTGCATCCAACAGTCCAAGACAAAAACCAAACGACACTTCCTCAGCTCATACCTATAATTACCGACACCAAATTTGTATCTAATGATACGTCACTTTTGACACCAACCTCAATGTAACGCCATATGCTTCACGGCTCACAGTCACCTACTAATTAATTTGATAAATAGGTCACACTAAGCTAAGTTACCTAATAGGAAAGTAACACTGGTTCGTTACTCACTTGAATATTAAGAGCCGATTTCACTTACTTTAAAATGATGTATTAATTTATTTATTTTATTTTATTCACAATTGTACAATGGCGGACTTAATGCCTTAGGCATTCTCTACCAGTCAACCTTAGGGTGATGTAGTTTAAGTGTCCAGTTTGATCCCCGTTTTTCCAAATCAATTTCATCAGCTCATTGATAAAATTGATACAAGATTTTACAAGGCATTGTATATTATATAATTGTAAATTTTTGTAACAAATTTTACTTGGTTGCTATTACAGTGACAGTCTTAAACTCATTTAGTGCCAAATTGTGTTTAAAATCAATGGTGAAATTCGCTGTAAGTCATATTTTGATACAAGTAAGATCAATACAAACATTAGATGATTATTATACAAAAAGAATAGCACCGCATAGCAACGCTTAACACAGGGTGTCGTGAAAGGTGACTAATCGTTTAATTGCATATTATAACAATTAATAATTAAAGATTAATTTGTATGATGGCCGCTCTACACTCCCGTCACGCCGTGCATCGCGGCGCAGAACGTGTTCGGTTCTACATTCGCAAGGTTCACAACATTATTCACAGTACAAAGATGGATGCCTAAGAAGCTGCTGCAAGTGTGGAGTTACTTTGGGGAATGCGACGCGGAGCCGTGAATCGGTTCTACACTCATGTTTCGCCGGAGCGTAGAGTGACCATAGCCACGAACCATCCGCGAAACATGAGTGTAACTAGACCCGACCGCGCGGAGTCGCGAATAGGTTCCACACTCTCGTTTCGCGGGTGTTTCGCGGCTTCGCGAGTGTTTGGCGCGGGAGTGAAGAGCGGCCATTATACTCTGTTACTTTTTTATTTTATTATCCATTATAGTACACTGCAGGAGAAAAGGCTCTCCCGTACGATAATAACGTCACAATCTCTATACGCTTGAAAAAGGGGTCGAAGATCGCAATGTTAAACTGTTTTCATTGGAATACGCTTTTTTACAAACCTGCAGACTTTATATTTTTCTCTATCTTATTATTTGAGTAAGTAAGAGTTTCATATAAGTGTGAGAACCTTAGTAGAGGATATAAATAATTGTCTATTGATGTATCAACACGTGCTTAATGTTAGTCAGGGCTTCAATTGATTGACACGACGTCTGGTTTCTTGGTGTTATTGAAATAGTGTCGCTATGTATACCATCAATAATTAATTGGATATCATACTAATGATATATACGCGACATTATTCTGATAACAAGAATAAACTAGTTAGGTAACTTGAATCGTATTTGTTAAATTAAATTTTATATTATGCCTACTAAGGATAAGCAATTTAGTTCAGTAATTTCTTAACCTATTCTATATTTAGTCATCCGGAATTTTATTATAACCACGTTCGTATACAAAACAAAAAAACACAACAGTAGCTAGATACCACTGATTTCTAAAAGGGCACTTGTCCATATCCAAGAGATTTTTAATTAAGTATCCTCTAATTAAAAATTGTGTATGGTATGTTTGCTTGTGTAAAAATTATTTAAAAAAAACCAAAAACCGACTTCAAAAAACCTACCTCTAAAAAGCAAGAAATAATATTCGTAAAAAATACGTCTATTGAAGTCGGGTGGGGCTGGAGTACAAATTCCTTTTTTTTATTCTAAAAGCCCCACCCGACCTCAAAAGACGTATTTTTTACGAATATTATTTCTTGCTTTTTAGAGGTAGGTTTTTTGAAGTCGGTTTTTTGTTTTTTAAAACAATTTTTTATTTTTTTATTTTTAGTGTAGGTACCTTGTAGGTAAGGTATATTATATATGTAGAAAAATCGGCTCAGCCAAACGTAAAATAATCGCGGAGAAACATACTTAAATACGGGTCAAACTGAGAACCTCCTTTTTTAAGTCGGTTAAAAAACTACACTTAAGATATCCCTCTTCCAACAAAAAAATAATTATCTCATTCAGTTCATAAACAAAGAAGTAATACGACCAATCATCGAGGTAATTCACACAAAATCATACTAATTTCGTGCTTTTTTTTCAAAATTACTTGAAAAGTACTGAATCGATTTCCAAATTTTAAAAAATGGGACCAACTTGGGAGTGTGCCTAATGTAATAACGTTTGAATCATTAAAAAAACAAATATACAGACGAACATAGAACCTCCTCCTTTTTTGGAAGTCGGTTAAAAAGGCCACATGTAACTTCTTTTTCCATAAGTTGGTACGCCATCGAAATATTCATTTGAAACCCTAGATATAGTATTTTGAAACTAAAGATTTTTTTGCGCTTGTCTTTTGTTTTATTCGTCTCCTGCAAAAACTTCAACTACTAGAGAATACAGTGTGACAAGTGCTCTTTTAGAAATCCTCGATTCACTTATTTTTTTAGTCCAATACGAAAAGTTTAAGAAAACGTTTCTTCAGAGAAAGGGCAAACAGGATTATTTCCGAGCCATTGGCACACACAATTCTCAAAATGCCGATACATCAGTCACGCACTTATAGCGCCCCATTTTTAATTTTCATCTCAACAGAGCTTCAAAGAAGATCACTCATTCACACTAATCTAATCGTTTGGCTTCCGAGCCTACCCACACAGTGAGCGCAGTCAACTGAAAAACGGTGTAATATTTTTTCAAGAGTATACAACATGTTACTAAAGCCTAGCTAGAGTATATAACATGTTACTAAAGCTGAATATGGTAGATAGAGTACAATGCATACAACCCTGGAAAATTACTTTAAAACCAGAAATCTCCATTTTTTTAAATTATAAAAATATTTTCATGAATTTGAAATCATTATCTTATTACGCAAATAGAACGAAAAACAAACCATCATTATATTTATAAGAGCAGTTTCTGATAAATAAAAATTTATCTTACCTAATCTAATCTGGAAGAGATCGCTTCCAGCGATAAGACCGCCTTTGCCCACCATTAGTCTTAAGTTTTAAGTTATACTGTATTCCTTTTTAATGTGTGTGCAATAAAGAGTTAATCTATCTATCTATCTATCTTACCTATACCTAAATACAGGTTGTGGAAACGTCATGATTTGAGGCTATTATACATTAAATTTTAATTAATTAGATAAAATTATACTGTTGATGTGACAACTACGTACTTACGTCCTGTGACAGTACAATGAGGCACAGAAGTACAAGATCCCGTGGGTGGTCCGGGCACCTTGCACAATGCACCGCACATACCATATCGAGAAATGATAATACTTAGTAAGCTACCCACTACAACCATAGCTACAACAGATCGAACGCGCGCAATTTGCCGCTGCGATAAGTTAGAAGTAATTATAAATAATACGAGTAATATTTATTAATACCTTTACGTAAATAATTAGCGTGACGTAACGGAACGTCGGCAACAAAATATTTTGGCCACAGACAACTTCTATTATTTACCCTATCGCGCTCATTTATTTTTGATGTGGCAACATGATAAACATTTGTAAATTAGACGTTTTCGATATTTATTGATATTTTCAACATTCCCAACAGATCCGGTATGGTCTAGTGGCTAGGATACCTGGCTCTCACCCAGGAGGCTCGGGTTCGATTCCCGGTACCGGAATTTTTTTCATTCTTTTTGCATCCTCAGAACACTTCACTTTAGTAAATATGCAACATTTGAATAGAAACCTGATTTATGTTGTAGATAGCATTATAAAAAATTTATGGCGCGCAAAAAGACGTTCACTGCATTCCCGACTTCAGCACTATCACCCATCTTTCTAGGCAATAAATTGAAAAAGCAAAGCTTAAAAATGCACGAAGCGAAGCAATGTTAAGGTAACGAAAAAATAGTTGGGAAATCTTTGTGGTATGCAACTCGCATGCGTCATGCAACAGATTAAAGATAAAAATGCAGAATTTATTCTTATTGTCTATTGTCTCATCACTAATCTATCGTTGTTAAACGATAGATTTAAAATGTGCTAAAATGTTATCTTACAAGAAAGTTTTCTTTGTCCGATCTTTCATTAACATCTGCCATATTCTTCTGACCACTGATTCGAAAAAAGGTTGGAGATTGTTCTTCGATTAGGATTTTAAACTTTCTCACACTTTTTTCACAGAGATAATAATCGCACTTGTAACTTAAAAACTATTGTTTTGCTTTATATTGTATGTTTTGAAGAACTACAATTTTAGTTTCACTAAATTACTCTTGATAAAAAGTAAATTTTTGAAGAATAAATAATATTAAGAAAAAAATAAATAGACGAATAAATAATAATAAGAAAAACATGTTCTGTTTGTCCAAATAATTAAGTGCCCGTAAATATAAATTATTTATACAAATAACTGAGAAATTTTGGATAGAATTTATGTTTACCCGAGGATACAACCACACTGAGCAATGAAATCATAATTTAGAAGAGATAAAAGACAAACAACAACAAACAATCATCTACTGAACTGAACAATGTCCAAAATTACTTAATATTCTTTTAAACTGAACATACTTAAATATTAACTTGTTTATTAATAATAATTTATATAACATGAATAGGATCTGAAATTCAGGCATTTGATCACTGTGTACTGTGTAGTAGCTAGTAAATTATAGTCTTAGTAACTATATGGACTTTTATGCACTTGGCTGTAATTCAAAAAGTTTAAAAGACAAATTCACTTCTCAAGCTTTTATTTTATGTGTTTCATTTCATTTTAAAAGACAACAAAAACTTTTGGGTTCACCGAGGTGTATTTTATTCCTATCTTCTGTTTTCTTCAAACAAAAGGCATTATGTTAATCGAATTTCCTGTGAAATTTAAAGAACCCAGTCTAAAAATTTCCTCGCGTGTCGATTGGCGATTCTCTGTATAGAAATTTTTCTCCGAAATCCTATCTCGCAAACATCTTGCAAAATTTGCATAGAAAATTTATCGTGTCACCACGAAGGACCAAATGCTGTGCGTTCTCATGTCAAAATATAATTTAGTTTGCGGCGTGGAGACGTTGCTAATATTTAGTGGAGGATTCTAAGAATGCCCATTCATTGAGATGATTTAAAGATATTAAATATTCAAATCGATCGTGCTCATTTGCAAAGTATTTCCGTAAAGAATCTGCGATTTTTTAGTAGTATTATAAACACTAAAATCCATTTAAGAGGTAGGTATTAGTAATTTGTTTCATTCCAAATTGGATGAATTAAATTATCCTTAATTCGTAAAATTTCATTCTGGCTTATAAAATATTGGAATAGCAATCCGATCTTTTAAAGAAGACTCGTAAATTAAAATCGGTATTGGAATCTTTATTTTGGTTCTGCAGTCGGTAATTCTTTAGGAGTTATTTAAAAATTTGATCATATTTTTTCTTATTAAGAATTCGCCTTAATTATCGGAATTATTTGTTTATTTAATATAACTTTTCCATAGATGTTTTGATAAAAACACAGCTGTTGTTTATTCTTTTGGAAAATTCCCGGCTAGGTACCCGGAATTCACTTAACAGTAGGTAATCACCATACCAGGACCAAATAGGCTAGATCATAATGTTAGTGAGCGTGTCAGAATGTAAATCTTTATCATTTTCTGCACGCATTTCCTCGAGCATACCTGTTTTGCTGTTATTGAGATCTTTCTGTCCCGATTCCTATCTCTTTACTTGTATTAGAAAGTGAATAGTTATTTATAAATTCTAAGTTAGCAAAGGAAATAAGATCTATGAAGATTTCTTCAAAAAGCGAGCCGCTTTGTTGCTTTAGTCACTTTAATTAAAGATTCTAGCCTTAAATTTATAGATTTTCTGAGCACTCCGCAGGCGTCTTTTGAGAGTTTTTACATTTTAAATGGCATGAAACTAACACAGCTCGTGTTCCAAGCTCTTTTATCTTTTATTCGTTTAATATGCGAGAAAAATCGCTAAGACGTCTCGTCGTGCTCGCCACGCGACCTATTCATCACTCCGGGACTTATTTTTTGGACCTACACAAAAGGTTTGACGCTAAACAGTACCATTATTACGTCTATTCTAGACAAAGCGAGCTTTATTCGGAGACAATAGGAGGAAATAAAAGGCTATCGCCATTAATTTCGACACTTTTGACATTTGTAACGGTCCATCTTTTGTGTTAAATGAACAACTTAACCCCGGCCAGGCGAAATCCGACGCACAGCATGTATGCCGGTAAATGACACTACAAAGAAATCCGCGCGGTTCTCGTTTGTACGTTTCGCTTTCGATGTAATTATGAGCGCGTTTTTTTTCTCGAATACAAATTAGTAACGCCTGTGTCACCTTTGTAGGCGACCGCACACGGAACAATGATGCGTATTTTGGTCCCCAAACTATTCACATTCACTTATAAAATATTATTCGTTCAGACCCCACGGGAACGCGCGAGACCCACGAAAGAATGTTTTTTATGTTCATAAACCTTATAATTGTGAGATACGATGTTTTTATAATTATTTACGACCTTATATATCGAGGACATAATTTACGGGATAGATACAAAGTAAAGCCATGTTTGACATTATGTGTGTAACGTTATCTTGTTAACCACAAGAATTAAATTTTTATGTCATTTTAAATAAAATAAACTTTGTTGGTGGCTAGTAAATTTTTGGTATAAGATGGTTTAAATATTTCTTGTATGTACATATGGAAAGAGCTATAATGAGCTTAATCTTGATTGTGTTGGCATCCCATGTTTTTAGAAGCAAAATGCTAGATAGGTTATAGGAAACTGGAAACATGTTTAGTGCTAATTGATGATGTTAGTGAAAGATTAGACTGACTACTGAAAATATGAAAGAGACAAATCCAAACCAACGCCAAAAAGAAAACACGGTACCTCCACATACAAGAAATATAATGAAAACATGTGATAAAACAATACGCTGGCACACCCGACTCCGCTGTAGTAACTTTATACGTTGTTCATTTTACGAGGTGCAACCCAGCACAGAGCCGACAGCCCAAGTAATCATCCAGCGACAAAACTGGCTCTTTGCACGAACATCGAGAACGAATTACGTTTTACACGGTCAGAATGTTTGCAACTGGATATGAGTTTAGTTGCCTGGGTAACGACCACAGAGATTGTTATAGCTAAATTAAGGATTCTGTAATATGAGCATTCTACTGGTTAAAGCGATGTATAAGACTTGTTATATTGTGAAATCTTCAAGAGGAATAAAAGGTAAGTAAGTAAAGTTTTAAGTGTTATTGAAATTAAATTTTATAGTTAGTAAGCACTGCACTATAGAATAAGGTGTCTCTTACTTATTTTTTTTATTTTATCTTTAGAGATAGTTTTTTTTTCAGTTAAATTAGATAGAGATTGTTAGGGTAACTGCGTTTTTAAACATTTTTATGAATCGTTTCCCTGTTTAGTTCGACAGCATCTACCAAATTACTGATGACTTCGTGTTGCTAATTATGTAAAGAAGTTCCGTGAATAAAATACACAAAAATGGAAAAGGAATAAAGAAATCGAAACCTAACAAAATGACATGTTGTAACAATGGATATTACACGTCAGTTTGGTAGATCTAAAATGAGTCTCGTGCGAAAAACATGTGTGGTTTTAACACTTGACTCAACACTTCTAAGTTAAAAGAGCAAAACAAGAAATAATTGGGAATTGCTCTTGCTTCATTTTTACATCCCGCTGGGTGTCGTTGGCGAGACGGTGTAGGTACAAGACACACACAGCGCTCGCACAAAGCGAAGGAAACGCTTAACGCACACATTCTGGAGATCAAAGAACGCGCAATCTGTGTGAAAAAAATAACGTTTTTGGTCCCAAAAGGGCGGTCCCGTTTACGCGACCCAATTCACGCGAACAGTTTGGACGTCGAAGAAATTGAATTGAAGTCAACCCGAACAACAAATTCGAACGCGTATCGAATTGTTTTACGTTTGACGAATTCGCTATTTGAAATTTTTAAATCGTCACAATAGAACATAATGATGCTGGTCCCTCCATTGTCCGGACCAGAATTTAGTAGGACATTCTCGATATGGGATTTTAACGGGGCATTTTTGCTTTTATATGTAGTAGTCGCCGCGTGCTCGACGGACAAATAAAATCGAATGACGATCAGTTGTTTTTATCTGATACGTATCAGGAATTCCTCACGATGTTGTGGAACAATCGATGGGGCGTGATTAATTCTAAATTGGACGTGTGGCGGTATTTGATTAGGGCTAACTGGATTCACTCGGCTGGATTTTATTGAAGCCTTGTTATTATCGATAAACACTTTTTTCAGTCAAAAGCTGAAATAATAAAACGCCAATATAATTTGGGGTCAGTAATACAAGATATTTGTAAATTCCAAAGCTATTTCTGTTTCAACATAATTATAAACCTATGATAAATATCATACGTTTTAGCTAGAAAAAAACAAGTTAATTTTGTTGACAAGTATATTGTGTAGAGAAGTTTATAAATATCAGATGAGGTTCGAAAAATCGTCTACATAAAATTATAAGTTCAGAAATAAGTCTTATAATCTGAAGGAACTTCTTATACACCATTAATCATATCACAAGGAGAAAATTACCTTTCAAGATCAACATTCATTTTCTTGCGATGTTATCTCGCTTCCAGCTACCATTTGTTAGTGTCTTGTTTAGAAAATCACATCTGCTAAACTTTATTAGTTCGCCTTTTGACAAAGGCAAGTTGATGGAAGCGCGTATCAAATCGCGCGATTCGAGCTCCTTACTGCAGCTGGTTGGAGTGAAACGAATCATTTTATTCATTGTCCGAAAATCTTATGCGTTATTTATGAAAATCTCAGGGATGATTCGTTGCGGTGCGGCGGAAAGTGTGTCACCTTGCGATGGATTCGTTACGCGCTTCCAGCTGATTCATGGTATTTTCGCGGTAATAGCATCTGGAGAGATAAAATGTCTATACCTTACCTTTTCTTTGACTTTTGAGTTATCAATCATATTTTTATAAATACTTTTTTTTTATATAATAGATATTAATTGTAGTTTGTCTTCTTTTCCTTCAGATCGAATGTAAATCTAAAACATGAGCAAACAAACATGACCGACTTAAACATGCCGAGTCCTATTACTTTTAGAAGTGGCAAGGATTTGCGGAGAATTTTAGCTAATTATAGGACTATAGTGACTCATCTCTAAATCACAAGACCTTAGTCAAAGGAAAACTTTAGAATTTTAGGTATAAGTATCATATGGTATTACAAATTATTGTATGTCTGCTAGTATGTAGAGCTGCCAAAAAAATCAGGCCAAACGTGTTCTATGTTTGACGTGTGACTCAAAATTAAGACACCCTTATTTTTCCTTCGTAACGTAAAAAATGTACAAACGCAAAATATGCACCTGTTGCAAAATGTACAATACTCTAAGAACTAAAGAAAGGAAAATCGTAGTTCAATTGTTTCAACACCAAGCGAGGAGAAATCCAGGAACAATCTGCGTAACGCCTGCTACCTTATTACGTTGGCCGTTACATCGGGCGCGCATCCCGCTTTTTGCTGTTCGGTAGCTGCACCGATTTGATTGCTCGGCTTTTTGCTCGCCTTTTCAAATAAACCGAAGTAATTGTTTGTTTTAGGTCCGCGGATTGCGTCCGCCGGACGGGTTTGTTACAGACGCTTTAGTTAGGAAATAGAGACGTTAAAACGGTTCGCTGATTCTTGAAATCGAAATATAATTAATGTTGACTCGGTTGTGGCGACGAGAATTGAGTGTAAGGTAAATTTTACTCGTTTATTGCGATTGGATTGTTTTGAGCTATTCTATTCGATGTCTTTAATTATTTTAATAATACCATCTCTTATGTTGTGATGATGAACGAACTCAATGTACATTTACGGTAGCACACCGTACTAAAATTTCTCCGTCATTCAATTATAATTTTCATAACACACTATTCTACCTATATTTAATTGATATGATAACCTATTATTTAGAAATATGTTGTTTAAACAAAATCTTATTTTAAAAAACAAAAAACCGACTTCATAAAACCTGCCTCTAAAAAGCAAGAAATAATATACAAATCATTAGATACGCATTATCATTGTTATAAGAAGTCGGGTGGGGCTTTTAGAATAAAAAAAGAAAGATGTACTCTTGTTTTTTAAAAACAAATTTTTATTTTTTTATTTTTAGTGTAAGTAGGTACCTTCTGTATTAGGTAGTGTAGGTATATTATTTAGGTAGAAAAATCGGCTCAGCCAAACGTGAGATAATCGCTGAGAAACATACATACATACAAACTGAATACCTCCTTTTTTTGAAGTCGGTTAAAAAGACTACACACAAAGGTATCCCTTCCCCAACGAAAAAAATCATCTAATTCGGTTCATAAATAACAAAATTGTCAAGTTAGTTGATTTTATATCATAGTATTTTCAGGATTACTTGTAAACTACTGAACCGATTTGAAAAAAAAAAAAACATACAATCGAATTGAGAACCTCGTCCTTTTGATGAAGTCGGTTAATAAAACCCATGACCATGAGTTTACAGGCAGGCGATGCAAGTAGGAAAAGGTAGAGATGATGACAGATAATGTAGAGAAAAATAATGGCGCCAGACCGATGACACGTGTTTGAGTAAAATACTTAAAAAAACTCCATAAATAAAACATAGAAAACATATTCAAAATATTGAATGTGTTACTTTCAATCTTTATGAAATGGTTAATGCATTGATAATTTAGACATTTTCTGTTTGATATTATAGTTTTGTAAAAAGAGTGATTTTTACAAAGCACAATGAAAACATTTACACTAATTGCACGACTTTGTCTGCAAGCAATGCTCATCCAGTGTAATTTAATACCTAAGTAATTCAAACCGTATTGTTCCATTCAAATAAGACAACGCTCAACATAACGCCAAACATCTCTACGCAAACATCGCATTTTCAAATTGTTAGCTTTTAGAAAATCCTAAGCTTACTCTGAGCATCACTTGTACTGTTTTGAAATGTGGAATTAAATTCTAAATTACTAAGAGGCGTCTGCTTTTTGCTCCAGAGCAGGTAACAGGAAACGGGTTGTCTGACATTAATCCCATGGGCTCTTGTGTATGTGCATCGCGTATTACGTATAAGGACACCGACCATATGGTTGTGTTGCGTCAGTTTTTATAAAACTATAAGCAGAATCAGTAGCGCAATATCACTGGAGCAATCAGCACTACCTTTCTCGCTTCCACACACTGCATAACGGCCTGGCCACGCGAAATGGCGAACGGCGAATACCTGAAACGTTGCGATTGCGAGTGATGGCGCGAATTGTGAATTAACCACTGTGCGGTGAGCGAGTCGACCGCGCAATGTAGATAGAATTATAATAATAATAGTTCATTTGGAACAAGTTACATTGTTACACTTAGTATTGTACGTTAATAACCGCAAAAGTTATCAAAACTGTGTCGCAGCACTAACGCCCGTCTCCGGTAATAACAGGGACAGCGTTCCAATAAATAAGTAACACAAACGCACTATATGATAGATAAAAGAATATACAAAGCTCTCTGAAACAGCAAAATAAAAACTTAACAACCTTATTTTCAATGTACTACACAAATGCTTAATTTATTGCATACCTTACTTGCTTAATTCATTGCCTTCTGACTTAAAAGAAAAGAGTAAAAAATCATTTAACCGTAGCTTGAAAAAAATCTACTTTTCACAGCTTCCATAACATGGATATTTTTAACAGATTTTCATTATGTAATATTATGATCTCATGAAAGAAGTTCGATGTCAATTTCAATTTAATTTAATACTTATTTATCTGAGCGTGACTTTGTTCCTCGCAGACAAACTTAGTAATAAGTTTTGCGAGACTATGTTTAAAGTTGTCTCTGTATTGTTTTTATATGAATAAATGAATGAATGAATGAATGCCTCACTCAATACGTGCATATACTCAATTCGCAGGTTGCCTCGCTGTTCGCCAGTTTACGTGGCCAGAAGGTTGGAGATAGGAGATCTGCAACCAAGATCTACGCTTGCACATAGTTGCAAGCACACTCGTACATCAGCTCGCAATGTTCAGAATGAATCTTTATGATATAGTTCTCTCGATGCCCGCAAGGTTTCTCAGGCTACTGGCAACTGGTTCGTTTCCGTCATGACTAAATAAGGTGTTCATATTTGCACCCCGCATTTTATAGCTAGCCTATAATGGGATAAAATTTTCATTCAGATATTTTTTTTGGTTGGTTGCTATCAGCTGATTTAATAATGCAGTACTTACTTACAGCAGTTAAAGCATGGAAATATTTTAGTATCAACATTAATGGTTCCCGACATTAAGTTGTTTTTCGTAAACCTTATTAACAGAAATATATTATTTATATCTTAATGTTATTTATTTATTTTCAAAACACCAAAACATTTCTCAGTCAACTTTTATCTTTCTCTGGAATTATAATCTTTTAATAATTTCTACCATGTGTCATGTCAAATATATGAAGTTTGAAGATTTAAGCCAACCACAATCGGAGTCTCATATGCAACAGTCTTGAACTGAAAGCACGGATTTACGTTAAATATCAATCAGTTACGTGCAAGCCCTATAAGGATTAGAGAAGTTTCGAGAAGGTTAACCTATGACTCGTTAACTTTGACAGCAAAGCTACAATGGTATTAAACTTGATGTTCATCAAACATACTGTCATTTGGTCTTGCTAAAGTAATTAGAAAGATATTGGCAAAATAAAAACATTTTACACGTGGTATAATATGTTTTAAAAATATGATTTAGATTACAAACGCAAAATTAAATAGGTAACAAAACAGGACAAAGATCAAAAAGTACTTTACTATTATAGAAAACATAATTACTGATGTTTATACTAATGCCAGTTAATTTAAATAGCTTTTTAGGCAAAAAGCCGGCCAGGTACGCCGGGCACAAATTATAAGCATTAAAAAGAGGAATGATTAGAAAATTGGCTCTGTAAGCATTTGTTTACTCTATAATTAAAATAATGATCGTGATTTCGGTCAGTTCCAATAAATTCGCCCTTTTCTACCTGCTTCAAACAGTAATGTGATTAGATTAGTTTGTGACGGACTGTACCTGTGATTTTGTAGAAACGTTTAGCTTCGAATAATTTTATTATAGTTTAGTACTGTATTGATTTGGTTTATCTATAAATCGATAAAAAGGAAAAAAGATAAAATTAATTTCCTATAATTAGAAAAAAAAATGAAGAAATCGCATTTGTATTGGGATTCGGCGGATAAAGGCGAAACACAACTAAAAGCAACTCGGGTTGAGTTGCTTTAAAAATTAAGCAATCAGCTCGTAAAGCAACCAACCAACTTTTTAAATAAAAAATTGCAAGGAGTTAAAAAATCCTTAGTTAAAGATTTAAATGTAAATTTAAACAACGACTAACCCATTTATAAAACAAATAGGATTTCCGTGTTTCTAAAGGCACGTTAACCCTCTCCTAGCTCTCGTGTCGTGAGATGGCACTTTTTAACACCAAGCTGAATGCTGATTTTGCTCGCGTGTTTTGTTATGGCTGTATCTTTTAACGTGGGAAGGTGTCTATTTAAAGCTAAGGAAAATGTAAAATAAACAAAGAACCAATAGAAAAGCGAACGATCTTCGTGGATAATAATAACGAAACCTTTCAAGATGATTCCGAAAATAATAACGAAGAAAACACATCTTTCTTAGAATCAAGAGAGAATAACAGTAGGAAGTGAGGAAAAGTACTTCTGAAACGTTATTAATATTCGATAGATGAAAATATTAAATATCTTTTTCTATGTAAAAATAACATGAATACTCATATCTACTGGATACTACTAGTGCCGATCCCAAATATTTTAATTTCAATATTCAGCGAAATAAAGGCGCCACGATAAGCTGTTATTTTTTATAACAACATGTGGGTCTAAACTTGTTTACCTATTCACCAGCTTTGTTATTTCAGTATAAGCCATTTAGAGTTTACCCGCTAGAAATATGAAGATAACGACTGAACTGCTCGACTGAATTAATTTAGTTTATTGTTATGCTAAATCCGAAAGCAAATATTGTATAGGAACCTTTAAAATATTATGGTTACAGAATTTAAAGAAATTGAATAGAGATTAAATATGAAGAATGATTTTGTTTGACAATAAATTAGTATTTTTGTGTTATTAAAGCTATAATGGATGGGTTAATTTTTTTTAAATTGTTGTGTATTAGTTCACATAGTCACACACTCGATCATCGGTCAGGTCAAGTTAGGTAGGTACTATGTGAAAGAAATTGGTTTGAATAATCAATATTAGTTCATCGCTCTTTAAACAAAAGTAATAGGTACAAATCTATGTTATTTTAGGATTTTGAATAATTCACTTGCTTTATTTTTAGGTCTGTTACGACGATGTTGTAAAAATAATGTAGGTGTCTACTTACTTTTTTTTTTAAATTTGAAATAAAATGTGTACAAGAATGGAATAGTTTTATTGCCAATCTAAATATATTAAAGTTTAATTCAACGTTGATACGTCAGAATTTACAAAGCATACCTAGAATTTTGCATCACAAATAACAATGATGTTTAAAAGGCAAAATAACTTCAATATCGTCAATAATAGCACAATCAAACTTTAGAAAACAGTGAGCTAGAGTTGGTATTGTAGTATTTTACGGCGCTATTCTGAAAATAAGTTATTTAGTTATCTTCATTTTAGTCATTTTGCATTGTAGTCATTCTGTATTATATATGTATAGTCATTCTGGATTCTAGTCATACTGCATTTTAGTCGTTTTGCGTTTTAGACATACTGCGTTTTGGTCATTTTGCCCTCATAGTCTTTTTGCCTTTTAGACAACGTGATCAAGAAGGTTTTGCACCCTCCCTCTGTCTAGAGACACACAAATTGTAAAGCGAATTCTCCTTTCTGTATCTCACGATTACAATGTGAAACATAGACAAACCTTTGTCAATCCGGTATTCCATTTAAAGATTTTTTTACCAACAGTAAGGAACACAGTAATGAAGATTCTTTGAACACATTATGTCCCACCAATTCCGACCGGATTCCGCAGGGCCGTCCAAAAACTAAACGTAACGACATAATGACAGTCCTAGGATCGTAAAATGCGACGTGCACCCCCAATAGTCTGGGATTAATGGCGATTTAATTAAACCTATATAATTTTGATCCAGGTTAGACCATGGATAGTTACATGGATGAAAAAATTTGGATACGTGCGTTATAAAAACAGTGAAAATTCTGTACATTTCTTTAATTTTTAATTCCTAGACTATGTACGGGTAAGAAGAAATAAAATAACGATAGAAAATGCTATGCTTTTACAAATTAAGAAAAAATCATTGATAACTTCAAATAAATATGTAAGTGAAATAGACACTATCGCTACTGTTACCACAGTTTTGGATAAAGACGCTCACTAAAATCAAACAAAATAATGGTGAATTGTTTATACCATACGCCATAAAAAAAAAATCTTTAGCTTTCTTATTTTTTTAAATGCAATGAATGAAGGCAGAGACTCCAATTTACCTAAAGGTTTAGTGTTCAGTTTATTTCAGATGCGAAGAAAGTTAGTCAAATGTTTCATCAACTTTTTAAGAACCCTCAATCGCAGCGCAGCAAGTTGAATACCTACTCTAAGTACCATGGAGTGCCTTATTCTTGACTTTTTAAATACCTACTATTTTTTTTTGTAAATTTGCTTTAAAGTCCTACTGTACCTATGACTTAAAGTTTTTCCAAGGAAAAAAAAATCTTTAATGCCTTCTCCATTGTTCACGGGCCGTGGTTAGATTGAAGGTTGCGTGGGCCTCAAAGAAAGGTCCACATCGAGGCGGGCCGACTTTATCAAATTACAACCTGCGCCGTTTTGTTGCCGACAAAGGACGGCCACCTTTCCAGCGAGGATAATTTGTCGCCATCTTAGTGGTTCGACGTCGACGTACGTAAACATTGACAGCGATGTTCTTAAGCTAAATATACCTTGTGTAGCTTTTAGCTTATTTGCAAGTATTATTGCTGTTGACCGGGAAATGTTCTAATTGTTTATCTTTAATTGAGCCTTTTTGTACCTTTGTTTAGTTGAAAAATTTATAATAACTTGTACCGTTTTCTTCCTTTACAGCGAGGATAATTTGTCGCCATCTTAGTGGTTTGACATACGTAAATATTGACAGCGATGTCCCTAAGCTAAATATTGCTTGTGAAGCTTTTAGCTTATTTGCAAGTATTATTGCTGTTGACTGTTGACCGGGAAATGTTCTTATTGTTTATTTTAAATTGAGCCCCTTTGTACTTTTGATTAGTTGAAGAATTAAGGCCTTAACATGCGTCAATCGGAGCGGGTCGATCCGTGATGAAGTGAAATCGAACGTAACTCTACTCACTTTGGGTTCAAATCAGTGCGCGTTCCAACGCGGCGCCGGCGTTCGCGTTGAAAACTTGCACCGAATTCTCTATTTTTACATGTTTTTATTACTTTTCTTCGCTTTCAAGTAAAAAAATCTGTTCAATCTGTCAAATCTGTTTAAAAAAAATCTGTTCAATTAAGATTGAAGGTATTATCATCGTCGATTTTTATGGTTGGTATTAACATAATCGAATGTTCTGTTTCCAAGAAATTTTGCAAATAAGACCAGAAACAGGGACCACGGAATATTTTTTTACATCAAAGATGGTAACATTTTTATAAATGCTTTCAATTAAATCTATTGTGTATTATTTCAAGTATATTATATTATTATTATTAAAAAAAATCTGTTCAATTAAGATTGAAGGTATTATCATCGTCGATTTTCATGGTTGGTATTAACATAAACGAATGTTCTGTTTCCAAGAAATTTTGCAAATAAGACCAGAAACAGGGACCACGGAATATTTTTTTATATCATAGATGGTAACATTTTTATAAATGCTTTCAATTAAATCTATTGTGTATTATTTCAAGTAGGTATATTATATTATTAAAAAAAATCTGTTCAATTAAGATTGAAGGTATTATCAACGTCGATTTTTATGGTTGGTATTAACATAAACGAATGTTCTGTTTCCAAGAAATTTTGCAAATAAGACCAGAAACAGGGACCACGGAATATTTTTTTACATCAAAGGTGGTAACATTTTTATAAATGCTTTCAATTAAATCTATTGTGTATTATTTCAAGTATATTATATATTTTTTCCATGATAGCTTCACGCGCGTAATCTTTCAATAATTTGAATTGAATATTGGGATTTGACCCACCTTAAGGCCTTAAATAGCATGTACCTTTTGTTGCCGACAAAAGACGGACCTTTACAGCGAGGATAATTTGTCGTCATCTTAGTGGTTCGATTTATGTACGTAAATATTGACAGCGATATCCCTAACTAATCTAAACATTGCTTTTGAAGCTTCAACTTATTTGCAAGGACTTTTGCTGTTGACTGGTTCTAATAGATATTTAAACCTTTATTTTTTTATTTACACAAGAGGCGTACTTAATGTTAAAAGCAATCTTGGTCACTTCAATCAATAAGAATATGTTAGATAATGATTATTTGCAAAACTATACCGTTTCGCCTATTTTATAGGTGTCTAATTTTTTTCAGATAGGTTATAATTTCTGGCAGAAAATTTCACACAAATTCTATTTCATTTTAAAAAACATGAAGATAGCTATATAAAACAGGCCCTTAAAATTGTAAAAATGATTTTTGGTAGATCGAATGTTTTAGTTTGATATATAATCCGACAATAGAATTATTACGGCACTTTTAACTTTTAACCTATCACATACTTCTACGGTATAAAACTCACTGTGGTAGAAAAATCGCCAGTTGAATGTGGAATAACTCATAATAAGTTACCATTTACTTATGTCAAATATGTCTATTTATTTTTTTTCTCAAAAGACATAAAAACATAATAAATCAATATTATATCCCAAGTCATGGAGCCCTAATAAAATTAGCTATAGTTTTTTGCCAGTCTAGCTTCAAAGTCCTTTCAAATTGCCATAACATCACAAGACCATTACAAAATTAATACAAACAAACGCCGATACTATTGATAAGCAAATAAAAAAACGTTCACACCCAATTCAGACGGTTATTAGAGCAATCTCCAAGTTCCTTATTAAAACAGAAACCGCCTACAAAAGTTCCTTATACCTGTAACTTTGTTCTTAATATTAATATCCAACCTTATCCCAAAGAAACAGGACACAAAATAGCTTGACTTCTTTTCCCAAATATTTGTAGCTAATATTGACTTAGTTTCATCTTTTACTTCCCGTGAAGAATTAATTTCAAAGTGTGCGTAGGATTTATTCTGTTTACTCGACAAACACTCGAAAATGACTTTTGGAACATACGGTAACGCACGCGTCACAATATGTGAGATAAGAATGTGAATGAAATTAACTATGGGATAAGAAAAGCTTGTATAAGATTAGGAGTAGATTTAGATGACTAGGTTGGTTCTTAATTAGAAATGTAAAGCAAGAGATAATGAAAATTTTGTTTGTGTTTAATAATCAACAGCTGTACCTATCATGGCCAATGAATGACTAAACTTCTGAGAACATTAATGATTGTTTATTTGCCAACAAGAAGTAGATTTATAATACTGATTTATAAAAGCAATTGATACTTTTATGTCATTATTGCCATTTATTTGTATTTCCTAACTATATTTTTATTTTTGTATGTAAGTATATTATGGAATAATGAACAGTTACAATATTTGTGTAAACTAATTAAATTACTATAATTGGGTTATATTGTATTACCAATAACATTATGATTATAGTAATATTTTACGAACATGGCGGTATGAAATGATTTTTTTTATCTTGTTTTATTGCGGTTATTTAAATATGACATAGATTAATTCAACAGACGTCTCTTGATGCATGATTGGCATTTCACAGTTGCACACCCATTGTAATCGGTATTATTGGCCTGAATACATTACACGGTATATTAATTAGATTCTGAAGTACATCAAGTGACGTCTGTGTTCTGAAGCCCTATATACGAGTAGGTGTGTCTCTTGACACATATACACTTTCCTGAAGCCCAATCGCGGTAATTCTGAACGATAAAACCAAAAACGTTACGTTGTCATTTAGGTTATATTTACCTAAGATTCTTTGGTTTAGCTTCATAATTTTCAATTTTTAAATTTGAGATTTTTGCATTCACAATGCTATTTTTATACAATACAAAATAATATACCTACTAGAAAAAATACGACTCGCACCAGATCAATCGATTGCCAAATATCTGGAAAGATATTTCAATTGAATGTCGAGGTAATTTCTCACATTGGTGAAATAACGCTGGCTTGCAGCGTAAGAGTAGGATATACTAGAAGAAATTCGACGTTGTCACTAGTGACTCGGTAGCTCAGCGGTCAGAGCATTGGACCGGATATCCAAAGGTCGCGGGTTCGATTCCCGTCTGAGTATTGATCTGGTGCGAGTCGTATTTTTTCTAGTATATTATTTAGTATTTCATAATTTTTACTTAAATTATCCCAGATTGTAATCCTAGACTCTTTAGGAGAGTATTCAACAATTTTAACAAAACGAAAGCAAGTATTTTTCTGTAAACGATACTGAAACGGTAAGGATTTAGCTTTGGTTTTATTGTTGAAAATTAGCGCGATTAGGCCTCTGTTCTTCTTGCGCTTTCAATAGAATAACAGAGGCATGCTTCGTAACATTCAATATCACATGCCCTGTTCTCAAAAAAAGTCAAATTTATATGTCAGATAGTTTTAAATTTTGCATTTAAATTTCGCTCCCAACTCTAGTACAGTGGGTCGAAGGGTAAATGCAATTTACCCGTGGACCAACCAGTGGGTAGTGCCAGTGGGTCCACGAGTCCTGAGGGTGTATGAGTCTGCGCAAGTTGAATTGAAATTTGAAGCGTCTCGGTGAAGCTAAGGTCGTTCATAAAACCTATGATTTGAAAACTTATTCACTCATCTTTGTTTCTTTTACGAAGTCTTCCACTGAAAAAAAAACATAATTTATAAAAAAAGATTTTTTACAGCTCCTGAACAGAGAAGATTGTTCTTTTCTTTTGAACATAATTTTTAACACAGTTAAAACTTCAGTTTCTAGTTATGCAGTTAAAGACAATTTATTTTGAAAAGTATTTCTAATGGTTGTTTTTATGGATTATGCGCAGCCTATCGTAGCTTTGAACCGAATTTCTTTTTATGAAAAACTTAAACAAAATATGAAAACTGACTGATTACAATAAGATTCCACCAAAAGAAATAAAAGGAAGTCTGCCCAAATCCCCCGACAATTACAACAACGCAACAAAAACCCATCAAGTTTCATTATGTCTTATCTGACAACCCACATGATATGGTATTAATTAAACGCACCGGCACACGAATTATCAAGAGGTTAATAGTCACCAATGAGCTTTGAGTCATTATGTAGATGAGCCTTGCTCGGTAGAGTGGGGGCACGAAATGAAAAGTCTGTGGTGTGTTATAAACAGAAGATTCGCTCTAAATGTATTCGAAAACGCTATACCTTCATTTTATTTTGTTGCGCTAAGGTTCCTTGGTATAACTGCTACAGTACCACAGCTTATGGATTGTAAAACTGTGACAGTACCTACTGACTATAGTTCTGGGTTAGTCTGAGATCGCCTCTGCAAAATGTCTATGTGTGCGTGCACTGAAAACTGCGATTTGTTCCGACCGGCCCTAGTTTTTGGACGAGGTATCATGACCACGAGCGCTTGCGCAACTCTAACTTTTATGTTTGCAGACTGTGAAATTGGTATACGAACTCATTTGCAAAGTAAATAACTGGTATAACGAAAAATTCTACAGATTGCTATAGTCAGCTGTGCAACGCCGACAGTACATTAGGCAAATAACTGCAACAAATATTTAAATAGTTATCTACATTGACATATAAGTTGTTATAGCTTTTAAAGACGGTTTTAGTATCAAAGTACTTAAGTATTTATAATAATTCTAACATTCCATAATCATTGCTCTCCATACTAGCAGATGTTATCAAAAACGTTTGACTTTACACTATATTTGTGATTTTTTTCCTAACAGAGTACTATGCGAGCCAAATAAGAATAGTACTGTCAAACGACAATCTTGATCTTTGTTCCTTTTCTTGCACAGCCAACACCCTTTTAATATACTATATCTATGCAACACCCTGAAGTGCTCTTAAGTGGAAGCAAAACGCAAACAAATATGGCCGTTTTGACAGTACAATATTCTTATTTGGCTCGCATAATACTATACTACAAGCAAGATTCACAACAAGTTTAACCTTTTTTTTACTATTATCTTATTTATGAGTTAAAACATAATTTTTCGTTTTCGCTTTTGGTTAGGTTAGATAAACCTTATAAGTTATAAACTAAACTACAAGACGTATTTCCCTACTTATCAAGCCTTATTCTTTGGCAGGAGGCGTGTCCGACGCACAGTTTGCGCTCTTCGCTCGCGTGTCTGCGCGTGCGCCACCCAAGTGAAGCTACCGACTCGCGCCATAACACTGTGACGTCATCTTTATCATCAAACAAAATATTTGCTGAGTCTTCTTCTTAGGCAGAACATAGTACTTAGAATTAATTGTTTATATCAGTTGCAACTGTTAAGTAAGTTGTCGTTAGTTTAATGAATAGGTACTGATTCTCAAATACACTAATGGCTATTGTTATTATGGTTTGTTTTACTTGAGTCTGTAAACTGATAATAAGCGGTCATCATAACCTGTTAAAAAAATAAGGGTTCATTTCTGGTCATGTTCCCTTTTTCTAACTCTTATAAAACATTAATAAGGTTTTATTTCTTATAAGGTTAAGCAAGAAATCAAGTAAATGATTCTGTTGTGGAAATTAGAAACAATTTTAGTAGGAAACGTGTATGAAATAATTATATCTGTTACGGCTAATACCCGAAATGCGGTACCCCTAGTTTAAGAGCAAAAGATTTATTTCCCTGAAATTAAATAGGGATGTTGACTAATGAATAAAATAACGAAATACTAATAAAAATCGTAAACATATTAAACTTTTAGAGTAGCTTGTATACCTCTTGGTTTTATATATTGCATATTATTTGTTTTATGACCCTTCAAAGTTGGGTGGACAAGTCCATTTAAAAAGTATAAAATTTATTAAAATAAATAATACCTTTAATTAGTCCGTAAAATGTATAGCAAATTTGTCTAAGAAACTATTTTGATAAACACAATATTTAATATAGCTGCCGAACAAATTTCCTACGCGTTGCATACAAACTAGCACGGCGTGACGTCATAACGTGCAAGCCATTAGTATGGAGCGTTTTTGATCGAGTCCATTTGTGTGCATTTCACACTGTGATATCTCGGGCAGTTTTCATGCTAGCGAATTAATTCTTTTACCAATGTTTCTTTTTTTGAGAGGTAATTTATGTAACATAAAATAAAAAAAATAGTCAACATCCCTATTCTCTACTAGAAAATAAAGAAATAATACTAAAATTTACATTTGGAAACACAAGCTTACTGAATCTCCATCAATAACATTTCAATCGCAAACATGACGTGTTATCAATATAAAATATAATACTAGATAATAAAAATGCAACTCCCATATCTTACAGGCAGTCATAAAAATTTCATAATGGCATTTCAGATGGAAGCCAGATGCTTACAAAGATTTCGTTGTTGTAATTGCTTGTATCAAAAAAACTATTACGGTTGGCTAATTTTATATTTATGGATTACTTGACCTGTTTTAGTAGTAGGAGAGTTTTTGTATTAGGGGAGACCGGTCCAAAACCGTATAGCTAAGAACAAACCTATATAAAATCGAAATAAATGAAAGTTACATATTGATAAATTAACTCGTTTATTAGAGACTCTCATTGGCTATAGAAATTAACAAAAAATAAAACTATAATCAGCATAATAACAAAAAATAATCAACACAAACTAAACCTCGACGAATTACGATTTTGCCCCGGGGGCTGGACAAAACCGTATAGTTTATACGATTTTTCCCCATACGTTATCAACCTGAAACTAACGAGTCCCAGCTTTAACTGTTAGTAGATTCCTATATTATTCCTTAGCATTTTGAAGAAAACTTGTAAACAAAACCATCAATTTGGCTTAGTTTCGGGTCAAAACCGTATACTGATTACTGGTCGATATTACCCCTTACGGTTTTGCCCCACCTACCAAAACAATATTATTTAACATTAACTTGTCATTATAATGCAGATCCGGAACCAAAACTTTGTTGATGATTAAGTAAAAATACAAAGTTTCAGGTTAATAGCATTGCATTTACCTATTTATCATAATATATTCACAATTAAATCTTTTGATGACGATAAAATTAGATCAAAACACCTCCAAATAATATTTATGTGATTTAAGGTTAAAGATCGTGCCTGCAGCGACAAATGTCTGTTGACAGATTGATTATGTTGGCTACTTGCTATGATCGGCAAATGCGCGGCTAATTCAAAATTATAACAGACACAGCTATACCGTACGGTTTTACCCTGGTATACGGTTTTGTACGGGTCTCCCCTACTATCTGTCTGGATTGAAAAATCAGTTGTTAATTTTATTATATAAATACGAATTAAAGCTAGCAACTTTTTGGTTTGCAATGTAACTCATATTGACCTAAATAAGCTAGCTACAATGATTAAGAAGTAAAAATAAATGTTTTTTTAAGCATAAAGCCTTGTAAGTACCTAACATGGTAAAATCTACTTTACTTAAGTAAGTAAACTTTAATACAAAATGCTACGGCCTTTTCACTTTTAAATATTTTTTCATAAACAGAATAATAAAACGTCATTGGTTTGAGATAGTCGCCAAGCATTGTTGTCCCTCAGCCATTTTTGATGTCCCCACTGCTGAGGCACAGGCCTTCCTTATGGGTGGTAAGGATGGGCCATAACCCACCACGCGGGCCCAATGCGGATTGGTGAGTGTTAACGACTGCAAATTCAGCCGGGACCAACGGCTTAACGTGCCTTCCGAAGCACGGAGGAGCTCGATATAATAAATTTTTGGTCACCCATCCCATGACCAACCCTTACGAACGTTGCTTAACTTCCGCAATCGCTGGGCCAGGCGCTAAACCACTGCGCCACCGAGCTCTACAACTTCTTATAAGCCTTTGTTTCATGATTACTAAACAAACATGTTTTCCCGATAACAATAATAATTACTTTCCTTACAATTTACTGAGAAAATACTTATTACATTATCCTAAAGATAACATTCAGCGTTGTACATAAATTAACTTTAGTATAATAATTTGCTTTACTTTTCCATCATGGCTGCCTTCCGTCAAACCATCTGATACGCTCCACTCATTCCAGTACCTAAGACCACCTATACACAAGCTCTATGATGTGAAAGTATAGTCAGTAGCAAAACTTACATACATACATACAGTGTGTGTGACACCTGTTTGAAAGGTACCATGGGCAACAGCGACGCTTAACCACTCCCCAGAGACGTTCGTGCAGAGACGTTACGTGCGCACACGCATTTTGTTGTTAACTAAGCGACGCTGTTGGCCATAGCACAGAATACAAAAAAGTGCCCATAGTACCTTTACTTTCTACATACAAAAAGAAAAAGAATATTTCTTACTACCTACATTTAAATTTTCTTTTTCCGTGCTATATGAAATGATTATTTATTTCGGTTCAGTTTTAGAGTTTTTTTTTAGAGTTCGGTTTTCTTTTTCACTAAGAAAACATGAGTAATCTGAATTAAAACTTATTCTTCCATAAATTATGAAATACTTTAAATAATCTAAAGTTATCAGAGACCATTGTGCCATTATTTCGTTACCTAATTAGTTTTACATACTGCTATTTTGTTTAACTGAGATTTATCAGAATGGGTTATAGGTACTATTTATGGTGGTACAATGAGCTCAGTAGCGCCACCAATGGAAATAAATCAATTACGTTTTATCAAGGGTTTAGATTAAAAGTTTTAATGATTTTGCGCAAATAAAAGACTGAAATGCATTTTCTAAATATAGTTTCAAAAATTAAAAACCCGCCTGCCTAAAAAAAGACAAGTCAACAGAAAAATAAAATAGAAAAACTAAAAAACCCACATGCATCAAAAAACAAGTCAACTGAAAAGATGGAAACAAGATAATATATAAAGGCAAACTTAAAAAATATTGATGGTAGTGTTTAGATTAAAGGCAAACTTAAAACATATTCATGGTAGTGTTTAGAACTTTTGTTCAACATAATAACATGCAGTCGGAGGCATGCATAAAGAAAGTGACATTATGAATTATTTTACTTATCATTCAATTCTATGCCTCCGACTGCATGTTATTATGTTGAACAAAAGTTCTAAACACTACCATGAATATGTTTTAAGTTTGCCTTTAATCTAAACACTACCATCAATATTTTTTAAGTTTGCCTTTATATATTATCTTGTTTCCATCTTTTCAGTTGACTTGTTTTTTGATGCATGTGGGTTTTTTAGTTTTTCTATTTTATTTTTCTGTTGACTTGTCTTTTTTTAGGCAGGCGGGTTTTTAATTTTTTAAATTTAGTTGTTTTTTATTTACGTCTTTTTAGTTATATTCTCCTTACAAATTACGTAGACGGTCTAATTCTTTAAAAGAATTTTCATCGTGTGGTTTAAATAAGAATTTTTTAGGGTCAAGACAACTGACAGCAAGCCCTGCGAGAGATCGGACTCTGCTTAAAGCCACGTAAGCTTGACCTTTAGCAAATAGGTGACTGCTCAAATCGACAACTGCCCGGTCTAAAGTTGTACCTTGCAATTTATGCACAGTCACCGCCCAGCATAAAATTAGAGGTAGCATACGTCGCTCGATCTTGCCTTTACCGCGTAAACCATCAAACTCAGACGCAGAAGGTTCAATCCGAACACCAATACAAGAAGCTACCAATTTTCTAAATAATATTTTATCGATATCAAAGAGAATGTAATTAATCACTAATTCAGTAATAAGATATTCCTAAACACCCTATTCCTTAGTCTTAACTAAACTAGGTATGCTTGCTACAAAACCTAACAAAATCTACTTCTTTAATATTTTTTTCAATATTAATGCAAGTAAAGTAATGCAACACGCGTTCCAATTAGATAGATGGAATCTAGTATAATAAATAATGAATGTACTCTAGCTAGCTAGATGGAATCGTATTAAAAAAATTATCAATTAAAAAAGTTGTTAATGTTAATTGTTATAAAGACCATAAACGAGAATCGTTTCTTTTTATTTCTCGTTATTGTTACTTCGATCAGTGTTGCCAGATGCACTGTAATTACAGGAGATCTACTGTATTTTTACGTCATCTACTGTACACTGTATAAAATAAATTACAGTGACGAAAGCACTGTAATTTCTACTGAGCAAATAGTTCACGATATTTTGATAAATATGAGCACAACATAAGAATAGATTTGAAAATTTATGATCATACACGTGTAGTCCACACTCCACGCGACCACTGTAGGGTTAAGAGATTCTTTCCTTGCGTAACAAACTGATTACTAACACAATCAGGGGAAATATGTTGGCAAAGCAAGCAATTTCACGCCAAAGCGTCAGCTGCGTAAATTTTGAACCCGCTGAAGCCATGTTTAAACTTTTTAATTCTGGCATTTATGACAAAGAGAGAGCCGTTGGACTTAATTCTAGTGATAGCGATTAGATATAAGTGTAAAAATATTATAAGGTTATTATGAATAAAAGTAAATTTAAAGATATAAATGTCTTTTTAATGCACTGTAAAAACACTGTATTTTTGTGTACAATTCCCTGTATTTTTGTTGTAAACACTGTATTTTGACGTTCAAAACACTGTATTCTTATTTTCCTTATCTGGCAACACTGACTTCGATTCTTTTATTATTATCTTTGTATTTTCAGTATAAACACAAAAGACCTTATATAATCTCCAGAGAGCTAAACCATACCGAGATGTATTTGGCTACAACGCCATCTATTGATATGGTCTATGCAACTAGAAATCTATTGATGATGAATACAAAACCATACCGCGATGTACTCGGCTACAGCGCCATCTATTGATTAACTTAGCCGTGCCCTGCGGCATAGCCTGAGGCTTCGATCCCGAGGGATTTTGGGATGATATTATAGCCTATTTTTTCATCATGAATGTGGCTAACATACACAAACAAAATATAAATTTCTCATTGACATGTTTATAGCGGCCGCTCGCATTTGCGTAATATAATTTACTTTTTTTATTTTATTGTTTTTTTTATAATTATATTATGGTCATGATATACCTTTTTGAAATCCTTATAATAAGCCCTTTAATTTGACACCCATATTGCAGTATTCTAAAAAAAAAATTTTTTTTTCGCTACGTATAATAGCACCGTACAGACGCCATGTTGGTTTTTTTATAACGCCACCTTCTTAAGAACACTTGGGCTGAAAAGACCAATCTAACGATATCTTAATCATAGAAATCCGTTCAGCCGTTTGAAAGATATGAGGTAATAAAGAATATTACATACAAACATACATACATACAAACATACAAACATACTTACAAGATACGCGCGAAACACATAACCCTTTCTTTGCAGTCGGGTAAAAACTCAAACTTAAGCAATAAGTCGTGCATGTCACTAGTGCCAAAAGTGGCCACATTTAGCAATATCAACATTCATAACCTATTGTTTATATTTGAGACCATGAAAAAATATTTAAAAATTGCACTTTACTCTTCTATTTGCGTAAAATATCCAAAACTTTTATTCTAAGCCCTTGATACAACGTAAATGATTTATTTCCATTGGTGGCGCTACTGAGCTCATCGTACCACCTTAACAGTATACTGTGTCCCAGGTGCTCGATGAAGGCATTAAACTGAATCGGCTATTATGATCTAGCTAGCGGAATAGTTAGCTAGTCTGTGTTTGCCATCAGCTAACCAGCCCGGGGGTTATTGATTAGTAAGTAGTCTGCGATCGTTTCTTCAGATAAATGTTAATAATTTACTGCTAAAAGCTAATTCCGATAATAACGGTAAACTTGGCTTTGATAGATTATGGGAATCTGGGGGATTAAAACGATATCAGTTAAAACAACTGTTAGTAGGAACCATTCATAACATAAGTGTGTGTAATTTATAAAGATAGCGGTAATTGCAAATATATTGCACCGTGGAAACTCTTAAGGCGATTCCCTGACCAAAAGCAGCACCCTCAGACGTTTTTATTTAATTAGTTGTTAGTAGAAAGGATTTTAATAAAACTTCTCGTGGAAGTTTTAGAGCCCATAGTCTAGTATTATTAGACGGTATCATTACATTCCCTCGTAGTCACTGCTAGAAGTAGATAGCAAAACTGCTTAAAATAGGCCTTTTTTGACACATTTTTTATCTACTTCTACGAATGACTACGAGACAATAAGTGATACCTTCTAAAAATAATAGACTATGAGCCCTAAAAATTCCACGAAAACTTTAAATAAAATCCTTATCTATTAACAACTTATGAAATAAAACCTCTGAGGGCGCCACTTTCAGTAAGGGAATCGATTTAACAGAGAGCATTATTTTGTTATCTTATGACAAACTTTTAAATGTTACCCGTGTTTTTCTCTGTAAAAATTAAATAATACTGACAGAATATTAAGGTCCTTTAGGTGTTTATGGTTGAAATTTTGAATCAAAACAAAAATTCTCAAACAATCTATATATATATATAAAATTCAAAGTCCTGACTGACTGACTGACTGACTGAGTTAGATATCAACGCACAGCCCAAACCGCTGGACCTAGAGATTTGAAATTTTGCACACAGATACCTTATACAGTGTAGGCTCGTGCGAGGCCCGTGCGGCAATCGTCCTGCCTCGCGAGGCAGCGCGCTTGGTGGGGACCCGCCTAATAAAGTAAACGGCTGATCAGAATTTAATGAAATTAAAACATAGAATAATGTTTATCCTGGTTTAAGCTTTTCTGAGGATTTTATCAATGTCCACGCGGACGAAGTCGCGGGCGGAAGCTAGTTACATAATAAATACGTTATACGTCCCTTACTAAGGTCGAACCCTACGTTACAAGTTCTAAAGTTGATTCTAAAATTGTACCAGTTAATAATTACATTTAAACAGTATTAAAAACATACATACTGGCCTTGGTACTTGCTTACTATAAAGTCGGCATTAGAAATAGTTAAAAATTTAAGTTCTTTATCAAAATTTAATTTCTTTATGACACCAAGTATAACACTTATTTAGTACTTAATTTGCAAATTGCAATCCTATACCTGTACAATTTTAATGCCATATAATTGGCGCGACATGATACTAAAGTGTACGACTTCTGAGGATAACCGTAACAACAACTTGTGATAGCATGGTGTTATGTCAACACATTCCATCACATTTGGCAAGCTGGTATCATCTTACTGCTTCCACTTAACTCGGCTGATCGATAGGACCGCACAGGCAGAGTATTGTTTGCCATCTTTAAATATTTGGCGTATTAATTTATTTTTTATGTGTCACTTTTAACAAAATAGAGAAGTTACCTACAAAGGTAATCAAGGCCCGATCGCGCTAATCGAAATCGAAAAACCGAAATCTTTGCATGCCGTTTCGTTTATGTTTTCCAAAAAAGTTACACAAAATAAGAATCTTATATATACATTTTGTTTCATATTTTCAGTGTAATCTGACTTTAGTAAATATATTTTCACTAGATGCAAGTCAGAAATATGAAGTGAAATGAAAAAAAAGAGACTGATCTAACGAGATATGTGGCCTTAACTTCAATTTTCTTGATCTGTCGTCCCCACGACATAAATGTATTCAAAATAGCGCAATTTCAAATCTGAATCATTTCTTAAGCTTCTAGAGCAATACATTCATGCTATATCTCCATTTCCCTTATAAACGGTAACCCAAGGCGGATAACCGAACCGTTATACTGACCAGAATGTAAAACATTTGCGCAAATTGCATGGCACAATTGCCATACTAAGTCACACTTAGGTATAGTTTCTAGTTTAAGCTCTATTACAAAGCTATAAGGTGTATAAATTTAATAAATGTGACACTTCGCACGCATCATAACGGATTTTGTGCACAATCGTTTGTGACATAACGCGACAATTTCAATGTAAAGATTTCTCATAAGAAAATTGTTACCGTCGTTGTTAAGGCACTTAAGCCTCGTAATATCAGTGAATAGGAAAATTTCCCATTATTACGAACTTTATTGTTATGGCTTGAGACCTGCATTGCACTTCAAATAAGACTGTGTCAAAGTGATGCTAATACTTTAGTTGAATCATGTGACAGCTTTCGTGAAACTTGTTAGTATATTGAAAATGTTTAAACAATTGAATTCGCTCCATATGAAATATCTACTTTTCTTTATTTCGGAATATGTTATTTTGAGATCTAATCTTATTAAAACTCACAAGTTTTATACAGTTTATCCTGACACAGCTGGACGTGTGAAGCACGACCAGTGCACCGAAGATGGTAAATGAAACGTCAATATTACAATTTACCCATATATATTATAAGATCTCAGGGGGGGGGGGAATAACAACCTTCGCTCAGGGTTACGAAGAAGATATAAAAGGGGGCTCAGCTACTGTTTAGCCTAGAGGAGGCAGCAGAGGATGTGCAGCACGAGGGCTACACCCGCAAGCGGAGCGGAGGGATCAGCCTCGGTAGTATGAGGGTGGGATCGAGGTGAAGCGGGTGCGCAGGCTCGGCGTGGGTGATGCTCCGGGGTAGGCCGGAAGCAGCAGGTGGTGGCTCGGGCAGGTAGGTGCCCGGAGGTGTAGCGGTAGGCGGCGCAGGAGGGTCCGGTAGGGGAACTCCTGCCTGTAGATACGACCCCTAGTTAGGGGACGCACGAAAAACAGACTTTAATTATTGAAAGGTAAAATATTTCAAGAAATGAGCAGATTCTACGAATCCGTCGTATTTATAGCGATATAAACTTCGAGAAGATTCTCAAAACATTGAGAACCTTCTCGATATGTTCGTACATTCTTATTGGTCGTGCATGACCATAAACAAAAATGGCTGTCATAGATGGACAGTCTAGGGTTTTAAAACGATATTATTATTTTTAATATTTTGTGAAATTAATATATAGAAAAATTAAAGGAATTTAATTTTTAGTTTAATTATATAAAAAAAGTAAATAAATAGTCTAGTCATGATCATCGGTGTCTCAAAACGCATGACTCCAAGTTTTAGGAAATATAGTATTGAGGGTAGGTGATCAGAATTTTGACTACAATCTTTTTCTTAAATAGTGGAGTTCATATTGTACCTACCTAAAAATTCTCTTCATCAATCTTTCATTTGACCAAAATTGTTAATACCGGGAATAAAGCAGTTTCGACGGAAGTTTTCCATAAAACCTTAATCCAGATTACTGTCTAAAGCCACCAGTGCTTCAGTGTAAGGCTAAAAGGTCGATCTGTAGTAAAAGAGTGCCATAAAAGTGCATTGAATGTCTTGGCGGCAGTTTTATGTCGTGATCTTTGTGGCGTCTCGTAAAGGTCATTTTACGAATGTGACATTTCTGGATTTATTTTTGTTCTACTACACATGTTATTGTGTAGTTTTCGTATAGTTTAATGTTATCTATTGGATTAATTCAATCCGATCTTTTAACATCCGACTTTAACAAATGTGACATTTCGGGATTTATTGTTCTACTTTGTAATGTACTTTATAGTTTATTTATTGAATTAATTAAAAATATATGTATAAGTACAGCTAAATTTCTGCAGCGAGCTGAAAATGGCTTAATTCAATGCGGTTTCTGTAAAAAAGTTGGAACTTGAAAGATAACTTTCTTAAAAAATATGTTCGGGTTTTGTTAGTGAAAATTGGTAGTGTACATACACGATTTCATACATGCTTTAATCTTTTTACGAAGAGCTCAGATGGTGCTTGGTTAGTTAACGTGCATTCACCCTTCAATTGTGAAGGCTTTCGCAATGGTCGGGCATGGGATGGGTGAAATTTACCTTTTCCAGCTCCTCCGTGCTTCGGCTACTTTTGCAGTCGTTAATACCCACCAATTCGCATTGGGCCCGCATGATGGGTTATGGCCCATCCTCCTTATCCACCTTTAAGGAAAGCCTGTGCCCTAGCCTGGCCCCAGCAGTAATAAAAATGGCTGATATCGAATCCTTTTATGAAATTTTCATATAATAAAAGAATCGCCTTTAATATATCCGTGTATAGCTCATAATGAACAGACCATATTTGTGTTAGTTAATAATTAACGACGCGTGTTCCCAATGTTCATTGTTTTAAGCGCAGGAGTCGATAAATGATCTCCACTTGTGTGGTAATACGATCCTTTGACGTCAGCCTCTTAAGCCGAACGGTTTCCAGACAATCGTTGATTGTGGTTGCTGCAAACACAATACAACAATACCGTAATCTTTATTGAAAGAGCATTAAGGTTGAGAATGAAAGAGGAAGAATTTCATTAATTTGGTCAACGGTACCTGTGTTTAGCAGTTGAAATAAACGCATTCCTGAAGCGCATGCTGTGCGTCATATCAGTTGTTGTTGTATGCGAGCTTTGAGCGACCAAATTTGATGTAATAAAACATAAATAATATATCATTCCGTTTTTTAATGTCAGAGTAGGGGTATACGAGTAAGTACCTATCATGTCAAATTCAACGATTGACCCCATAGTCCCAGAATTTTCTCCATACCCTAACTAAACTATTAGGTATCTATTCTGTACCCTTAGCACGAACAGCTATCGAGAAAAAAACCACGCGTAAAATTACTCGCTAGACAAATTCTCCATGGAAAATTTCATTTCGCTTATCGGCGATAGATGGCGCAGTATTTCCAATACAAAAATTATCTATCGAATGATTTTACGCGCGTTATTTTTTCGATAGCTGTTCGTGCTAAGGGTACTGTGCTAATACTGGGACGTCACGACAGCATATGTGCTGTCTACACAGCATCAACGCGGTCAAAACTACAAACCATTCCCACCTTTGGGAACCTGCGCAGCCCACATCAGCTGTCGTCTGTTCATCTACCCAATGGGCTTCTTTTGTAGCTAAATTCAATTTCCAGATGCATTCTTTCCGAATTTTGATTTAACCGCTTGAAAAAAAGTTATTCTGATTTTTGTCCGGCAAGTCGAAAACTTTTTTTCACTTCTCATGCTCGTAAAGTTCGTCATTATGTTGGGTATAGGCTGCATAAAATCGCTTTTCATGCTCTAGAGTCTAGCTAGAGCATAAAGTAAAATCTTCGTCTAAGTTCAGACTTCAAAGGTCGTCAGGTAAACAGCCACACGCAATTAAACTTCGTTAAACAAACTTGTTATTTTCTTCATAAAAATGAAAAAAAAAAAAATTAAACATGCATTATGTATAAAAATACATAATGCATGTTTAATTTTTTTTTTCAATTTTTGAAAACTTGATGAAAAAATTTTTTTTTTCTATTTTTGATTAGTGGCATCAAATGAAAGGCCTTGATGAGCACATTCCAAAATTATATAATTTGTCACTAAAATTTTAGAAAAAAAATAATAATATGGGTATCAAATGATGAGCACGTCCCAAAAATATGTAATTTTTCACAAAAATTTAAGAAAATATTTTTTTTTTTAATTTTTTTAATATGGGTATCAAATGAAAGGCCTTGGTGAGCACATTCCAAAATTATATAATTTGTCATTAAAAATGAACAAAATTTTTTTTTTTTTTTTTCAATTTTTGAATATAGGTATCAAATGAAAGGCCTTTATGAGCACATTCCAAAATTATATAATTTGTCACTAAAATTTAAAAAAAAAATTTTTTTTCAATTTTTGAATATGGGTATCAAATTAAAGGCCTTAGTGAGCACATTCTAAAATTATATAATTTGTCACTAAAAATGAACAAAAAAATTTTATTTTTCATTTTTGAATATGGGTATCAAATGAATGGTTTATTTTCCTATTTCCTCACAATCGAAGTGAAAAGCAGAGTGTATAACTCGTACATAAAACCCATTTTATGCACTTGTTGTACAATCTACTATTTCATAATTTCTCAAAAACTTCCCTACAGATTTTCAAAACGTAAACCATACGATATATCTCCGTGCCTTGAGAGATATCTCCCAATTTTGACCGATCTACGGCCATGCCGTACTTTTGGCTGAACATCGGGCACAAACACTGGTGATACATAAACATTTTCAATGTTAAAATCTAACTCATAATAACACAAATATAGTTTTCACGGGTCGAAAACCTACAGTATATTGGACAAATAACAGTAATTATATTTTTATTCAAACTATTTGAAATATTCGCATGCATCACCATAATAACAAACGAAACGAGGAAGCTAAGCCATCCCTCAGGGCCAATCGGCGGCGAGAGGGCAAGTGCCGGAGGTTTTTAGTGGGTATTCCCTCCTCCCGAGATACCACCGAGCCATTTGGCTGGGTGGGATCACGGGAGGCAGTCGTGGAGGGAGCCGCAACGGTGAATGTTGCGGTCCCCTCCTGGCGAGTCCCACATACCCCTCCCTGCTCACCTTCGGGGAGGAAGCGCATAAAAGCGTTTTCCTTCGGCATAAAAAAAAAAAAAAAAAAAAAAAAAAAAAAAAAAAAGGAAGCTAAGCCAACACGCGCCATTTTAACCTGCAGTTCTAAAATAATTCCTGACATTACAAAACTGTTATACAGGGACCTTGGTTAAATGAACCAGCACAAACGGGAATGTCTAGTGGCAGCTAGCTAGCGAGGTAATTCCTTGTCATTATGGTATTATTTATAACCGGGATAGAAGCGCGCGCGCCTTGTAGTACGAGTACATGCAGGGCAAAGAATATGGAGCGTAGAATCAAACTTTAGGGTAAAAGGAGGCAAGGATTTTTTTTATCAAACCTTTTATTATTATAACACTCATTAGCCAAGCTAGCAGTCATGGGACGCTAGCAATGCCAGCATGCATCACTGTTTGGGGTCAGCCCAGGCATTAAATGACAGAGCATGGCTCATGTCAAGCTGAATCTGGAAGCTTTAAAAGCTGTCTTTTGAAGGAAGTCTCTAGTAGAGTAGCAATTTGCTACACAAATCTGGTGGTACAAACCAACGCTTTCTTTTTATTATTCTCTCTATCGATATCTCTTCATAAGCGCTTTTTATCTTTCTATTACTTTTTACTTTAAAGGAGGGAGCATAAAGATTGGTAATAATATAAAGCGCTGAAGCACTAAATGATTTATAATGGACTAACAAGAAAAAGGAATATTTTATCAAAGAACTGGAACTAGACAGAAATGTAGCGGTAATATTATTAACAGATTTATATTAAGCGCTTCATATTAATTGTTTAATTAAATTGTTGAATAAATAACACCCACCTAGGCACGTATTTTTCACTTAACGTATAGTATGTGACATTGCACTATTGTTGAAAGGGCCGTTTTGAAATAAATTAGTATTTCAGCCTGATGATTATCGAAAAAGAAATTTTGAAGCTGTTAATTTCCTTATTCATTTATTTTTGCCTTTCCAATTTATTCTTAAGCAATGTTCATACTTTTAACTACAAATAAGTTAGAAATTTCATATTTGAGCATCGATAAAAACAATCGTCTTTCGCTCGTAGGTAAAAAACTCGCTCAAACGCATTCACTACTCCATCAATTAAGCTCGATCTCGTAACGCCAGAGGCGGCCCAACCTGTTCCCTCAGAGAGCGCAGTCATACGTCATTGGGCGGCTCAAAAATTATTCCTGCATTAAATAATAAATCATAGTAAACCGGTAATTAAGT
Organism: Agriphila straminella; assembly: GCA_950108535.1. Lineage (NCBI taxonomy): Eukaryota > Metazoa > Arthropoda > Insecta > Lepidoptera > Crambidae > Agriphila > Agriphila straminella. The sequence goes on from OX467312.1 coordinate 13,328,725, forward strand.
CAGTCATAACCAGAACCTCCAAATAGAAGAGTTCTATAATTTTTTCACATTAAATAACCATTTTGGACGCAGCGCTGGCCTAAACGATAGTCCGATAAGTTTTTTTGACATGGTTTCCTGTACGTTATAAATGATCGGTGGATTAAAAGCTTGTAACAATATTGGTTGAGTTGTGTTCTTGTCAGCGTTAATGTTTGCATGTACGAATTGGAACTCTCTCCAATATCTTTCATTAAATTATTGTAAGTACCTCGTTCGGTTCGTGTAATATTTTACTGGTCGATTTTTTATGATTGAAACATTTTATCGAAAGTCCGAGAGTAATTAATAGTGGCTTGATCGCTTAATAATTTGTGAGTGATGAGCCAAGAGAAGAAAGAAAGATTGCAACAATCCTTTAGCGGTCAGAAGTTTGTAAGGCTTGTGACCGTAACCGACATCGCTCGAAGGATTGCTCAGCTGAAGTGGCAATGGGCGGGACACATAGCGAGAAGAACCGATGGCCGTTGGGGCAGAAAGGTTCTGGAATGGCGACCGCGCACCGGACGGCGCTCCGTGGGTAGGCCCCCGACAAGGTGGACCGACGATCTGGTGAAGGTCGCGGGAAGCCGCTGGATGCGGGCAGCGCAGGACCGATCGTCGTGGAGATCCTTGGGGGAGGCCTATACCCAGCAGTGGGTGTCGTGCGGCTGATATGATGATGATGATGAAGGCTTGTAAAGAACTTTTTTTATTGATAACCACAGATATGCAATAGAATATATAAACATGGATAAAAAAGAATACAACATTTTTCGTTGGAATGAATCTTATGAAAAAGGATACTTACCTACTAGATTATTTTTACTCGGTAGTTGTCTACTATGAAACAATTTTTAAATATCTCCTAACTCAAAGACAGAATATAGAGATTGACATCAATAACTATCATCAATAATTTTGATGCACCTAAAATGTTCATTAGCGGTTTTTGAATCGATAATTTATATGATAAATCGTCGATGAAAGTTAAAACGATTTAAGTATGAATTTTTGAAGTCAGTAATTCGAAAGGCAACCGATAAATCATAACTAATCGAGTGCAATACAGAAGCTTACATTCCTAGTAGCTAGAGCCAACGCCTACCGACCACAGTGTACTATAAAACAGTAGATTGTACAAAACAATTTTTTTTTATGAAAAAAAAGAAACCTATTAGACTTTGCTAAGAATCTCCATTAATTTACCATTTGCTTTTCTTGTACTTGTTCTTTTCAAAATAAAAATGACCACTATGTCTCATAATTCCATTCACAAAATATTTGTGTAGTAATGTTGATTTTAGAGATTCTATTAATAATTCAAAAAAATATTATAAAAGAGGTCAGTGCATAACAAGAAGAAAATTACCACAGCTTTTATTAGTGTTGTATTGTAGCACAATGTTTATGTCTATCTACTCTCCAGACTAAAGTATAAATAAAACTGAAAATAATAGAAGTACGAGTATTTCTTAGGTACAGTCTACGCATTATACATGTCGACGTTGAGATCGTCCTTATGCCGTAGGTACGTAATAAAAGCTGTTTTCGTAGTTTAACTATTTAACTTACTGCTGCTGCCGTGCATACCTACGTATTTTATGAACTGAAAAGTACAGATCTATATTTGCATTTCATTGTTTTAGAAAAACATTTTTCTTTTTACAGTTTTGTTTGTTAGGTTACTGCGTCTATCTACTCTATGGTGCAACATAACAAACTACATTGATCACTCTTCACACCATCCCATCGGTAATTTGCTTTAATAACTTCAAAAACTCATTAGGAGCATTTTAAAAAATCAGTTTGTTGCTTGTATCTTTAAAAAAGTAATTTCCGTTAGTTGCTACATAAAGTTATTTAGTTTCTGTATGACTTAGAGTAATAAAATTTTATAAGGCGTGGTAGATCAAGATTTGTTGACGTTATAGGGATTACAGTGTAATGTTATGTGACAGTAAAAAGTACAGTTAAAAGCTTTATGGTGAGATATCTGGTAAGCTTGGAAGTGATAAATTCGGCCTTAAAGTTAAAGTAAAACATTAAGATACACTAGTGGCTCTGTCTGTCTGTAGAGCTGTAGAACATTTTTGAACATTTTTTGAAATGGCTGAAATATGATTTTTCTTTATATCCCCGCCATTTGGAAAATTTTCGAAAAACTGAATCAACAAAAAACCATGATAACCAATCAACCAACCACCATCACACAAAATTTCATCGAATCGGTTGAGTAATGCAAGCTGTAGAGGAGAACAAACGGACAGCCGGACGAACATATGAAAACATTCGGCAAGAAAAGCACGAAAACGCTTCGTGCTCGCTCAGTCAATAATTGTTTTATTTTTTTAATGTTTTATACAGACTCTTACCTACTTTAGTTGCATATTTTCTTTAGGCGAAGAAAAATCTGATGGAACCTCCAGACATGTCAAAAATAGTAGATTGTACAACAAGTGCATAAAACGCATCATTTTACCCGAGACGTTTATATATCCACCCGAGCCGCAGGCGAGGGTGGATAGTCAAGTCGAGGGTAAAATGGGTTTTATGTACGAGTTATACACTCTGCTTTTCACTTCGATTGTGAGGAAATTAAACAAAAAATGAAAAAAAAAAAAAAACTTTTTTAAAATTTTAGTGACAAATTATATAATTTTGGAATGTGCTCACCAAAGCCTTTCATTTGATACCCATATTCAAAAATTTCAAAAAAAAAATTTTTTCTTAAATTTTAGTGACAAATTATATAATTTTGGAATGTGCTCACCAAGGCCTTTCATTTGATACCCATATTCAAAAATTAAAAAAAAAAAAAAAATTAGTGACAAATTATATAATTTTGGAATGTGCTCACCAAGTCCTTTCATTTGATACCCATATTCAAAAATGGATTTTTTTAATTAAGGCTTTTCAATTGATACCATTTTCAAAAAATTGAAAAAAAAAATGTAGGTAGTTATTATAATATGGATTATGATTAAAAATGAGGAAAATAACAAGTTTATTTAACGAAGTTTAATTGCATGTGTGGCTGTTTACCTGACAACCGCTGTCTTAGAGCCGAACTTAGACGAAGATTTTACTTTATGCTCTAGAGCATGAAAAGCGATTTTATGCAGCCTATACCCAACATAACGACGAACTTTACGAGCATGAGAAGTAAAAACATAATTATAATGTTCATTGTACTTATATGTGTATCTATGCTCCTAGTATCTACGATTTGCATTATTTTTACTTAACCTTCAAGCGGCTCTTACTTAACCTTATGTTTATTTCGTGCACAGTGATACAATGACAGGCTACTTGAAATGGGAAATGCATACAAAAAGAAATAACGATATTATGAACGAAAATATACCGAGTGCGGTCGATTCGACGCCGCGCGACCGCTTGAAGGTTAATATTGCAAGAAAACTTACAGCAATATCCTAACAGTCCAAACTCAAAAAACACCATAAAACAAAAGCGTACGGAGTGCTCCAAAGTGGCCAACTTTCAAGGCTATAGTCGTTTCGGATCCTGAATAAATTAGTTTTCGGAACGGTCGAGCCAATAAAAGTTTTAAACAAAAGAATCATAAAACGGGACAAGTTCGGTAGCAAGCAACAGGAGCTTCAATGATTTACGACAAAAGTGCGACACAATCGTCGGCAAGTTTTCGAATAAACTACCCGTGAATAGACGCAAACATGTGTACGCGCCATTCGCGTATTGTTTAGAAATGTCGACTTAATGAGGGATCCTTACTGTCGGAAAAAATAGACAATGGGCAAATTAAATTTTATTAGATGCGGAGCTACGGGTTAGGGGACTAAAAGACCCGGCCAATATTCACACAGAGACTATAAAAGTAATAAAATTTTGTTGCCTATAGAAGAAAGAACTTGACCTTATGAAGGCACCGCTGTTTCCTAACATTTTAGCTCAGCCTTCAATGTATAATTAAGTTACTTTCTAATTTCTTTTTGTTTTGCGTAAATTAAAACATTAAATGCGTAATTTTGATCTATCAAATAAACTTTAAACTTTAACATTAAACTTTATTAACCTCTTATTAAATTTTGACATTGCTGAAAAAATGTATATGCAGTCTTTACAAATCAGTCTTTAAAAAAAGTTCTAACCCTTAAAAGCTAAGCTGCACACCCCGCACAGATGTCTCATATCAAAGACGGAGTTCTTTTTATATTTCTTGCATGCAGGACACTCGCAATAAAAGTTAGCGAGCTGATTCGAGCACTCGGTTCTGGTCTACTGGTTATGCATCTGTAATGCGTTTGCAGTAAAAAGGCCGATTAAAAGTACCCATCGTTTTCTTTTTTTTGTCGCGTAATTGTCGGCGCCATCTTTCAAGTCGGGAACGTGTGTGTGATCGTGATTCATAAAACATAAGACAGTCTATAAATAAGTCTTTGAGTTAAAATTTTGATAGTGTTATTGTTTTTGACCGATCAGATTCCTAAGAAAATACCTAGAAGGTTTTTAGAAGATTTACTTACGAGAATGTAGTGTTACTGTGTTAGTAAGTAAAATTTAATAAATAGTATTTCATAAACCTTAACCATTATTACCCTTAGAAAATATTTGTGATTTATCGATACGACGGAAAAGAACAAGAATAATAAAAAGATAGACCTAGCAATGATTTTTTCACTTTCTTAAAAATATTTCTAAGGAAAATTAAATAAATTTATGTTTTAATTATTTCAAAAGCAAAGTTTCTTTTTAGACACGGGAAATGTCCAAATATTTTAAAATTCGTTCATAGAAAACTTTCAAATAAAGGACACTGTTCAATTATGGACCTTAAAATTCAGTCAAAAGCAATTCTACAAATGTTTTAACGAGTTCCAGCGTGATCTATTGTTGACATCTTCATTATGTTACGGTAGCCGAAAATCGCTATTATTTCGTTGTCAAAACAAAAAAAAAGAAACGGGATGTATAACAATATCGCAATAAAGCGGCAACATTTTACAACGCAAATATTTTACGTCAGTAGCCGATGACTTTTGTCGTGTTTATGGGCCAGTGCGTATTGTTCCAGCGGCCTTTTTTAGTCTTGTCTTAAATAAGACATAATTTTCATAGAAATGGCACATTACAATGGGCCGAGCTTTCTCTTCTTGAGACACGTTCGCTTTATGACCAATTGTTTTTAGTAAGCCGTTGATGTGGCAAAAAGATGGATGGCTGACTTGATTTAGTGTCGACGCTTGTTAACGTTTCTTAATGAAACTCCTACTTAACAGATGACGATGTTTCTTGACTTTTAATTGGTGATAACTCTTAATAATGGTTTGTGTTCGCATTTTTAAATAAAATTATTAGCAAAAAGTTACTATGAACAACTGTTCATGGAAGACAAAACATGGTCAAAAACTACCTGAATAAAAAAGATATCAAATCTATGTTAAACAGCTCAATCAATTAACATAAGTATTGAACTTAGTGTGATAGATAACTGATCAAATTGCATAAGCTTAAAAGGGTGAATCAACTTTTTAATGTCAGAAAAATAGACCCTTGTGTAAATTTTCATAAATTAAAACAAAACTAGATAACTTTTTAAAAAAAATCTATATTTTACGATATTTAGATTCTTAGCCAATAAAACATACTTAGTTTTGTACAAATATAATCAATAGTTTATTGAAAAACATGGGTGACCCAGGGAACAATGATTGTTGTCCCCAGCTTTTATATGAAAAATAGGAGTTGTCTCCTGGGTCACCTATGTTTTTCTTTAAAATCCTGTTACAATTTTCATGTCTTTTAAGTTTTCTTTCTTATGCTGAGAGTATTTGCAACTACAGATTAACTTCATATAAAAATAGTTCACGTAGATATTTTAAGAAATGCCACAAAACAACAAAAAGTTGATTCACCCAAAAAATAACGTGGAAATTATATATTGAATAACAACGTTCAACCCTATTTCAACAACAAAACAGTAACCATAAAGACAATACAGCAGACTAAAAGCTGTTGCAGGAAAAAAAAAGACCATTTTCATTAAGATTTATTTTTCGAGCTCCGAATTCATTCTGTGCTTCTAAGATTTCATGGCGAAAGCTCTCATAATCATTACGCGAAATACCTCCGGCCGTGACGTAACATTTGTTGATGTTCATTTGTTTTACGCACAATCGCGACTCGCAGCGCGGAATAAGCATAACAACAATAAAAACTCGGAAGTAAAAATGTGTACGGCCATTTTGTTTATCTTTTTCTCAACGTTTTTTTCGAGGCTGACTGAAGTTTTACGACCTTCTTTGTTAGTGGTTTGCATCATAGCTGTGATTCAATGATTCGTTTTATTTATTAGTGCATCTGTCACGATTTAGCCGCGTTTTTGATGGTATTATTGAAGTTGATGTAACTTTCTTGACTCAAATCAGCGTCTTTTAACATTAACAATAATACTTTTGTTTAATTCCTTTCGTATATTTAAAGAATTTCATGAATTATTTAGTAATTTTTATCAATTAACAAACATTGAAGTTCTTCCGCATATAATTTTGGGTAAATAGGTATAACCAACCATTTTACTGTAAACACATCCTAAACAAATCAAAATGCATTTCAATCATTTATATAGTTTGAAAACATAAATTAGCTTTTTCTGCATAAACGTTTTCTCGATCTCATTTTTGTTTCTCCCGTTATAAGTAACATCACCGACAATAGTATCTACGTCTAATTCACATACGCGCGCTCTTTCACTTAAATCCAAAATTATGGAAAGTGTACCAAATAGTTACATTAGAAAGAAAGTCATCGCATGCCCCTAGTAGACCGTAACAGATTAGTAACATCTTTATAATGTGTGGTGTTAAATTTCAGTAGCCGCAAGTGAAAGCATGGCGTATCCAGAAGATGATGATCAGAAGGTGGTTTGCGTATTATTAACGTTTCACGTTGAGTTGAGTTCAACTGTGAAACTTGTTAGACATTTTTATAAAAGAATGGAAGTATTATATTGAAAGTTAGTAGTTCGTATAACAGATGTATTTTACACTTTTATGGGACGAAATACATGGCACAACTCATACTTTAAATACACCGTTAATTTTTAAGTATATCTAAAAATGAAAAGGGGATTTCAGACCACGTGAATGAACAACTTTTACTAAGGGGCCAACCACAGAATCTCGAAAAAAAATCAGCTGTTCCATACATTACAGTGGAGTCGATGTTGTACTTTTCTATTTCATTTTTAGATGTACTTAAAAATTAACGGTGTATAATGTAGTTAGGGTATCCAATTTGGAAAACAAATGGACGTTTTACAACTCAATTCAAAAATAATTATTATTATAGTCAAAAATTTTGCGTATGTTATCCGCGATACGTATGCAAAGTGAGATATGTACGAAAAAATACAAAATCAGAACACGTAACAAATTAAAAGTAATAAATACCTAAGATCCGTGAATCACTGCAATCCAAATAGAAGAAGCAGTTAGTCCCTTGGAACGAACACGTCGCTCTTAATGTTCCACAATTCGCCACAAATATTATAATGTCTTGTAATATACCGGATAATATTAATGTACCTATAGGATTCGTATGCTCTATAATGGATATTAATCAAAACAGAAATAAATTAATGCGATGGAAGGACACGCAACCCGAAATGATGCATCTGACATACATAATTATTGTCACAGAGAAATGTTGTAACATATCTACTCTCGACGTTACGAGAGAATTACGAAATGAATGTATGTGTACTAATAGAAAAAAATTATGACATTGGCAATTAATGACATTTGCATATTATTATTATTTATTATTATTATTTATTCATATTAGCACCTGTTGCACTTGTTGAATTAAATTGATGGAATTTATGCAAAATCATTTAATTTTGTGAAACGACCACTTAAATCACAAGTTTTAAAAATTTATTTAACAGATTCTGTTATAACTATTTATTGTAATAATAACCAACTTATTGAATAATGTAATGAAAAGTTTAATATGTGGATTTGTGGATGGTTTAACGTTTAACTTTCTTAAAACTATATGGGCACGTTCTTGCTTATAATTTAACAAGATTTGGTACCCCTTTTAACCACCGTCGCCTATTAACACAGTTTTATCTCCCATTCCCTCTTAAACACTTGGGCAAAAAATTTCCTCAACGGTCCCAAGGCTTACATACCGTGAATTGTCATTTCGTACTACGCAAACATTCTCACGAGCCAATGCAACAAAATTTTATTTGCCTTTACTGACCAAACATTCGCATTGGTAATTCACAGTAAACATTGAAATGGTTCTGTCACTCCGAATATTAATCACCTGCTAAAATAAACTTGCATTTATCTAACGTAGTGGAAATTTGCCTGTGGTACAGACAGATTAATAACAGTATTGCGTTCCGTTTGTTATGCGTTAATTTTGATTTTTGAATGCATTTTACGTAACTTTGTAACGTTATGGTGGCTTATGTAGTCGAGCTGTTGTTTGAACTTATATATATATAAAAAACTCTCCTAACTGTGTAATTGCATAAAAAAATACTATCGCCGAGTTCAATATAAAAATAGTTTTATAATTATACAACTGCCCTAGCTATCTAACCCTCCATTACTGTTTTCTAGGGTATTTTTCGAATTTTTAAACAACTTAAATTTTCTTACAAATTTGTTTATTTATTTTACTTACAAATAACGTAAAAAAGCAAGCAAGACTCAACACTTTTAAGATCAAATCATTCCTTAATTCTAAAAGCTTTAAAAAAAAAACTACTAAGAAATGTAGTTTCTTCATTGACATTTTAAATGCATTTGTAAGAAGATCTAAAAAAATCCCTTAGATAGACTGACATAAAATATTTTAAGATACTTTTGTCAGAATTTAAAGAGGATTTGAAGAGAATTTAAGTCGAACTTATAGTTTTTGCATACTTTTCTATAACTTGAGTTAAAATAATGTTTGAGTAAAATAGATAAAGCACTACATAATTATACGTACAAGAAAACTTTATAAGCAAATGGATAAATCTTGTACTTAAATGTCTTTTTCAGTTTAAAATAAATTATCTGTATTTATCTGCTTACATCAAGTTTTAACGGAACCATTGTTTTTGTTACTTTTCGTTTTATAAGCACAAACTGCATTTATACTTAAATATAAAGTGATCTACAAAAACAATAAAGTAAATGTTATGAAAATACTTTATTTCTAATTTATAAAACCTTTCTTAAAAAAAATTAAGAAACTTTATATTTAACTATATTCATTCACACAAAAACATTTTAGCATGACGAATACTTAATAAAGATATTGTTGTCACGGGCGAAAGCTGTACAAAGATAAATTTTCTCTAAAAAAAATCTAAATCAGTGGAACAACACACGATACCTACATTTATTACCTATCTAGAACTCAATGAAAATATGAAATCAAAAATCAAACCAAATACCAACTAATTACCAAAGTACTTTCAATAAAACCGCGCTAGTATCCGTTAAAAGTGTTTTATTTCATGTCTAGTGAGCGCGTAAGCTTGAGAAGTGAATATGAAAATATGAATTTAAGTCCATTTATGAATACGAACACAAAGTATGAACTAATGCCCTTAAAAAACAAAAAAGCGACGTCGTCAGCGAGAGAGCAAGAACCACCATGGCACCGCACCGACAGGGCCCAACTTCCTGCTGCGAGCTGCCATACCGACCACGGCCGTGTACCTCTCCCGCCTGCACCATACCACCACAGTGCAGGACGTGATCGAGTACATAAAGAAGAAATCCAACTTTTGTTTGAGAGTTCAGCCACTGGAGTCGCGCCATAATACCAATTTTAAGGCGTTTGTGGTGCGCATCCCGACAGCAAGGCTGGACCTCTTCATGAAGGAGGACTTCTGGCCGCAGGGCGTGGTGTACAGGCGCTTCAGAGGGACGCTGCCTTGTGCCACGGATTCGACACACAAAGTGTCTACTTGATTTTTTTAACTAACATATGTTTTAAGTTATTTACTAACAACATTGTTTTATAAATTATATATGTTTAGTTTTTAAGGTATATATCTATGGGCCATCGATGCCTGACTATAAATAAATAAATTAAATTAAATTAAAAGCCTTCGATTATCTATACCTGTCCCCCTACTCAAATGGCTCATTCATAATATGCATATGAAAAATACGCTTTCTATTAAAGCTTTAAAATAAGCAGTAAAGTATAAAATTACGTGCCGTTAGCTTGTCAATTCAATACAATACATGAAAGTCTGTGAATAACATAAGTTTGTGACATGTGATTTAATCGTCTATTGCCTATATTTAAGCTTTAAAAGTAAGCGTAGCGTTCAAACGTATAGAATGTTAGCCATTTGAGTATGAGTAGGGGGGCTACCCACCAATCCGCATTGGGCCCGCGTGGTGGGTTATGGCCCGTCCTCCTTATCCACCCATAAGGAAGGCCTGTGCCCCAGCATTGGGGACATTAAAATAGCTGATGGACAAGGGGGGCTGATGATCGAAGTTAAAAGCATTTCATTTTGTTACTCAATTTTTACTGTACGAAATCCTTAGCCAGCAGAACCAACATCCTACATATTCGAGGGTCAATGAATTAAGCTAACTCCACATAAATCCTTATTATAAGTCCATTGTGAGTCCGAGCACAGAGCATGAACTAATACTGTATTAAGCATTCAGGTCCTAGAGTTAAGTAAGCCTCGGTGTACACTCTGATCACGTGCTCCGACGGATGTGGTATCCGGTTTAAAACCCAAGCAAAAAGGAAACTTGTTTGACAGATTTTGTAGAAAACATACAATGACATAATAACATAAGTTAATATCACTTAACTATAAAAAAACCACATGTCACACTCGTAACTTTAGACGAGTGCTTATCTACTGTCAATTATCCAATGCTTCTAATATTACATTATATTCAAATGCAATTTTATGGTATAAATTCATCTTAAATGCACCACGACTGTTCTTAAACTGCATTTAAGATAAATCCTTACTATTATTATAAATCCGAAAATAAGTTTGTAAGTTTGTTACGCTTTCACGTATTAACTATCACTCAAACGATCATTCATCATTTCATAACTATTTTGCAAATAAGAAAGAATAAAAAAATAAATGTGGGGTATGAAAGAGCGCTGTTTGTAAATTTTAAAACATGTTTTCTTTTTTTTAGGTCGCATAGTTTTTTTACTTATGAAAAATGTAAAAAATACCGTCCCCCCCCCTTATCTCCGAAGTTTGCAAAGAGAAAAATCTGAAATATTCTATGTGATAGTAGTTTATGTAAAGATTACAGAAAAAATAAAACGATGTCTCTGATTCTAAAAATTAAAATACATAATTGTTACCTGTGTTACGGCTTTCGTATATACAAAAAATAATGTTGATATTAGATATAATATGTAGTGAATGCAAAAATAAATAACATAGTAGGTACTTACCCACCGCTTATTTTTTTTTAATAACTTGCCAATCATATTCTTTCGTTTCTTTTAACCTTCGCGGTGACACAATAATATACAAGTCTTGTCCACTAAATTATGCATTACTCTATATAGTTTTAAATGACTCATTTATGTACCTACCTGTGAAGAGAATCTTCAACTGTTTTCTATGGGAAATTTACCATCCCTGCCATATTTTTACTTCTGATTATGGTAAGTTTCCAAAGTTTACTTCCGTTTATGGAAAGATTAGCACTAGTTTTTTAGAGAGTGACTAAGTAGATATACAGGGTTATTTGTGAAACACTCCTGCGAGGTTGTTGGTATTTTACAAATAACCCTGTATATAATTAGATTTTATTTTTAATTTAAATAAATATTATTTATCGTCTGTAAGCTTAATCAAAGATTGTAAGTCATCAAAAATGGTAGTTTATTGAACAATTGGAAAACACTTCCTATTTTTGTTGACGTTATTTTCATATTTTTCATCTTACCAGCAAACGTAGTATGTCAAATTCAAGTAAACGAGTTGTGTACATCAGAATTTCATTTTTATTAGATTTAACCAAAGTTTTTTTTTATTATGGTAAATATCTTGACATTTCAAAACAGACAAAACCCATCTCGAATTTGTCATGCCACAGAGGCAGAAGCTGCAGTAGGTATAGCCTTAAAATTTGTTTAAACATTGTAGTACTTTGTCACAGTAACTATTTCATTAGTTCAGTAAGTTGCAACAGTACAAATTAACGTGACGACTGTGTGACACGGTACTAAAGTGTTCAGCTAATTCTAAGGCTGACCGTTCTACAAAATGTTTGACAGGACAAAAAACATTACCTGCCATAATAAACATCCCTTAGTTCAGGTAGGGACAAAATATTTGAGATTTCAAATGCTAGACTGTGATTACTTTCTAACTAAAAGAACAGATATTAAAAGTTGTATGAACGCTCAAGCAAGAAGTATTGTAATACTTACCTTATGATACTAATAATTGAGTTGTGATATGTTACGGCTAATAGCCGAATTTCGGCTAAACTTATTTTTAGTCGGCTAAAACTAGGTCATTTATGGGGTATTAAGAAAGTTATTTCTGTTGTGTGTTAAAAAGAATAACCTCAAAATTGAAATAAAAAAATATTTAAATTTATTTATTTAATAAATTTCTAACCTAGTATTCGTGACATACAGGAGTAAAGCCGATCGGTTACACCTAGTTTTAACCAAAAGCTATATTGGTTTCACCTATAGTTTTAGCCGGCTAAAACTACCAACTTGAAATATTTTATACTTGACTCAAAATTGCAAAAAAAAAGTAAGTAATTGAATACTTATTTTGTATAAATGAGATACAGTCTTATTTTTTTTTATAATCTCAATTCTAATAACTGCAAGAAAGTAAATTTACCCAAATAAATATCAATTTTTTTGAACAATTTTGATTTTTATCTTTCTACAAAAATAAAAACCAACAATGTTCATAAATATTATTAGTACTGAATGATATCATAAAAATAATTCCATGAAGTGAGCCGTGGTATTATCTGCTATCCATAAATATTTAAATCTGATTGGCTTTGAGTATTTTAACATGATTAAAAACAAAGCTTTATACTGGAATTCATTGTTTCAATTGAAACGGCTTTATATTTATAGTATTAAGTCAGATAGCAATATTCATCACAATTTGATATTTTTCCAGGGAAACAATAATATCCTTAAGTTCTTTGCCTAAATTATCTTTAATTATTATCTTCATTATCATAAGAATGTTCTATCTATCTATGGGATATGAAATAATATTCAGTTTTATAAATCATCATCAGTTTATTTTTATTTGTATAAATAACGTAAATTACTATCATTAATATTCTATGATCACTTGTTTTTGCTATTTACAATACTCATATACTACAGCAGTCTTTAAAATTTTATTACATACTCTATACACAGGATAACGAACAGGCGATAATAGTTTAATTACATTGATTTGGTATAGCGCTTACGAACTAATACATTACAATATTTACAAGCGGTCAATTTATTCTACATTATGTACAATGTGACTGGAAGATGGACGTGGGTCGTCCTTTAGACTAGGTAAGCTTGTACGGCGTTGCCTGTATCTACTAAGGGGGGAGGTGGAGGCCACTGACGCATTTCTCTTCGTCTGCCCGGAGCCATACCATGCTCCAAAGAAGAATAATCAGAATCTATTGAAGAGTAAATATGATCGGAAATTGGCCTGCCGTCTGGACCATAAACCACCCCCTGCGTCTGCCGCACGGCTGCCGGCGACTGCCTAACTTCACTATTCTCAGGAGGAGCACTCGCTCCTTGCTCACCCATGACCGGCGATTTGTTAGGATAATAATATGGCAATGTCCGATTAAACGGATCCACATTAGGCACAGAAGAATCTAAAGTATATGTATTTATATTTTTCCTATAATTATGACTTCGCCCTTTATGGGACGAACGCGAATCAGGCATCACATACCTTAGATTCTCCCAAAACCTCTTCTGATTCCATCTCAATCTAGAGCCGGTTTTAAGGTAAGGTCGCAAATCAGGGTCGCACATAGCATCGGGCGCTGTGCAGTCTTCAATAATTATTAATTTGTAAATAGACCCTTTAAGAACTTCGTGAAGCCCCTGACGAAATTCGTAAAGGGACCATTCAGTTTGCATGAAATTTCTTGTTAGTATTATGACAATTCGCTTCGATGCCTCTGCGGCCTCGACAACAGGCGGCGCACATTGCATATATTGCGCGCCGTGGTGAGGAATGTCTCTATAATGGAGACAGAGATGGTATGATTGATTACCTTCCTCTAATTTTGAAGCTAAAGACTGTACTACAAATTCTTCATCTTTCGGACTATAACAAACATACGCGTCATATAATTTCTCACTTTCCTCAAAAGCTCCCGGGAAAGAAAACACTCTTATTCCGCAGTTCGTATAAAGCCATACTCTTAATGTATCTCTAAAAAGAAATAGTACGACGAGCGCCAATAAAATTAACATAAACCCGGTGAGAGTCGACACCATCATGGGAACATAGTTCGAAACGAGCATATTTCCGATCACTGAATTATCAGCGTAATAATCGCTGCAGGCTGTGCCGTTTAAATTAAGCTCTTTTTTCTGAGGCGGTTTGGCTTCTCCGTTCCAACACCAGACATCAGTTATATCGACTATTTTTTGCGCATTTTCTGCCAAGTATGCAGTTAATTCCTGCAGGTAGCGACATTTGCAAGACCACAAATTATTTCCAAGTGAGAGAGCTTTTAAACTGGGGTTATTATTAAATGTCCAAACTCCGAAATCGACTAATCTATTTCCGTCTAAGCGTAGCATTTCTAAAGATTTCAAAGTAAGAAATGATATGTTGGCGATATGACTAATTAGATTATTTTGAAGAAATAGTTCTTTTAAATTACTAAGTTGTTGGAATTCATAACCTTTTAATTCTTTCAATTTATTACTGCCAAGATGAAGAATTTGTAAAGCGTTTAGTCCGGCGAAAGTTCTATTTTGAATACTATCTACATTACTATTATTTACATATAATGACCGCATTTTCTGCCTACCTATAAAAACATGATTTTGTAATTCCTTAATGTTATTGCCGTCTAAAAATACTTCTGTGGCATCCATCGGTATTTTATGTGGAATTTCCATGGACGATTGACCGGAACAATCAACAACATTAGTTTTCCAGAGAGGGTCATGATAACAAGTACAGTTTTGGGGGCACGTCATTTCACAGTCACACGCATCGTAATCACAACAATGACAGATAGCAAAACAATGAGTCTCATACTTACAAAGAAAGTCTGTAGTCTTAAGATTAGTTAAGGGCACATGCGTTCCACTGCGAGTGTTCGTCATTTTACACAAAACATTTTCCAAGTCCATCACACGCGGGTACTGCCTCATGGCAGTCATATTGTTGATGATCGGCAACCACTCCATTGTACAATCACACTGAAACGGATTACCACCTATGTAGAATTCAGGCAAACTTTTGTTTTGGGGCACTGTTGCCAAATGTAGGCTATTCAACTCTAAATGCACAATTTCATTCGCATACATGTCCACACGCGTCAAATTTTTCTTTTCGAAAAACGTATTCACATGGATATTATTTAAAAAGTTATTATTTATGAACAAAAGTTCTACACTATTAGGAATTGCCATAGGCGATATTTCCACTATACGATTATGACTAACATCTAGAGTCTTTATACGAATTTGGTCTTGCAACTTGTAATAGTTTCCTAAATGTTCGATAAAGTTTCCGTGAATATCTAACCACTTCAAATTGCTAGGTACAAAGGCGTAGTCGAACCACACTAGATGATTTTCAGATAGATTCAACCACAACAAACTCGCGAGCGAAGAAAAGACGCCGTTGATATCTGAGAGGAAGTTCCCGTCAAGCCTTATAGCCTCCAGCTGTGAATTCCGGATGAAAGTACCTCGTTCTATTGATTGGATTTTATTCTTAGCGATGTTAAGGACCTGTAAGCTTGGTAAGTCCCAAAACATTCCGACGCTGAGATTCCCAATTTGATTGTCAATCAATCTTAGACCAGTTAATTGGTTAAGGTTTTTAAAGGAACCGTTTCGAAAGTCCGATATTTGATTTTCTCCCAAGTCAAGCGTTTTAAGAAAAGATAATTCCCATAAAGCTTCTGGAACATCCATTAGTTGATTGGAGCTCAAATCTAATTCCTTTAAATCGGAGCAGTTTTTGAATGCTCGCCTGTCAATGTTGACTAACAAATTATTGTTTAGCGTCAATTTGCTTAAAACAAACAAACCGTTGAATAGGTTTTCATCAATTGTGTGAAGTCGATTTTCAGCTAGATTGAGTGTATGTAGATTGTATAGAGGCAGGAAGGCATTGTCTTCAATGTACCCAATGGAATTATTTTTCAGATTGAGCACTTGTAGAAAGAATAAATCTTTGAATGTCTTTTCCCCAATCCTGGTAAGAGCGTTATTTGATAAATTCAAAACAATCAAGCGTATCAGTCCTTTGAAAGTGTTATCATCGATATGACTGCTTGTGAGTTGGTTGCTCGATAGATCCAAAACTATCAATTCTTCTAGTCGGTGAAACACACCTGGACCCAGTTCAAAAAGTGAATTATCATTTATGTAGAGCTCTCTCAGTTCTCTTGCGTTAGCAAACAATCCTTCCGGGAGAACTTGTAACTTATTATGTGATATGTTCAGTACTCTTATCATTAGTCCATTGAAAACATCACTTGATATGTCCGTGATATTGTTATGTTGCAAATATAGATATCGTAGACTTCCCAACTTCAGTATTTCCGATGAATCCGCCAAAGTTTTAATTTCATTGTGACTAAGATCTAAACTGTGAACGTTCATTCCACACCCTTGTCCAAAACCGAGCTGTCCAACTGTTTTTATTCTGTTATTTGTCAAGTTTAATGTAGTCAAGTTTCCCAGCGGACAAAACACGCCGGAAGGAATAAATTTTATGTTATTTTGGGCGAGATCTAATGAAACCAACTTCGACAATCCATTGAAGGCGTTCAAAGAAATTTCTAAATTCTTGTTTGGAATCCACTCGTAGTTCTTTGAGCGTAGTTTCAGCCTTTTCAGTTTGTTCAAATCTTGAAACGTGTTGTCTGGCACTTGTAATAGCTTGCAGTTTGTTATCGTAAGGTCCGTAAGACCCGGGAGACGGCTAAAGTACCGCGCTCTTAGAGTGCTTTCGAAGAGTAGTAAATGATTGCACTCAACAGTAAGGCGATTTGTGTCCGTAGTCACTGGTGCAATGCTGTCACCGTCAGCGTCAAGAGTCCTTGTCTTACATAGTACACTGCTTTCCAAGTCCCTATCGGCAACTCGAACGCACTTGTCCGAGCCGTAGGGAACCACCGCAACGGTGATGTGCAGCAGTGCACAAAAAACTGATGTTATAGCATACATTATCACAGATGTTTCATTTCACTACAAAACGTCTCATAAGCACTCTCCGTGGGTCGATATCACCATTTCAGAAACAAAGTACGTGATACACTCGCGCGCTGAAGAAAAACTTGATATCATTTCACTTCACTGTAGTCCTTTTTGAATGTTGGTAAACAAGTCCTTGTGTGTTTCTGTGATAACTGTCACTTAAAGCTATTAATGTTTTCGAGATTAGATTTGTATAATAAATATTAAGTGCGTGTTGCGGAGATCGGCGCGCGTTGTAGCACGACCTCTCCGCTGCGCGTTTGCGTTACGACTGTCAAAGCGTAGAGCTCGACTCGTGGAGGCGGCAATGGCAGGGCAGGGAGGCGCGAGTCACCCCGCGCGGCCCTCGTCCCCCTGAGCTTTCACTTCATTCGGTTGAAACCAGTAACGCCATCTAGCGTCCAGTAGCTAAAACTTTTTTAATTCTGAGATATTTCATAGAAAATATAACCGTGAATCTAATAATAATCGTAAGTATTTTTTATTATATTTGTTTGAATTACAAACAATAACTGATAATAATATGTCTGAGAATCGTATGCAGTAAACTCTGTTACGCTTTTCACACAAATAATGATGTTATAAAATTTTGTTTTCAAAGCGTATGAAATAAAAATTAGGATTCTTTGTTTTGGGTACTATTGGTTTTGGTTTCAGTGATGTGTCCATTTTCTTTATATTATTATATGTATCTTTATATTATGTTTCGTACAAAACAAAAAAAAAAGAATTTACGAGAGCATTTTAACGTTATTCCTTAATTACTTTACGTCTGAAGAAAAGTCACAGCTCCGTAGGAGGGAAATGGAAAAATGTCGTAAGAGCTTTTAGACACAAAAATATAACTTTAGGTTTAGCAGTACATAGGTAGCTTTACTTTGGTAAATAAGCGTATTTTGAAATAATAATTACTATTGATTGATGATTAAAAGACATAAATACCTACATATCATGGCAGGCTGTATTACGAACAAGGTAGGTAGGTATTTGAATCTGGTTTTTAAGATTTCAATAAATAAAGATTTAGGTATTTAAATAAATTAATATGAGATTCATTATAATTTTCCGTTATAACTTTTATAAATGACACTTTTTCTAGGGCAGGGGGATGCACTTCTTGATTCATACAGGTTTACTCTTGTTTTCAAAGACAATTAATCAAATACCTTCAGTTAATTTCTATTATTAAAATTTCCAATGCTTTTGTTTAAATTAAACGTTATCAATGTTATCAAACATTATGAGACTCCTAACAAAAAAGATGAAAACTACCATGTCAAAACATCGAAAAATAATAGCAATACAATTATTTTTCAATGTTTTGACTAAAACATCAGTAAAAACCTTCTGTATTTTTTTTAACTCAGACGAACAAAGATAAGTTTTTTTTTAAATTAAATAATTAATCAAATAGTCATGAATTTTATCAATTTCAAACCATAGAATGGGACGTTGAAATAGAAACAGCATTCGTGCAATATTAATCATGCCTAAAGTTAGACAAACATTTCCACGGCTCGATGCATTCAATAAAATTATACTATTCGCAATATTATACGTAAGAGAACTAAAGTAACCGACATCGCTCGAAGGATTGCTCAGCTGAAGTGGCAATTGGGCGGGACACATAGCGAGAAGAACCGATGGCCGTTGGGGCGGAAAGGTTATGGAATGGCGACCACGCACCGGACGACGCTCCGTGGGTAGGCCCCCGACAAGGTGGACCGACGATCTGGTGAAGGTCGCGGGAAGCCGCTGGTTGCGGGCAGCGCAGGACCGATCGTCGTGGAGATCCTTAGGGGAGGCCTATACCCAGCAGTGGGTGTCGTGCGGCTGATATGCTGATGATGATGATTCGCAATATTACAAAAACTATACGCTTTTTTATTATTTTATTACTTTGACAGACACAATAGAATAACGATTGAGTTTTTAGTTGACGTTTAACAAAGTTAACAAATTAGAGAGCTTTAAAAGCTCAATATTTTTTTACCAATTTTATCAAAATGCGTTCTTTGTGATAGTTTGAAAATAATAGAATTAAACTAGCTAATATTTGGGTGTTAGATACAAAAATAAGTTAGAATTAACTCTAAACTACACAGTAAATGTATGAACTTTTTGATAATGATAATTTACGAATACAATTTAATTATAATAAAATTAGCTTTTTGTAAATATTGTTTAAATTGACGTGTCTTTATTTTTTATTTCGTATTATTAAAGGATTTCTAACATTTCAGTTTCAATAGACAAGGGTCAAAAAAAGGCTATAAAAATATATAAAAGTAAAGACAACCCCACCAAAAACATTCTGTAAAAAACTAGCCAAGTCTCGACAGAGATCTCTAAAAAGTAATGAAATCTAGACAAAGTCGTGCCAAGTCTAAGGTTCCTGCCGTTACTGCCGTGCCCCCACATTGACGATTTTGTTATAGGTACTTAAAACAACAATTTATTTCTTTTTGAGTTTTAGTTTTATAGCAAAATCACCGATTAGCCATGTGACTGTAAGCGCGTCCAATTTTTGTTGTTTATTCAATCAATGTGTATTCGGTTCAGTATAATAATTTTGATTGCGCAAATAATTCTGTTGGAGCAGTTGTATTGCACCATTTACCAATCGTGACAAATTGACAAACGGTGTGTTATTTATTCGAAACTTTCATTAGAAAAATAGAAATAAAATTATGATTGTTATTTTGTAAACAACTTTTTTATGTAATATAGGTGTATATAGGTTTTTTGTGGTAGGGTAGGTAAACGAATTGACCATTTTTTTAAAATATGTGAGCTTTTTGTTGAATAAAGAATTTTCTTAGAATTTTTCAATTTCAATTTGTATTGTTTTAATTGTAGCAAACAAATGCTTACTTTAATTTATTTAAACCTCAACTTTCTCAACACTATTTTTGTTATCGGTTCTTATAATGAAAAATCAATAATAAGATGGTGACCGCAGACTCCACAAGCTGCCGTTGAACTATATTGTCTCAGACATATTTTTTTAAATACTTTTTTATGTTTAACTTTAATTTCCTTCTTCCGTCATAAGCAACACATTTTATACCACAAAAAACCAGACATAACGATAACACTGGCGACTCTTTGTTTACCATATTTCGATAGGTAAAAGATTTTAACCTCCCATTAGTGTTGCATCCGGTATTACACTAATAAACCCTTCAGGTAGTCCGGGCTTATCTGACCCCATATTAGCACTTCGCCCAAATTCAATTGTTTTCACAACTTTCCCGTCGCTGCATGTCATAATGACTCATCCATTCATGTAGGTACCTGAGAATATTTTAAAATCCTTATCTATATTTTAGAGGTGTTACGTAGAAACTTATGGATTATCCTCACTTTGCGTAGAAAAGCTCTATACAATGGAGCAAGTTACAATAGCTGAAGCTTATGACAATGTGTGTCGTCTATCTTTTTTAGATTGAGCATTTTAACCATGACTCGACCTAAACCCGAACTCAACTCAAACTCACCTCAAGCGCAGCCAATATTATATATCGCTTATAATTTTGAGTCTTATGTAGCGATTTTGCCGCTGACTGCCGCTCTCTCGCTCGCACATTTCATGTTTTCTCAAGATTTCTTATATCTGAGTGCGTAAATGAAAAATGTGTCTCGGCCACTTTTCGCAATATAAGATTACGGACATTTCAACAATATTTTAGTTTCGAGTTGCTGAAGTACAAAAAGTTATCGTATTTGCCAGTTCAAATAACTGTTAGAATTATACCAAATAATTGTTGACTAAATAAACGTTATGCCAAACGAAATTATACGAATAAAATGAAAATGAAAATGAAAATGAAAATGAAAATGAAAATGAAAATGAAAATAAACTGAACAACTTTCATTATAGGACCAACCCCGAAATCACGAAAAAAAAAATTGTTTGACCAAGGAGTTTTGCATAGCTTGAACTGAAATGAAATACCGCTAATTTCATTGTTGTTTTTTTTCAGTAAAAAGTTTCGTCAGTTTATAAATAAGAAAAAAGATTGGTTCACTAAGGAGTTTTAAAAGTACACTTTACAATAGGGATGTTGACTATTTTTTTTATTTTATGTTACATAAATTACCTCTCAAAAAAAGAAACATTGGTAAAAGAATTAATTCGCTAGCATGAAAACTGCCCGAGATATCACAGTGTGAAAAGCACACAAATGGACTCGATCAAAAACGCTCCATACTAATGGCTTGCACGTTATGACGTTACGCCGTGCTAGTTTGTATGCAACGCATAGGAAATTTGTTCAGCAGCTATATTAAATATTGTGTTTATCAAAATGGTTTCTTCGACAAATTTGCTATACATTTTACGGACTAATTAAAGGTATCATTTATTTAAATAAATTGTATACTTTTTAAATGGACTTGTCCACCCAACTTTGAAGGGTCATAAAACAAATAATATGCAATATATAAAACCAAGAGGTATACAAGCTACTCTAAAAGTTTAATATGTTTACGATTTTTATTAGTATTTCGTTATTTTATTCATTAGTCAACATCCCTATTAAAGCATTCATCATGCTTGACTTGTAAAGTGATTTGAAAATGGAACGTTCTATCTAAACAATGCACTGCACATGTCAACTTTTTTTTTTTTTTTTACTACTGCTCCCCAGACATGAGGTCCGGGCCTTTTTATCTCTAATTTTTCATTCACTCCAGTTCTCGCGTGTATTCTTCTCGCACTTTCATGCTTCATACGGTATCTTTCTAGCATTCATTTATTCTTTAGCGGGTGGGATGCCCGTCTAGCTGTTAACCTATTTTTTTTTTTTTCTTTATTATTTCCAACACAGGGGTAAATAAGATCGCACACATATATTTTTTTTTTTTCAGTCCTCTTGTAACTATTTTTCAACTACTTCATAAGTATTTTCTTTCTATAATAATATTAAGTACATGTTTCATTTTCTATCTTTTTTTTTTCACAATATCTAAATTCTAATAACTACTAAATTTAGTTTCTAGTTGTTTCCATTCCAATATGGCATGTGTTATAATATCTGTTTTCATTATTTACCTAAATACATATTTGTACATTTACAATATTTTCTGTCCTGCCTCATGTCTTGTTTCTTTCATTAACAATTTTTATTATTTTCTTTGCATATTCTATTAATTTGTCTCTTTCTTTGCTGTCTCTCATTATATCTTTTAGGGTGTCTTTGCTAAGTGGTGTGTCTAGCGTCTGTGTTAATGTGTACCTATCAATGCAGTGCAGAGGGCAGTCTAATACAGCCTAATACAGAATGTACACTAAAAATAAAAAAAATAAAAAAAATGTTTAAAAAAATAAAAAACCGACTTCAAAAAACCTATCTCTAAAAAGCAAGAAATAATATTCGTAATAATAAAAACACGTCTATTGAAGTCGGGTGGGGCTTTTAAAATAAAAAAACTGGTCAAGAGCGAGTCAGACTCGCGCACCGAGGGTTTCCGTACCATCATACATAACAGACTATACAACAAGTCACTGTGCATCATAATAAACACACTGCAGAGCTGTAGAATAATAAAATTATTATTGCAGTATGAGGTCAGCACCATCTCTTGGCCGATAGTGGAACTATTTTTTTTCTTAGGCCAGCGCCATCTCTTGACCGATAGTAGAACTAAATATTTTTTCTTAGGTCAGGGCTACCTGCTGGCTGGTAGAGGAACAAAATATTTTCTTAGTTTGTTTTTTGAATTTATAAAAAAGTGTGTTACATTGAGACATCGTTTTATTTTTCCTGTAAGGAATCTTTACATAAACTTTTTAACATATAATTATTTCAGATTTTTTTCTCTTTGCAAACTTCGGAGATAAAGGGGGGGAACGGTATTTTTTTTACATTTTTCATCATAAGTCGAAAACTATGCGGCCTAAAAAAAAAGAAAAAAATGTTTTAAAATGTGCAAATAGCGCTCTTTCATATGATACCCCACATACCCTAGTCGCCCCACTTAAAATTTTTAAGACCCCTTTTCAGTCCCTGTTGTAAATATTTTTTTATTTATTATTATTTTTAAAAATAATCTGGTGCGAGTCGTATTTTTCTATACATTTTACGGACTAATTAAAGGTATCATTTATTAAAATAAATTGTATACTTTTTAAATGGACTTGTCCACCCAACTTTGAAGGGTCATAAAACAAATAATATGCAATATATAAAACCAAGAGGTATACAAGCTACTCTAAAAGTTTAATATGTTTACGATTTTTATTAGTATTTCGTTATTTTATTCATTAGTCAACATCCCTATTAAAGCATTCATCATGCTTGACTTGTAAAGTGATTTGAAAATGGAACGTTCTATCTAAACAATGCACTGCACATGTCAACTTTTTTTTTTTTTACTACTGCTCCCCAGACATGAGGTCCGGGCCTTTTTATCTCTAATTTTTCATTCACTCCAGTTCTCGCGTGTATTCTTCTCGCACTTTCATGCTTCATACGGTATCTTTCTAGCATTCATTTATTCTTTAGCGGGTGGGATGCCCGTCTAGCTGTTAACCTATTTTTTTTTTTTTTCTTTATTATTTCCAACACAGGGGTAAATAAGATCGCACACATATTTTTTTTTTTTTTTCAGTCCTCTTGTAACTATTTTTCAACTACTTCATAAGTATTTTCTTTCTATAATAATATTAAGTACATGTTTCATTTTCTATCTTTTTTTTTTCACAATATCTAAATTCTAATAACTACTAAATTTAGTTTCTAGTTGTTTCCATTCCAATATGGCATGTGTTATAATATCTGTTTTCATTATTTACCTAAATACATATTTGTACATTTACAATATTTTCTGTCCTGCCTCATGTCTTGTTTCTTTCATTAACAATTTTTATTATTTTCTTTGCATATTCTATTAATTTGTCTCTTTCTTTGCTGTCTCTCATTATATCTTTTAGGGTGTCTTTGCTAAGTGGTGTGTCTAGCGTCTGTGTTAATGTGTACCTATCAATGCAGTGCAGAGGGCAGTCTAATACAGCCTAATATAGAATGTACACTAAAAATAAAAAAAATAAAAAAAATGTTTAAAAAAACAAAAAACCGACTTCAAAAAACCTATCTCTAAAAAGCAAGAAATAATATTCGTAATAATAAAAACACGTCTATTGAAGTCGGGTGGGGCTTTTAAAATAAAAAAAACCGGTCAAGAGCGAGTCAGACTCGCGCACCGAGGGTTTCCGTACCATCATACATAACAGACTATACAACAAGTCACTGTGCATCATAATAAACACACTGCAGAGCTGTAGAATAATAAAATTATTATTGCAGTATGAGGTCAGCACCATCTCTTGGCCGATAGTGGAACTATTTTTTTTCTTAGGCCAGCGCCATCTCTTGACCGATAGTAGAACTAAATATTTTTTCTTAGGTCAGGGCTACCTGCTGGCTGGTAGAGGAACAAAATATTTTCTTAGTTTGTTTTTTGAATTTATAAAAAAGTGTGTTACATTGAGACATCGTTTTATTTTTCCTGTAAGGAATCTTTACATAAACTACTATCACATATAATTATTTCAGATTTTTTTCTCTTTGCAAACTTCGGAGATAAAGGGGGGGAACGGTATTTTTTTTTACATTTTTCATCATAAGTCGAAAACTATGCGGCCTAAAAAAAAAGAAAAAAAAGTTTTAAAATGTGCAAATAGCGCTCTTTCATATGATACCCCACATACCCTAGTCGCCCCACTTAAAATTTTTAAGACCCCTTTTCAGTCCCTGTTGTAAATATTTTTTTATTTATTATTATTTTTAAAAATAATCTGGTGCGAGTCGTATTTTTGTTCTAGTAGATTATTTAGTATTGTATAAAAATAAAACTAAAAATGAAAATGAAAACGAAAACGAAAACGAAAACGAAAACGAAAACGAAAACGAAAACGAAAACGAAAACGAAAACGAAAACGAAAACGAAAACGAAAACGAAAACGAAAACGAAAACGAAAACGAAAACGAAAACGAAAACGAAAACGAAAACGAAAACGAAAACGAAAACGAAAACGAAAACGAAAACGAAAACGAAAACGAAAACGAAAACGAAAACGAAAACGAAAACGAAAACGAAAACGAAAACGAAAACGAAAACGAAAACGAAAACGAAAACGAAAACGAAAACGAAAACGAAAACGAAAACGAAAACGAAAACGAAAACGAAAACGAAAACGAAAACGAAAACGAAAACGAAAACGAAAACGAAAACGAAAACGAAAACGAAAACGAAAACGAAAACGAAAACGAAAACGAAAACGAAAACGAAAACGAAAACGAAAACGAAAACGAAAACGAAAACGAAAACGAAAACGAAAACGAAAACGAAAACGAAAACGAAAACGAAAACGAAAACGAAAACGAAAACGAAAACGAAAATGAAAATGAAAATAAACTGAACAACTTTCATTATAGGACCAACCCCGAAATCACGAAAAAAAAATTGTTTGACCAAGGAGTTTTGCATAGCTTGAACTGAAATGAAATACCGCTAATTTCATTGTTGTTTTTTTTCAGTAAAAAGTTTCGTCAGTTTATAAATAAGAAAAAAGATTGGTTCACTAAGGAGTTTTAAAAGTACACTTTACAATAGGGATGTTGACTATTTTTTTTATTTTATGTTACATAAATAACCTCTCAAAAAAAGAAACATTGGTAAAAGAATTTTTAATTTTGAGATTTTTGCATTCACACTGCTATTTTTATACAATACTAAATAATATACTAGAAAGGTCGCGGGTTCGATTCCCGTCTGAGTATTGATCTGGTGCGAGTCGTATTTTTTCTAGTATATTATTTAGTATTGTATAAAAATAGCATTGTGAATGCAAAAATCTCAAAATTAAAAATTATATAGCTATTTCATCTTAATCGATTGCCAAATATCTGGAAAGATATTTCAATTGAATGTCGAGGTAATTCCTCACATTGGTGAAATAACGCTGGCTTGCAGCGTAAGAGTAGGATATACTAGAAGAAATTCGGCGATGTCACTAGTGACTCGGTAGCTCAGCGGTCAGAGCATTGGACCGGATATCCAAAGGTCGCGGGTTCGATTCCCGTCTGAGTATTGATCTGGTGCGAGTCGTATTTTTTCTAGTATATTATTTAGTATTGGTAAAAGAATTAATTCGCTAGCATGAAAACTGCCCGAGATATCACAGTGTGAAATGCACACAAATGGACTCGATCAAAAACGCTCCATACTAATGGCTTGCACGTTATGACGTTACGCCGTGCTAGTTTGTATGCATATTAAGTACATGTTTCATTTTCTATCTTTTTTTTTTCACAATATCTAAATTCTAATAACTACTAAATTTAGTTTCTAGTTGTTTCCATTCCAATATGGCATGTGTTATAATATCTGTTTTCATTATTTACCTAAATACATATTTGTACATTTACAATATTTTCTGTCCTGCCTCATGTCTTGTTTCTTTCATTAACAATTTTTATTATTTTCTTTGCATATTCTATTAATTTGTCTCTTTCTTTGCTGTCTCTCATTATATCTTTTAGGGTGTCTTTGCTAAGTGGTGTGTCTAGCGTCTGTGTTAATGTGTACCTATCAATGCAGTGCAGAGGGCAGTCTAATACAGCCTAATATAGAATGTACACTAAAAATAAAAAAAATAAAAAAAATGTTTAAAAAAACAAAAAACCGACTTCAAAAAACCTATCTCTAAAAAGCAAGAAATAATATTCGTAATAATAAAAACACGTCTATTGAAGTCGGGTGGGGCTTTTAGAATAAAAAAAACCGGTCAAGAGCGAGTCAGACTCGCGCACCGAGGGTTTCCGTACCATCATACATAACAGACTATACAACAAGTCACTGTGCATCATAATAAACACACTGCAGAGCTGTAGAATAATAAAATTATTATTGCAGTATGAGGTCAGCACCATCTCTTGGCCGATAGTGGAACTATTTTTTTTCTTAGGCCAGCGCCATCTCTTGACCGATAGTAGAACTAAATATTTTTTCTTAGGTCAGGGCTACCTGCTGGCTGGTAGAGGAACAAAATATTTTCTTAGTTTGTTTTTTGAATTTATAAAAAAGTGTGTTACATTGAGACATCGTTTTATTTTTCCTGTAAGGAATCTTTACATAAACTACTATCACATATAATTATTTCAGATTTTTTTCTCTTTGCAAACTTCGGAGATAAAGGGGGGGAACGGTATTTTTTTTTACATTTTTCATCATAAGTCGAAAACTATGCGGCCTAAAAAAAAAGAAAAAAAAGTTTTAAAATGTGCAAATAGCGCTCTTTCATATGATACCCCACATACCCTAGTCGCCCCACTTAAAATTTTTAAGACCCCTTTTCAGTCCCTGTTGTAAATATTTTTTTATTTATTATTATTTTTAAAAATAATCTGGTGCGAGTCGTATTTTTTCTAGTAGATTATTTAGTATTGTATAAAAATAAAACTAAAAATGAAAATGAAAATGAAAATGAAAATGAAGAAAACGAAAACGAAAACGAAAACGAAAACGAAAACGAAAACGAAAACGAAAACGAAAACGAAAACGAAAACGAAAACGAAAACGAAAACGAAAACGAAAACGAAAACGAAAACGAAAACGAAAACGAAAACGAAAACGAAAACGAAAACGAAAACGAAAACGAAAACGAAAACGAAAACGAAAACGAAAACGAAAACGAAAACGAAAACGAAAACGAAAACGAAAACGAAAACGAAAACGAAAACGAAAACGAAAACGAAAACGAAAACGAAAACGAAAACGAAAACGAAAACGAAAACGAAAACGAAAACGAAAACGAAAACGAAAACGAAAACGAAAACGAAAACGAAAACGAAAACGAAAACGAAAACGAAAACGAAAACGAAAACGAAAACGAAAACGAAAACGAAAACGAAAACGAAAACGAAAACGAAAACGAAAACGAAAACGAAAACGAAAACGAAAACGAAAACGAAAACGAAAACGAAAACGAAAACGAAAACGAAAACGAAAACGAAAACGAAAACGAAAACGAAAACGAAAACGAAAACGAAAACGAAAACGAAAACGAAAACGAAAACGAAAACGAAAACGAAAACGAAAACGAAAACGAAAACGAAAACGAAAACGAAAACGAAAACGAAAACGAAAACGAAAACGAAAACAAAAACAAAAACAAAAATAAAAATAAAAATAAAAATAAACTGAACAACTTTCATTTTAAGACCAACCCCGAAATCACGAAATAAATTCAGCTGTTCCATTCAAAATGAATCTAATAATTTTATGAAAAAAAAATTGTTTGACCTAGGTAGTTTTGGAACCAATGGAACGTTCTATCTAAACAATGCACTGTGTTGCACATGTCAACTTACACAGCCTCATACTATATTAGTAAATGCTAGTTACCGAGCAGTATGATGTAATAGTTTGTTACACAAGGGACGTAAGAGAGCTATTACAGAACAAGATCCAATTTGGCGCCTATGCGAGCCTAGCTCGCAAAGGGCGCTACGGATCGAGTGCACCCGAGATATTTAGACGCACGAGCGAGCGAAGCGAGCGAGGGCGAATATAGTTCGAGGGTGTAATAGCTACTTACAACCGAGGTAAGCATACTACTTTACATCATTCATGCGAGGTAAATATAATAAAAATGAAAATGAAAATGAAAATGAAAATGAAAATGAAAATGAAAATGAAAATGAAAATGAAAATGAAAATGAAAATGAAAATGAAAATGAAAATGAAAATGAAAATGAAAATGAAAATGAAAATGAAAATGAAAATGAAAATGAAAATGAAAATGAAAATGAAAATGAAAATGAAAATGAAAATGAAAATGAAAATGAAAATGAAAATGAAAATGAAAATGAAAATGAAAATGAAAATGAAAATGAAAATGAAAATGAAAATGAAAATGAAAATGAAAATGAAAATGAAAATGAAAATGAAAATGAAAATGAAAATGAAAATGAAAATGAAAATGAAAATGAAAATGAAAATGAAAATGAAAATGAAAATGAAAATGAAAATGAAAATGAAAATGAAAATGAAAATGAAAATGAAAATGAAAATGAAAATGAAAATGAAAATGAAAATGAAAATGAAAATGAAAATGAAAATGAAAATGAAAATGAAAATGAAAATGAAAATGAAAATGAAAATGAAAATGAAAATGAAAATGAAAATGAAAATGAAAATGAAAATGAAAATGAAAATGAAAATGAAAATGAAAATGAAAATGAAAATGAAAATGAAAATGAAAATGAAAATGAAAATGAAAATGAAAATGAAAATGAAAATGAAAATGAAAATGAAAATGAAAATGAAAATGAAAATGAAAATGAAAATGAAAATGAAAATGAAAATGAAAATGAAAATGAAAATGAAAATGAAAATGGAAATGGAAATGGAAATGGAAATGAAAATGAAAATGAAAATGAAAATGAAAATGAAAATGAAAATGAAAATGAAAATGAAAATGAAAATGAAAATAAACTGAACAACTTTCATTATAGGACCAACCCCGAAATCACGAAAAAAAAAATTGTTTGACCAAGGAGTTTTGCATAGCTTGAACTGAAATGAAATACCGCTAATTTCATTGTTGTTTTTTTTCAGTAAAAAGTTTCGTCAGTTTATAAATAAGAAAAAAGATTGGTTCACTAAGGAGTTTTAAAAGTACACTTTACAATAGGGATGTTGACTATTTTTTTTATTTTATGTTACATAAATAACCTCTCAAAAAAAGAAACATTGGTAAAAGAATTAATTCGCTAGCATGAAAACTGCCCGAGATATCACAGTGTGAAATGCACACAAATGGACTCGATCAAAAACGCTCCATACTAATGGCTTGCACGTTATGACGTTACGCCGTGCTAGTTTGTATGCAACGCATAGGAAATTTGTTCAGCAGCTATATTAAATATTGTGTTTATCAAAATGGTTTCTTCGACAAATTTGCTATACATTTTACGGACTAATTAAAGGTATCATTTATTAAAATAAATTGTATACTTTTTAAATGGACTTGTCCACCCAACTTTGAAGGGTCATAAAACAAATAATATGCAATATATAAAACCAAGAGGTATACAAGCTACTCTAAAAGTTTAATATGTTTACGATTTTTATTAGTATTTCGTTATTTTATTCATTAGTCAACATCCCTATTAAAGCATTCATCATGCTTGACTTGTAAAGTGATTTGAAAATGGAACGTTCTATCTAAACAATGCACTGCACATGTCAACTTTTTTTTTTTTTTTTTACTACTGCTCCCCAGACATGAGGTCCGGGCCTTTTTATCTCTAATTTTTCATTCACTCCAGTTCTCGCGTGTATTCTTCTCGCACTTTCATGCTTCATACGGTATCTTTCTAGCATTCATTTATTCTTTAGCGGGTGGGATGCCCGTCTAGCTGTTAACCTATTTTTTTTTTTCTTTATTATTTCCAACACAGGGGTAAATAAGATCGCACACATATATTTTTTTTTTTTCAGTCCTCTTGTAACTATTTTTCAACTACTTCATAAGTATTTTCTTTCTATAATAATATTAAGTACATGTTTCATTTTCTATCTTTTTTTTTCACAATATCTAAATTCTAATAACTACTAAATTTAGTTTCTAGTTGTTTCCATTCCAATATGGCATGTGTTATAATATCTGTTTTCATTATTTACCTAAATACATATTTGTACATTTACAATATTTTCTGTCCTGCCTCATGTCTTGTTTCTTTCATTAACAATTTTTATTATTTTCTTTGCATATTCTATTAATTTGTCTCTTTCTTTGCTGTCTCTCATTATATCTTTTAGGGTGTCTTTGCTAAGTGGTGTGTCTAGCGTCTGTGTTAATGTGTACCTATCAATGCAGTGCAGAGGGCAGTCTAATACAGCCTAATACAGAATGTACACTAAAAATAAAAAAAATAAAAAAAATGTTTAAAAAAATAAAAAACCGACTTCAAAAAACCTATCTCTAAAAAGCAAGAAATAATATTCGTAATAATAAAAACACGTCTATTGAAGTCGGGTGGGGCTTTTAAAATAAAAAAACTGGTCAAGAGCGAGTCAGACTCGCGCACCGAGGGTTTCCGTACCATCATACATAACAGACTATACAACAAGTCACTGTGCATCATAATAAACACACTGCAGAGCTGTAGAATAATAAAATTATTATTGCAGTATGAGGTCAGCACCATCTCTTGGCCGATAGTGGAACTATTTTTTTTCTTAGGCCAGCGCCATCTCTTGACCGATAGTAGAACTAAATATTTTTTCTTAGGTCAGGGCTACCTGCTGGCTGGTAGAGGAACAAAATATTTTCTTAGTTTGTTTTTTGAATTTATAAAAAAGTGTGTTACATTGAGACATCGTTTTATTTTTCCTGTAAGGAATCTTTACATAAACTTTTTAACATATAATTATTTCAGATTTTTTTCTCTTTGCAAACTTCGGAGATAAAGGGGGGGAACGGTATTTTTTTTTACATTTTTCATCATAAGTCGAAAACTATGCGGCCTAAAAAAAAAGAAAAAAATGTTTTAAAATGTGCAAATAGCGCTCTTTCATATGATACCCCACATACCCTAGTCGCCCCACTTAAAATTTTTAAGACCCCTTTTCAGTCCCTGTTGTAAATATTTTTTTATTTATTATTATTTTTAAAAATAATCTGGTGCGAGTCGTATTTTTCTAGTAGATTATTTAGTATTGTATAAAAATAAAAATGAAAATGAAAATGAAAATGAAAATGAAAATGAAAATGAAAATGAAAATGAAAATGAAAATGAAAATGAAAATGAAAATGAAAATGAAAATGAAAATGAAAATGAAAATGAAAATGAAAATGAAAATGAAAATGAAAATGAAAATGAAAATGAAAATGAAAATGAAAATGAAAAAGAAAATGAAAATGAAAATGAAAATAAAAATAAAAATAAAAATAAAAATAAAAATAAAAATAAAAATAAAAATAAAAATAAAAATAAAAATAAAAATAAAAATATAAATAAAAATAATATGGTGCGATGCGAGTCGTATTTTTTCTAGTAGATTATTTAGTATTGTATAAAAATAAAAATGAAAATGAAAATGAAAATGAGAATGAGAATGAGAATGAGAATGAGAATGAGAATGAGAATGAGAATGAGAATGAGAATGAGAATGAGAATGAGAATGAGAATGAGAATGAGAATGAGAATGAGAATGAGAATGAGAATGAGAATGAGAATGAGAATGAGAATGAGAATGAGAATGAGAATGAGAATGAGAATGAGAATGAGAATGAGAATGAGAATGAGAATGAGAATGAGAATGAGAATGAGAATGAGAATGAGAATGAGAATGAAAATGAAAATGAAAATGAAAATGAAAATGAAAATGAAAATGAAAATGAAAATGAAAATGAAAATGAAAATGAAAATGAAAATGAAAATGAAAATGAAAATGAAAATGAAAATGAAAATGAAAATGAAAATGAAAATGAAAATGAAAATGAAAATGAAAATGAAAATGAAAATGAAAATGAAAATGAAAATGAAAATGAAAATGAAAATGAAAATGAAAATGAAAATGAAAATGAAAATGAAAATGAAAATGAAAATGAAAATGAAAATGAAAATGAAAATGAAAATGAAAATGAAAATGAAAATGAAAATGAAAATGAAAATGAAAATGAAAATGAAAATGAAAATGAAAATGAAAATGAAAATGAAAATGAAAATGAAAATGAAAATGAAAATGAAAATGAAAATGAAAATGAAAATGAAAATGAAAATGAAAATGAAAATGAAAATGAAAATGAAAATGAAAATGAAAGTGAAAGTGAAAGTGAAAGTGAAAGTGAAAAAGAAAATGAAAACGAAAACGAAAACGAAAACGAAAACGAAAACGAAAACGAAAATGAAAATGAAAATGAAAATGAAAATGAAAATGAAAATGAAAATGAAAATAAAAATAAACTGAACAACTTTCATTTTAAGACCAACCCCGAAATCACGAAAAAAATTCAGCTGTTCCATTCAAAATGAATCTTATAATTTTATGAAAAAAAAATTGTTTGACCTAGGTAGTTTTGGAACCAATGGAACGTTCTATCTAAACAATGCACTGTGTTGCACATGTCAACTTACACAGCCTCATACTATTTTAGTAAATGCTAGTTACCGAGCAGTATGATGTAATAGTAGTTTGTTACACAAGGGACGTAAGAGAGCTATTACAGAACAAGATCCAATTTGGCGCCTATGCGAGCGTAGCTCGCAAAGGGCGCTACGGATCGAGTGCACCCGAGATATTTAGACGCACGAGCGAGCGAAGCGAGCGAGGGCGAATATAGTTCGAGGGTGTAATAGCTACTTACAACCGAGGTAAGCATACTACTTTACATCATTCATGCGAGGTAAATATAATAAAAATAAAAATGAAAATGAAAATGAAAATGAAAATGAAAATGAAAATGAAAATGAAAATGAAAATGAAAATGAAAATGAAAATGAAAATGAAAATGAAAATGAAAATGAAAATGAAAATGAAAATGAAAATGAAAATGAAAATGAAAATGAAAATGAAAATGAAAATGAAAATGAAAATGAAAATGAAAATGAAAATGAAAATGAAAATGAAAATGAAAATGAAAATGAAAATGAAAATGAAAATGAAAATGAAAATGAAAATGAAAATGAAAATGAAAATGAAAATGAAAATGAAAATGAAAATGAAAATGAAAATGAAAATGAAAATGAAAATGAAAATGAAAATGAAAATGAAAATGAAAATGAAAATGAAAATGAAAATGAAAATGAAAATGAAAATGAAAATGAAAATGAAAATGAAAATGAAAATGAAAATGAAAATGAAAATGAAAATGAAAATGAAAATGAAAATGAAAATGAAAATGAAAATGAAAATGAAAATGAAAATGAAAATGAAAATAAAAATAAACTGAACAACTTTCATTTTAAGACCAACCCCGAAATCACGAAAAAAATTCAGCTGTTCCATTCAAAATGAATCTTATAATTTTATGAAAAAAAAATTGTTTGACCTAGGTAGTTTTGGAACCAATGAAACGTTCTATCTAAACAATGCACTGTGTTGCACATGTCAACTTACACAGCCTCATACTATATTAGTAAATGCTAGTTACCGAGCAGTATGATGTAATAGTAGTTTGTTACACAAGGGACGTAAGAGAGCTATTACAGAACAAGATCCAATTTGGCGTCTATGCGAGCGTAGCTCGCAAAGGGCGCTACGGATCGAGTGCACCCGAGATATTTAGACGCACGAGCGAGCGAAGCGAGCGAGGGCGAATATAGTTCGAGGGTGTAATAGCTACTTACAACCGAGGTAAGCATACTACTTTACATCATTCATGCGAGGTAAATATAATAAAAATAAAAATGAAAATGAAAATGAAAATGAAAATGAAAATGAAAATGAAAATGAAAATGAAAATGAAAATGAAAATGAAAATGAAAATGAAAATGAAAATGAAAATGAAAATGAAAATGAAAATGAAAATGAAAATGAAAATGAAAATGAAAATGAAAATGAAAATGAAAATGAAAATGAAAATGAAAATGAAAATGAAAATGAAAATGAAAATGAAAATGAAAATGAAAATGAAAATGAAAATGAAAATGAAAATGAAAATGAAAATGAAAATGAAAATGAAAATGAAAATGAAAATGAAAATGAAAATGAAAATGAAAATGAAAATGAAAATGAAAATGAAAATGAAAATGAAAATGAAAATGAAAATGAAAATGAAAATGAAAATGAAAATGAAAATGAAAATGAAAATGAAAATGAAAATGAAAATGAAAATGAAAATGAAAATGAAAATGAAAATGAAAATGAAAATGAAAATGAAAATGAAAATGAAAATGAAAATGAAAATGAAAATGAAAATGAAAATGAAAATGAAAATGAAAATGAAAATGAAAATGAAAATGAAAATGAAAATGAAAATGAAAATGAAAATAAACTGAACAACTTTCATTTTAAGACCAACCCCGAAATCACGAAAAAAATTCAGCTGTTCCATTCAAAATGAATCTTATAATTTTATGAAAAAAAAATTGATTGACCAATGTAGTTTTGGAACCAATGGAACGTTCTATCTAAACAATGCACTGTGTTGCACATGTCAACTTACACAGCCTCATACTATATTAGTAAATGCTAGTTACCGAGCAGTATGATGTAATAGTAGTTTGTTACACAAGGGACGTAAGAGAGCTATTACAGAACAAGATCCTATTTGGCGCCTATGCGAGCGTAGCTCGCAAAGGGCGCTACGGATCGAGTGCACCCGAGATATTTAGACGCACGAGCGAGCGAAGCGAGCGAGGGCGAATATAGTTCGAGGGTGTAATAGCTACTTACAACCGAGGTAAGCATACTACTTTACATCATTCATGCAAAGTAAATATAATAAAAAAATAAATAAAAATGAAAATGAAAATGAAAATGAAAATGAAAATGAAAATGAAAATGAAAATGAAAATGAAAATGAAAATGAAAATGAAAATGAAAATAAAAATAAAAATGAAAATGAAAATGAAAATGAAAATGAAAATGAAAATGAAAATGAAAATGAAAATGAAAATGAAAATGAAAATGAAAATGAAAATGAAAATGAAAATGAAAATGAAAATGAAAATGAAAATGAAAATGAAAATGAAAATGAAAATGAAAATGAAAATGAAAATGAAAATGAAAATGAAAATGAAAATGAAAATGAACTGAACAACTTTCATTATAGGACCAACCCCGAAATCACGAAAAAAAATCAGCTGTTCCATTCAAAATGAATCTTATCATTTTATGAAAAAAAAATTGTTTGACCAAGGAGTTTTGCATAGCTTGAACTGAAATGAAATACCGCTAATTTCATTGTTGTTTTTTTTAGTAAAAAGTTTCGTCAGTTTATAAATAAGAAAAAAGATTGGTTCACTAAGGAGTTTTAAAAGTACACTTTACAATTAAAGCATTCATCATGCTTGACTTGTAAAGTGATTTGAAAATGGAACGTTCTATCTAAACAATGCACTGTGTTGCACATGTCAACTTTTTTTTTTTTTTACTACTGCTCCCCAGACATGAGTACCGGGCCTTTTTATCTCTAATTTTTAATTCACTCCAGTTCTCGCGTGTATTCTTCTCGCACTTTCATGCTTCATACGGTATCTTTCTAGCATTCATTTATTCTTTAGCGGGTGGGATGCCCGTCTAGCTGTTAACCTATTTTTTTTTTCTTTATTATTTCCAACACAGGGGTAAATAAGATCGCACACATATATTTTTTTTTTTTCAGTCCTCTTGTAACTATTTTTCAACTACTTCATAAGTATTTTCTTTCTATAATAATATTAAGTACATGTTTCATTTTCTATCTTTTTTTTTTCACAATATCTAAATTCTAATAACTACTAAATTTAGTTTCTAGTTGTTTCTATTCCAATATGGCATGTGTCAATCACTATGTTTTTTAATTTTTTTTTTTTAATTTATTTGATCTTAAGAAAACCAACAGCGTTTACAATATCTTATTACATCAAGTATTATCTATATGTATAGCCAATTACAGGTTTCCTTATATTATTATAAGCATAGGCAAAATTTAAAAGAAACAGAAGTCAATTTTTACATGTTTTTTTTTTTTTAAATCGGAATATAAAATATGAATTGCTACTTGCCACTTATCGTGTTTTGTGTGTGTGTGTGTATGTGTGTGTTTGTTAGAGTAAATAATATTGTTTTTATGAAAATAATTAAATAAATATATAGAACTAATACATACGTAAGAATAAATTATATTATAAATATACTTAATTAATCTATAAATTAACAATAGTAAGGGCCTGATTCACAAAATCCTATTAAGTTCAGATTAATATTTATACTTGACGGGGAATTTCGTATAAATTCAGTTAGTACCCTATTAATAGATTGTGAAACAGGCGCCAAATCATTATCTGCCACTTATCGATAAATTATTTAAATAGAATTTATTGTGTCGTTTGTAATTTTTTAATAATATGTTTTTTAAAAGTATTTTTGGAGTAAGCGAAAATATCAATATCTTTGAAACTCTTGTTATATGTACGGGATATACGATATAAAACACTGTTCTTAGCGAATTTAGTGTATGAGTGAGGCACGCTGAGCAATGGTGTATGACGTGTGCGATAAGTGGGTGTACAGAAGCCGATTTGGCCCAGAAGTTCGGCACAGTCTATATTTCCACGGAGGATGTCGTACAAGAGGCACATATCTAGAAGCGACCGTCTATCCTCTAATGTCAGCATGTTGAGTTTTCTACAGTTTTCTCTATATGAAGTAGCTGAAATGCGAAGGCGATAATTAAGATGATTTATAAATTTTGATTGTATTTTTTCTAAAGATGCTTTGTGTATTTCGTACTGTGGGTTCCATATACTGCTAGCGTATTCCAGAACACTCCTTACATATGCGTAATAAACAGACTTAATAGCGGCGGGGTCATGGAAGGGCTTGCAAGCACGCATTACAAAACCGAGGTTTCTGAAACCCTTGTTAGCAATAGTATCGAAATGGTTTTGGAATGTTATTTTGCTGTCGAAAAGTATACCAAGATCACGAATAACATTGTTCCTATCAATTGAGGTACCATTTAAGTTGTAAGTGTGAATTATTGGTTGTTTTTTTCGTGTAAAGCTAATGCATTGACACTTTGTGATATTAACTGTTATTCTGTTACTTTGGTAGTAATTATATAAGTTATTAAGATCAGTCTGCAGATTTGCACAATCAGTAACATTCCGGATTTTACAAAATATTTTCTTATCGTCCGCGTAAAGTAAATGGCTAGCAGATGTAAAACAGTCAGAAATATCGTAGAGATATGCATTATAAAATAAAGGGCCCAAATGCGAGCCCTGAGGCACCCCTGTCGGAATAGATGTGAAATCCGATCTAAAACCTCCCACAACGACCGATTGAGAACGATTGGACAAGTAGGACTTTACCCACCGAAGTAGATCGCCGCGAATACCCAATGAAAAGAGTTTATCGAGCAGGATGATATGATCCACACGATCGAAAGCTTTTTCGAAATCTGTGTAGATCACATCAACCTGCCCCCCCCGATCCATATTTTGGCTAAGGTAGTTCGAGAAACACGCTAGGTTACTTAAAGTGGAGCGTTGTTTAAGAAAGCCGTGTTGTTTATCAGTTAATCCTTGTTTGATGATGGGATATATAAGGTGCGATGTAATTAGTGTCAAATATTTTCAGGGCTGAACATGCAAGTCATAATACATAGGTCAGCAAAAAATGGGGTACTATTTACAGGTTAGTTTGCGAGATATTAAGGTAAACAACTTGGTCATCTAACCCCAAAAAACATCACCCCTTTACAGCTGAGCAACAACTACATTCAACGATTTACACACACTAGCCTACTGCACACATGCGCCGGGCCATCGACCGCGGACGCGCGCGGCGCTTTCAAAGACACCGCCATGCGCCAGCGCCACGCACGCGCCTGTTGTCTACACACCACCCCACACACACAAACGTCGAAGCGCGGGTTATTCCCAACTCACAAAAATTTTATGTCGTAGGTATGTTAAAAAGTATTAAATTGGTATCAATAAATTTTGAGTTTACCTTGGATTTTGGATATCAAAAACTATGCCAATCTAAAACTAAGCCTATGTCTAGCTATGGACTTACTATGAGAAAAAGCGCCTTTGTTTAGAATAAAACTAGCTTTTTACAACATGGCTTAGTGGGCTTAAGATCAACAGTGGACTTAATAAATTTAGACTTTGCCCGACAGTGGATACGAAAAGCGCTTCCGTAATTGAGTATCATAAATCAGATATTAAAAATCATAGGTACCTACCTACTCAAAACTTGACCTCATGATCAGCAGTGGACTAACTTTTTAATAAATGTCTAACTCAATCATCTTTTAACAACTAAAACAAAAAGGAAGTTAAATAACTAGGTCTAGACTTATTAAATTTAAGCCTATGCCCAGCTATGGATTTAATGAGTGTACTTTTATGTAAAACATGAGCTGACCTGAACAACATCATGATCATAATTATGACATCATTTATTGCATACTTCGTTTATCGAAACAAAAGTGTTAATAGGGAATAACCCTTCAAATTCGCCGATTGCCGCCGAAAGATGCCGCGGTCAATCAGCGCTCCGCGCGCCGCCCGCCGGCCGGCCGCACTGACTCAATGAAAAGCCGACCGATAGTGCTGTAATTATTGATATAAAGATTCTTGATTGATTAATATTAATAAAATCAAGTGCACATCAAGCGTATATTTTTAAGGTTAGCAGCTTAGGATTGGTTGCAAAGGCAACACCTACTTGATGTACAGTATAGGATTGATTAAATTACCTCTTAGTAATATGCAACAGATAAAAAAATATTACCTACTATAATTTTTTCTGAGTTCATGGGAAACTTTCACATTTTTAGGCATAACACAATAAAATATTCAAAAGTAAACTGCGGGCGGTGTTGATCTTCGATCCTACTATTAATCGCGATCGTAGCGATGTTTCGACAACGCCAAACGTTTCCAAAAATCCATCAAAATTGTTTTCATGCATCAATCAACAACAGCTGGGACTGCCAAGCGTGTACATTCTGAGTCATGGAAACACAACAATCGCTTCTTTATTCCAATTCTCTCAATTGATTTACTAGTTTCAATGTACGAATAAACTTAAAACTATCGGGCATTTACAGGAAAAACTATCACATTACAGAATTTTGTTTTTGTACAATAGTTTTTATACTTAATCTGAAAGATTAGCTAATGATTATTAGTTTGCCTCCCTTTAAGATAAAAATAAAATAAATTACTTAATGTAATCGTCGTTGAATCAATTAATCAATTGTGTACGTCATATCATGTCACATCTCTAGTATGTCGTAGTAGCACAGAATAACTACAAGTAGTAGCGTGCACTGGGTGCAGGGTTGCGTTCAGTGACTCAGAGTGCGGTTGTTTGGTTTTTTTAACTCACTCTAACAATGATATTACATTTAATATCATTGCACTCTAAGGTCCGGACCGACCAAGAACTTTAAATGCCATTAATA
The DNA here is from genome assembly GCA_950108535.1 of Agriphila straminella. NCBI lineage: Eukaryota > Metazoa > Arthropoda > Insecta > Lepidoptera > Crambidae > Agriphila > Agriphila straminella. The sequence continues at coordinate 13,369,355 of OX467312.1, forward strand.
TTACAAAGTCTTCGTTTTCTAGTTGGAATACGGAATAATTTAAACTTTCCTTTATTCTAAATCAAATAAAATCCGTTTTTTGAGGATCTACCATTATCATTTTAAAAATTAGACACAAAAACATCATGACATTGTCATTTTTCTATAGACAAACGTAAGAGCGTTTTACAACCATCCATTTTGATGGTTAAAAAGTTGCAACGCTCTGACGTTTGGAACGGGAAGGTTGTGTGAACCGAACGTCACGCTCTAATGTTTGGAACGCCGCTAGAGCGTTCGGTTGCACTCGGAGCGTAGGTTCGGAACGCAACCCAGCGCACACGCACACGCACACGCGCGCGCCGCGCGCTACTTGTCCCGTCAGTTGCGGAAATTCTTTCGTTCGGGTGCATTGTCGTGCGTGCGTGCGTAAAGCTGTAAGCCACAAAAGGCCGAACTATCGCTATAATAACGCGGATTATTTAAACATGGTGTTGTGCTGTGCTCTCAGCTTTCAGAGGATTTGGGGAAATGGGTGAAATGGTTCCGATCAAGGTGACTGACATGTGACTGATCACCCGTCCGGCTTCGCTGGCGCGATAAAATTGGCTATCTAAATAATAATCATGACGCCAACTACAGCCTACCAGAAGCCGTAGGCTGTTTCGTGAGACTGAGGTTCATGAAATCCAAGTGAGTTTTATTGTGTGCATTGACTGACAGATTGTGCAATAACTGTCAGATACAATGGTATTTTGAAAGTTCAGTGTCATTCAGTGTCAGTTCAGTGTCATCATATCGTATCGCGGTGGTCGTGCAGGGGCCAGCAGGAGTCAGGCAGGACGCAATGACCCATCCGATATTATCGCATCGGCCTATAAAAACGAGCCTGTCTGTGGGTGAGTGTCTTTAAGTTCATTCACGCACACCACGATAGTTGTGTGTTGCGTATGAATGCTATGCGTGCTATTAGATAGTGTGAGTGTACATGTACAGGATGGGCTTATTTTATAAAAATAAGGGTATTCTATTTTTGTTTGAAAAATTAAATTCTAAACTAGCGTGTAGAATTTCGAAATATTTTTTATATGTGATCCTTATGACTTATATGTTCAGCCCTGAAAATATTTGACACTAATTACAAGGCACCTTATATAGCTTTGATGATAATTTGCTCAAAAATTTTGCCGCAAGTGTTCAAGATAGATATACCCCTGTAGTTTTCTACCATAGTTTTTGGCCCTTTTTTATGGATTGGCACAATGTGGGCCCGTTTCCAAACGTCAGGAAACACGCCCTCTCTTAATGAAAGATTAAATAATAGGGTTAGTGGGGGAGCGAGAGACTTTGCACAATTTTTCCAAAAGAGAGGAGGTATCCCATCACTTCCTGCACCCTTTGTTTCGTCCAGGCTCTCCAGCAACTGCTCAACGGAACCAATGTCGATCTGTAGGGTAGATATAAGATTGATACTATCATCAGATTGTCTATCTGTATTATGTGCACTTAATGGTTGGCCAAATACACTTTTAAAAAATCGGTTAAAAGCTTCACAGATGAGTTTACCGTCAGAGTAGCTTTCCCGTCCGTATGTTAGTATTTTAGGGTAACTAGAACTGCCGCGCATATTTTTTACATAAGACCAAAAGGCTTTCGGTGATTTTTTCACCATATTTTCAATATATGAGGTATACCTATTAAAACAGCTATCTTCAACACGATGTTGTCTCGACCTCAACACCGAAAAGTCGTCGTAGTCTCGTGCATTTTTATATTTTTTCCATCTGGAGTGAGCCTTAGTTTTCTCTCTGATTATGTGTATCAGTGCCCGACTGTACCACACCGGATAGACTCGGCGACCCGACCCGCGTTTGAGTGGTACATAAAATAAAATAAAAATGAAAATGAAAATGAAAATGAAAATGAAAGTGAAAAAGAAAATGAAAACGAAAACGAAAATGAAAATAAAAATAAACTGAACAACTTTAATTTTTAGACCAACCCCGAAATCACGAAAAAAATTCAGCTGTTCCATTCAAAATGAATCTTATAATAGGTAGTTTTGGAACCAATGGAACGTTCTATCTAAACAATGCACTGTGTTGCACATGTCAACTTACACAGCCTCATACTATATTAGTAAATGCTAGTTACCGAGCAGTATGATGTAATAGTAGTTTGTTACACAAGGGACGTAAGAGAGCTATTACAGAACAAGATCCAATTTGGCGCCTATGCGAGCGTAGCTCGCAAAGGGAGCTACTTACAACCGAGGTAAGCATACTACTTTACATCATTCATGCGAGGTAAATATAATAAAAATGAAAATGAAAATGAAAATGAAAATGAAAATGAAAATGAAAATGAAAATGAAAATGAAAATGAAAATGAAAATGAAAATGAAAATGAAAATGAAAATGAAAATGAAAATGAAAATGAAAATGAAAATGAAAATGAAAATGAAAATGAAAATGAAAATGAAAATGAAAATGAAAATGAAAATGAAAATGAAAATGAAAATGAAAATGAAAATGAAAATGAAAATGAAAATGAAAATGAAAATGAAAATGAAAATGAAAATGAAAATGAAAATGAAAATGAAAATGAAAATGAAAATGAAAATGAAAATGAAAATGAAAATGAAAATGAAAATGAAAATGAAAATGAAAATGAAAATGAAAATGAAAATGAAAATGAAAATGAAAATGAAAATGAAAATGAAAATGAAAATGAAAATGAAAATGAAAATGAAAATGAAAATGAAAATGAAAATGAAAATGAAAATGAAAATGAAAATGAAAATGAAAATGAAAATGAAAATGAAAATAAAAAGGAAAATGAAAATAAAAATAAACTGAACAACTTTCATTTTAAGACCAACCCCGAAATCACGAAAAAAATTCAGCTGTTCCATTCAAAATGAATCTTATAATTTTATGAAAAAAAAATTGATTGACCAAGGTAGTTTTGGAACCAATGGAACGTTCTATCTAAACAATGCACTGTGTTGCACATGTCAACTTACACAGCCTCATACTATATTAGTAAATGCTAGTTACCGAGCAGTATGATGTAATAGTAGTTTGTTACACAAGGGACGTAAGAGAGCTATAACAGAACAAGATCCAATTTGGCGCCTATGCGAGCGTAGCTCGCAAAGGGCGCTACGGATCGAGTGCACCCGAGATATTTAGACGCACGAGCGAGCGAATATTTAGACGCACGAGCGAGCGAAGCGAGCGAGGGCGAATATAGTTCGAGGGTGTAATAGCTACTTACAACCGAGGTAAGCATACTACTTTACATCATTCATGCGAGGTAAATATAATAAAAATAAAAATAAAAATAAAAATAAAAATGAAAATGAAAATGAAAATGAAAATGAAAATGAAAATGAAAATGAAAATGAAAATGAAAATGAAAATGAAAATGAAAATGAAAATGAAAATGAAAATGAAAATGAAAATGAAAATGAAAATGAAAATGAAAATGAAAATGAAAATGAAAATGAAAATGAAAATGAAAATGAAAATGAAAATGAAAATGAAAATGAAAATGAAAATGAAAATGAAAATGAAAATGAAAATGAAAATGAAAATGAAAATGAAAATGAAAATGAAAATGAAAATGAAAATGAAAATGAAAATGAAAATGAAAATGAAAATGAAAATGAAAATGAAAATGAAAATGAAAATGAAAATGAAAATGAAAATGAAAATGAAAATGAAAATGAAAATGAAAATGAAAATGAAAATGAAAATGAAAATGAAAATGAAAATGAAAATGAAAATGAAAATGAAAATAAAAAGGAAAATGAAAATAAAAATAAACTGAACAACTTTCATTTTAAGACCAACCCCGAAATCACGAAAAAAATTCAGCTGTTCCATTCAAAATGAATCTTATAATTTTATGAAAAAAAAATTGATTGACCAAGGTAGTTTTGGAACCAATGGAACGTTCTATCTAAACAATGCACTGTGTTGCACATGTCAACTTACACAGCCTCATACTATATTAGTAAATGCTAGTTACCGAGCAGTATGATGTAATAGTAGTTTGTTACACAAGGGACGTAAGAGAGCTATAACAGAACAAGATCCAATTTGGCGCCTATGCGAGCGTAGCTCGCAAAGGGCGCTACGGATCGAGTGCACTATGTGCAAAATGAAAATGAAAATGAAAATGAAAATGAAAATGAAAATGAACTGAACAACTTTCATTATAGGACCAACCCCGAAATCACGAAAAAAAATCAGCTGTTCCATTCAAAATGAATCTTATCATTTTATGAAAAAAAAATTGTTTGACCAAGGAGTTTTGCATAGCTTGAACTGAAATGAAATACCGCTAATTTCATTGTTGTTTTTTTTAGTAAAAAGTTTCGTCAGTTTATAAATAAGAAAAAAGATTGGTTCACTAAGGAGTTTTAAAAGTACACTTTACAATTAAAGCATTCATCATGCTTGACTTGTAAAGTGATTTGAAAATGGAACGTTCTATCTAAACAATGCACTGTGTTGCACATGTCAACTTTTTTTTTTTTTTTACTACTGCTCCCCAGACATGAGTTCCGGGCCTTTTTATCTCTAATTTTTAATTCACTCCAGTTCTCGCGTGTATTCTTCTCGCACTTTCATGCTTCATACGGTATCTTTCTAGCATTCATTTATTCTTTAGCGGGTGGGATGCCCGTCTAGCTGTTAACCTATTTTTTTTTTCTTTATTATTTCCAACACAGGGGTAAATAAGATCGCACACATATATTTTTTTTTTTTTCAGTCCTCTTGTAACTATTTTTCAACTACTTCATAAGTATTTTCTTTCTATAATAATATTAAGTACATGTTTCATTTTCTATCTTTTTTTTTTCACAATATCTAAATTCTAATAACTACTAAATTTAGTTTCTAGTTGTTTCTATTCCAATATGGCATGTGTTATAATATCTGTTTTCATTATTTACCTAAATACATATTTGTACATTTACAATATTTTCTGTCCTGCCTCATGTCTTGTTTCTTTCATTAACAATTTTTATTATTTTCTTTGCATATTCTATTAATTTGTCTCTTTCTTTGCTGTCTCTCATTATATCTTTTAGGGTGTCTTTGCTAAGTGGTGTGTCTAGCGTCTGTGTTAATGTGTAATCAATGCAGTGCAGAGGGCAGTCTAATACAGCCTAATACAGAATGTACACTAAAAATAAAAAAAATAAAAAAAATGTTTAAAAAAACAAAAACCCAACTTCAAAAAACCTATCTCTAAAAAGCAAGAAATAATATTCGTAATAATAAAAACACGTCTATTGAAGTCGGGTGGGGCTTTTAGAATAAAAAAAACCGGTCAAGAGCGAGTCAGACTCGCGCACCGAGGGTTTCCGTACCATCATACATAACAGACTATACAACAAGTCACTGTGCATCATAATAAACACACTGCAGAGCTGTAGAATAATAAAATTATTATTGCAGTATGAGGTCAGCACCATCTCTTGGCCGATAGTGGAACTATTTTTTTTCTTAGGCCAGCGCCATCTCTTGACCGATAGTAGAACTAAATATTTTTTCTTAGGTCAGGGCTACCTGCTGGCTGGTAGAGGAACAAAATATTTTCTTAGTTTGTTTTTTGAATTTATAAAAAAAGTGTGTTACATTGAGACATCGTTTTATTTTTCCTGTAAGGAATCTTTACATAAACTACTATCACATATAATTATTTCAGATTTTTTTCTCTTTGCAAACTTCGGAGATAAAGGGGGGGAACGGTATTTTTTTTTACATTTTTCATCATAAGTCGAAAACTATGCGGCCTAAAAAAAAAGAAAAAAATAAAAATGAAAATGAAAATGAAAATGAAAATGAAAATGAAAATGAAAATGAAAATGAAAATGAAAATGAAAATGAAAATGAAAATGAAAATGAAAATGAAAATGAAAATGAAAATGAAAATGAAAATGAAAATGAAAATGAAAATGAAAATGAAAATGAAAATGAAAATGAAAATGAAAATGAAAATGAAAATGAAAATGAAAATGAAAATGAAAATGAAAATGAAAATGAAAATGAAAATGAAAATGAAAATGAAAATGAAAATGAAAATGAAAATGAAAATGAAAATGAAAATGAAAATGAAAATGAAAATGAAAATGAAAATGAAAATGAAAATGAAAATGAAAATGAAAATGAAAATGAAAATGAAAATGAAAATGAAAATGAAAATGAAAATGAAAATGAAAATGAAAATGAAAATGAAAATGAAAATGAAAATGAAAATGAAAATGAAAATGAAAATGAAAATGAAAATGAAAATGAAAATGAAAATGAAAATGAAAATGAAAATGAAAATGAAAATGAAAATGAAAATGAAAATGAAAATGAAAATGAAAATGAAAATGAAAATGAAAATGAAAATGAAAATGAAAATGAAAATGAAAATGAAAATGAAAATGAAAATGAAAATGAAAATGAAAATGAAAATGAAAATGAAAATGAAAATGAAAATGAAAATGAAAATGAAAATGAAAATGAACTGAACAACTTTCATTATAGGACCAACCCCGAAATCACGAAAAAAAATCAGCTGTTCCATTCAAAATGAATCTTATCATTTTATGAAAAAAAAATTGTTTGACCAAGGAGTTTTGCATAGCTTGAACTGAAATGAAATACCGCTAATTTCATTGTTGTTTTTTTTAGTAAAAAGTTTCGTCAGTTTATAAATAAGAAAAAAGATTGGTTCACTAAGGAGTTTTAAAAGTACACTTTACAATTAAAGCATTCATCATGCTTGACTTGTAAAGTGATTTGAAAATGGAACGTTCTATCTAAACAATGCACTGTGTTGCACATGTCAACTTTTTTTTTTTTTTTACTACTGCTCCCCAGACATGAGTTCCGGGCCTTTTTATCTCTAATTTTTAATTCACTCCAGTTCTCGCGTGTATTCTTCTCGCACTTTCATGCTTCATACGGTATCTTTCTAGCATTCATTTATTCTTTAGCGGGTGGGATGCCCGTCTAGCTGTTAACCTATTTTTTTTTCTTTATTATTTCCAACACAGGGGTAAATAAGATCGCACACATATATTTTTTTTTTTTTCAGTCCTCTTGTAACTATTTTTCAACTACTTCATAAGTATTTTCTTTCTATAATAATATTAAGTACATGTTTCATTTTCTATCTTTTTTTTTTCACAATATCTAAATTCTAATAACTACTAAATTTAGTTTCTAGTTGTTTCTATTCCAATATGGCATGTGTTATAATATCTGTTTTCATTATTTACCTAAATACATATTTGTACATTTACAATATTTTCTGTCCTGCCTCATGTCTTGTTTCTTTCATTAACAATTTTTATTATTTTCTTTGCATATTCTATTAATTTGTCTCTTTCTTTGCTGTCTCTCATTATATCTTTTAGGGTGTCTTTGCTAAGTGGTGTGTCTAGCGTCTGTGTTAATGTGTAATCAATGCAGTGCAGAGGGCAGTCTAATACAGCCTAATACAGAATGTACACTAAAAATAAAAAAAATAAAAAAAATGTTTAAAAAAACAAAAACCCAACTTCAAAAAACCTATCTCTAAAAAGCAAGAAATAATATTCGTAATAATAAAAACACGTCTATTGAAGTCGGGTGGGGCTTTTAGAATAAAAAAAACCGGTCAAGAGCGAGTCAGACTCGCGCACCGAGGGTTTCCGTACCATCATACATAACAGACTATACAACAAGTCACTGTGCATCATAATAAACACACTGCAGAGCTGTAGAATAATAAAATTATTATTGCAGTATGAGGTCAGCACCATCTCTTGGCCGATAGTGGAACTATTTTTTTTCTTAGGCCAGCGCCATCTCTTGACCGATAGTAGAACTAAATATTTTTTCTTAGGTCAGGGCTACCTGCTGGCTGGTAGAGGAACAAAATATTTTCTTAGTTTGTTTTTTGAATTTATAAAAAAAGTGTGTTACATTGAGACATCGTTTTATTTTTCCTGTAAGGAATCTTTACATAAACTACTATCACATATAATTATTTCAGATTTTTTTCTCTTTGCAAACTTCGGAGATAAAGGGGGGGAACGGTATTTTTTTTTACATTTTTCATCATAAGTCGAAAACTATGCGGCCTAAAAAAAAAGAAAAAAATAAAAATGAAAATGAAAATGAAAATGAAAATGAAAATGAAAATGAAAATGAAAATGAAAATGAAAATGAAAATGAAAATGAAAATGAAAATGAAAATGAAAATGAAAATGAAAATGAAAATGAAAATGAAAATGAAAATGAAAATGAAAATGAAAATGAAAATGAAAATGAAAATGAAAATGAAAATGAAAATGAAAATGAAAATGAAAATGAAAATGAAAATGAAAATGAAAATGAAAATGAAAATGAAAATGAAAATGAAAATGAAAATGAAAATGAAAATGAAAATGAAAATGAAAATGAAAATGAAAATGAAAATGAAAATGAAAATGAAAATGAAAATGAAAATGAAAATGAAAATGAAAATGAAAATGAAAATGAAAATGAAAATGAAAATGAAAATGAAAATGAAAATGAAAATGAAAATGAAAATGAAAATGAAAATGAAAATGAAAATGAAAATGAAAATGAAAATGAAAATGAAAATGAAAATGAAAATGAAAATGAAAATGAAAATGAAAATGAAAATGAAAATGAAAATGAAAATGAAAATGAAAATGAAAATGAAAATGAAAATGAAAATGAAAATGAAAATGAAAATGAAAATGAAAATGAAAATGAAAATGAAAATGAAAATGAAAATGAAAATGAAAATGAAAATGAAAATGAAAATGAAAATGAAAATGAAAATGAAAATGAACTGAACAACTTTCATTATAGGACCAACCCCGAAATCACGAAAAAAAATCAGCTGTTCCATTCAAAATGAATCTTATCATTTTATGAAAAAAAAATTGTTTGACCAAGGAGTTTTGCATAGCTTGAACTGAAATGAAATACCGCTAATTTCATTGTTGTTTTTTTTAGTAAAAAGTTTCGTCAGTTTATAAATAAGAAAAAAGATTGGTTCACTAAGGAGTTTTAAAAGTACACTTTACAATTAAAGCATTCATCATGCTTGACTTGTAAAGTGATTTGAAAATGGAACGTTCTATCTAAACAATGCACTGTGTTGCACATGTCAACTTTTTTTTTTTTTTTTACTACTGCTCCCCAGACATGAGTTCCGGGCCTTTTTATCTCTAATTTTTAATTCACTCCAGTTCTCGCGTGTATTCTTCTCGCACTTTCATGCTTCATACGGTATCTTTCTAGCATTCATTTATTCTTTAGCGGGTGGGATGCCCGTCTAGCTGTTAACCTATTTTTTTTTTCTTTATTATTTCCAACACAGGGGTAAATAAGATCGCACACATATATTTTTTTTTTTCAGTCCTCTTGTAACTATTTTTCAACTACTTCATAAGTATTTTCTTTCTATAATAATATTAAGTACATGTTTCATTTTCTATCTTTTTTTTTTCACAATATCTAAATTCTAATAACTACTAAATTTAGTTTCTAGTTGTTTCTATTCCAATATGGCATGTGTTATAATATCTGTTTTCATTATTTACCTAAATACATATTTGTACATTTACAATATTTTCTGTCCTGCCTCATGTCTTGTTTCTTTCATTAACAATTTTTATTATTTTCTTTGCATATTCTATTAATTTGTCTCTTTCTTTGCTGTCTCTCATTATATCTTTTAGGGTGTCTTTGCTAAGTGGTGTGTCTAGCGTCTGTGTTAATGTGTAATCAATGCAGTGCAGAGGGCAGTCTAATACAGCCTAATACAGAATGTACACTAAAAATAAAAAAAATAAAAAAAATGTTTAAAAAAACAAAAACCCAACTTCAAAAAACCTATCTCTAAAAAGCAAGAAATAATATTCGTAATAATAAAAACACGTCTATTGAAGTCGGGTGGGGCTTTTAGAATAAAAAAAACCGGTCAAGAGCGAGTCAGACTCGCGCACCGAGGGTTTCCGTACCATCATACATAACAGACTATACAACAAGTCACTGTGCATCATAATAAACACACTGCAGAGCTGTAGAATAATAAAATTATTATTGCAGTATGAGGTCAGCACCATCTCTTGGCCGATAGTGGAACTATTTTTTTTCTTAGGCCAGCGCCATCTCTTGACCGATAGTAGAACTAAATATTTTTTCTTAGGTCAGGGCTACCTGCTGGCTGGTAGAGGAACAAAATATTTTCTTAGTTTGTTTTTTGAATTTATAAAAAAAGTGTGTTACATTGAGACATCGTTTTATTTTTCCTGTAAGGAATCTTTACATAAACTACTATCACATATAATTATTTCAGATTTTTTTCGGGGGGAACGGTATTTTTTTTTACATTTTTCATCATAAGTCGAAAACTATGCGGCCTAAAAAAAAAGAAAAAAAGTTTTAAAATGTGCAAATAGCGCTCTTTCATATGATACCCCACATACCCTAGTCGCCCCAGTCGGACGTAAGAGGAGAGCTATTACAGAACAAGATCCAATTTGGCGCCTATGCGAGCGTAGCTCGCAAAGGGCGCTACGGATCGAGTGCACCCGAGATATTTAGACGCACGAGCGAGCGAAGCGAGCGAGGGCGAATATAGTTCGAGGGTGTAATAGCTACTTACAACCGAGGTAAGCATACTACTTTACATCATTCATGCGAGGTAAATATAATAAAAATAAAAATAAAAATGAAAATGAAAATGAAAATGAAAATGAAAATGAAAATGAAAATGAAAATGAAAATGAAAATGAAAATGAAAATGAAAATGAAAATGAAAATGAAAATGAAAATGAAAATGAAAATGAAAATGAAAATGAAAATGAAAATGAAAATGAAAATGAAAATGAAAATGAAAATGAAAATGAAAATGAAAATGAAAATGAAAATGAAAATGAAAATGAAAATGAAAATGAAAATGAAAATGAAAATGAAAATGAAAATGAAAATGAAAATGAAAATGAAAATGAAAATGAAAATGAAAATGAAAATGAAAATGAAAATGAAAATGAAAATGAAAATGAAAATGAAAATGAAAATGAAAATGAAAATGAAAATGAAAATGAAAATGAAAATGAAAATGAAAATGAAAATGAAAATGAAAATGAAAATGAAAATGAAAATGAAAATGAAAATGAAAATGAAAATGAAAATGAAAATGAAAATGAAAATGAAAATGAAAATGAAAATGAAAATGAAAATGAAAATGAAAATAAAAAGGAAAATGAAAATAAAAATAAACTGAACAACTTTCATTTTAAGACCAACCCCGAAATCACGAAAAAAATTCAGCTGTTCCATTCAAAATGAATCTTATAATTTTATGAAAAAAAAATTGATTGACCAAGGTAGTTTTGGAACCAATGGAACGTTCTATCTAAACAATGCACTGTGTTGCACATGTCAACTTACACAGCCTCATACTATATTAGTAAATGCTAGTTACCGAGCAGTATGATGTAATAGTAGTTTGTTACACAAGGGACGTAAGAGAGCTATAACAGAACAAGATCCAATTTGGCGCCTATGCGAGCGTAGCTCGCAAAGGGCGCTACGGATCGAGTGCACTATGTGCAAAATGAAAATGAAAATGAAAATGAAAATGAAAATGAAAATGAACTGAACAACTTTCATTATAGGACCAACCCCGAAATCACGAAAAAAAATCAGCTGTTCCATTCAAAATGAATCTTATCATTTTATGAAAAAAAAATTGTTTGACCAAGGAGTTTTGCATAGCTTGAACTGAAATGAAATACCGCTAATTTCATTGTTGTTTTTTTTAGTAAAAAGTTTCGTCAGTTTATAAATAAGAAAAAAGATTGGTTCACTAAGGAGTTTTAAAAGTACACTTTACAATTAAAGCATTCATCATGCTTGACTTGTAAAGTGATTTGAAAATGGAACGTTCTATCTAAACAATGCACTGTGTTGCACATGTCAACTTTTTTTTTTTTTTTACTACTGCTCCCCAGACATGAGTTCCGGGCCTTTTTATCTCTAATTTTTAATTCACTCCAGTTCTCGCGTGTATTCTTCTCGCACTTTCATGCTTCATACGGTATCTTTCTAGCATTCATTTATTCTTTAGCGGGTGGGATGCCCGTCTAGCTGTTAACCTATTTTTTTTTTCTTTATTATTTCCAACACAGGGGTAAATAAGATCGCACACATATATTTTTTTTTTTTTCAGTCCTCTTGTAACTATTTTTCAACTACTTCATAAGTATTTTCTTTCTATAATAATATTAAGTACATGTTTCATTTTCTATCTTTTTTTTTTCACAATATCTAAATTCTAATAACTACTAAATTTAGTTTCTAGTTGTTTCTATTCCAATATGGCATGTGTTATAATATCTGTTTTCATTATTTACCTAAATACATATTTGTACATTTACAATATTTTCTGTCCTGCCTCATGTCTTGTTTCTTTCATTAACAATTTTTATTATTTTCTTTGCATATTCTATTAATTTGTCTCTTTCTTTGCTGTCTCTCATTATATCTTTTAGGGTGTCTTTGCTAAGTGGTGTGTCTAGCGTCTGTGTTAATGTGTAATCAATGCAGTGCAGAGGGCAGTCTAATACAGCCTAATACAGAATGTACACTAAAAATAAAAAAAATAAAAAAAATGTTTAAAAAAACAAAAACCCAACTTCAAAAAACCTATCTCTAAAAAGCAAGAAATAATATTCGTAATAATAAAAACACGTCTATTGAAGTCGGGTGGGGCTTTTAGAATAAAAAAAACCGGTCAAGAGCGAGTCAGACTCGCGCACCGAGGGTTTCCGTACCATCATACATAACAGACTATACAACAAGTCACTGTGCATCATAATAAACACACTGCAGAGCTGTAGAATAATAAAATTATTATTGCAGTATGAGGTCAGCACCATCTCTTGGCCGATAGTGGAACTATTTTTTTTCTTAGGCCAGCGCCATCTCTTGACCGATAGTAGAACTAAATATTTTTTCTTAGGTCAGGGCTACCTGCTGGCTGGTAGAGGAACAAAATATTTTCTTAGTTTGTTTTTTGAATTTATAAAAAAAGTGTGTTACATTGAGACATCGTTTTATTTTTCCTGTAAGGAATCTTTACATAAACTACTATCACATATAATTATTTCAGATTTTTTTCTCTTTGCAAACTTCGGAGATAAAGGGGGGGAACGGTATTTTTTTTTACATTTTTCATCATAAGTCGAAAACTATGCGGCCTAAAAAAAAAGAAAAAAATAAAAATGAAAATGAAAATGAAAATGAAAATGAAAATGAAAATGAAAATGAAAATGAAAATGAAAATGAAAATGAAAATGAAAATGAAAATGAAAATGAAAATGAAAATGAAAATGAAAATGAAAATGAAAATGAAAATGAAAATGAAAATGAAAATGAAAATGAAAATGAAAATGAAAATGAAAATGAAAATGAAAATGAAAATGAAAATGAAAATGAAAATGAAAATGAAAATGAAAATGAAAATGAAAATGAAAATGAAAATGAAAATGAAAATGAAAATGAAAATGAAAATGAAAATGAAAATGAAAATGAAAATGAAAATGAAAATGAAAATGAAAATGAAAATGAAAATGAAAATGAAAATGAAAATGAAAATGAAAATGAAAATGAAAATGAAAATGAAAATGAAAATGAAAATGAAAATGAAAATGAAAATGAAAATGAAAATGAAAATGAAAATGAAAATGAAAATGAAAATGAAAATGAAAATGAAAATGAAAATGAAAATGAAAATGAAAATGAAAATGAAAATGAAAATGAAAATGAAAATGAAAATGAAAATGAAAATGAAAATGAAAATGAAAATGAAAATGAAAATGAAAATGAAAATGAAAATGAAAATGAAAATGAAAATGAAAATGAAAATGAAAATGAAAATGAACTGAACAACTTTCATTATAGGACCAACCCCGAAATCACGAAAAAAAATCAGCTGTTCCATTCAAAATGAATCTTATCATTTTATGAAAAAAAAATTGTTTGACCAAGGAGTTTTGCATAGCTTGAACTGAAATGAAATACCGCTAATTTCATTGTTGTTTTTTTTAGTAAAAAGTTTCGTCAGTTTATAAATAAGAAAAAAGATTGGTTCACTAAGGAGTTTTAAAAGTACACTTTACAATTAAAGCATTCATCATGCTTGACTTGTAAAGTGATTTGAAAATGGAACGTTCTATCTAAACAATGCACTGTGTTGCACATGTCAACTTTTTTTTTTTTTTTTACTACTGCTCCCCAGACATGAGTTCCGGGCCTTTTTATCTCTAATTTTTAATTCACTCCAGTTCTCGCGTGTATTCTTCTCGCACTTTCATGCTTCATACGGTATCTTTCTAGCATTCATTTATTCTTTAGCGGGTGGGATGCCCGTCTAGCTGTTAACCTATTTTTTTTTTCTTTATTATTTCCAACACAGGGGTAAATAAGATCGCACACATATATTTTTTTTTTTCAGTCCTCTTGTAACTATTTTTCAACTACTTCATAAGTATTTTCTTTCTATAATAATATTAAGTACATGTTTCATTTTCTATCTTTTTTTTTTCACAATATCTAAATTCTAATAACTACTAAATTTAGTTTCTAGTTGTTTCTATTCCAATATGGCATGTGTTATAATATCTGTTTTCATTATTTACCTAAATACATATTTGTACATTTACAATATTTTCTGTCCTGCCTCATGTCTTGTTTCTTTCATTAACAATTTTTATTATTTTCTTTGCATATTCTATTAATTTGTCTCTTTCTTTGCTGTCTCTCATTATATCTTTTAGGGTGTCTTTGCTAAGTGGTGTGTCTAGCGTCTGTGTTAATGTGTAATCAATGCAGTGCAGAGGGCAGTCTAATACAGCCTAATACAGAATGTACACTAAAAATAAAAAAAATAAAAAAAATGTTTAAAAAAACAAAAACCCAACTTCAAAAAACCTATCTCTAAAAAGCAAGAAATAATATTCGTAATAATAAAAACACGTCTATTGAAGTCGGGTGGGGCTTTTAGAATAAAAAAAACCGGTCAAGAGCGAGTCAGACTCGCGCACCGAGGGTTTCCGTACCATCATACATAACAGACTATACAACAAGTCACTGTGCATCATAATAAACACACTGCAGAGCTGTAGAATAATAAAATTATTATTGCAGTATGAGGTCAGCACCATCTCTTGGCCGATAGTGGAACTATTTTTTTTCTTAGGCCAGCGCCATCTCTTGACCGATAGTAGAACTAAATATTTTTTCTTAGGTCAGGGCTACCTGCTGGCTGGTAGAGGAACAAAATATTTTCTTAGTTTGTTTTTTGAATTTATAAAAAAAGTGTGTTACATTGAGACATCGTTTTATTTTTCCTGTAAGGAATCTTTACATAAACTACTATCACATATAATTATTTCAGATTTTTTTCTCTTTGCAAACTTCGGAGATAAAGGGGGGGAACGGTATTTTTTTTTACATTTTTCATCATAAGTCGAAAACTATGCGGCCTAAAAAAAAAGAAAAAAAGTTTTAAAATGTGCAAATAGCGCTCTTTCATATGATACCCCACATACCCTAGTCGCCCCAGTCGGACGTAAGAGGAGAGCTATTACAGAACAAGATCCAATTTGGCGCCTATGCGAGCGTAGCTCGCAAAGGGCGCTACGGATCGAGGGTGTAATAGCTACTTACAACCGAGGTAAGCATACTACTTTACATCATTCATGCGAGGTAAATATAATAAAAATAAAAATGAAAATGAAAATGAAAATGAAAATGAAAATGAAAATGAAAATGAAAATGAAAATGAAAATGAAAATGAAAATGAAAATGAAAATGAAAATGAAAATGAAAATGAAAATGAAAATGAAAATGAAAATGAAAATGAAAATGAAAATGAAAATGAAAATGAAAATGAAAATGAAAATGAAAATGAAAATGAAAATGAAAATGAAAATGAAAATGAAAATGAAAATGAAAATGAAAATGAAAATGAAAATGAAAATGAAAATGAAAATGAAAATGAAAATGAAAATGAAAATGAAAATGAAAATGAAAATGAAAATGAAAATGAAAATGAAAATGAAAATGAAAATGAAAATGAAAATGAAAATGAAAATGAAAATGAAAATGAAAATGAAAATGAAAATGAAAATGAAAATGAAAATGAAAATGAAAATGAAAATGAAAATGAAAATGAAAATGAAAATGAAAATGAAAATGAAAATGAAAATGAAAATGAAAATGAAAATGAAAATGAAAATGAAAATGAAAATGAAAATGAAAATGAAAATGAAAATGAAAATGAAAATGAAAATGAAAATGAAAATGAAAATGAAAATGAAAATGAAAATGAAAATGAAAATGAAAATGAAAATGAAAATGAAAATGAAAATGAAAATGAAAATGAAAATGAAAATGAAAATGAAAATGAAAATGAAAATGAAAATGAAAATGAAAATGAAAATGAAAATGAAAATGAAAATGAAAATGAAAATGAAAATGAAAATGAACTGAACAACTTTCATTATAGGACCAACCCCGAAATCACGAAAAAAAATCAGCTGTTCCATTCAAAATGAATCTTATCATTTTATGAAAAAAAAATTGTTTGACCAAGGAGTTTTGCATAGCTTGAACTGAAATGAAATACCGCTAATTTCATTGTTGTTTTTTTTAGTAAAAAGTTTCGTCAGTTTATAAATAAGAAAAAAGATTGGTTCACTAAGGAGTTTTAAAAGTACACTTTACAATTAAAGCATTCATCATGCTTGACTTGTAAAGTGATTTGAAAATGGAACGTTCTATCTAAACAATGCACTGTGTTGCACATGTCAACTTTTTTTTTTTTTTTTACTACTGCTCCCCAGACATGAGTTCCGGGCCTTTTTATCTCTAATTTTTAATTCACTCCAGTTCTCGCGTGTATTCTTCTCGCACTTTCATGCTTCATACGGTATCTTTCTAGCATTCATTTATTCTTTAGCGGGTGGGATGCCCGTCTAGCTGTTAACCTATTTTTTTTTTCTTTATTATTTCCAACACAGGGGTAAATAAGATCGCACACATATATTTTTTTTTTTTCAGTCCTCTTGTAACTATTTTTCAACTACTTCATAAGTATTTTCTTTCTATAATAATATTAAGTACATGTTTCATTTTCTATCTTTTTTTTTTCACAATATCTAAATTCTAATAACTACTAAATTTAGTTTCTAGTTGTTTCTATTCCAATATGGCATGTGTTATAATATCTGTTTTCATTATTTACCTAAATACATATTTGTACATTTACAATATTTTCTGTCCTGCCTCATGTCTTGTTTCTTTCATTAACAATTTTTATTATTTTCTTTGCATATTCTATTAATTTGTCTCTTTCTTTGCTGTCTCTCATTATATCTTTTAGGGTGTCTTTGCTAAGTGGTGTGTCTAGCGTCTGTGTTAATGTGTAATCAATGCAGTGCAGAGGGCAGTCTAATACAGCCTAATACAGAATGTACACTAAAAATAAAAAAAATAAAAAAAATGTTTAAAAAAACAAAAACCCAACTTCAAAAAACCTATCTCTAAAAAGCAAGAAATAATATTCGTAATAATAAAAACACGTCTATTGAAGTCGGGTGGGGCTTTTAGAATAAAAAAAACCGGTCAAGAGCGAGTCAGACTCGCGCACCGAGGGTTTCCGTACCATCATACATAACAGACTATACAACAAGTCACTGTGCATCATAATAAACACACTGCAGAGCTGTAGAATAATAAAATTATTATTGCAGTATGAGGTCAGCACCATCTCTTGGCCGATAGTGGAACTATTTTTTTTCTTAGGCCAGCGCCATCTCTTGACCGATAGTAGAACTAAATATTTTTTCTTAGGTCAGGGCTACCTGCTGGCTGGTAGAGGAACAAAATATTTTCTTAGTTTGTTTTTTGAATTTATAAAAAAAGTGTGTTACATTGAGACATCGTTTTATTTTTCCTGTAAGGAATCTTTACATAAACTACTATCACATATAATTATTTCAGATTTTTTTCTCTTTGCAAACTTCGGAGATAAAGGGGGGGAACGGTATTTTTTTTTACATTTTTCATCATAAGTCGAAAACTATGCGGCCTAAAAAAAAAGAAAAAAAGTTTTAAAATGTGCAAATAGCGCTCTTTCATATGATACCCCACATACCCTAGTCGCCCCAGTCGGACGTAAGAGAGCTATTACAGAACAAGATCCAATTTGGCGCCTATGCGAGCGTAGCTCGCAAAGGGCGCTACGGATCGAGTGCACCCGAGATATTTAGACGCACGAGCGAGCGAAGCGAGCGAGGGCGAATATAGTTCGAGGGTGTAATAGCTACTTACAACCGAGGTAAGCATACTACTTTACATCATTCATGCGAGGTAAATATAATAAAAATAAAAATGAAAATGAAAATGAAAATGAAAATGAAAATGAAAATGAAAATGAAAATGAAAATGAAAATGAAAATGAAAATGAAAATGAAAATGAAAATGAAAATGAAAATGAAAATGAAAATGAAAATGAAAATGAAAATGAAAATGAAAATGAAAATGAACATGAAAATGAAAATGAAAATGAAAATGAAAATGAAAATGAAAATGAAAATGAAAATGAAAATGAAAATGAAAATGAAAATGAAAATGAAAATGAAAATGAAAATGAAAATGAAAATGAAAATGAAAATGAAAATGAAAATGAAAATGAAAATGAAAATGAAAATGAAAATGAAAATGAAAATGAAAATGAAAATGAAAATGAAAATGAAAATGAAAATGAAAATGAAAATGAAAATAAAAATAAAAATAAACTGAACAACTTTCATTTTTAGACCAACCCCGAAATCACGAAAAAAATTCAGCTGTTCCATTCAAAATGAATCTTATAATAGGTAGTTTTGGAACCAATGGAACGTTCTATCTAAACAATGCACTGTGTTGCACATGTCAACTTACACAGCCTCATACTATATTAGTAAATGCTAGTTACCGAGCAGTATGATGTAATAGTAGTTTGTTACACAAGGGACGTAAGAGAGCTATTACAGAACAAGATCCAATTTGGCGCCTATGCGAGCGTAGCTCGCAAAGGGCGCTACGGATCGAGTGCACCCGAGATATTTAGACGCACGAGCGAGCGAAGCGAGCGAGGGCGAATATAGTTCGAGGGTGTAATAGCTACTTACAACCGAGGTAAGCATACTACTTTAAATCATTCATGCGAGGTAAATATAATAAAAATAAAAATAAAAATGAAAATGAAAATGAAAATGAAAATGAAAATGAAAATGAAAATGAAAATGAAAATGAAAATGAAAATGAAAATGAAAATGAAAATGAAAATGAAAATGAAAATGAAAATGAAAATGAAAATGAAAATGAAAATGAAAATGAAAATGAAAATGAAAATGAAAATGAAAATGAAAATGAAAATGAAAATGAAAATGAAAATGAAAATGAAAATGAAAATGAAAATGAAAATGAAAATGAAAATGAAAATGAAAATGAAAATGAAAATGAAAATGAAAATGAAAATGAAAATGAAAATGAAAATGAAAATGAAAATGAAAATGAAAATGAAAATGAAAATGAAAATGAAAATGAAAATGAAAATGAAAATGAAAATGAAAATGAAAATGAAAATGAAAATGAAAATGAAAATGAAAATGAAAATGAAAATGAAAATGAAAATGAAAATGAAAATGAAAATAAACTGAACAACTTTCATTTTAAGACCAACCCCGAAATCACGAAAAAAATTCAGCTGTTCCATTCAAAATGAATCTTATAATTTTATGAAAAAAAAATTGATTGACCAATGTAGTTTTGGAACCAATGGAACGTTCTATCTAAACAATGCACTGTGTTGCACATGTCAACTTACACAGCCTCATACTATATTAGTAAATGCTAGTTACCGAGCAGTATGATGTAATAGTAGTTTGTTACACAAGGGACGTAAGAGAGCTATTACAGAACAAGATCCAATTTGGCGCCTATGCGAGCGTAGCTCGCAAAGGGCGCTACGGATCGAGTGCACCCGAGATATTTAGACGCACGAGCGAGCGAAGCGAGCGAGGGCGAATATAGTTCGAGGGTGTAATAGCTACTTACAACCGAGGTAAGCATACTACTTTACATCATTCATGCGAGGTAAATATAATAAAAATAAAAATAAAAATAAAAATAAAAATGAAAATGAAAATGAAAATGAAAATGAAAATGAAAATGAAAATGAAAATGAAAATGAAAATGAAAATGAAAATGAAAATGAAAATGAAAATGAAAATGAAAATGAAAATGAAAATGAAAATGAAAATGAAAATGAAAATGAAAATGAAAATGAAAATGAAAATGAAAATGAAAATGAAAATGAAAATGAAAATGAAAATGAAAATGAAAATGAAAATGAAAATGAAAATGAAAATGAAAATGAAAATGAAAATGAAAATGAAAATGAAAATGAAAATGAAAATGAAAATGAAAATGAAAATGAAAATGAAAATGAAAATGAAAATGAAAATGAAAATGAAAATGAAAATGAAAATGAAAATGAAAATGAAAATGAAAATGAAAATGAAAATGAAAATGAAAATGAAAATGAAAATGAAAATGAAAATGAAAATGAAAATGAAAATGAAAATGAAAATGAAAATGAAAATGAAAATGAAAATGAAAATGAAAATGAAAATGAAAATGAAAATGAAAATGAAAATGAAAATGAAAATGAAAATGAAAATGAAAATAAACTGAACAACTTTCATTTTAAGACCAACCCCGAAATCACGAAAAAAATTCAGCTGTTCCATTCAAAATGAATCTTATAATTTTATGAAAAAAAAATTGATTGACCAATGTAGTTTTGGAACCAATGGAACGTTCTATCTAAACAATGCACTGTGTTGCACATGTCAACTTACACAGCCTCATACTATATTAGTAAATGCTAGTTACCGAGCAGTATGATGTAATAGTAGTTTGTTACACAAGGGACGTAAGAGAGCTATTACAGAACAAGATCCAATTTGGCGCCTATGCGAGCGTAGCTCGCAAAGGGCGCTACGGATCGAGTGCACCCGAGATATTTAGACGCACGAGCGAGCGAAGCGAGCGAGGGCGAATATAGTTCGAGGGTGTAATAGCTACTTACAACCGAGGTAAGCATACTACTTTACATCATTCATGCGAGGTAAATATAATAAAAATAAAAATAAAAATAAAAATAAAAATGAAAATGAAAATGAAAATGAAAATGAAAATGAAAATGAAAATGAAAATGAAAATGAAAATGAAAATGAAAATGAAAATGAAAATGAAAATGAAAATGAAAATGAAAATGAAAATGAAAATGAAAATGAAAATGAAAATGAAAATGAAAATGAAAATGAAAATGAAAATGAAAATGAAAATGAAAATGAAAATGAAAATGAAAATGAAAATGAAAATGAAAATGAAAATGAAAATGAAAATGAAAATGAAAATGAAAATGAAAATGAAAATGAAAATGAAAATGAAAATGAAAATGAAAATGAAAATGAAAATGAAAATGAAAATGAAAATGAAAATGAAAATGAAAATGAAAATGAAAATGAAAATGAAAATGAAAATGAAAATGAAAATGAAAATGAAAATGAAAATGAAAATGAAAATAATCTGGTGCGAGTCGTATTTTTTCTAGTAGATTATTTATTATTGTATAAAAATAAAAATAAAAATAAAAATATAAATAAAAATAAAAATAAAAATAAAAATAAAAATAAAAATAAAAATAAAAATAAAAATAAAAATAAAAATAAAAATAAAAATAAAAATAAAAATAAAAATAAAAATAAAAATAATATGGTGCGAGTCATATTTTGAATTTTGATTTTAATTTTTACATTTTGTTATACTGAATTTCGTAGGTGTTTTTATTCTTGCTTAAAAATGTGAAAAAGATTGACTTTGCAAAATTATTTGAGATGCAGCTAAGGAAATGACTTATTACAAGGTAGGTACATAGCTAATTCAACTAAAGTCTCTCTCTCTTTTCTAACGTTGATCTTTTGTTTAGTAGGTTCAATCCCAAATATATTAGTGTAGATAAAGTAGTGTATGAAACTGCACATAACTAGGTATTAAAACACTCGTGTGATACTATTAAAACACACACTCATGTTTTAATACCCCTCATTATGTATCAGTATCATAAACTACTATTATGGCCCTAAAAGCGATGTATTAGGGCTCACTTTAAGAGCAAGTGTATTGAAAATAGTATTACTACACACTATCAATAAGTTGTTAAACAGAAAGCCTATCCTCTACAGAAAGTTACATAGACTGCAATAACCTCTCCCCAGGCTGATTTTTCAGCTTTAATCAAGCTGGTAACACTTTAACGTATGTTTATGCCTAATACTGTGAGTAAACTGCCACCATATTGTGTTTACTTTGCTTATACCTAGGTTATGATTATATTTTCATTTTTCATAATGCTTTAGTTAGTGCTAAATCTATTTTACACGTGATACTGTCTCATTTTGATTTCTTATTTTTTGTAAACACTAAAAATAAGAAATCTCTAAAAAAAAAATGTGTTTGTATTGATCGAATTTTGATATTATTCTATTCATAGGTACATTAAATAACTCTTGTGGCGTGGGGAAAAATGACATTGAGTTTCCTTAAACTATTTTTTCTCAAAGTCAACCGTTTGAAAGATATCACTTCCAAAGTGGTAAAATGTGTGTCCAAAAAAAAAAACATATGCATTAGATCTTAATAAACACAGTCAACGAAAATTGGTTAGATCGAGATATATTTAGTAGTTTTCGAGATTTAACACATTTTCCAAAACCGCAAATAAAACTTTGTCATTTACAAACACTATGAAAAACAAAGTTATGTTATTTTTTTATATTTCACCTGCATATGTAAGTTATGCAGGTGAAAAATAAGGTATGGTTTATGGTAACTACGGAACCCTACTGCGCGTAGCCTGACACGCACTTGGCCGGTTTTTTTACATTACTGTGTATTTCTGTTCTAATCAAATAAAAGCAAACTCACCCTTCCATAGTACATAAATATGTTTGCGATCAAGGATTTTTAACTCTACATAATACGTTATTATCTAAATAAGTCGTCGAAAACGACCTCGACAACTATCACAACTATTAATTTCCATTACACGTTAATATCAATGGAAGACCGGAAACGGAACTCGGATATGCTATAGTAACGTACACAAAGCAACACATGAGAATTCAGCATAATGACAATTTCGCCAATCAATTTTGAACTAAAATGCAACAAGTTAAGGTCCAAATTCAGTTTTAGGAATTTTACAGGCGGATGTGCTGTTGGGTGTACATGTTATTCCGAAATGGCCTTAATGCTTCGCCATGATACAAGAGTGTTATGGGAATTGGAGAAAAGGTTTATGGCGCATATGTCCCATAAAATACGAATGGATTCTGAGATTAATTTATTTCTTCGCTATTTACTTATATGCTATGGAGTACTTAATGCAAATGCGATCAGTTATACTCAAAGAAAAATAATTATCTTTTATAATAAACTTAAGGCGGTTGTATGACCGAAAGTGGCGCCCTTAGATGTTTTTATTTAATAAGTTATTAAAAAAAAAAGATTTTAATCATGTTTTACGTGGAGTTTTTAGGGCCCATGGTCTAGTATTTTTAGAAGGCTTATTTCTACATGTCCTCGTAGTCATTCGTAGAAGTAGATAGCAAATGTGTCAAAAACGGCCACTTTTAGCAGTTTTGCTATCTACTTCTAGCAGTGACTACGAGGGAATGTAACGATATCGTCTAAAATTCCACGTAAAACATAATTAAAATTATGTATTAGAATTATTATTTTAAATAAAATTCACCGCGGCGCCACTTTCGCTCGGGGTTTTTTCATGAAATCTGAAATATAGGAGTGCCCCCTTAAACTTTTTTCATGAAATCTGAAAATATTTGTAGTTCGTCATTTGTGAATAATTTTGCATGCATGCCATGCTATTTTTGCATGATGCAACTCTGAAATAGACAAAAAACAAAAGCTTTGTTGCATAATAATATTTTCTACCAGAGTTTTAATAAAATTTACTATGACAAAGCTGTTTTTTAAACTAAGTTCAATATCTTATGAATTTTGAACAACTATAAATTGCTTTTCAAGACGTAAACAAAAAAAACGTTGTATGAAATACAACAAATGATAATATTTTAAGAAATTAATGAAAATGGGATGAAAATTTGAACAAGTCGGTCCCTATAAATATTTTTTGGAAATTAAAAAGGCACACTGGCTTTAAACATTTGAAAAATAATACAAGTAGAGCTTTCTATAAAAAACCGGTCAAATTTTTCTTGGGTCAGGGCCATCTGTACCCTTAGCACGAACAGCCTGCCTAGCATGACCAATTTATATCGCGTGATATAGCATTTTATCGACACTCAACTGTCAAATTCCTTTGTCTTTTTGACAGTTAAACGTGATAAAACGCTATATCACGCGATATAAATCGGTCATGCTAGGCAGGCAGCTATCGAAAAAAATAACTCGCGTAAAATCATTCGATAGTTAAATTTTGTATTGGAAATTTGTACAACGCCATCTATCGCCGATAAGCGAAATGAAATTTTCCATAGAGAATTGTCTATCGAGTAATTTTACGTGCGTTTTTTTTCTCGATAGCTGTTCGTGCTAAGGGTACTGTTGACTGGTAGAGAAACAAATTAATTTTTTTTTGTTTGTTTTTTGAATTCCCAAAAAAGTGTGTTATATTGAGACATCGTTTTATTTTTCCTGTAATCTTTACATAAACTACTAGCACATAGAATTATTTCAGATTTTTCTCTTTGCAAACTTCGGGAATAAAGGGGGGGGGGAACGGTTTTTTTTTTCATTTTTCATCATAGGTCGAAAACTATGCAGCCTAAAAAAAAAAGAAAAAAAAAATTAAAATGTGCAAACAGCGCTCTTTCATATGATACACCACATGCCCTAGTCGCCCCACTTTTTTAAGACCCCTTTTCAGTCCCTGTTGTAATAAAAATATTTATTTTTTTATTTCTTTCTTATTTGCAAAATAGTTAGAAAATGACATCTTAAACTGTTCCAAATTTCAAGTTGATACCATTAGTAGTTCTCGAGATATCCAGCTGTGACAGACAGACAGACTTAGTCACACCATAAGGGTTCCTTTTTACCTTATTGGTACGGAACCCTAAAAAGAGTTTCATTTTTTTTTAATGTTTTGACTTTCCAATAGAAGGAACCATTGCAATGCATTGTTTTTCCTTTAGAAGATGTTGAGTTACTTGAGAGTTATAGGACTTCTAGCTTTGAAGGCTTAGGAGCTCTGAGGTTTGTATCTTCTAAGTTGAAATGAAACTCCGTAGAAGGTGTAAACGAATGTGTATATTGTAAAAACTAAACCTATTTAAGTACAAAATGAATGATTAAAACTAGTGGCTAATATAAAATAACAAACTTAAAACTAAATCCGGTAGAGGGCGCTTGCGAGCTCGGCCGGCGATCGACATCGCGCACGGCTCAGCGGGCGGCGCCCGCCCCGCGCACAGACAAAACAGGCGCGCGCGGCGGCACTCGATTTAGTTGCCAGCGGTCACCGGAGTGAGCGGACGTCTCGACGCACGCGCAGCGGGGCGCGTCGTATGAACCAATTCTTCATGAAATGTATTGCAGCTTGCGGCTGCAGCTACAGGACTCCCCCTCAAGCGAAGCGTACGGGAAGGTTGATCCTCCTGCCGGATCGTGATCTTCGCTCCGTCGGATCTTCAGCTTGCGTCGTTGGAGGGCTCGGCGTAGGACTTGTGTTCGTTGCGGTTGCGGTGTTGCTATGCGGAGTGTTGACGGTGTTGTTGTAAAGTGGCGCAGTGTTCGTTGTGTACGCCGGTTTCAATCTGTCGATCGATACTGTAGCTTTTCGTCCGGGTAGTTGTATCTCGTAGAACTTGTGGTTGCGCTTCAAAACTGGATACGGGCCTTCGTACGGTGGTTGAAGTGGTTTTCGTACGGCGTCGACTCGTAGAAATACGGAATCACAGGTTGCTAGGTCGGTGTGCACGAACATATTTCGCTTGTTGCTATGCGGTAGGTATGTCGGCGTGAGTGCGGTGATTGACGTATGCAGTCGTTGAACGAATTCTTGATCCATGTTGATGGTTGATGACGGTGATGGCGTGATGAAATCACCGGGAAGGCGTAGAGCTTGACCGTAGGTTAGCTGTGCTGCGCTTGTGTTGGTGTCGGTGCGGATTGCTGCGCGAAGTCCCATGAGCACGGTGGGCAGCTCGTCGATCCATCTCGTGTTCGGTTCGAGACGAGACATCAGTGCGGCTTTCAGTGAGCGGTGCCAGCGTTCGACGATTCCGTTGCTCTGCGGGTGATAGGCGGTCGTTCTTGATTTTTCAGCGCCAAGTAGGTGTGTAAGCGCGCGAAACAGCTGACTTTCAAATTGGCGGCCTTGGTCGGTTGTTATTGTTTTTGGGCAACCGAATCTCGTTATCCAGGCGTTGTAGACGTTGGCGGCGACGACTTCGCTTGCTATTTCCTTGATAGGTATTGCTTCGGGCCAGCGCGTTGTGCGATCGATCATAGTGAGTAGGTATCGATGTCCATCTTCGCTTGTTTTTAGAGGCCCCACGATGTCGAGATGCAGATGGTGAAGTCGGTCGCAGGCGGCGAATGTTGACAAGCTTGATTGCGTGTGTCGCTGTATCTTCGCACGTTGACAAGATAAACAAGTTTTCGCCCAGTTGCCGATGTCCACGTTCATTGACGGCCAAAAGTAGCGTTCTTGAACGAGTTTTCTTGTGGTCCGAGTTCCGGGGTGACTGACCTTATGCACGGCGTCGAAAGCGGTGCGGCGAAAGTCAGTAGGTAGGTACGGACGTATGTTTGATGTTGATGTTTCGCAGTAGACATCGCAATCGGTGTTCGGTATTCTGATTTTCTTGATTTGCAGATTTCGTTGTTGAAGTAGAGTAGGTAATTCGGAATCTTGTTGTTGCGCTGTAGATAGTTGTTCGTAGTCTATTGATGTCGGACAGGTGATGGTTTCGATGCGTGATAGTGCGTCGGCGACAATGTTGTTTTTTCCGCTGATGTGACGAATATCGGTGGTGAATTCGGCGATGAATAAAAGTTGTCTTGCACGACGTGGTGTTTCGCTGTCTGATGTTGGTTTTTGAAGTGCGTAGGTCAATGGCTTGTGATCGGTGAATACTATTAGTTCTCTTCCTTCGAACATCTTCCGAAAATGCTTCATTGACATGTAGATGGAAAGTAATTCCCTGTCGTAGGTACTGTACTTTTGTTGCGTAGTGGAAAATTTCTTCGAGTAGTATCCAAGTGGTTGCCAGTTGTTGTTGACATATTGTTGTAGCACGGCGCCTGCACATGTGTTTGAAGCGTCGCAGAATAGTGCTTGCGGTACGTTGTTTTGCGGATGTGCTAGTAGCGCTGCGTTTTGTAGGCACGTCTTGGAATCTTCAAATGCTTGGATTGCTTCGGTTGACCACTGGATTTCTGTCTTGTCGCGTTTCTTCGAATTGTGTAGGTATTGGTTGAGCGGTGCTTGAAGTGATGCGGCATTTGGTATGTGTTCTCGGTAGTAGTTAAGCATACCGAGAAAAGTACGTAACTGTTGAATGGTTTTCGGTCTTGGGTATTCAGTGATGGTGGTTACTTTTTCTTGAGGTGGAATTATGCCAGTGGATGATACTTCGTAGCCGAGAAACTTGACGGTTTTCTTGCCGAATACACATTTTGACGGGTTGATGGTGATACCAGCGTCTTCTAAACGTTGTAGTACGGTGCGTAGGTGTTCTCGGTGTTGCTCTTCTGATTCTGAAGCTATGAGTAGGTCGTCCACAAAAGGGAATACGAAGTCAAGTCCTCGAAGTACGTCATGGATGAATCGTTGGAACGTTTGACCTGCGTTCTTCAGACCAGGGCACATTCGAGGAAACTCGAATAACCCAAATGGAGTTATGATGGCTGTCTTCTCGATGTCGGCTTCTTTGTTCGGTATTTGTGAGTACGCTCGGTTCAGGTCGATGGTGGAGAAGATGGTCTTGCCAGCCAGTTGATAGGTGAAATCCTTGATTCTGGGTATCGGGTAGCGGTCTGGTTTGGTTATGGTGTTCAGTCGGCGATAGTCTCCACAGACTCTCAGGTCTCCGTTTTTCTTCGGTACAACGTGAAGTGGGCTGGACCAGGGACTCTTGCTTGGTCTGCATAGGCCTTGCTGCATCATGGATTCGAATTCCTTTCTGACGGCTTCGTAGCGGTGTGGTGGAATGGGTCGAGCGCGGCTGTGCAGCGGTGGTCCGGTTGTTTCGATGTGATGTTCCACTCGATGTTTCGGTGTGAGCTTCATGGAGGTGAGACGTGTGATGCCGGGAAAGTCGTTGAGTATGTCGTGGTAGGATTGTTCTAGGTCGATGCTTCGTACTGTAGGTATGTTGGTGTAGCAGCCGGGAGCGTGGATTGATAGCTTGGTGATATTATCAATCAATCTTCTGTTTTTCATGTCGACGAGAAGTTCGTGATGACAGAGAAAGTCGGCTCCGATGATTGGCTTGCTGACGTCGGCG
Source organism: Agriphila straminella (assembly GCA_950108535.1). Taxonomy (NCBI): domain Eukaryota; kingdom Metazoa; phylum Arthropoda; class Insecta; order Lepidoptera; family Crambidae; genus Agriphila; species Agriphila straminella. The sequence goes on from OX467312.1 coordinate 13,398,024, forward strand.
ATGATGAATTTCCACTTGTACGGTCTTCGTAGGTTCAGATCCAGTTCAAGTGTTTGTTCGCCGTAAGTACTTATAATGGTGTTATTAGCAGCGTACAAGTTGAACGGTAGTGGCTTCATGGTTGACCCTCTCTTCCGTGGAATGACTGATACGTTGGCACCCGTGTCGATGAGAAACTTCAGTCTTGTTTTCTTGTCGGATACGAAAAGTCGGTATGATTTGCCTAGAACGTCGGATCCCGCTTCGTCTAACGCTTGGTTTTGTTGGATGGCGTCGTCGTGGCTTCGCAGATGTATGACGCTGTGGCTGCGACGACGGTTTCGAGGTGGTGCGTTGTAGCGACGTGGCGGATGGTGTCTAGGTGGTGGCGGACGTGACTCGCTTTCTTTCAGCTCGGCGATGGTTTGCTTGAGCCGGTGCACTTCTTCGGTGAGCAGTTCCATTAGTGATGGCGAGGCTGTTGATTCCATGATGGTGCTGGAGATAGTAGGCTTGATGGCTTGAGCGCAGGGATTCGTCTTCGTTTTTCGTTGAAGGTTGCTTGTTTGTTCAAACGAGGGTGTCACCACTTTAGAAGATGTTGAGTTACTTGAGAGTTATAGGACTTCTAGCTTTGAAGGCTTAGGAGCTCTGAGGTTTGTATCTTCTAAGTTGAAATGAAACTCCGTAGAAGGTGTAAACGAATGTGTATATTGTAAAAACTAAACCTATTTAAGTACAAAATGAATGATTAAAACTAGTGGCTAATATAAAATAACAAACTTAAAACTAAATCCGGTAGAGGGCGCTTGCGAGCTCGGCCGGCGATCGACATCGCGCACGGCTCAGCGGGCGGCGCCCGCCCCGCGCACAGACAAAACAGGCGCGCGCGGCGGCACTCGATTTAGTTGCCAGCGGTCACCGGAGTGAGCGGACGTCTCGACGCACGCGCAGCGGGGCGCGTCGTATGAACCAATTCTTCATGAAATGTATTGCAGCTTGCGGCTGCAGCTACATTCCATTTCATTCAACTCTTAATCGTTAAATGGCTTGCCAATTAGTTTTAGAAGCCAACAACTAAAAAAGAAAATTAGTAACTTTGTAAGAAATGTCAAAGTTGACGCTCTTGCTAAATTAAATATCTCTACTTTAAATTTAAAAAAAAAACAACAGGCTTTTCGAGGGTTTTCGCAAAGAATCGTCTTTGAAATTACAGACAAAGCTATCTTACATCTATTTAGTAAAATTATTATTCAGTTGAATAAACACAAACTCAATTATGTTAAACAGTTTAAAACTCAATTAAAGCACGTTAAAATAATTTCAGTACCCTTAGCTCGAACAGTACCCTCAGCACGAACAGCTATCGAAAAAAATAACGCGCGTAAAATCATTCGATAGTGCTATTTTGTATTAGAAATTTGGACAACGCCATCTATTGCCGACTAGCGAAATTAAAATTTCCATAGATAATTCTATATCGAGTAATTTTACGTGCGTTTTTTTTCTCGATACCTGTTCGTGCTAAGGGTACAGCTATCGAAAAAATAACGCGCGTAAAAACATTCGATAGAGTATTTTTTTACAGCGCCATCTACCGCCAAAAAGAGTAATGAGATATTCCATAGAGAATTACTCTACCGAATACTTTTACGCGCGTTTTTTTCTCGATAGCTTTTCAAGCTAAGGCTATTGTAGAGTTTTTGGCGCCATTTTGTCAACATCGGTTCGGTAACTATTTTAATTATTATTTTCAAATTGATTCATAGGTGGCTATTGTGTCTTAAAATCGGTGCAGTTTTGTGATAAAGTGTTTACGCAACTTAACAATAATATTAGTGCGATTTTGGTTGTGTGAAGCTGAGACTTTTATTGTAGTGGTGGCTACCTCGGCAGAACTTACCGAGTAAACTGTCTTGATATACTTGGTGCCAAATGCTGCAAGCAATTCGATGCACCCGCATTCTAATATAAACTGAAACAATACCTACCACTGAACTAATTCAACACTCGACACTGGCAAATATTACTCCCTGAAGAGGAGAGTAGATTTCCAAACCAAAAATAAGAAGAAGAAGGGTATTGAACCCATAGCATGAATAGCTGTAAAAAAAATGTATGGGAAATTTGTACAACGCCATCTACCGCCGAAAAGCGAAATGAACATTTCCTTACATAATTACTCTATTGAGTAATTCTACGCTCGTTTTTAGGGTTCCGTACCAAAATCGTAAAAAGGTATAGCGTGTGACTCAGTCTGTCTGTCTGTCTGTCACAGCTGGATATCTCGAGAACTACTAATGGCATCAACTTGAAATTTGAAATAGTTAAAGATGACGTTTGTCCAACTATTTTTCAAATAAGAAAGAAATAACAAAATAAATATTGTTTTTACAACAGGGACTGAAAAGGGGTCTTAAAAATTTTAAGTGGATCGACTAAGGCATGTGGGCTATCATATGAAAGAGCGCTGTTTGCACATTTTAAAACATTTTTTTCTTTTTTTTTAGGCCGCATAGTTTTCGACTTATGATGAAAAATGTAAAAAATACCGCCCCCCCCCCCTTATCTCCGAAGTTTGCAAAGAGAAAAATCTGAAATAATTCTATGTGATAATAGTTTATGTAAAGATTACAGGAAAAATAAAGCGATGTCTCAATATAACACTTTTTTACACAAAAAAATTATTAGTTCCTCTACCAGTCAACAGATGGCCCTGACCCAAGAAAAAATAATTTAGTTCCACTAACGGTCAAGAGATGGCGCTGGACTAAGAAAAAAAAATAGTTCCACTATCGGCCAAGAGATGGTGCTGAACGAATACTGCAATAATAATTTGATTATTCTACAGCAGGCTCTGCAGTGTATTTATTATGATGGTACGGAAACCCTCGGTGCGCGAGTCCGACTCGCTCTTGCTTGACCGGTTTTTTTTCTCGATAGTTGTTCGTGCTAATAGTAAACTGTATAAATGTTCAAACATTTGCATTCGTTCCAATTTCAAAAGGGGCTTTAAAAAATAATTAATCAAGATTAATAGCTAACAGTTCAACACACTAGTGTAATTAGTTCGAAAATCGCACGACCTTTTTTTCTGATTGGTAAAAAAGAAACAAAGAAAATCCTATTTCGTACCCTTCGGATCCGCGGGGAACGTATTAAATTTGCATTAGATGAAATTGAAATACACCCTTCAATAAATTGTTACAAGGGAAGACTAATAATGTCGTCTATTCTTCACAATCTTGAGCGTCACGGCGTGACTATTTGATTAATTGAATAATTTTTGGACCCTTTTGGTGTATCAAGTGGATGTCTGAAGTGGTCCCACTCGGAAGTCTTTGTGAACTTAACATTGTTTTTTGAGAAGACAGTTTATAACGATTATTTAGAAAGATTTTTATTATAAAAACGTTATGTAGAGTAGAATTTTCAAAAAGCTACTTATTACTTATAGTCTGTGGTTAGCAAAAAAATTTAATCTCATTCATGTTTACTTTGTAAAGTTGGATATGGGTCCCACATATCCCATCCACCACGCAGGCCCAATGCGGATTGGCACGACTTCAAATGCAGCTGGGATCAAAGGTCTAACGTTCCATGAGATCGGTCACCCATCCAATGACTCACACTAGCGCCACCTAGCGAGCTTCTCGTATTCGCTTCTGACCAAGGACCTACCTTTCGAATCACTGCTTGATATTTTGTAAAATTAATATTCATAGTTAATATTAAACTGAGTATAATTTAGTTTGATAAATGCATTAAATTAAGATTTATAAATTTTCTTTGTTTGTGTCTATCATAGTAATTAAATGCAATGGTTTAAATTTTAATTTAAAATAGGTACTCTATCAAACAAAAAGATCTTATTTAAAATTGAGATGGAAAGTAAGGGAAAACATACAAAAGCACTTTGTAATAGTTATTTTAGAACGAGGCGTTAAAACCTCCCAACAAACATTTTCTAGAGGATTTTCCAAATGTTCTAAAATCTTTTGAATATAAATTGCAAAGGTAAAGTAAACACTGTTTTCTACAGAAGAAAAATAAAGATTTTTTTTTACAATCGTCATGTTTTATGCTATGGGTACATCCATGGTAGGTACCTACATCAAAATTCCATTACGCAATATTTTGATTTTGTCAGTTAAATGCCTAAAAATATATTGTTTGTGATCCGCGAAGCAAAATCCAGATAAAAAATCTGAAAATATTATTTCATGATGACTGATTTTTTTTATTAATATTTTCAGTGAACGTGAAACGTGGAGTTCGTATTTTTAGCAGTGACAATTTAAATGTTAAAATTCCAAATTTATTTTATCGCGATGCTCATCCTATAGTGTCCCATACTCTCTTATGCTCAGCTTGTAGATTTTAGACCAAATTGTAATACTTTATACTTATACCGAAAATGTAGTGTGCCAACCAAATTATTGCAATTCCTAAAATAAAATTAGGTTTACGTTTACTTTTACGTTAAAAAGATACTAAACTACTAGTGTTGAGAATTTTATATCTAAAAATGTCAACTCACAAACATAATTATAATAGCATCATTTTACTTTACAAGTAGCAAAACATAAAACACTAAATGACAGAATATAACAAGGTATTCTACTAAAGAATTCTAACAGTATCTACGTAATGACTTCATTGGTAATGCTCATAAGCTAGTTGATTACTTCTCTATAAATACAGATGTAAAAAATGGTACTTTTCAAAAGCATATGCACGAGTTACTTAAGAAAATGCCAAAATCGCTATAGGTGTGCCTATAATATTTGAAGAGTTCCCTTGATTTCTACAGGATCCCATCATCAGATCGTGATCTTATGACAATTGACAAAAAAATAATTTTTAAAATCGGTTTGTGATTGACAAAGTTATGAGGTAACAAACATAAAAAAAAATAAAAAAAATCTGCCGAACCTCCTCCTTTTTTTGAAGTCGGTTAAAAAAGAAAGTACTGACAATAATAATTGGCTCACGTAGGAATTTTAACATCTTTGAAAAATGTCAAGTGCATAACCTTATGGTTGAACTACGAAAGTGCGATGAACGTAAGTTTGAATACGAGTATAATTAATTTTATAATTAAACGTGATAAGGATTGTTAGTCGAGAATGAATTTCAATACCTCTTGTTAACGCGACATAAACTTCAAAACGTATTTTGGCAAAGACAATTTTAATCTGTCCATAAGTTAAGCAAATTGCAGTTTAAACTTGCTAATTTCATCTGACATTACTTTAGCTTAACTTGCCAAATTAGGGACAGTAGAATTAAATCTCGGGGGTTCGAAGCAGTCGTATTTTGTGGGAAATGGTTGAAGTCTAACCGTTTGGTGGTCACGTTTCCACATAAAGGCACTTTAGGGTCCAAGAGGATAAGTAACTAATGTGTCTGCATACTTGGGGACATCAACCTATCGAAGCCTTAGGGGACTCTGTAATTAATTTATTGCATAAAGTGACTTAGTGCCTATTTTACAGTCTAGGGGTAAGCTAATTGGGTAGGTATGCTAAGTTGCACCACCATATTGAAAAAATCGAAAAGTGGTAATGTTAGAAGCTTTAAATGCTAACGAACTTTTAGGTTTATTTTGCCGGTCAATAAGTAGTTTGTAAATAAACGAATTAAAAGGGGTTTTAATAAATTATGTAAGTAGGTATCTTTTTAGGCTTCCGTTCATAAAAAAAACACTTTTCATAGATACGCGTAACGGATTACTTTTTAGGGATTAATTAATATAAGTACGCGCTGTTATCCGTAAAAAGTGTTTTATTTCTAATTATGTATCTACTTAACCACCAATTCCTAATTTTAAGACGTCGTGGATATCTAAAAATTAAATCAAAATAAAAAAAAAACTAAAAAAAAACTTTAAAATGCGTTAAATAACGTCTAACAGGCGCATGGGATATCTAAAGGTTTTTGTGTAACCTGTACTAACTGTAACAATTCTAAGATTGCCTACAAAACAAAAAAGGTAACTCACCTAGCATATCTGATGACTAGTGTAGGGCGTGTCTGTCACGGGCATCGCGATCACGTCCCCGGCGCGTGCTCGCCGCGTGATGGTACATCACGGTAACTGCCTTCATTTGCTGACCGTACTCGACATAACCACAAACTAGAGATAATATTATAGAAGTTAAGCTTAGTACTATTCGCGCTCGAGCAATGCACACACACATAGACAGCTCCGACGACACTAGTGTTATACCATGGTTATACAGTGTCGGTGAGAGGTTTCTCTGTGTGCGTTACTCGAGTGCGGGTAGTACTTACAAGCGTAACTACACTCTTAATATTGTGACATAACCACAAAATAGCAGACAGAAGAGACACTTGAAACAATCGCATTTTTCCGTATACGCAAACATAGACATTTCGCATACAGGATGTCTCAAGTCAGGTCAGGGTGCCTACAGGTTGGTTCCAAATACTGATATTGTGAAAATGAATTTTAAGGAAACGAAATAAAACGAACAAAACGGAAACGAAATTTTTATTCAGTTTTATTAATCTAGTCACTGACGAAACGTCTTTTTCACAGACGTCCAAAAATAATACTTCCAAAAGGAAGTACGTCCAGATTTGAGCAATGGAAGTGACGGCGTTGGTTCGTCTGGAAATATTTCATTTGGATGTCTAGTGGCAAATGGACGTCTCATCAGTGGCTAGCTTTAGCAGTTACCAAAGAGTTCCTATACAGACGGAATTCCGTACATACGTAGTTCCGATCCGAACGCACCTAATCCTACAAATCTATACATGCGGTATTTTTCCTTACGAAATTTTCATACATTATCGATATTCCGTTTAGAATTCATATCAATTTAAATATTTAACAACCTACCTACTCTATAAAAAGGTCATATTTTGCTTTAGAAATATGCGAGCAAACTGTATACTTATACAGATTGGTCTGTACTTATACGTAGTTTGCTTCAGCATATTCGTTATTTTAATGAGCACAAAGTGATCGAGTACAGACTATAGGTGTCTGTACTGATTAAGTTTATGGTACTGATATACAGTATGGCAAGGCAATACACAGCCGGGCTATGATGGTAGCGTTTTCGAATGTGGCCATTCTGACTAGAACAGACAAACTTTATATTTGTGACATAGCTGCGCGTTTTGTTCTAACGAGCAGGTAATCTTTGCCTTTCTTTATTTGAAAAAAGACGGTTGAGTAATTCAATGATAAAGGTCAAAGGAGGAGGTTTGGTGCGTGTAGTTTAATACAGTTTTAATGTAATTTGTATGTAAGACAGAATCCGTAACAATTTTGTTCCGTTCGTAGACTTGGTAAGACAATTGGGATTCAAACATAACAAGAAGATAGAAAGTGGCATCATTTGTAACGCTGTTGGTACGTTTCAACAGGTCTGTATTTTTCAGTATACCAGCAACTTGCCGCTTTAGCAGCTAAATACTAAAACGCTTCTTATGTCCATCAGCCATTTTTGATGTCCCCACTGCTGGGGCACAGGCCTTCCTTATGGGTGGTAAGGAGGATGGGCCATAACCCACCACGCGGGCTTAAACGCTTCTTAGTTACCCCCAAATTTATTCCTGTTTCCACATTCGCCAACTTCCTTTTTCGCCAATTCCTAATTCGCCAATTCCTGATTCGCCAATACCTGATTCGCCAACTTCTGATTCGCCAACTCCTGATTCGCCAACTCCTGATTCGCCAATTCCCGATTCGCCAACTTCTGATTCGCCAACTCCTGATTTGCCAGTTTCTCACTGGCCTACAGACAAACCCAAACATTGTACTGCCAATGTGTTTTGTAATATTTTGTAATAAATAAACGTCAAAAAATTCACATTTACAGTTTATTTATTGTGAAATTGGCTGTGAAAGCCCACGACATGAACGCTCGAGCAACCGAAATAATAATTCTCAATAGGAAATTGGCGAACCAGGTGTTGGCGAATCAAGAATTGGCGAATCAGGAGCTGGTGAATCAGGAATTGGCGAAAAAGGAAGTTGACGAACGTGGACACCCCCTTATTGGCTGAAATCTCCTTAATTTTAGCAAGTTTTCAGTTTCATTGTGTTTCTGTCAAATCTGACAACTTATTTGAAAACTAGCGGCCTCCTGCGACTTCGTCTGCGTGGACAGTTTTTTTTCTATCCCTCGGGAATAGTACATTTTTTCTCGGATAAAAGGTATGGTGCCCCATGTCTTTTTCTGTACTCCTGACAACAATGTGCAAAGTTTTAAGTTAAACGGTTAAGTAGTTAAAACGTGAAGGCTTTACAAAGAAACAAAAAAACAAACTTACTTTCGTATTTATAATATTAGTAAAGATAAGATGGTCTTAACTTCGTTAGGAAGTAGCTATACACTTTTGTACGTTGTCACAAAAAATATTAAGGCCTATTCAGTAAGTAGCAACCCTACTATTTTGCGCTAAATTTGGATCTACATGGAACTAAGTTGTTTCTAACGTAGACTTTACTTCCTTATCTACATTGTATGATTTAGTACTCATCAACGTTGTATTTTATTGTGAAGCTTAAGCTCAAAATAGTTCAACTATTCCAAGCTGCATCTATATATATAAAATTCAAAGTCCTGACTGACTGACTGACTGACTGACTGAGTGAGATATCAACGCACAGCCCAAACCGCTGAACCTAGAGACTTGAAATTTTGCACATAGGTTATTTATAAGGTCAAGGGGTGCACTAAGAAAGGATTTTTCAAAACTCACCCCCCAAGGGGGTGAAACCGGAGTCCAAAGTTTGTATGAAAGTCCCTCAGTTTTGAAGCTAGGATCTTCAAATTTTGTATTTAGGCTGACCATTGAAAATTAATAAATACGGGTCTCAGCGTTTTTCAAAATTCTACCCCCGAAGGGGTTAAAAGGGGGATGAAGTTATGTATTGAAGAAAATCCTTTATTTTCGAAGTAAAAATCGCTAAATTTATAATTTGGGCTTATGGATGGAAATCTAACGCAACGTATATTGTTATTGTTAGTATTTCAACCCCTATGGGGATGAAATGGGGGTGAAAAGGGGTAAAAAAGCCAAAAATAGATATGGATGTTGTTATTGGGGTTTTCTGGGATGACGATTGCAAAAATGACATTTATTTTGAAGTCCAACATGGTGGACATGATTTGACCCCTAAAGGGGTGAAAATGGGGTTCAAATTTTGTATGGTAAAATAATATAGAATAGACATTACAACTTTATACTTCGTAGGAGCACATCTAAAAATAAATAGGCAAACATATTCTTTGTAATTTTGAAAACCAACCACTTAGAGGTAAATGGGGTGAGTAAACATAAAAATCGATATGGATGTTGTTCTTGAGGTTTTATGGGATGGTGATTGCGAAAATGAGATTTATTTTGAAGTCCAACACGTTGGTCATGATTGGACCTGGACATGCGCATCCAGGGGACGGTGACAGGGAGGGGAACGGGAACGGGAACGGGAACGAGATACTAATATCTCTGGATACAATTCTGAATATTATAAACTAGCTTCCGCCCGCGACTTCGTCCGCGTGGACATTCGAAAAAATCCTCATGTTTTAATTTCATTAAATTCTGATCAGCCGTTTTTACGTGATTAGGCGGGTCACCCACCACCAAGCGAGCAGCCTCGTGCGAGGCCCGTGCGGCAAACGTCCTGCCGCCTAATCACGTAAAAACGGCTGATCAGAATTTAATGAAATAAAAACATGAGGATTTTATCGAATGTCCACGCGGACGAAGTCGCGGGCGGAAGCTAGTTTCGTATATATTCAAAGCCAAAACAAATTATTCCCTTTACGGAGGTAGGAAGTAGGTACTAATTTCTATGAACTCAAAAGATTTTCGTGATAAGGGTAGGTTCATAAGGTGATGTGATCTTTTAAGTGCATCATTCTTACATAAACATACAAAGTCTGAAACTTACCTATTAACTCCATAAAGCCTATCAAATCCATCATTAAATGCATAGTAAACTTTGCAATACCACTTAAAATAGCTAAAATCCTTCATAAATATTTACTACTCTACATTAAGCTCATAATGCGTAATTTTAATGACGCAATAAATAGGTGCGTTCATTTTAAGACTGGTAAAGATAAAAAAGAAGTTGCAAAGTGTTGATGTTGCGCTAATGAACTTTTATATTTTTGTTCGGAGGGCTGGCGACAGACAGCCCTGAGTGACGGACGTCGCTGTAGGTAAGGTGAAGGGCGGCTTAATGACGCATTCCGGCATAATTCCCGCCCAAATAGGATTGCCACAAGGGAAATACGTATGAAATACAATTTCTTGAAATAACGCATAACCCGAATTTGCTCATTTTACAAGTTTTTGCATGGAAGCAAAAATTTAATCAAAACCAGCGAACTAATAGATACTAAATAATATGATTGATATCATACATACACTTAGTTTGCTGTGTCATTATTTAATTTAATTTAATTTTTAATTTAACCATTTATTTCAAGCATCAATGGCCCATACAATAAATACCTTAAAGACTAACATACATATATAATATAAAACAATCTTATATTTACACTTTATCACGTATTGACGGCGACGTGACGCAGTGTCCGGTAACAGTTATTTGATTTGATAGTTCATATTATAAGCAATATCCGTTACCCTGGATTAATAGGAAAATTTTAAATTATAAATCAATGCAAAGAAAGCCCGTTTAGACAACAGTTAACGTTGAGTACATTGAATAGGTATGGTACTGTGCTGACCTGCATCAATATATCTCCCAAATATTATTTAAGAGACATATTGATTTTTTACGTCGATAAAAAAAATACTACTATTCCGTTTTTTTATTTATTAAAACTGCCTGCAATAGGTACGGTTAGTAAATAATTTTGAGGATTATGTAATCTCATAATCTCCAATCAAGGCAAAAGAAAAGAATCAATAATGTATTAATTATTCTTAGATTATTAGACAAAACTACAATCGTTATGCAGCGTTTAACATTAAAATTTATGTTTCAATCAACCTCATTTTAATCTTCTTTGCAAATCCAGAGGCAGCCCTACGCATAGATAGACAAACTGACGCATCGGGGGTACTAGCAACATAACTCATAATTACGCGCCATTACTCGACTTTCGACCTTAAAACCGCGTATTAAGACTTCATACTACCAAGAGTGTAGTTACTAATGTAGATCGTATAGAGTTTATCCAAACTTTTTGTGCGATATTAAATCTTAGGCCTTTGGAAATAGAGTTGTGGTGTCAGTCTCATCACCCCAGGTTTCCTGTCGTATGATTAATGCCTTCCGCTCTCATTTCAACACTCATAATTCACTAGTGTTTTTTAAACGCCAATCTCTTTGAACGTCTCTAGTAGAAAGTCAATGCACGAACTTGATGACATTATCTTTAAAATACGGTACTTCTTTGTCACAAGCTTAAATCAATTATTTGAGTATTTACTTTGACTTTAATGAAAACAAATGTTTGTCTCTATGAAAATATATATTATCTTCGAAATAATGAGGGATCAAATCACATTTATTTAAAAAAATCAGATGTTTTTATTCAATAAGTTATTAATAGAAAAAGATTTTAATAATGTTTATCGTGGAGATTTTAGGGCCCATGGTCTAGTATTTTTAGAAGGTTTCACTACATGCCCTCGTATGTCATTCGTAGAAGTAGATAGCAAATGTGTCAAAAACGGCCACTTTTAGCAGTTATGCTATCTACTTCTAGCAGTGACTACGAGGGAATGTAACGATACCGTCTAAAAATACTAGACTGTGGACCCTAAAATCTCCACGATAAACATTTATAAAATCGTGTATTAGAATAAATTATAATATTAAATATAATTCACCGCGATGCCACTTTCGCTCAGGGTACCACCTTAAACAAACTATCATAAGTACTACCTATTACTAATCCAACTTACTTAAGTGACTTTAACTTTGTAAGCTAGTTCCATAAGTTTTCTTAAGATCAGCTTACCAGAATGTAATGCTAACTATATATAACTACATACATATAACTATGTGTAACTTGTCGGCTTTTTTATTTTGCTTACAATTATTTCCAGATCAAAAATATGGTTACAACCAAAATGTTGAAATTTTCTAAAACTCCCAAAATGATCCTAAAATATTTGCGCATTGGCTGTCTATACAGGGTTGTCGCAGGAGTAGATTAAACTAACATAATAATAAACAACAACGTTCGTTCAACGACTTTTCTGAAAACACAAAAAAAACTACTTTCTATACTTTACTTCCGTCCGAAGCTGATCCAGTTTAATATTGAAAGTAGTTTTTTTCTGTTTTCGGAAAAGTCATAGAATAAAATATGTTGTTGTTTATGATGTAAGTAATCTATTCCTGCGAGGTTGATGGTTGTATATTGATGCATCCTGACTGTACGGTCTTCGCTTGCTAAAATTAAAGCCGACCATTTTTTTCAAAACAAACGAATGTGCATACGCAGGCGCACTCATCTACATTAAAGAATTCAAAATAATCACACTGTTAGTTTTTAGCGTTCTCTTCGCAGTATATTAACAAAATCTTCCAAACGACCTAAAGATCAAAAGACAAACGCATTGATCGCTTTAAAAGAGTAGATGCTTTTGATTTATATCTCCGATAAAGTTCGAGAGTTTGTTTACAATCGAATGTTTTTATTCGCGATGCTATCCGATTTATTTACCACCGTTTCATTTGCTACTCACGTACAAAATAAAAATACATTTCAGCGCCGACACGTACCAAACAGCCGATTTCAATTCAATTTTTCCCTATGCGTTTGATATGTGTTTACCCCAGCTTTGTAGTTTAATGCGATAAACTTCAAAAGTAATGAAATTGGGCTAAGTAAACGGTATTTTTTAAAATAAATTGGATTATTTTAGATTACTGTACAATGTAACATGTTTTGTAAATGACCGTCTGTTGTCCAAAAAAAAATATAAAATATTAATTGTATTCGCTTAAAGAGTACCTAAGTCTGGATTATATTTAATGTAAGGGTAATAATGTTTTTAGTATCGTGGGTAAAATATCCGTTAAACAGCAATTATTATTACACCGTAATACTACAAGTGTTGAGTTTATTTTTGTTCCAAATATGTAGTTGTAACAAAACATAAAATAAAATAATCATCAGAGTTAATCAAAAATTATTAAGCTTGTAAAATATAAAAGGCAATAAAATCTTCTATCGTCTTGAACATAATAGAAAATCATATCAAAAGTATCTGTGCTCTTCCAAAAAATTCTCACGTTTATTAAATTAAGTGAAACAATTTCTTGAAACTGTGAAAGCGTGTCTATTTATAAAAATTATATCCATTAAATTAAACTGTAATTTTTGCAAAACATTCAAATGAAATCTTGCTCGTTTCTGATATGAAAATACTTACTTCAGACACAAGGAGTGTATGAAACAAATAGGTATGTATGAAATTCACACATTAGATTCGTGTACCGAAAGCGAGTTATTACACATTCTAATTAAAACTTTGATTAAGAGAGTGGCTCTGTATTTACTGCCATATAAGTTTATTAGCCTTTATTGCTCATGTACGTAATGCGCGCTTAACTGCACACTTCGGAAGCAACACAGCCTATTAAAATATCATAACCAGAGCGGGGAACCCGTTTTGAAATAAATTAAAACATGTCAGGTTGGATAATAAAACAGTAACAAAATTTATTGGAATATACGGTAGAGAGGAAATATGGAGTCATTTCGATTGCTAGATTTGTAAATACTATTTTGTGTGAAATTGTGATTGCATTGAATGCAGTGCGATGTGACTTTTCATTACATATATCTTCCTGATAGAAATGTTTGGATTAAAAACCCCAAAGAGTAATTTGCTAATGTAAACTAAAGAAAATACTATCACTAAAGAATTGGCTGTATGAACGAGCTCAAAAGCCTCGAGCATAGACGCAAGGTTGCAAGCTTATCGGTTTTTTACCGAATACATTTCGGCGAGTGTGCAGTGGAATTGCACAACCTAATTCTGCCATCTCCCTTCTTCCATCCGACAACCAGACATACGAATCGGCGCCACCGCTGTTTGTGGATATTCCAAAGACTCGCACTGAACGTTTTGCTTCAAACTTTATCATCCGTACCGATAGAGTGGAACTTCTTGCCTGAGTCTGTGTTTCCCGATAGGTACAATCTGGGGACCTTCAAGTTGCGAGTGAATAGGTATCTTCTAGGCAAGTGCGTTTCATTGAATAGATCGCATCAATAGCGGGCAAACGCTTGCCTATTTATCATTTAAAAAAACTTTGCCCGTTTGAAATGTGTATTTGTGCGTACATGAAAATCCGCACTTCGATTATAACATATTCTCTTCTGTCTGTCTACTTAATAATTTGTGGTGGCGTGGTGTGCCATTGCCAGGCGCGTGTAAACTGTCGTTTTCTCTATGTCCATCAGCCATTTTTAATGTCCCCACTGCTGGGGTACAGGCCCTCCTTATGGGTGGTAAGGAGGATGGGCCATAACTCACCACGCGGGCCCAATGCAGCCGGGACCAACGGCTTAACGTGCCTTCCGAAGCACGGAGAAATTGGAGATAATACATTTTTGGTCACCCATCCCATGACCGACCCTTGCGAACGTTGCTTAACTTCCGCAATCGCTGGGCCAGGCGCTAAACCACTGCGCCACCGAGCTTCTTCTCTATGGGACCGCCCTAATTCCGACTGCATGCAGTTCGCTGCACCATTCATTTCAGTAAGTGCTGCAATGCACTCCATCGGGATTCGTGCAACACTTTATTGACTTTCATAGCTGTAAATCTAAATTTTATTGCACTAGGTATGTTCCTTTTAGGTAATTTCACAAATGCACCTATCTATCTCAGGGAACTTGAAATATTATTGATCGTAAAACTTTATATCACAGCGTCAAAAAAAAAAGATTAGGTAAGGTTTTACTGTAGAATAGTTTGACTATGAAATCGTCACACCTAAATTGTCTATAGCTTGTAATTTGTGCAATACCAACTTAAAGAATATTAATATAAACCTACAATTACAATTATTAAATTTTCGCCATCATAACCTCAAAGGTCCTAGTAGATTCATAGCCAATTAAAAACTTCTTTCTCTACGCCCACGTTCTAAGAAATCCATATGAACAATCAAGTTCATTACCATAGCTGTATGTGCTAGCTTTCGTTCTATTGAGTGAACTATTCGGAGCACTAAGATAACAGTCTCTTTGGACAATGGGAAGATCCATACGCTAGAAATGAATGACTCAATTTTCTCTTAAGTAATCGACCGTTGAAACGACTGTGTGCCATGAAATTAGATGATTTAGACGTTTGCCCTTAAGTTTAAAGATAAATTCCATTTTTGAATGATGTTGTTTTCTTTTTAAAATGCGACTGAATGCAAACTTTGTGGTTAAAGGAATCTTAAACTGGCCGATGAAAATTTAAAACAAATTAAAATCTGAGTTCAACATTTTAATTATTTTTAATAGATAACTGATGGTATAATCAAAACTTTCATTGTGAATAATTAAATCTTTAGATTTATATTTGCCTACCATTATTATCAATTCGACCCAGACAGGCATTTGATATTAATCAAATTCAGACCCAAAATACAAATTTTCTTTAATTTCACTTGAAATTACATTGTATTATTCAGGCTCACGGCTTATTATTTCTGTAATGGACCTATCATTCTAGGAATGATAATTAAATGCCTAAGGCTAAACAAGTAACGGTATTTAAGACATTCACAAATGAAAAATAGTATTCAAATTATAATATTTGATCAAATATTAGGCAAGCCAATGATTTCGTTTACACAATTTTGCGTTTTTACTCGCATATGTAGATCTTTTTTCTCATTACCGTAAACTCGATCAAAGTAAATCGTATCTTTACCACCGTTAAGATTTTATCAACCAACCATTTACTTAACGGAAGTTGAAGAATTTAATTTCGCGCGAACCAATAGCTTAAGTGATAAAACTAAATTCGTGACCCCACATAAATAAAGTGCGGCAATCACATAACCAATCGTAAGACGAGCAAAAGAAGTAGGTCCAATTAAAATTGACACAGACAGCGACCAGGGTCCGGTACTACGAACTCTTTAAATGATATTTAAGAGAGTAGAGTTGTGATGTATAAAAGAGATGGTGATATACGCTGCGCATAGCTGTGTCTCACTTTCACAACAGCAATGGAACTTTTTTGAGAACCGCTGGTAAAGGCCCAGGTGTCGCCAGGATCAGCCGCACGCGATCTCTCGACGCCTGTTAATCGATACCATTAATTTTATTCTGTCAGATGTTTGCTCAGAAAATATTCTCGGGCATTTTAATGAAGTGGCGGTAAGCGTCAAACCTCCTTTTAATCCGATTAATAAGCAATACTGATACTAAACTTTTTAATGAGAGAAAAACAACGTCTCGGTCGATGCGTTTAAGAAGGTGATACACTTATTTGGTAAAATCCCAAAATATCACGCATAAAAAGTATAAGACTTATTCCTTGGTTACTTTTTCTTAATATTATCGTATTATTCCTGCAATTTGAGCGAATTCCTTTCTTGCTGCAACACTATCAGAATTTAGCTTGCCACACCTGCCCCCTAGCTAAAGTAATATTAATTATTGCTTTACTTTGAAAAATATAATATAGATTTGACGTTTAATTTTTTGATAAAATTCGATTAATAACGAAACCTTTGTCAATTTCATGCATTACTTTGGCTAGAGAGTCAGTTTGCACTGTTGTAACGGCCTGCGGAAGTCAACTTCTGCAATTTTTATTGCTTGTCTAGATTTGCTCAGTTTGATTTTGAAGACGTTTATAAACAAAATAATTATCTAACGAATTGGTAATAAATTTATATCTGTTTGTCGTTGGAACACCTACATCTAGCAATGTACACGGCATTTTAATTCATTATAAAGCTTGCATTCTTATCAGATAATCCTCGGCAATAAATATTAATAGAATTAAATAGTTCCTAAACGAATTCGTACCAAAAAAAGCTTCTAAATTTGAATTTTAAAAAGGTTAGATAAATATGGCGTAGGGTGCGTAATTAAAAGAGACGCGTTGGCCGACAGTCGTGAGGTGCATGGTGTCTTATCGGCCGCGTTTTAATTTGAGCCAGGCATGAGACACGCGAGCGTATCACGCGACCGAACCCATCGACCAAAGAGAACAATACCCACGTTCTCATTTCGAAAATTGAAATGTTTATTCTTTTTAATATCATTATCTGAACATGCCACTGGCTAGTACCACTGGACAATGCAAAGCAGGGGGTTAGGTACTCTCGAACACGAACGAGGTTTTGAGATCGAATTGGTATCGAGTAAACGTCAAAACAGTACAATGGAAACCATGGCAACCGTTTTCAATGTACTTAAATAACAGATTTTTGACGTTTATTCGATACCATACCAATTCGTCTCAGAACCTTGTTCGTGTTTCAAGAGTTGCAAGCTGCAACCATTCTTTGTATGTAGCTGATATCATAATCCTCCTTTCTTGTTTACTGTTTGTTTACTTGTTCATATTATCCATATTATATTCGTTCGACTGACATCGCTTTTCTCACAGCGACGACTGACGCCATACGCCTGTGATAACCCTTCCACTAAGATGTTTGCTGATTTTATGGATAGAGGAGATGTGCTGATTTCCTACTAATTTTAAAGAGCGTTATTCTATAGACGCATATAAATTGATTGATTGACGATACTTGACGATAGTCAGTCAAAGACTGTTCCGATTGATTGAACATTTTATCAATTGCAGGTCAAAAACACACGAGGAACCCTTCTGTTTGCTACGCGGCGGGGACAAAAGCAAACTTAGGAAATGAGATTTCACGTCACAGTTTTTTGGAACAAAATTCTAGTTGCGTGTCGGATTGTAAATAATTAGCTCATTCAGCCGCGCCCGCCGGGAGTCTATAGCCATTGTTTGTTTACGCAAGAACTTTTATGAAAAAAATAACGTCTTCCTTCACCGAGGTGTCGAAGTTAACTCGAAAGTTGACGTAAAAAGTATCGTCATTTGTTTTTATAAAAGGGCTCCATTGTGTTCGTACGTTTTGATTGATTACAGCTATTAGATTGATTGTTCACGTGACCTTTTGCAAATCTTTCCGAGTTTTCCAATAACTCAAAACGCTTCTAGACCCAAGACCTCGAAGTTAATCTTAAAACTTAGAACTTAAGCTAACGACAATTTATTGGTTCGGTAGAAGTTGCCAATTCCTAAGTCCATCATTAATTGGAGATTCGCCGCTAAAGCTTATGATGCGCAAAGTTTAGTAATATTTGAGCCCCTTATTTGTCGCTTCATTGATTCACAATAATTTAACAGAGGCAGGCCCTTTTAGCGGTGCCCATATTAGTTTAGAAACTTGATATTGCGTTCTAGAAGACTTAAGTTGACAATTAAGGTTGATGGAGTTACATAGTGTGCTCGTAAACTTGATTTGAGACGACATTGTGATCTCTGTATCCTGCAATATGACTTAGGAACTTACGCTAAGTGAGTTATCGTATTCAGCCTGTGATTGTAGGAGTTGGTCATCGGTCCTGGCTGCATTTGCAGACCCCAACACCAACCGAACCGCATTGGACCCGTTGCCCGAGTATTGGGTTATGATGGCCTATCCTTTATTAAAAAGCCTGATGCTTATGATAAGTATAATGACGATTCGCTGTGGCTCTTGGAAGTGCTTAGTGTGTTCAGTGCTTCAAAAGACCTAAAGAACACCATACAAACAAAATAAAATAAACTTCACCACAAACAAAAACAAAACTGACAAAGCACTCGTTATCAGTTCGAAAAATAGCACAAACATTCCATTCCTCATAGAAAATGGATAAGTAAAAGGGTCCAGCTAACAAGCCAATACTGCGAGATTAGTGGTCAGAGCCGCCGTAAACCGAAGGTGGCTGTCGCACCCGTATATCACACGAGTGTGAATTACTGTTATGATCCCTCCGCAATAACGGGGTCGCATTTGTTTCTTTTCTAATCCCATATGTTTCAGGATAAGGCCTCTTTTCTGACCCCGTGACATTTTCTTGCGAGCGTAAATATTGTTCGAGTTTCTTTTGTTTTTGTAATACGTTTTCGAAGAATGAATGTATCCATGTTGCAGTTTTTTGTGTAATTTTGAATATAGATTGCAGCTGCACGTTGTTTTTACCCGACTGCAAAGAAAGGGTTATGTGTTTCGCGCGTATCTTGTAAGTATGTTTGTATGTTTGTATGTTTGTATGTTTGTATGTTTGTATGTTTGTATGTATGTATGTATGTATGTATGTTTGTATGTAATATTCTTTATTACCTCATATCTTTGAAACGGCTGAACGGATTTCTATGATTAAGATATCGTTAGATTGGTCTTTTCAGCCCAAGTGTTCTTAAGAAGCTGGCGTTATAAAAAAACCAACATGGCGGCTGTACGGTGCTATTATACGTAGTGAAAAAAAAATTTTTTTTTTAGAATACTGCAATATGGGTGTCAAATTAAAGGGCTTATTATAAGGATTTCAAAAAGGTATATCATGACCATAATATAATTATAAAAAAAACAATAAAATAAAAAAAGTAAATTATATTACGCAAATGCGAGCGGCCGCTATAAACATCTCAATGAGAAATTTATATTTTGTTTGTGTATGTTAGCCACATTCATGATGAAAAAATAGGCTATAATATCATCCCAAAATCCCTCGGGATCGAAGCCTCAGGCTATGCCGCAGGGCACGGCTAAGTTAATCAATAGATGGCGCTGTAGCCGAGTACATCGCGGTATGGTTTTGTATTCATCATCAATAGATTTCTAGTTGCATAGACCATATCAATAGATGGCGTTGTAGCCAAATCGGTATGGTTTAGCTCTCTGTAGATTATATAAGGTCTTTTGTGTTTGTGTTTATACTGAAAATAAAAAGATAATAATAAAAGAATCGAAGAAACGATAACGAGATATAAGAAGAAACGATTCTCGTTTATGGTCTTTATAACAATTAACAACTTTTTTAATTGATAATTATTTTAATACGATTCCATCTAGGTAGCTTAGCTAGAGTACATTCATTATTTATTATACTAGATTCCATCTATCTAATAGGAACGCGTGTTGCATTACTTGCATTAATATTGAAAAAAATATTAAAGAAGTAGATTTTGTTAGGTTTTGTAGCAAGCATACCTAGTTTAGTTAGGACTAAGGAATAGGGTGTTTAGGAATATCTTATTACTGAATTAGTGATTAATTACATTCTCTTTGATATCGATAAAATATTATTTAGAAAATTGGTAGCTTCTTGTATTGGTGTTCGGATTGAACCTTCTGCGTCCGAGTTTGATGGTTTACGCGGTAAAGGCAAGATCGAGCGACGTATGCTACCTCTAATTTTATGCTGGGCGGTGACTGTGCATAAATTGCAAGGTACAACTTTAGACCGGGCAGTTGTCGATTTGAGCAGTCACCTATTTGCTAAAGGTCAAGCTTACGTGGCTTTAAGCAGAGTTCGATCTCTCGCAGGGCTTGCTGTCAGTTGTCTTGACCCTAAAAAATTCTTATTTAAACCACACGATGAAAATTATTTTAAAGAATTAGACCGTCTACGTAATTTGTAAGGAGAATATAACTAAAAAGACGTAAATAAAAAACAACTAAATTTAAAAAAATTAAAAACCCGCCTGCCTAAAAAAAGACAAGTCAACAGAAAAATAAAATAGAAAAACTAAAAAACCCACATGCATCAAAAAACAAGTCAACTGAAAAGATGGAAACAAGATAATATATAAAGGCAAACTTAAAAAATATTGATGGTAGTGTTTAGATTAAAGGCAAACTTAAAAAATATTGATGGTAGTGTTTAGATTAAAGGCAAACTTAAAAAATATTGATGGTAGTGTTTAGATTAAAGGCAAACTTAAAAAATATTGATGGTAGTGTTTAGATTAAAGGCAAACTTAAAACATATTGATGGTAGTGTTTAGAACTTTTGTTCAACATAATAACATGCAGTCGGAGGCATAGAATTGAATGATAAGTAAAATCATTCATAATGTCACTTTCTTTATGCATGCCGCAGGCATTATGTATTTTCTAACAGAAATGATAAGTTTTAGGGTTTATTTTTATTGATAAAGTTTGTGACTGATTCCATTTCAGCAATAGGTACCTTTTTGGTCTAGTTCGTAAATTGTGTTAAATAAACCACCAAAAAAAATATTTTTAGTTTTAGGTGTCTGAAATAGACTTTTTTTTAATTTGTAGATCTTTAAATAATTTCCAAGAATTAATTTCACCCGTTCTCTTCGCCAATATAGTTTGGCGAAACCAAATAAGAAATCTCCACGACTCATACGAATTAATAACAGCCGGAGGTTGAAACATCGATTCAGTTTCCAATAATCGAACGGCAGATGTCAACAAAGAAAGCAAACTTCCGAAAGAGTTGGAAAGTAATATCGCGCTCCCACGAGAATACAGTCAATATACAAAGGGGCGTTTGATACACTTGTAAACTAATAACCCCACCCTACCTACAGTATACAGGGTGGTAACATCCTTATGAAGCCGAATTGGTAAAAAGGAAAATTATTATAAACCATGAATACCACACAATGGGCTATTCCCAAAGGTACACGACTCTATTGTTCTTCTTTTCCCACCGGGCCCATGATATTTTAAAATATATTTTAAAATTTTCATATATGAATTCCCAATGGGTCTATGAGACTTCTGAAGTACAATCAGCAAAAACGATACAAGAGAGTTTGTGCTATTTGTATCGCCAGAATCACTTTTTACTTTTTTGGTGAATCAGTTCATTATAGTTGTAGAAATTGCCGGTTTAATGTAAGCTAATCAACTTAAATAATACCCGAAGATGCGACGATAATTGAGTACCTACTTCAAACAGTTTTTAAATATTTATGTCTCAGATTTTTTTTTTTTATTTGTATGAAAAATTTACAACCGTAGATGCAGATAGACAATTTGTTTTCAATAATCAAATTCATTAATAACCAAAAGCAAAAATGAATTTTAGTCTAGGGTCTATGTTGGTTTTTTATTAAGAGAAACAATAGTTGTTTGTTATACAAGTGACCAAAATCAATTTGTGCTGCGAGTTCCGACTTTAAATCACGTACTAGCGAAGTAGTCTAGAATTGAATCACGAGCGTAGCGTAGTATTCTAATATAGACTACTGAGCACAGTGAGTGATTTAAAGGCACGAGGCAGAACAAAATTTTGGTCTCGTGTAAAACATACAACTTTTCACCTCTACCAGAGAGAAAATTTTCACGTGACTTTCCAAATTAAATTCAGCATTAAAAACATGTTCACTCAACTATTTTGGAGTTAGACAACTATTTTCATCGTTGGACGCACTAATTTTTTGATAATTTATTACAAAAATAGTTAGATCAAACCTATGCTGAATTTTTATTCATAAAGTATTATATATATAGTAAGTAGATTCCCGTCGTTTTGTTTTAAATTACTTTGTGTTTTTCCCTTATTTATTAATATCCTTTCTTATTTATTTATTTATAATCATGGAACATATTTTTTTCTTATTTTATATTTATTTCATGGCGACCTCATTTCGTCCATACTCTTTATTTCGAATTATCAAACTTCTTTTTTAACAATCCTTATTTAAAACTCCTTGGTTTAAGCGTGCATTTTATTTTTTTACTTTTTAATCCATGTATGACACCATAAAGCACTTTATCTATCCTTTTCTGTCAATCTAAATCTATCATAATATCAATTTTACTAGTCTCATCCCTGTCACTTGATCTTTTTTTCTTTATAATTTTAAAAATTGGTGTTAGAAATTAATGAAGCACTTTGCCTCACGCGAGTTTCTACGCGCCAAAAGCGCCCTTTTCGTGCTGGTTAGGTGAAAAAAATATATCCAAAAAAGCCGTGGTTGAGGCTTTATTATATCATATTCAGTTTTAGGTACAGTGGTATTACCAATCATCCTGTATATTAATAAACAATAGACCTGTGACAAACAGGCTACTGTTGGTAAACAACAAGATACGATAGAAAGGGTGGATCTACCTAATTGAATTTTTCGGAGACGTCAAATATCCTTAGCGATTACAAACGACGTTTATTGTATTACAAGAAACTGTATTATATTTCGGCATATTGTGATGATTAGTGGTGTGATGGGTGATGAGTGATATACTGTCATTAAATACCATTATAGTGGAATGTTAATAATAGGGGTTATCGATTTTTCTCACACACAGAGGCTCTTATATCTTCTATGATGATGAAGGTACTTCAGTTACTTGTTATTATTTCAGATTATGATCATGATGGCTCACTGTCAACATTAAAAATATTTCTGATTTTCTTTCCTGAAGGTAAAAAAAAGTAGTTAGCTGAGTGTTTAAATATTTGTGCATAAAAGATTTAAAACATTGGCCTTGTTATATAAATTAAGATAATGTAAGTATGGAAAATGCTAATTCTTTCAAATTCTCCATACAAAACTGCAATTTCATACTTAAAACTTGTACTATTAGGTATTCTGTGACTTAATTCATTAACGCCCGAGCGGTCGCTGGCGACCGAGACACAATAGAAAATCTATTGTGTCTCATTTTCCGGGCGTTGAAGAGTTAAACCCCTACGATCATGGTCTTGAGCATGCATGTTAATAATTTCGCATTATAGTTATTCTTGAAAATACATAAGAATACTTGGAACACATATTCACACAAGACTATGAATTGTAATAATAGCATAATAAGGAAAACCGTAATTTTCCTTTTGCTGAGCAATGCCTATGTTATAATTTACAGAATACCGTAATTAAATTGTTAATGAAATCTACGTACAACTATGTATGTTAATTACACGTTTGCTCATGCTAATAACTCGCACTAATAAGTTTCGCACCAAATGTATCTATCAAATAAAATCAACAGCACATTTGCCAAGGTAGAGAACGAAAAACTACTTTGCGCATTCAAAAGACGACGAAGGATGATAAAATAAAAGATAAAAAGTGTTCAAATGAACATAAAATCTATCAAATAGAAGGAGGTTTTAAAATTAAGCCATTCACTTCAACTCGAAGCGCAAGTTCTATTGAGGATCAGACAGAAACTAATCAAAGTAGAACGCTGGCACATCGCGGCGCGTCAACAACGAAAGCAATCGCTTACAGCAGCGCTGGTAATAGCAAAAGACCGCAAGAGGCTATGAAGCTGTTTGACACCTCTAGCGTTTGCGCGTTTTACCTGAACGTAGAATGTAGAGCAGAAGTATATCGATAGTCCATTTATCGATAAACTGGCAATTTTTGAGACATCAAGATCAATTTTAAAATGTTTGCTTAGAATAGCGCATTAACGATGAAAGAAATTGCTTTCAGCAGCGCAGCGCTCGTAATAGCAAAAGACCGCACGAGTCTATAAAGCTGTTTGACACCTCTAGTGATCGCGTGTTTTACTTGAACGTAGAATGTAGAGCAGTTTTTTTTATTATTTATTAATTTAATTCAGGCGACTAGGCCCATACAATATAACGGGTGTAACAAGACCATCAACGAAGCCGAAGTCCACGTATTCCGCCCATCATCAGGATCATTTTTGTCTTTTAGACTATACCTGGGAAACCAATAGTTACAAAGTTATTGAAGGTCAAAGTCAAAATTTTTTTTTCAAAATTTTTATGAAATCTTATTTTATTCGTTATTTCCTATTTTTTGACAAATGAAACATTATCAAAATTTTAAGTATTTCATAACAAAGAATGGCTTCAAAACGTCGTCACTCGATGTATCTCATGAGCACGCACATAAACGCTGCCTTTCAACTCGGCCGCACGCAGCTGTGTAGCATACACTCGCAGGCGCGGCCTGTTGTACGCGTCACATTGCGTGGTAATGTATGCAATGCTTTTTAACACCAAAAATCAAAATGGTTTCCCAGTAATAATTTTGAATAGAAATGGTCCTGATGATGGGCAGAAGGCAGAATACGTAGACCTCGGCTTCGTTGAAGGTCTTGTTACACCCTGTATACCTTACAGACTAACATATATATATTTCAATTAAATTTCATATACTATTTTCCACGTATTGATGGCGGCGACGTGTTGCGCAACGCAGTGTCCGTAATATATCGATAAACTGGCAATTCTTTAGATATGAGGATCACTTATAGAATGTTTGCTTAATATCAACGATGAAAGAAATTGCTTACAGCAGCGTTCGTAATCGAGAGATATAACAAAGCCATTCTCAGGAGTTGGGATATCATAAGACGCCTTTGTTATCAGTGTTTCGGACTCTAATGGTAAAACCCAGCGGTCTCATTTAGCGGACGCTGAATTCTCTTGCTATCGCCCCCTTTTAAGTACTATTAATACTAGTAACAAATTAAATATTCCCACCTCTACAGTCAGATTGAAGCGTTGCTTGAGCGGTTGCCAGCCACGTCGTAATTACTTTGCGAGCAGTTTGTCAGCCAATTAAACACCTTTGCTTTATTAAGAAGCAGCAGCGAACTTCGTAAATAGAACTAAAGTCTTCAGCAGAACGCTCCGTGTTTTCCGAGGTGTCCTGAATACAACCATGATTCAGGAAGGAAGTCGTTTGGGACTCATCAAATGAGGCTTTCGATTCTTATGTAATAACGGGTGTTCATTGAAGATAGTAAATGTGTTGCTGGTTGTGTGTTATGTTATGATTCATTAATTCCCTCAGTATAATTTTCAATTGCTTCAAATATTATATTCACATACAATTTGTAGTATAAATTAATCTTAAATGCATCAAAACTGCACTAAAATTGCGTTGGTTTAAGATTATTTACACTTTAAATTGCATGTAAATAAAATATTAGAAGTATTTAAAAATTGCAAATTTTACTCAAGTCATTACTTACTCATCTATAGACACGAGGGGAATGCTCTGCCTTTAGCTCTCTTTTATTATTACCCGGGATAATTTCAATAAAGTGTAATATTACAATCTACTATTTGAGAAAAACGAATGATCTATGTCAAAATTTATTTTTTAATTCCAATTTAAAAATCAATAATTTTATTTAAGGTTGTTATATAGGTACCACCGAAAGTGGCGTGGTAAGGTTTTATTAGGAAATAATTTTGATAAAACTTTATGTGGAATTTTTGACCCCATGGTCTATTATTTTTAGAAGGTATTATCACTATATTCCCTCGTAGTTATTCGTTGAAGTAGTAGCAAATTGTGTCAAAAACTGCCACTTTTAGCAGTTTTGCTATCTACTTCTAGCAGTGACTACGAGGGAATGTAATGATACCGTTTAAAAATACTAAACACAGGCCCTAAAGATTCTAAATAAAGTTTTATTAAAATTGTGTATTAGAATTACAATTTTAAATATATACAAAATTCATAAAGAGCATTTTAAGAACTTCAGAATATAACTAAAACATTCTTGCCATAAAACATCTCCTTGTTATTGCATTCAACAACAACATTTTAACAACGGCGAGCGGTGCTTATCCAATATTTTTTATTAAGGCCCGTACATTTTAATTACGACGAAACAGCGAAAGATTATCGTAAAGACCGCTTTGTTTATAATGGTCTATAAACCAAGCTAAGACTAGACTTACGTACAAGATAATGAGGGCAAACGACTAAGTTATATCTCACACGGGGTTTTATTCCCCTTCTTAATAGCGATACATCGCAACAAAAGACATAAAGTGGTTGTAAAACGTCCCACACAGATTTTTTCGTCATCCTCAGATATGAAGACATTGTCTATCCCATTCAGAGTGCCTTGAAATAAAGGGCCTTAGTCGAAATGAAAAGGATTATTGTTTTAGTTTTATCCTAATCTGATGATATAAGCGACGACGTCTACGCGGGACGAAGCGGAACAGTGGACCTGTTGAGATGACTATTTATTTTATCTAAGTAAAAATTGTAGAATGATTTACAAAAAAACCCCAAAAGCTGAATATGGTAGATAAAGACTGAAATGGCGAAACAAATCAGTAGTTTCATACAAAAATTAATAACAAATAAAAATGTATGAAACAGCAGATTTTTATTCGTGATTTCTGAGTTGGTCCCATATTGAAAGTAGTTCAGTTTGATGGTCGGTCCCTCTCTACTATATTCTAGTTTAGGGGTTTTGTGACATGTTGGATAAAGTAAGATTATTATAGCAAATCGTAGTTGAAATTATAGACAGTTTTTTTTAAAAACCTATAATAATATGGCCGAGTCTTTATAACGACCTTCATTGCCCATTATCCTTCTGCTGTATTCAGTGACTCGCAAATGCTTTGCGAACCATGCCCCCGGTAAGTCTATATAAATCTATAAATTTGAGTCATAGACTATAGGTAGGTAAGTACCAAAATTGATATTATTCTGTTGAAAATATTTTAGTAAACAGATTATCGAATGTTTCTAAGAAATTATCAGCGACTCCAGGCATCCCTTATCCCGGTGTCATTTCATCGCCAGCGCAAGACATTTCGTAGTCCCCATCATTAATTATACGCAGCTCTTTGTCCCATAGCGTCTCAGGCCATTGTAACAATATTTGGGTCGCCTTTCAAATGCCCACAATAGACTAACATAGACGGATCATCCGATGGGAAAGGTTGCAGGTAAGCCCTAATAGGATTACCCTGAACTTTGATTCGGGAATTATTTCTTGGTCAAATACTTTCGAAAGATCCCCACGTGTACAAATATGGATTATTATCCTGATCGTTCGTTGGTTGATGTTCTTTTATTCTAAAAATAGTTTCGGTCATTATTAATAAATAACATAGAATAGGGATGTTGACTAATGAATAAAATAACGAAATACTAATAAAAATCGTAAACATATTAAACTTTTAGAGTAGCTTGTATACCTCTTGGTTTTATATATTGCATATTATTTGTTTTATGACCCTTCAAAGTTGGGTGGACAAGTCCATTTAAAAAGTATAAAATTTATTAAAATAAATAATACCTTTAATTAGTCCGTAAAATGTATAGCAAATTTGTCTAAGAAACTATTTTGATAAACACAATATTTAATATAGCTGCCGAACAAATTTCCTACGCGTTGCATACAAACTAGCACGGCGCGACGTCATAACGTGCAAGCCATTAATTAGTATGGAGCGTTTTTGATCGAGTCCATTTGTGTGCATTTCACACTGTGATATCTCGGGCAGTTTTCATGCTAGCGAATTAATTCTTTTACCAATGTTTCTTTTTTTGAGAGGTAATCTATGTAACATAAAATAAAAAAAATAGTCAACATCCCTATTATATTCTTTTGTTTAATCATTGTTCTTATATAAAGATGTTGTTTAGAAAATAAATTCTTTGTTTGTTGACGGTGTATCAAAAATAACAAAATGAAGTTTGATGACCCCGTGAACCCAAAAATCACAAATGTATTTAATGCAAAACATTATTTTCAAAGTAAAATAGATGTACAGTTTTATGAAAATCATATTCAATTTACAACTTATTAAATAAAAACCTCTGACGGCGCCACTTTCGGTGGTATAACCACCTTAAGGTGGTACCCTGAGCGAAAGTGGCGCCGCGGTGAATTATATTTAATATTATAATTCTAATACACAATTTTAAAAATGTTTATCGTGGAGATTTTAGGGCCCACAGTCTAGTATTTTTAGACGGTATCGTTACATTCCCTCGTAGTCACTGCTAGAAGTCGATAGCAAAACTGCTAAAAGTGGCCGTTTTTGACACAATACATTTGCTATCTACTTCTACGAATGCCCTCGTGGCATGTAGTTTTACTTTCTAAAAATACTAGACCATGGGCCCTAAAATCTCCACGATAAACATTATTAAAATCTTATTCTATTAATAACTTATTAAAAAAAAACCTCTGAAGGCACCACTTTCGGTGGTATAACCACCTTAAAGACTTTTATTAGAATACCAATTTGAACTATCAAATAAGGGAAATTATAGTAATAGACGAAAGTTTCACTGGAAAATAATTCGACGATAGTCGCGTTCTAGGAAAATTGGTAACAATACATTTTTCCAGTTACTCCTAATTAGATCTGGCAATCATAACTTTTGCAATAACAACGCCAAAGTGGGGCGGGAAAACTTTCAAGTTTATCTACTAAACTTGCAGGGAATAAATGCTAGGCTTCTTTTGTTTTTTATACCCTACTTCAGTTACAAATATTATGTAAATTGATAAGCGAAGCTTTTGTCTTAATATTTTTTTAGTAAATAGTCAGTTATTTTTCAAAAGTTAATTATAAATTTTTTATCAACTATTTTGTACTAACTTTCGCCCGCGTCTTCGTCCCCATACCACCACCAGTGGATCAAAGCATATTTATTTTCCTCTTCGATCAAAACGGTTTATGGCAAAAAGTGGATTGAAACATAATAATACATTTCTTTTTTAACTTTGATTGAATAACAAACATCGGAACTATCACATTTATAAAATTATTAGTAGGATATTACATTACTCCTTTTATATGATACAAAATAATTAATTTTATTAATTATGATTCGATTTCAAATGAATATGGCAAGAAGATAAAAATCTCAGCCAGACTTATCCAAAATACATTAAAATTGGATCTTATATTGATCTAGAAGCGTTATACAATCTTATTGAGACCTAGTGCTGCAGCTGTCCATGGACTAATAGCCGCAGCTGTTTACATTTTATTTTCATAAAATAATGCAGTTGGTCCAATGAACTAAATATAAATACTTCCTTCTATTTATTTGAACCCAGCATAATATGCTGACGTAAATAATCTGGTGCGACCATTACCAAGTCACGTAGGATCTACTTCTGGCGATGTCCACATACATTTAAACGGGGTCGCAGTTGCTTTAAAAAGTTTACTGCATATTATTAAAAGCAATATTTTGCCTTAAAAAAATTAAATAACTTTACGAACCTACATGACCACACCTCTGTGGTATGATGCACTAATAGTTACAAACGCAATGCTTATATTAGCACTTCACGAATCAGATACATTTAAGATTTATTTTATCGACGGAAAATCAAGCTTCTGTAAAAATATGGCTAACTACTATATACCGGCTTAACTTTTAAATTGGGATGAAAATGTGTGACCTACTAAAGGTATTGTAAGTCTTTTTGACTTGGAATAAAACTTTTTAATTTCACGTCGTAAACATTATTAATTTTAGCTTCACCGAAATTGCTTCATAGTTTAGAAATCATAGTAATTTTTCAGCAAATTATTCAGCGGTTAAAATGCGAAAATATTTTACGACCACTTCCGTTTTAATTTACTACCTAACTTAACTACTTGTAGTCGATAAAACTTTTATTGATTCTTATTACTATTACATAAATAATTACACTTGGGTGCTTGGGTTTCAAAACAAAAATTGATAATAAAATAAAATATAATGTAGGTATACATTCTTATTGACATGGCAAACATTCGTGTTTTTTAAATACACACAAAAACATTATTAAATCAGTATCGCTAGTATGACCACAGAGGAAATAATCACTACGTTTTAAGTATGACCACCGAAACGCGATATAATAATAGTAATTTAAAGATAATGGATTTTGACAGTCGAGTGTCAATAAAACGCTATATAGGTATATAGCGTTTTATTGAATCCATTATCTTTAAATTACTATTATTATATCGCGTTTCGGTGGTCATAGTACCTACTATGAAATTTATATTTTTAATTGTTACTGTCTTGTATGAATTTGTTTGGTATCGTATGCGATTTAAAAAAATCTTTAAATGCAGTTCAATTTGTATCTTCAGTAAAAATATCTATCTTCAATACTTAAGGTAGGTACTTTCCCTTAATGTATTTTGCAATACAGTTGCTCGAAAATGTATGTTTCCGATGACAGTCGAGCGTGCGGTAAGTTGATTTTACAGCACGCCGTGCGTTTTTGTT
Organism: Agriphila straminella; assembly: GCA_950108535.1. Taxonomy (NCBI): domain Eukaryota; kingdom Metazoa; phylum Arthropoda; class Insecta; order Lepidoptera; family Crambidae; genus Agriphila; species Agriphila straminella. The sequence goes on from OX467312.1 coordinate 13,428,996, forward strand.
TACGAACGTTTTTTAAATTTTTAATAGCTTCCGCCCGCGACTTCATCCGCGTGGACAGTCGAAAAATATAGCAACCAGTTTAAAATGACCCCTTTAGTGTATGAAAGCTAGTACTACGGAGAGTTCAAGCTGTTTCCCTGGTTCCACCCACCTGAATTTGATGAAATAGAATCAAAGGCGGCAAAGTAGGTAGATTGTCAAAAATGACTTATTGATACAGCAGCATTGCAAATTTTAAACGTCATCGACTGTTCAACCGATTAATAATCAAAGGCGGCCATTTCCTCTAGTAAATTGGACTGCAAATCTCTTATTAGAATCAAAGACGGCTTTCTTTCATACAAAATCCACGAAAATCCGCCATCTTGATTTTTTCTTTTTCGATTTACCATAAATTAGTAAAATCGTAGATTGCCGCCTTTGATACTATACGACTCGTATGGCACACGGTTGTTAAGGTTTTTTTAAACCTCCTTACTAACCTTGTATCATAAACTACTATTACTTACCCATTTATAACGACCGATCGTTATAAAGATCAAAAATAAGTATAAGGAATATCCTCAATTTAAAAATATAAATGAGCGGAAAACTTTTTCTTATTGTTTACCAATCGCCGCAGTGATCGTTTGACATTGTTTTGGCTTTCCTGAAAATTTAGTTTTTTTTGGTATTTTTCCATGTTTAGTTTATGCATCGAGGCAACAATACTAAAAAACTGCTGTGATACGAGATAAAAAAAGTTTCAGTAACAGCTGGGTTAATATTTCCAGTCCTTAAAGTTCGCCTGTTGTATAGACTGTCTGTGATAGTGAGATTTTCAGATGAAAACATTTGTGTATCAACATTAAGTAAGTACATCAATTTAATTTCTTACTAAATCTTCTATTGACTTTTGAAATTGGACTCGCAATTTCATCGCAGGCACTCCCAGCATTACTCTAATTATCTTACTCTAAAGCCTAACTATTAATTTAATAGAAGATCTCACAGCCGATATGTGTTAGTGAAATGAATACAATAACTTCGCATCGCATAGAAGGAAATTGTCTTCGCAGGATTAAAGGACTCATACTAATACACGCCACAAAAGATTTCAAGGCAGCTCTGTTTATATAAATATTCTGTCATCCGCACAATGAGATCCTAAGACTCCTTTTAACCAAAAATGGTATTTTCCTACACAATACCAGAGACAACACACGGAATGAACATTCGAATGAACACGTCACAATCGTTCTATATTTGCACGGGTATATTGTCGTCCATTGTCACTGGATTTGGCGTTCGTGTTTGTTTTGGGGGATAGGATTCTATTCCCGAATTGTTTGTGCTCAGGCGACGAACAAAGCAACTTGTCAACATACCCAAAGAAAACCATGCAATTAAAATCTTTAACGTCTTCAACTCAAAATATTAAGACTATCGTCATTTGTTTCGTTCATGTGGAAACTGTACTGAATTTAGCCCAGTTCGGCTCATACTTTGATTATTATTATCAAAGGGCTCATATTGCCTCTACTGTATGTAATGTAATGTACTAGTACAAGTTGTTTTATCTCACGAGTGCGTTTCGGAAATGAATGCACAATTAAAACTCAAAATATAAAGACTATCGTCATTTGTTTCATTCTGATCTAGAGGAACTGTATCAACCCCGGTTTGGCTCATTATTATTAAAGGGCTCATATTGCCTGCACATACAGATGTTCCACTATCTACTACTACTACCGCGATTTGTTTCAAACGGCTCTTACTTTAGATTTTTAACCGACTTCAGCAAAAGGAGGAGGTTCTCAATTAGATTGTATGTTTTTTTTTTTTTTTTTTTTTTTTTTTTATCGTTGTTCGCGCGTATCTTCGACATTTATGGACCGATTTAGATGATTCTTTTTTTGTTCGATTGAGTTTTCTTGCGAGATGGTCCCATTTTTTTTTTTTCAAATCGGTTCAGTAGTTTACAAGTAATCCTGAAAATACTATGATATTAAATCAACTAACTTGACAATTTTGTTATTTATGAACCGAATTAGATGATTTTTTTTTGTTGGGGAAGGGATACCTTTGTGTAGTCTTTTTAACCGACTTCAAAAAAAAGAGGTATTCAGTTTGTATGTATGTATGTTTCTCCGCGATTATCTCACGTTTGGCTGAGCCGATTCTTCTACCTAAATAATATACCTACACTACCTAATACACAAGGTACTTACACTAAAAATAAAAAAATAAAAAAATTGTTTAAAAAACAAAAAAACCGACTTCAAAAAACCTGCCTCTAAAAAGCAAGAAATAATATACAAATCATTATATACGCATTATCATTGTTATAATAAAACACGTCAATTGAAGTCGGGTGGGGCTTTTAGAATAAAAAAAGGAAGATGTACTCCAGCCCCACCCGACTTTAATTGACGTATTTTATTATAACAATGATAATGCGTATCTAATGATTTGTATGTTATTTCTTGCTTTTTAGAGGCAGGTTTTTTGAAGTCAGTTTTATGTCTTCAATTTAAGGAGTCACTTCACGACTTTTCTAAAAATAGGCCATGTTCTGAGAAGGATGGATGCGTTAAGATCATTTAAGCCCAGCAGCGACAATTAAGGCCGTCGGTCCTCTAATTCATACTCAAGCATTTAGATTATCAAGCTCCGTATGACAAAGACACGAAGTGACATCGTGACGTCGGCCGAAGAATTTTATAACGCATTCTGAGCATTATCTCGATAATCAACAACGCATCAGAACCACACACGAAGGTAATGTCCTTGTGGCAATTAAACTACCCAAATATCTATGTTGTTGACCGAAAAACACGTTTAGTAGTGAGGATCTTCTCATCGTAAACTCTTTATTGGGTAAGTTTAATGTTTCTTTTTTTATGTTTTCGGCGACTTTTGACTGTAAAAGTACTTTATTTACTACTCACATATTATCGTCGGAATCAGTACTTAAATTTGTTTTAAGCTCAATTAATATAAAACTTATAGTTGTATTTTTTTATTAGAAACGTAAGTAAAGTAACCTATATCCTAATAACACCTAAGGAGAAAAAGTTATCATTTAAAATATGGTTTTGTTAAATCCATCCATCTTTCACTCATTTCCCTTGCAATCATTTCCTATTGCCTATATTACGAAATCTACATAAAGTTGCAAAATAGTTTTATGAAACCTCAAGCATTCTTATGAGGTAAGTTAACCAAAGATAAGACGATCAGACAATTATTGCAGCTGCAAAGACCCATCAACAATCAACACACGTGCTCGCAAACGAAACCCGCAAGATCGCCGATAGCTCCACAAAAACATCTTCTACAAAACTGAGTTTATCAGCTTTTAATCTGGAAACTGTTCGGCACATATAAGTCTTTGTATTTTTATCGTCCGGATTAATCACCAAAAGCTTTGGGTTGGAACCGCAATTTTTTTAGCACCCTTAAGCAAACTTCTATGGCATGTTTGTCAAGGTAAAGCAATGACAGCAGATTGTTGCAAATCATCATTTCTTTGTGAATATGTCGTGACTTTGTTTATTTTAATATCGAGAAATATTGAGGAATCATTTTTGGAAGGAACCTCAGGTAGATAACATTGTAATGTAACGTGATTTAATCTATATGAGTATGGGTAAAAATAACTTTGAAACTGTCATGTCAAATTCGACAGGAATTTTAATAGCGAAATAATTGCTTTGAAACATTTCACTGAATGCTATTTATGCACTAACAATTTATCGCACTTTAAATTCACTAATAATAATTAAACAACAGAAAAATAATAGCGCTTGAGATTAATTTTCACCAAGTACAATAAACGGCACGTTTACCACAACATTAAACTCAAATGCGAAAACTTAAGGTTCAAAATAAATTGGAGATTTTTATCAGTTTTGTATAACCTGACGTGCTCTTGACTGTACCAATACTTTTACTATAGCAATAATATTTGCTTGGTTTTTAAATCGTATGTATAAATGCGATCAAAGGAAGTAACTATTTTGTTCCTTCTTCTTTTTAGAATGAAAGTTTTGTAGAATTAAATATCATAGTCAGGGTTGTCAATACTAAAATAGGATAAAATAAGTATTAAGCATGTAAGTACGAGTACATACAACGAAATAAAAAAGCGTGAAAATGCCTGTTCAATGAAATACTGTACTAAATGTATTCTTCGAAAGATATTCCATTACACGAATATACATTTTGTTATTTTCTTTTATAAGATAAATGTACATCATCCTACGCAATATAAAAACGATAATGAGATAAAAATAATAACTCTGTTATAAACAGAGCATAAAGCAACAATGTAAAGACGAAAGTTACTTAATTAGTCCTAATGAAATGTTTGGGAGTTGATTTAACAAAAATAGAAGTAGATTTTTGACATATTATTACAGCACAAAATGAGATTTTTGCTTTACGAGTAATAATAATCTGTAAACTAAATTGAGACAAAAACTACGAAATATGTAGTCCTATCCGGGTGGTAGGAAAATATTGATTAATTATTAGGTATATTTGAAAAAATACATTTTGACTTTTAGGTACTATAATTTATTTAAAGTCCTCAAACATTTTAAAAATGGGTTCAAGATCCTCTATGCTGTAACTAACCTAAATGTTAAATACAGATAATAGCACTTTGTTCTAAGACTAGTTGAGGACTAGAGAATAAACGATAGTTTTATATACTATTCATTATAAAAAAAAACATAACTGTTTGTTAACTACACAAAAATAGTTCTAAGTCAAACTTTAAAACACCGGCCTTATCACAAAAGATCTTAAAACACTGTTTAGCTAAAACACTGTCTAAGTGTGATGTCTCTTTCAAATAATTATTGTCAAAAAAGTGACAGCATCACATTTTAACAGTGTTTTAGCTAAACACTTGTTAAACAGTGTTTTGTGGCACGGTCTTATCACAAAAGATTTTTAAACAATGTTTAACTCAACACATGTTTAAATGTGATGCTGTCACTTTTTTGTCAATATTGTATGACAGAGACAGCATCACATTTGAACATGTGTTGAGTTAAACAGTGTTTAAAAATCTTTTGTAATAACACGGAGTTTAGAATAACGACCTCCGTAGTCGAGTGGCTCGCACATATCAAGGTGTCACCATCTACCAAGGTGTCCCGAGTTTGATCCCGGGCTGGGTCAATTTAGAAAAGGAACTTTCCTATCAGGTCTGGGTGTTTGTGATACCACCGTCGCCTCTGAATTCCAAAACACAAGTGCTTTAGCTACTTTGGAATTGTGGCATATCATGTGATGTTGTCTAATATTTATATTTTATTTATTTATTTATAGAATAATTATTTTATTTTTATTTCATAATTTATCAACCCTAGCTAAGTATAAGGTACAACATTGTGCAAAAGTAGGCGTGTTTTATTTATATTCTGTTGTGATCATTCAACAATTGTTGTGAAAAAGTCGAGCTTTGTGCGATTTGTGACGGGATGTTGGATGGTAAAGTTTATCCCTTGTTATTGAAAAGGTTCCTATTCACATCGGTTGTTGAAAATAATAATACTTAAAATTGACTTTAACTATGATTTTTGAAAAACTAAAGCTGTTCATATTAGATTCACATTAATTAATAAAAAAAATTGTTACGAAAAGAAGGCGCAACATGCTAATTTTAGAAAGAGCCTGTTTATTTCATCCCTTCAGATACAGTCTTACTACCACTAACTTTTCAAGAATATTAGGAATTTTCAGGTCTATTAGTACATCAGATACAATTTTCCCAAGTGTTAAGCCGAAAGTGGCCCTCAGAGATTTTTATTTAAGGCGAGGCCAGTTCACGAAATTTACTCTTTCACTATGTCTTTAGAATAAGGTTGAATATTGTATAACTTTAATTGACGCTTCGCCACAAATTTGACGAAATTTTGTACATTTTTATTGATTTCGGAAATTCTGAATCATTTATTAAAAATGTACTCGGTTATTGTGTTAGATCGTTAAAAAAGCTATCCCTTTTGCATTAAAAATCATATCACTGTCGTTGAAAATTACGAAATCTGACGATTTGAAATTTATTTTTATAAGTTTTTATGGTGTTATTCAGGATTTTTTTACAGAGTTACCATGCCATTTTTCAATATTCTGTTCGGTTACTTTGCTTCTTTGTTTCTTTTTCAGTCTACAGTAATTTTTGTGAAGTAGAATTTTACAACAGTTCTTCACATTGGATGTTCAAAAATCCGACTTTTCATCAGATCGTGAACTGGCCTCGCCTTAATAAGTTGTCTAAAAATACTAGACGATGGGCCCTAAAAATTCCTCGAGAATTCACCGCCGCGACGCCACTTTCGGTCAGGAAAGCGCCTTAAGACCCTGACCGAAAGTGAAAGTGAAATTTTATTAATAATGTTGTAATTCTAAAAAAAATATTTTAATAAAACTTTACGTGGAATTTTTAAGACCCATAGTCTAGTATTTATTAGAAGGTATCGTTTCGCATCATCATTACTTTTACCTGTCGTAGTCATTTCTAGAAGTAAATAGCAAAACTGCTAAAAGTGACTGTTTTTGACACATTTGCTATCTACTTCTACGAATGACTACGAGGATATGTAATGATACCTTCTAACAATACTAGACTATGGGTCTTAAAAAAGTTATTTTAATTAATTAACAATAGTTAACAACTTATTAAATTAAACCTCTGAGAGCGCCATTTTCGGTATGGGATGCACCTTAAGAAACTGCGTGATCAAATCACGGCATAAATATGTCAAACGCGAATCATAAGCCCCGCACAATAGTGAGAGGGTATTTTTGACCAAACACAAAATATTGTTATCGACAGTGATTATTACCAGAAGTTATTTCTAAAATGCCTCCTATTCCTACAGCATAAAGTGCATCTTCGCTCGCAAGTACACCAATAAACGCCTCCTTAGGGTCTATCGTGTTAATAGAGCGAGCTCTGTCGTTAATAATGGATATTTGCCATGGCATTGTCAATGTGGGCATGAATTGCGGACGGAGGTGGGCACGTCATTATGCCGCCGGTGAATTGATGTGAGTCGGATTCGGGGACGATTTAGTGATGTTAGATTGTCGATGATTTGTGTTGCTTTGTATGGAGCTACCAGTGAAATCAGTGAAGCACTTCAGGGGAACGCTAATCCACCACACGTTGTCAGTTAGTGAGTTTTATAACAAACTAGCGACCCGCCCTCGCTTCGCTTCGGTTCCTTTCTTTTTTTGGCAATTGCGACCTTAGCAGGTAATTCCGTAGCTTGATAAAAAAACTTTTTTGTCACGAGCAAATTAGATACATCAGCCTTTAGACTCCAATTAGATACACCTGCCTTTACTAATTGATGTAGGTACCTATGAGATTTGAGATTAAATGGCCTATATTATGTCATTGAACCTTCACTTGTATCTATCATCGTAGCATCAATACCTACTACCATTCTCATAAAATCTATAAATCCTGACTTATAATATTATAAATGTGAATGTCCGTTTGTTTGTTTGGTTGATTGATTGATTCTTTGTTTGTTTGTTACGCCTTCACGTCTTAACTTCTGAACCAATTATCATGAAATTTTGCATACACATTGTCAGGGGTAGGTACAGAGAAGGACATAGTGTACCTTTCATCCAGAAAAAAAGTTCTGTTCTCGAGGGATATCTTTCCACGCATAAAAAAACTTTCCACGCAGACGAAATCGCGGGCGGTCGCTAGTTCTTAATAAAATCGATGCAGTCGCGCTACATAATGTTTCACCTAGGTACTTCAAGTGATAAAAGTACGGGATTTTCATTATGTGCCTAGGTACTTAACATTAAATTACAAAAATTAAGAATTTTAAAAACTTCTCGACAAACGGCTGATCAGGTCATGGTTACCGTACCATATACTTTCAATCTCACTGAAGTTACACGGTACCAAATTTCGAATCGATAGGACATATGGAAGGTAGTCAGATCCCCTCATCAACTATTAAAAAGCTAATGATCTTCAAACGGCTGATCAGGTCATGGTTACCCTACCATATACTTCCAATATCATTGAGTCAGATCCCCTCATCAACTAGAAAAGAGCTGATGACCTTCAAACGGCTGAACAGATTTTCATAAAACATGGCTAAGAACACTCGGGATAAAATTATCTATATGACACAAAAAAAAAAAAAACGTAAATAGGAGCTACGATACCACAGACACATTAAACTTATACTCTCTCTTTTTGCGTCGGGGGTTAAAAATGTATAACAATTTGTTGGTAAGAATAAAGTTTAGAACTTCTTAGAACATTTATTGGAAAGAATTGCAAAAGGTGAAAGGAGAAATGCTTTGAAAACTCAAGGGTTTAATGGTCATTTACATAAAGAATGCTAATGACTGCGGTTTGCTTGTTCAAAATTCTTCAACAAATAATTAAAAAAAAATATGTTTCTAAACATTATCGACAAAATAACATCGACTCCCTCACACAAACAACACTAAAATGCAACGTTTTTATTCCCACATTTTTTGCTGAGCGCAAACCGTGGGGATCGCACAACAATGCGTACACGCAGGCCACACATCATCTCGCAACTAGAAATGAGTTTTTGCAGACGTACTTAATGGGATTCCGCAATTTATTGTAAAAAGCTTTTATGAACGATTGCGAGTTTAAATTTTAACATGTGTGTGGATATATGAATTGCTAGATGCCAGCCAGCTTGAACGCATTTAGAATATTAAATCTTAACACCAATTTGAACGTATATTTTTATCAATAATTTAAATTATTGATATGTGCCGTACGTACTGAAGAATATTATTATGCACTGTTTTTAATAACAACTTACTATAAATTAATTATTTTGCAGTACCTATCTAAAAAGGAAAAAGGTATAAGATAAGTAATCAATCTTACTAAATCACAAAAGTATCTTATAGGATGGCAAAATAATAAAAATAACAAAGCAATTGATTTTCATTACTTATTGTATTAAGAAATGAAACCTAAGATAATATCACTTATTACAATAAATCTTTAAACTGAGATTTTATTTGCTACAACAAATAATATAAGATTTATCTCTCTCTTTTAAAATATAATCATTAGTTACTTACTCACTATTATCAACAATGAACATTCCAAATTGTCTATTTAGGAATGATCGTAAAGACTAAAGAACAATAACTATTCCCGTAATCGTTTATCGCAAATAAATTGAAAATATAATTTTATTCAATAATTATTTTAACGATAAATATCACAGAAGATATTTCTTTACCCAGTGATAATATTACTTAAACTTACTTATTATAGTATTACGTATTACCGAAAGTTTCAATAATAATTAATTTGTAAACAGACAGCTCTAAACTGTCAAACCAAGAAAATATTTATGAGATATAAAAGTTCTTGTGTCAAATGCGTATTAATTCTTCGTATTTGACAGTTGGATGAGAACCCACGTTCTGTGGAGTATGTATTGATTTCCTCCCCCTTGCCGGCCACACTTTGAACAACCATTTGTCACAAAGTAAGCTGCTGGCCGTAGTTCACCCAATTTCGGATAGATGGCGGTATTAGTAGTTTCACTAACATAATTTTGATTTGTATTTTGGCATATTTAAATTTAATAGGAGGAGCTCGGTGGCGCTGTGGTTTAGCGCCTGGCCCAGCGATTGCGGAAGTTAAGCAACGTTCGCAAGGGTCGGTCATGGGATGGGTGACCAAAAATTTCCGTGCTTCGGAAGGCAAGTTAAGCCGTTGGTCCCGGCTGCATTTGCAGTCGTTAACACCCACTAATCCGCATTGGGCCCGCGTGGTGGGTTATGGCCCATCCTCCTTACCACCCATATGGAAGGCCTGTGTCCCAGCAGTGGGGACATCAAAAATGGCTGATGGACAAATTAAATAAGCAGTAGGTAATGCCTCTTGCACAATCAAAAAAACCATTATGGAAGGAGCGCTTTTTGGAAAATATGATATATCTCGAAAACTAATTACTACTTATACGAGTCGTTCAAACTAATTTTCAGTGAAAGTTTTTATTACGATCTATAGCATTTTTTTATTATTTTTCACTCACCTATTTCAAAAGTTAGAGGGGGGACACACACATTTTACCACTTTGGCAATGTTTATCTTTCAAACGATTGACTTTGAGAAAAAATTGTCTTAGAAACCTCAATGTCATTTTTCCCGCACGTATTGGTATGAAGAATTTGAAAAAGACGAAAAATGATAGTGGTATTAAATATGGTATGGTATGGTATAAGGTAACTACGGAACCCTACGGCGCGTGGCCCGACACGCACTTGGCCGGTTTTTATATTTTTATAAATATTCTTTAACTGACCAGTTTCGAAAGTATAAAGGCAAGAAAATAAAAGTCCCTAATCAAATATTTTAAAGGGAATTCAAATAGTGTCTGCCGACTTGAAACTATTAAATGGTTCGTAGAGGATAATCATAAAGCTCACTAAGTAAACCTAGCGTATTCACCTGAATAGGGGATGTATAGAGATGCTGTATAAGAATTAATAAACCAATTGGATCAAACCCTCGGCCTTACCATAAAAGACTTTTAAAACAATGTTTAATTTAGACACTGTTTAAAATGTGATACTGTCTCTTTCAAACAATGTTGTCAAAAACGTGACAGCATCACATTTAAACAGTGTCTTGGTTAAACACTTTTCGAACATTGTTTTGTGGTAAGGCCGATAGATTCTGTAAGTATATTGATATCTAATCAATGTGCAGTCACTCCATTTCATGCCCTTTTGTCACCCGTAGCCGCAACAACATGCTTATACAATTTTTTAGCTGTAACAAAATCTATATGTCCATCAGTCATTTTTTTTTTTAATAAAAATCTATATACTTAGTATAAAATATTAGAAAACATTTCTCAGTTGTGATTATAAGGGCAGCATAAACTTAGTTGATTAGATACTATACCATTAGCAGAAACTTTATAGATAAATCCAAAGAATTAATCTTCATTGAATACCACCAATGTCCAATCCATACATCCCTTGACCCAACTTGGCCCACCGCAGGCCGCAGTAAACCAGCGTTATTTTTGACACTGATGCGCGAGTTATCGCTTATTTATAAACAACCACAGCAACGCAAGCGACAAAGATAAAACAGCCTTGTAGACATAAAAAAAATACCGAATGACTATTTTTAAACTTCACCATTCCGAATTCCCTATATTTCCTCTAAAAGTCCACTCCACGCAGTTTTTGTTCTGTCCGCGTGAACACAGTTTATTTGACACCATCGGAATCGTTCCAAATAAAGAATTTGAATACCACCAGTGTCCAGTCCATACATTTCTTGTTCCACTTTGCTTGGCCCACCGCAGTAGTAACTCGGCGTTATTTGACACCGCCGCCGCCGCGCACGAATACCGCAAGGCTTAGCGATCAGCTTTTTGCTGATAATTTATACAACTGCGACTGATGCTTCAAAGTAGACAAAACTTATTGAGTAAAACGTTAAAATTTTCTTAAATGACCCACTTGGTTTTAGGCGGCCATTACATGCTCATGCAAGCGTCAGTCAATTCCATCAGTCATGAATTACGTTTGACTGTTGGTGACTGATGGAAAGAAGAAATAAACTTCATGCGACCATCAGTCAATACATTACACGGTAGGTTATTTGTCAGTCACAGCAAACGCAATTCATGACTGATGGAATTGCATGACGCTTGCATGAGCGTGTAATGGTTGCCTTAAGAGTAGTTTTCATAATAAATCGATAAATTGATGTCAAAAAACTTGCCGCATAAAATTATTGTATGATGCAATTCTTATAAATGTCCGGAAAAAAATAAACGCATCATGAAAAGCTCCAATAATGTGAAAAGGTGAAAAAACGCTTATTTTTTACATCACAACTTTATAACTCAATCTAACATCTCTATCGCACAGTTCTAACTACGTCACCATTTAAAACTCATTAGCAGTCTAGAACTTCGACAGGCGGGTAGCCCAGTTTAATTTAATTAAAAACTGGCTCTCACATAAAAGAGGGAAGTTGGCATAAAAATATAGCACCTAAGTGTGTTCTCCCGAACAAATTCCGGCCGAAATCTGATAAAACTCGATTCCTTTGGAACTTTCATTTTATCTCTGATGCTCGGAGGCGGTCGAAACGCCCAAATTTGTATACATTTATCGTGAAGAAACTTCGAGAAGTCCCATTTATATTCAATCTTTCAGTCACTGTGCCCGAATGATAAGGACTTCTTTTAGGTTTGAATTAGACTTCGCATTACACAAATTAGCTTTTTATGGGCGTATTCAACGTAAGCCATTATAAGGAAGTTTGATAAATTACTAAGAGGGTACATTTTATAATCTTTTGTAATTGCTCAGCGAAAATGTTATTTAAATCTCATCGGATCGCATTTAAAATCAATTTTGGGTAACCTATGACAAAGGGCATAAGGGATCATTTGTCCCTAAGTCGTTGCTAATTAGAGAAAAGTTTTACATAAATAGTACATTACTGCAGCGGCACGCAAGACAGGCATTGAAGGACGAACGTGAAAATGTGGGCCGAGGCGAAGCCGAGGCACACATACGTGAGTCCATCAATGCCTAGTTGCGGCCAAGGCTTGTATAGTACTTTTCTCAAATAATGCGCGGAAATTCAAACCAAGAAGGTATTTTTAACTTTTAATTTTTATTTCAAATTAAAGCAAAAAATTGAAAAAAGAAGAAAGGAGCCGGTTTCTTTATTTTTTTGGAATGAGCACATCAAGGCCTTTCATTTGATACCCATGTTGAAAAAAATTTTTTTTTTTTTCTAGTTTTTTCGTTTTTTATTTTTTTTTTCCAGTTTTTTTGGAATGTACTCATCAAGGTCTTTCATTTGATACCCATATACCTAGGTATTAAAAAAAAAGTTTTTTTTCTTTTTTTTTTTTCGTTTTTTTTTCATATTTTTGGAATGTGCTCATCAAGACCTTTCATTTGATACCCATATACCTAGGTATTAAAAAAAAGTTTTTTCTTTTTTTTTTTTCGTTTTTTTTCATATTTTTGGAATGTACTCATCAAGACCTTTCATTTGATACCCATATACCTAGGTATTAAAAAAAAGTTTTTTTCTTTTTTTTTTTCGTTTTTTTTTCATATTTTTGGAATGTGCTCATCAAGACCTTTCATTTGATACCCATATACCTAGGTATTAAAAAAAGTTTTTTTTCTATTTTTTTCGTTTTTTTTTTTCATATTTTTGGAATGTGCTCATCAAGACCTTTCATTTGATACCCATATACCTAGGTATTAAAAAAAAAGGTTTTTTTTCTTTTTTTTTTCCTTTTTTTTCATAATTTTGGAATGTGCTCATCAAGGCCTTTCATTTAATACCCATAATACCTAATATAAAAAAAAAAATTGGATTGTGCTCGCTCATCAAGGCCTTTCATTTGATACCCATTATTCGTGATTCATTAAAAAGTTCGCTCCATTTCTGAATTACACGTGCGTAATGAGTTTTAATAGAAACATTGCCGGTCAGACGCCTGCAATTTTTGTATGAAAATCCATTATTACACGTTAGTAATGGATTCTCATACTAAGATTGCCGGCGCAATCCATTGTATGAGAATCCATTACTAACGTGTAATAATGGATTTTCATAGAAACATTGCCTGCGTCTGACCGTAAATGTTAGTATTGAAACTCATTATACACGTGTAATTCAGAAATGGAAACAAATTTTCAATGAAACACGACAGCCAATGAGGTCAGTGATCATCATCAATATTTAAAATTAGAACTGGCTTTGCAAATAGAAAGTTCCGAATCACGGTAACAGTGTCATGAGCGCACTAACGCCCGCCTATTAATCCGTAATCCTGATTACAAAACTTAGTGTAACATACGATTCGGACGTGGCATAAAATATCATTGTATTATCTATGGATCTTAGCGCGGGAAGTTATTATTGTTGAAATTGTTTGTTGTTTTGTCAAATATTTTATCTTCGATTTAAATTAAGTTAGTAATTAATTTATTATAAAAATGAGTTCCACCGACGAAAGTAATATTTTGACGCCACCTGAAATTCAAGAAGCGGCAAGAACTGTAATAAGTAGAATACATGTTGTCTTCAAAATCAAAAAGCATTTAGTAAACCAGATGTAAACCTAACTGCAATGCTCAAAAGACATTCACAAGGGTATAAATGTAGAAAGTCTGCATCAAACGTGCAAATTTTCTTGTCAGAAGCATCAGACAGTGTGTATTTGGATCCTAAAGTAGGTAAGTTTTCGTACTTATTGATAAGTACCTACTGTTAAGGTTGATTATAAATCATACACCACGTTAACAGAAGTAATACTTTATTTCACGTCCAGTTCAGACGATAGCTCGAGCAAAAGTGAGCACAATTTTAAAAACCAACGCTTTTATACGCTTTACCATAACTATCATAGAATTGTCCATAGACTTGCAACCGTCAAGTATAAACACACGTGGAGCATAGACTTGAGCCGGAAACACACCATTGCGCCGTGCCGTGTCGCGCCACGGCACGTCAATCAATCTGTCAGTCTTTGCTCCACGATTCACAGACTAGCATTAAACGTCAGAAGGATGTTTTATCTGTGAGTGATTGCCGACAACTGCATGAACTATGGCAACACTAATGTCAATCTCAAGTATTGTCAAGTTGACATATGACACTCAACAAGGAAATGGCCAACAGATATTAGGATTGATAAACAATTGATTTACAAAATTAATTACTAACACTATCTAGGTACCTACTAATTTACCACTTTGTTTTAGTTAAACAGCTAACAGTGCATGAAGATGCAACGACTTATACAGTATTTATTTAAAAGACGTAGAAACTCAAGACGGTGCGATTTGTTACCTACTTTTAATTACTTACTGTAATTTTAAATAAAAATAAAATGTTAGTAAAATTACTACTTGGTTTGAATTTCCGCGCATTATTTGAGAAAAGTACTATACAAGCCTTGGCCGCAACTAGGCATTGATGGACTCACGTATGTGTGCCTCGGCTTCGCCTCGGCCCACATTTTCACGTTCGTCCTTCAATGCCTGTCTTGCGTGCCGCTGCAGTAATGTACTATTATATTGGAAAATGCTACGATTTAGCGAAGGCAAAGTGAGTTAGTCAGCCTACTTATGGTCTAAATTCCAAAATCTATCGCAATCGCTTTCATTTGACTGATGGATGTAACACATTGCTGCATTTATTTGGTAAGTTTTTATTTGTGCCAAAAAGAAGCATCAATGTATCACTTAATGAAAGCAATTGCGATAGATTTTGAAATTAGACAATTAGATAATTTATTATACTCGTAAATAAGTATAGATTGTTTGTGTATTACTCTGTTTTCGTTCTAAATTAAAGCTCCTTAATAAGTATCGTTGTATAATAGGTACACTAAGATGATGACTCACGAAAATAAAAAACGTCACTAATAACTCATAGGAAATGTACCTACCGATTGAATAAAGGTAAAATTCCTGCAATTAACATTTTATGACGTTTAAAATGATTACTCAAGTAATTAAATAATATATCGAGGGCGTAATTACTGAAGTACAGTATAAACAGTTACATCGAATCATAATGCATGATATATTGCAGTGAATTAAGAATTAATGGTTAATATCATTGCATTACGATACGACGAATTTATTTAAACGACGACGCGCGTTGAAAATCCCTTAAGTTCGTGAAGCGTTACCTACAATATTTTTAATCGAAGGTTCCGTACCTCGAAAGGAAAAAACGGAACCCTTAAAGGATCACTTTGTTGTCCGTCTTTCTGTCTGTCAAGACCCTAAAGGGTCTTATAACAGAAATAAATCTCGAAAACGTGTGGAGGTATCGAGGTGAAATTAAAACCATAATCTGACAGTTTCACTCTACTCTTATTAAACCACGCAATTTACCGACTAGATTAATTAACGAGCGGACTCGGCAGCGTGATATCAAGATTCTATTCTCAGAAGAACGGCCGTATATTCAAAGGCTTCTTAGCTAAAATCTTAAGTCAAGGTCTCCTTAACTTTAAGGAAGCTGTCAGTTTCAGACAAAATCTGACGAAATTTTGAATTTAAGGTGGCCTTAACTTTAATATTCGTTTGAGTATTTGGCCGTAACTCTGTTTCCACTACACTGTTGAGTTGCATCATCTTGACTTAACCTTAAGGCAGTTGTATGACCGAAAGTGGCGCCCTCAGAGGTTTTTATGATACCCCACATGCCCTAGTCGCTTCACTTAAATTTTTTAAAATCCCTCTTTTCGGCCCCTGTTGTATAAAAATATTTATTTTTTTATTTCTTTCTTATTTGCAAAATAGTTGGACAAACGTAATCTTAAACTATTTCAAATTTCAAGTTGATACCATTAGTAGTTCTCGAGATATCCAGCTGTGACAGACAGACAGACTGAGTCACACCATAAGGGTTCCTTTTTTACTATTTTGGTACGGAACCCTAAAAAGGAAAAATTAAGATGCTAAAAATAAAAAAGGTCCAACTGATTAAATTCATGACCTTTCTCGTCACTTTGACCTTCTCGATGTAAAACTTAATATCAGGGACACTTAGTTTCCTTAGATTTGTTAACAAAGGAAGTAAGTTTGTTTGCGACCAATAATTAGCCACTCAACATTATATTATATGACGATTATATGACCACCTTCGTGGTCGAGTGCTTTGTACAGTTTTCAAGGTGTCGCCATCTCTGAGATCCCGGGTTCGTTTCCCGGCTGGGTCAAACTAGAAAACGAACTTTTCTATATTGGCTCATGTCTGGGTGTTTGTAGTTCCACCGTTGTCTCTGATTTCCATAACACAAGTCTTTAGCTACATAAGAACTTAGTTTGGAATCAGAGCAATGTATGTTATGTTTTCTAATATTTATACAACGTGTTCGCTGTCGTCGAAATCGCGAAAAATAATCAGCTGTTTCATACAAAAATTAATAACGAGAATATCAAAATGTAAGTATGTAGAGTTTGTCCCGTAGTAAAAAAATAGTTCAGTTGGATGGTCTCTATCTACCTTTGTAAAACGTTGTATTGGCTCCGTGCACGCTTTTAGCGCCACCTAGCGTTCGCAACTTTGTTGGCTCCTGACCTGGCCGTTTTGACGTTTTGATATGAAATGGCGGCATTGTGACATAATGTTAAAAAATACTATACTAATAATGTAAATTTTAAAATTACGGTGATTTCGGTGGACAAAGTGTTGTGAAATCATTTTTGGTCATTTAAATTAAATATGGCAAGTAAAATCTATTCAATAAGAGTGTTTTATTTTGGTTATAATCAGGGTTTGTTTACTTCTTTTTTTTAGTTGTAGATTTTGTAAAACAAGAGGATAAAGCTACTTTAATAATTTTGTTAAGTGATAATAAACATATATAATTGTTCCTGTATCGCTAGTAATAAATTAAATATCATTTTCAAACAGATTACAGAGCCTACATTATTTCTACTTTTTAACCGACTTCATCAAAAGGAGGAGGTTCTCAATTCGATTGTATGTTTTTTTTTTTTATCGTTGTTCGCGCGTATCTTCGACATTTATGGACCGATTTAGATAATTTTTTTTTGTTCGATTGAGTTTTCTTGCGAGATGGTCCCATTTATTTTTTTTTCAAATCGGTTCAGTAGTTTACAAGTAATCCTGAAAATACTATGATATTAAATCAACTAACTTGACAATTTTGTTATTTATGAACCGAATTAGCTGATTTTTTTTGTTGGGGAAGGGATACCTTTGTGTAGTCTTTTTAACCGACTTCAAAAAAAGGAGGTATTCAATTTGTATGTTTCTCCGCGATTTTCTCACGTTTGGCTGAGCCGATTTTTCTACCTAAATAATATACCTACACTACCTAATACAGAAGGTACTTACACTAAAAATAAAAAAATTGTTTAAAAAACAAAAAAACCGACTTCAAAAAACCTGCCTCTAAAAAAAGCAAGAAATAATATACAAATCATTAGATACGCATTATCATTGTTATAATAAAACACGTCAATTGAAGTCGGGTGGGGCTTTTAGAATAAAAAAAGGAAGATGTACTCCAGCCCCACCCGACTTTAATAGACGTGTTTTATTATAACAATGATAATGCGTATCTATTGATTTGTATATTATTTCTTGCTTTTTTTAGAGGCAGGTTTTTTTGCCACAACGATCGATTATTATACCTTCGCACCCAGCATAGGTAACTAACATTTAACACAAAAATAATAACTTTCAAATACCTAGTACGAGCAAATCCGGATGCAAAACTAGATTCTACCTAAATGAATAAAGCAATTAATCTGTATCAAAATCTTCCACATATACTAAAATAATAATAAGGCAACATTATGAAAACAGGTTTTCTGAACATGATTAAAACTTTTTTTGCAGCAAAGCCTGTGTAACGTATAAGATTAAAATGATAAGGAGACAACCGTCAAAATTATTAATTAGAATAAAAAAAATAAACTGGTAATGCTATTCGCGACGATTAGAGTGTTTTAACCGATGACAACCAAATTACAACCGACCGTGGTTTATAACGTTTTGATTATTATACGTGTTACAAAATAACCGAATGGTAGATAGGGACCATCAAACTGAACAACTTTTACTATGGGTCCAAATCAGAAAACGCGAAAAAAATATCAGCTGTTTCATACATTTTTAAAATTTGTTATGAAACTGCTGTTTTTTTCGAGATTTCAGATTTGGTCCCATAGCAAAAGTTGTTCAGTTTGATGGTCCCTTTTACTATATTCGACATTAGGGGTAATTTTGTAACACGTTGTTTATACTTCAGCGAACTTACGGAGATAACGTTTGTAAACAAAACCTTATGCATTTTTCATTTTCATTAAATTAATGCCATATATCAAACTTAGCCAACATAAGTAAGCTTTAAATGTCATGCACACATTTATGTTATAAACATACCTATACCTACTTTTTATGTGGTTGGTTTTTATTTGCGGTTTGTTTACTAACTTTATTTCCGTAAATTGTTAAAGTATAAAAATAAAATCTCGTCTCTGTTCGCTAACGCTGCAATCAAACACGCACAATTATATTCTTTTAATTTTACTCAAAAACAATATCCCTACCACATCACTATCTCCACATCACCTGTTACCGATGTCGGTAACCTCGACACTGTATGTTAACGTCAAGCGGGAACGAATTGAAACACCTTCTTGAATCACTCTGAATGCTCGTATATTGTGGTTACAAAGAAAAAATGGGTGTGCGAGCTTACAAATCGCCCTGCGTCCGCGCACCCTGAGGTAGTCTGTTGCATGATTGCAACTGGTACACTAATACACAAACTTACAATATCTAATTAAGTTGGGTACTTTATAAATCTACATTTATTTCTACCCTACGTTACAACGAGTTTGTTAACGGTGGTAGGGAGTGCGCTTCCCCCACTCCGCGCTCGCAACCAACTTGGCAGCGGTGTGAGAGGGACAGCGAAACCCCTACTCCTCTCTCTTTATGAGACTACCTACCTCATTTATTATTTAGGTACCTTTCAGTATTTACATTTTGTCTTTAGGTATTTAGGCACCTCATTACCTTTAATCAGAGACCTATACAAGAGGCCTTTATTTTACATAGTCTTACCTCTTAGTACCTCGTCAAAACCTTAGGGCTTATAGGACAAAGGCTGGCGTTTGACCTAGACACATTTCAGGTCGAAACTACCACCTCCTGGACCTATAGTACCTGGCCCATACCTCAAAACCTTTACCGGGTAATGCAATTGAAACAACAAGACTTTAAATCATTTAATGCATAGGATACCTAAATACCTAAACAATACCTATTTGAGCTAAAACCTAAATATCTCACAAACTATAAAACTTACAGCTACGCTAAATATTTCATTTTACAGCACTTTTCATAAGCTACATTTTAAAATCAAATAGAACGTTACACATTAATAAACTTCAAAGTAATTAAAAACACAAACTAATCAACTCAAATAGTTATAGCAAGCTATTGCTTATGAACAAGGTACTTACATGAATATTCACAAACACAATTTTCACCACTAGGTCGCACTTAGTGTCCACTAAACTGTCTTTTTGTTAATCACTTTTTCACTGAATTAAGCTGTCCGCAACAGTCTCCCCCCGGTGCAGCACTCGCGGCACCTTCTTCTTCAGTAGGGAGGACAGCCAATCTCGTTGTCGGGCGACGAAAAACTCCTCCTCTTGTCTTAACATCAGCGTTGCGAATCTCGCCGTCTGGTCCCGGATGCACCGCCGTCACGACGCCTCGCGGCCACACATTGCGAGGCAGGCTGGAGTCGACGATGATGACGACGTCACCGGGCTTAAGTGAGCGGCCCGTGACGTCACGCGCGCCCCCGCGCGGAATGAGCTCGGGCAGGTACTCGCGCACCCAGCGGCGCCAGTACTCGTCGGCCAGCGCCTGCGCAGCACGCCACAGCTTGCGCGAAGCTGGCTCGCACGGCCCAGTGAGTGGCAGGCCGCGCGAACCGCCCAGCAGGAAGTGATTTGGGGTGAGCGCCTCTGGATCTTCTTCGCTGACTGGTACGTGGGTTAGCGGGCGAGCGTTTATGGTGTGCTCTACCTCCGCCAACAGCGTCGCTAGTACCTCTTCTCGCGGCGACTTCTCGTTCAGTGTGACTCGTAGCGCACTTTTGACTGAGCGCACGAGCCTCTCCCATGCGCCCCCTTGATGTGGTGCCCCCGGCGCTATGTAGCGCCAGTCCATACGCTCTGATAGTGCGTAATCACGTAGAGCCGGTTCCCATTCTTCTATCGCACGACGCAACTCTACGTCGGCGCCTCTGAAGTTTGTTGCATTGTCTGAATACATAAGACGCGGCCACCCGCGGCGCGCGCCCATTCTTCTTAAAGCCATGATTGCCGAGTCTGTCGATAGCGACGCCACCAACTCTATATGTATCGCTCTTGTTGTGAGACACGTAAATAATGCGCCCCACCGTTTTTCATGCCGCCGTCCCACCGTCACGGTTATTGGTCCGAAATAGTCCAATCCACAGTTTGTAAAGGCTCTTGTATATGGTTGTAATCTTGCCTTAGGTAAATCTCCGTGCACTGGAACCACAGGGCGGGCCTTTCGTACACGACAAAACACGCATTTGCTAGCCACTGTACGTATCGTCGGTCTCAATCGTAGTATCCAGTATTTGGCTCTGACTTCGTTCACAACGCGCTCATTGTGCGCGTGGTGGGCGCGACGGTGCTCGCGATATAGCAGCAGCCGCGCATACGGGTGCCTGCCGTCCAGTACTACAGGGTGAATAGCGGGGGCAGACACACCCGCTGCCCTTATTCGTCCCCTGGCACGCAGCACACCTTGTTCGTCCAAATACGGATCCAGTTTTCGTAGCCGGCTTCCCACTCTGAGGTTTCGCTTTGCAGTGATTCGTTCTATATCTTCAGCGAAACATTGGCGTTGCGACTCTCGTTGCAATCTCATCTCAGCCTCTTCTATGAGCTCTACATTCATCGTAGCGGCACGGTCACGACATTTGCGTACGAATAGTAATACTCTCGCCATCGCTCTCACCAAGCGTTCATATGAGGAAAAACGCTCGGCTCGGGGCATACTATCGTTTGCTTCTCCCATTGTCGTGAGCACTGTCTCTACCGTGTCTTCTTCCGTTACGATTTCACATGTGGGCCATAAAGCCTCATCTTCATATAAAAAATCAGGTCCTTTAAACCATCTGTCATTACACGTCTTCATCTCTACATTTGGGCGCGTTGCGTCGTCCGCCACATTCAGCGCTGTCGGAACCCATCTCCATTGGCTAGCGTCCGTAGTCTCGGCTATCTCTCCTAAGCGGTGCGCCACGTATGGTGTGTAGCGCACGCTATCATTACGTATCCAATGCCACACGGTACGCGAATCCGTCCAATATACAGTTTTCTCGGGTTCCCAGCCTTGCTGTCTCTTGATAGAGCTTGCCAGACGCGTCCCTATCAGGCTCGCTTGTAACTCCAACCTTGGTACGGAGAGTGGTTTCATTGGCGCTACCCGTGCTTTAGCGGCCGCTAGTGTCACTTCTATTTCACCATCTTCATTCTTGACGCGCCAGTAAGCCGCGGTCGCGTAAGCAACTTCACTTGCGTCACAAAATATATGTAGTTCTCGGCTTGGCTCTCCCCCCGTTCGAGCGTAGAGACGCGGTAATCTTAGTGTTCGTAGCTTTTCTATGTCTTTTAGCCATTGAATTATCTCTTCGGCCTCCGGCCCTGGTAGAGCCTCGTCCCACTCTACATTTAGTTTCCAAATGTTTTGTAACACAATCTTCGCTCGTATGGTGTAGTAACTTAGTAAGCCCAACGGATCGAAAACCGACATTACTGCACTCAGCGCTTCTCTTTTTGTCGGCGGTCTCGCTAACGTCTTCACTTCGGCCGGTACCCTTGCAAGCGTCGTATTGAACCCCAGTGTGTCGGTCGCCGCATCCCATAGTAGCCCCAGCGTGCGACCACAGTCATCTAGGTTGGATCCCAGTTGCTTGGGCGATGACGTAGCACGGCTCTCTAATGGCAGCTCAGCTAAGACTCTAGCTTCGTTTGAGTTGAAGCTTGTCAGCTTGAATCCTGCTCGCCTGTGCACTTCAATCACTTGCTTCATCGTAGTAATCGCCCGTTCCTTATCATCGAAACTGTCCACCCAGTCATCCATATAATGATTGTTCGTTATCGCTTGACATGCTAGCGGGTACTCATCGGCGCTCTCTCTCGCGTTCCAGTCGCGCACACTATGTGCTAAGAATGGCGAACTCTTTGCCCCAAATATCATTGACGTCATTTTATATTTTCGTGGCGGCCCGTCTCTATCACCGCCTCTCCATAAAAACATCTGTGCCGGTTGGTCTATAGGCGCAATTTTCACTTGTAAAAACATCTCTTGAATGTCGGCTGTTATTGCTATCCTTTTCTCACGGAACCGCAAAAGCAACCCATTTAAATCTTGTAATAAATCGGGCCCCTCTAAAAGCTCATCATTGAGGCAAACATCATTGGCTTTTGCTGCCGCGTCGAAAACCAATCTTATCTTTCCCGGCTTGTTCACGTTGGTGACCGCGAAGTGAGGCAGGTACCATGCTCGTGGATCGTCTGTCTCTTTCCCACTACACTGCTCCGCGTAGCCTTTCGTGAATAAATTTTCTATCTGTGTTGTATAAGCTTTTTCAAAGTCGCTTGACCGATCCATCTTGCGTTCTATAGATTTCAAGCGCTTCACAGCATTATAATAACTGGGCGGTAGCGTGACGTCATCTCTCTTCCATGGTAATCGTACTTCGCACTGGCCGCCGACTCGCTTTATACTCTCATCGAACGCTTTCACCGCTTTAACTTCCATTGGGTTTTCGCGTTCCCTCCTAGCGATACCGAGTGCGTCTATTTCAAAGTAACGTTTCACCATGTCTTGTAATTCAACCTCGGGTGTGATGAGCTCCGTCTTGTAAACGTTAGACGCGCCCTCTAGCGCCGTAATTCGAGGCGCCGTTCCATGTATGACCCACCCTAGCTTCGTGAGCGACGCTACCGGTTGTCTTCTGTTGCCCATTAACAACTTTCGTGACACAATCAAATGCCAATTATCGGCCCCGATCAGTAAACGTGGTTTCACTCTGTCATAACACACGTCACTAGCCGCTAATCTTCTTAAGTGTGCGTACTGTAAGCAATCTTCACTAACTGTTTGATGATTGAGCGTCAAACTTGTCATCGTTTTGGCGCGAACATGATGGGTGCTTTCATCTCTTGCTACTAACACTAGGTTTACGTCTTCACTGTTCGCTACGCTCCCTTGCGCATTTATACTACATATGCTCAATTCGCTTACAGGCCCTTTCGCACCTATTTCGTCCGCCAGGTCATGATCAACGATCGTCACTGTCGAACCCTCGTCCAGCAGCGCGTATGTCTGTACGGCGCCGCCGGGTCCTTTTACTGTCACTGGACACACCTTTAACATGACTTTCGCCGCGACGTTGGCCCTATTAATCGTGGCGATCGTCTCAGTCTGCGACTCTCGCACCAACGTCTCTTCATTACTGGCGGCACGGTCCTTATGCAACGTAGCGTGGTGACGCGCATTACAGTTGTTCACCCCGCATAGTTTGTGTGTACAGCGGAACCTCCGGTGCTTATTGTTCACACACCGAAAGCACACTCCATTGTTTCTTGCCCACTGCCATCTCTCATCTACCGTCATGGCTTTGTACTTAGTACAGTGGGGTACTTCATGATCGTTTCCACATAGTAAACACGGCGCAGGCGGCGTCTCTTTCTGGCCCAAAGTGTATATTCTTGCTACATTTTTCTTCTTATCGGTGCGTTTCTCGCTACGGTTTTTTACAGCGACGTTCTCTCTTTGCTGTGACGTAGTCGGTACGTATGCAAAACGCAGCGCGCAGTCGGCCTCTTTCATGAGAAATCGAGATAAAATAATTATGTCAGGTTCACTCGATTCATTCTTCTCGGCGTAGGCGACCCAGTTCGATAACAAATGCGGGCTGAGCTTCTTTATCACCTCTCGAACCAATAGCGGATTTCGTAGGTACCCTCGGTCATCAACCGCTTGAATAACGCAAACTATATTTTGCAATTTCACAGCGAGGGCATTCAACTCGGCAGCACTCGTACCTGAACGCGGTAAGCTTTTCAAATCTTCGAGCGCTCTATCTATAAGCACTTCAGGGCGGCCGTAGCATTGTTCTAATGTGGTCATGATACGATCGGGGTCGGTCGCACTCCATAATAGCGCCGACACACTCTCTTTCGCCTCCCCTTTCAAGCTCACGCGTAATCTTGCTAGATTTTCCTCTGCAGTGAACTTGTATAATCGTGTGGAATCACGCACTGCGGCCTTGAATAACAACCATTCATTCGGTGAACCACTAAACACGGGCAACTCTTGCGCGTACCGCGGCATCGGTCGTCTAGTTAGAACCCTGTCCAATGTTTCAGCGAGGTTTTCCACCCCGTAGCCCTTTTTCGTATCGACTACGGGCCTCGCGTCAGTCTCCATTGGATTTACACAAAAAGTTCGGTTTTTATCCATTTCTAAGGCACGCGCCTCATTGCGCTTCATATCCCTGTCTCTGTCTTGCACGATAACGGGAGCGATATCTCTGTCTCTGTCTTGTGAAACGACAGGGACGATATCTCTGTCTCTCTCTAAATTTTCATCTACCCGACACCGAGGATCGGCTGTGGTATCCAACCATTCTTTCAGCCTCTCTGGAACGCTCTCGGCGGGTAAGCTCGCACGGGTTTCTTCTTCCAAAATAGTATCCATTTCAACTTGTAACCTTTGTTGAATTAATTCACGTTCTAGTTCCATTTCTTTTCTCTTAATCTCGGCCAACTGTTCCGCGGCCCGAAGTTGCGCCTGCCGGACGCGCGCAGCGACACTCGATGAACACACTGACGGCGGGTTACGTCTCAAAGCCTCAGTGTCGGTGGCGGCGGCGGCGGCGGCGTTGCCATCGTCAACTTCCTTGGTGGGCGGCGGCGGTAACGGTCTCTCTGTACCACTTTCTGTGGCCTCTTCTTGCATCGTGGCTGTAGTCAATAACGGTGGTGGTGGCGGTGGCTGTGGCGCGATCGTCGAAGGTGACGCCGGTGGCTCTTCATGTGTGATTGCCCCCCTCTTCTTCCCTCCAGACTGGCTTCTTGTGATTGGCATCTTCTTCTTTCTTGACGCCCTACTATACCCTACTCCTAACAATCCCGCCCGGGCACACTACCGCGGGGAGCCCAGGTGAGGATGGAGGTTGAAGCAGGAGTGGAAGGGAGGAATTACCCGGCAGAGGGGGTGTGCAACTCCGAGGTGCTCGGCCACCGGGAGGAACGCCCGGCAGCTTCGGCAGTGCCTACAGTCCGGCCCTCAGTGCGACACAACCCGTACCGGCGTAATCGGACAATTTCAGCTGCCTTGAAAAAGGCGGCTGGCAGCCGTGTCCGTTAGACTGCACCGCCTTGAACGGCGTTACTCACACTAACCACACTTGGCACCGTAAGGGTGTGGCAGTGTGAGCCGCGGTCCACCCGCGTATTGGCAACTAGTTACTGTGATTCTTCTTTTCTTCAGTGATGCTTCGCTTCTTCTAGCTTGACGCGCAGATTCTTCCTGTCCGCCGCTCTGCAGGATCACGCAGTAGATTCTTCTTATCCGCGCTGAGGATCATGAAGCAGCAGATTCTTCTTATCCGCGCTCTGAAGGACCACGAAGCACTGTTACCGATGTCGGTAACCTCGACACTGTATGTTAACGTCAAGCGGGAACGAATTGAAACACCTTCTTGAATCACTCTGAATGCTCGTATATTGTGGTTACAAAGAAAAAATGGGTGTGCGAGCTTACAAATCGCCCTGCGTCCGCGCACCCTGAGGTAGTCTGTTGCATGATTGCAACTGGTACACTAATACACAAACTTACAATATCTAATTAAGTTGGGTACTTTATAAATCTACATTTATTTCTACCCTACGTTACAACGAGTTTGTTAACGGTGGTAGGGAGTGCGCTTCCCCCACTCCGCGCTCGCAACCAACTTGGCAGCGGTGTGAGAGGGACAGCGAAACCCCTACTCCTCTCTCTTTATGAGACTACCTACCTCATTTATTATTTAGGTACCTTTCAGTATTTACATTTTGTCTTTAGGTATTTAGGCACCTCATTACCTTTAATCAGAGACCTATACAAGAGGCCTTTATTTTACATAGTCTTACCTCTTAGTACCTCGTCAAAACCTTAGGGCTTATAGGACAAAGGCTGGCGTTTGACCTAGACACATTTCAGGTCGAAACTACCACCTCCTGGACCTATAGTACCTGGCCCATACCTCAAAACCTTTACCGGGTAATGCAATTGAAACAACAAGACTTTAAATCATTTAATGCATAGGATACCTAAATACCTAAACAATACCTATTTGAGCTAAAACCTAAATATCTCACAAACTATAAAACTTACAGCTACGCTAAATATTTCATTTTACAGCACTTTTCATAAGCTACATTTTAAAATCAAATAGAACGTTACACATTAATAAACTTCAAAGTAATTAAAAACACAAACTAATCAACTCAAATAGTTATAGCAAGCTATTGCTTATGAACAAGGTACTTACATGAATATTCACAAACACAATTTTCACCACTAGGTCGCACTTAGTGTCCACTAAACTGTCTTTTTGTTAATCACTTTTTCACTGAATTAAGCTGTCCGCAACATCACCCTAAGGTTGACTGGTAGAAAATGTCTAAGGCATTACGTCCGCCTATGTATAATGTCCATGAGGAATTAAATAAATAAATAAATATACTTACTAGAAAAAAAATCGAATCGCCACCAATAATTTTTTTGTATATTATTGAATATTACTTAATAAGTATATATAAAAGTAGCATTATGAGTGCTGAAATCTCAAATTGGGCAGAAATTGAAATGATGAAATTTAATTTCTGTGACGGGTCTGGGTGTTACTATGTCTATATAGTAACACCCAGACCCGTCTACAAGTATCTATAAGTATATATAGATACTTATAGACTATCAGTTGTCTAGTTGATATAAATAGTATATCAGTTGTCTAGCACCCATATTACAAGCTTTGCTTAGTTTGGGGCTAGATGGCGCTGTGTGAAATTGTCCAAGCATAAAAAAAAGCATAAAAAAAACGTAATTCGAGTAAGTACTGAATAAGAGACAAGTTTTTTCGTCTAGTTAATGTATTTATTTACTTATTTAGTACTTATTACTATTTTCCATTATGTGTACAACTACAGCAAATTATGAGATCTTGTAACGTAATAAAACGTAATAAAAAATATGCTTAGCCGATGACACCGAAACCAGTTTTTTGAGTTTTTGCGCAAATCATGATTAATCATGCAATTAGATAAATACTTATTTGCAGAAATAATCTACTACTTAAATGTATTTTTACACTGACTCGATAAAACTTGATATATTTAGAAAAAATCATGAGCGTGACGTCAATGTTCAGTGTCATAGGAAAAAAACAAGTTTTTTTTAAATATTTTTATCAAGTGCCTAAATCTTAAGTACAATGCTGTAATGCAAGCGATGGATAAAAATTCCATGTGTTTAATACCTACCTACATGATTTTTTAATATTACTACGTAAATGGCCGTGATTGTATTAACATAGATGTTTGATAATTTTCAATACAGTTGCTCGAAAATGTGAGTTTACGATGACAGTCGAGCGTGCGGTAAGTTGATTTTTCAACACACTTGCTCGTAAAGTGAGCCCTAATACATCGTTTTTAGGGCCATAAACCGAGCTATAACAAACGCGTGCAATAATATATAAAACACTAGTTTGTAATAGAATTAACCCTACAAAGTTAAATTAGTAGGTACCTTACTGCAAGTTCTATGCGAGTAAACAGAGCATTCTCAATGTAACCGTGTTATACAGATATTTTTTTAGTAACAACAAACTTCAACAAAGAGGTTTTATGCCGCTGAAAATTCATATACATTTTTGGAATAAATAAATGTGTAAGTCCTTAATTAAGACAAACAAATATTTATTATTATCAAATTATTCATAATTCACAATGTTTTGTTATAAAATATTAAAATATTTGCATTTTTACTTAAAATTATAATTTTGAAGTAGGCTGTATGCTCCTCACCCCTTTGTTCGCAAAATATTCTTGCATTGAACGTGTGAAAAAAACAAAAAAAAAACCTGCGCGCCTTTTCCCATAATTGTCATATTTTGTTTTTGTCGTATTTGTTGCTGTGTGGTAAATTACTTTGTTTTTCCTCGCAAATGTGTTGAAAAACGTCGTATGAAACTCGTGAGCTCTTGCTTATGGCACACTCGGCTGAGTTACGCCCTCGCCTGCGGCTCGGGCTGCAACCCACAGCCTTGTGTGCAATGAGCAACCTAAGCTAACTTGTCTCATAATGTACTATTACCGCACGCCGGCGCCGTGCGTTTTTGTTTACGAAAGTTTTTTTAATTTCCACCAGCTTCCGCCCGCGACTTCATCTGCGTGGACGGTAGAAAATATAGCAACCATTTTTAAATGACCCCTTTAGAGTATGAAAGCTAGTACTACGGAGAGTTCAAGCTGTTTCCCAGGTTCTACCCACCTGAATTTGACGAAACATAGCTTAGATTTTAAGTTGGACCTCAATCTACTAAATTGCGAAAAATCCATCAAAATTCGTTTAGCGGTTTTTGCGTAATTCGCGCACAAATATTTAGAATTTAAAGTTTTATTATGTATAGATTACAATTTCAGTAGTACTTACCTATAATCTTTTCTCGCAAATGTATTGAAAAACGTAGTATGGCACCAACCTTGGATCATAAACTACTATTTCAATACAGTTGCTCGAAAATATGAGCTTACGATGACAGTCGAGCGTGCGGTAAGTTGATTTTACCGCACGCCGTGCGTTTTTCTTTACGGATTAGTACAGCGTGCGGAAAGTTGATTTTACCATGTATTGAAAACTACTATTTACAGCTTTTAGGGAGAGTATTGAAAAGATTAGTTTAAAAAAAAACCTATACCTGTTCAGTAAATGTTGTGTATACCTATTATTGGCATGCATGTAAGAACTATACCCCTAGCTAATACTTAATCTAATACAAGAAAGTATGTACATGTAGTGCTGTTGGTGTACCTTAAATAAATCAAAAAAATCAAAAGATAAAATTAGCGGCCTAAAAAAAAAATTATGTCAAATGTGCAAACAGCGCTCTTTCATATGATACCCCACATGTCCTAGTCGCCCCACTCAAAATTTTAAAGACCCTTTTTCAGGCCCTGTTGTAAAAAAACTATTTTCATTATTTTTTTATTAGCAAAATAGTTGGACAAAGTTCATCTTTAACTATTCCAAATTTCAAGTTGATACCATTAGTAGTTCTCGAAATATCCAGCTGTGACAGACAGACAGACTGAGTCACACCATAAGGGTTCTTTTTTACCATTTTGGTACGGAACCCTAAAAAAGGATACTAGCGCGGTTCCAGGACGCAGCTGCAAACTGCTTACCGAAACGTCTGAAAAAATAAAAAATCATATCAATTCCAAACTAATAACTTATTATTAAAACCGCGCTAGTATCCGATAAAAGTGTTTTATTTTAGTATCGAGTCGAGATGCTCATGAGAGAACAAAAACTCCAAAAAAAATCTTAAATAATTTAATGGTTAAGTATATTTGACTAAAAAGCGTCAAAGCCTTGGAATGCCAGCAATGACCGGTCAATGGTGTATTCCGAAGTCTCATATTTATTTGCCTTAGGTACATACATTATACACCGTCCGTCGTGCCAATAACCAGCTGATTACTCACTGTTTTATAATGGTTTAGGAGGAAAAATAAAAGTCTAAGAAAAAACCTTTTCGTTTACTTTTAAAATTTGTGTCCATTTTTCATGTTTTGTTAACTTGCGAATAAAGTCAACTATCATATCCACATACTGCTTTAAAGAAAATAGGGGTCACTATACACGCTGAAATTTTAATCATTTGGTTCCCACACAAGAAAAATCAGCTTTTCCATACATTAAGGTCGAGTTATTATTGTGCTTTTATATGGAAAAGCTGTTTTTTTTCGCGATATCAGAGTTGGCCCCATAGTAAAAGTTGCTTGTAGTCATGAGTGGAACCACCGCACCATCACCGCACTGCGAGAATCAAATGATTAAATTTTCACGCTATTTGGTTTTTCATACCAAAGAGCTTCTAAATGGTATTTTTATTATAAATAGGCTTTCGAACAATATCAAATTCAAATACCATAAGATTGAATTTATATTAAAAAAAACCTTTTACAAATTAGCTCCATTGTATAGAAAACCATAATTATAGTGCCCCCTATTTTCTTTTAGTAGTATATTGTTACTTTTTGAAGAGATTTCACAACAAAAATTGCTAGTTGAATAGAAAAACCAATTGCCCACGTTCATTTGCTTGAAAGTATTTTTATATAACCAGTTAGATGTAATTCTTGTTGTTTAGAGTAAATTGTCCATCAAAAAGTTATACAATTTTAGTCCATCGAAGTAACATCATAAATTCAAAAATAATGTTTCGTCTCGTAATCTATGCTAATATTATAAAAGTAATCTATTTTATTTTGTTTCTTACGTTTTGATTGCCTGTACCAATTTTAATAAATTTTGGTATAATATGGAGATAAGCTGGAAGAAGGTTTTCAAGCGAAATTACGTGCAAAAACTATTTTCTTTTAGATACGTACCATAAACTTATTTATTAAGTTTATGATACGTACATACTGAGGTGCTCCCAATAATGAACAACAATCATTTTCGTACCAAACGTTGCAAAATCCTGTAACGATATTATTTACTGGTACTATCAATTCCAGTATTTATTTTTTCACTGTCATTTTCCTGATCTAAAAGTGATCTTAAAAGTTAAAAACCCTTGTGTACCTATCAATCGTTTATCATCTAGAGCTAGTTATGTAACAGATTTGGTTATCAGTGACTTATGTGTATATAATTAAGGGTCCGTACAAGCTGATTCCCATCGGCTTACCTTTCAGAAATCCCACCCCACCGATCCACTATGCAGATCATAACATTTCTGTAGAGCGGCTTACCTTCGCCATAATTTCACCCCTCGCCATTGAATTAAGACAGTGAAACTTTTAACATACTTACTTATATATATTTTTGTTACTTTTAAATAATTTATTTTATAACTCAACGTCTAGTAATCCGTTGTGGGACATGCTCAAACATCTAAAAAGAACCTTCAAATCAAATCTGTCTTAAGCTTCGCCATAATTTTTTCCCCTTTTTCAATGCTGGCAAAACGAGTTCTAGGTATATTATGTTTATTCATACACACACTCAAACTATGATATAACATATATCAATGGTACTGACCTTATAAGAGAACAGAGCGAGTAAGGATTTACAAGGCATTTGTCGACTGTCCATAGTAGACGTTTGAAGTATATCAAAATGTCTCAAAAATTATTTATATTTTGTTTGTTTAATTTTATTTATTTAGGAACTTCTTATTCAGGTAAGTTTTTTTGCATTATGCAGTTACGATTTATTAAAAGAATTGTACAAAAGAATTTTAATTTTTATCATGCTTTGTTTTAATTAATCCTGACTATACTTTTATTTTATACATTATACCACGTTTTTATTTATTTGGGTTATGGAAATATAAATTTCTTATTTAGACTTGTTAATACTATAGCAGTGTTTCATATTTTAAGTAATTACATTTATTTTATTAAAATTTTATATTTTGCCAGTTTATAATTAAATTTTCATACAAATACACTATGGCTGAACTAAACAATAACGCAGTGATCTTATTCAATTATTTATAAAATGTATTATTTCATTTAGTGTTTCTTTAACAATCATAAAATATAAAATATCTATTAGTATATTTCGTTGTTATATTCTTTCATTTCAAACTTATAAACCTAAAGAGTATTTTAATTATAATTGTCAAAATAATAAATAAATTCAAGTGTAATAATTGTGGCATAAAAAGTTTTAAAGTGACGGCTAAATAAAAGAGTGATAAAATATAATTAACCCTCTTTTAGCCAACGAAAATATATATTTTTTATGTTATCAACAGCTCTTTCCAAATGGGGCATAGGTATGTTCGTTGAACAAGTGAACAACTTATTACCTCTATCTTGGCATACCTAGATATCTTTTTCTTAAAAGTTTATTTCTAAACGCCTCTTTGCAGTGTCATTCATCACAAAATGTAAGGCAGCTGACTCCGAATGCCAA
Organism: Agriphila straminella; assembly: GCA_950108535.1. Taxonomy (NCBI): domain Eukaryota; kingdom Metazoa; phylum Arthropoda; class Insecta; order Lepidoptera; family Crambidae; genus Agriphila; species Agriphila straminella. Next base: position 13,461,853 of record OX467312.1, read on the forward strand.
AAGAACTCCGCCCAAGCGGTAATCCCGATCTTCATCAAAGGGATCCCGGAGCTAGGTGTTGAGTCTCTGGATCCAATAACCCTGACCAAACCCATCGATGCCAGTACCCCAGGACTCAACTTGAAGATTAAGGACTTAGTTGCCACTGGCATGAAGACCTGCAGCATGCAAAGCTTAAGGTGAGTAAATACTTTCTTTTTAACCGACTTCATCAAAAGGAGGAGGTTCTCAATTCGATTGTATGTTTTTTTTATCGTTGTTCGCGCGTACCTTCGACATTTATGGACCGATTTAGATGATTCTTTTTTTGTTCGATTGAGTTTTCTTGCGAGATGGTCCCATTTATTTTTTTTTCAAATCGGTTCAGTAGTTTACAAGTAATCCTGAAAATACTATTATATTAAATCACTAACTTGACAATTTTGTTATTTATGAACCGAATTAGATGATTTTTTTTTGTTGGGGAAGGGATACCTTTGTGTAGTCTTTTTAACCGACTTCAAAAAAAGGAGGTATTCAGTTTGTATGTATGTATGTTTCTCCGCGATTATCTCACGTTTGGCTGAGCCGAATTTTCTACCTAAATAATATACCTACACTACCTAATACAGAAGGTACTTACACTAAAAAAAAATGTTTAAAAAACAAAAAACCGACTTCAAAAAACCCGCCTCTAAAAATATGTATCGCGTATCTAATGATTTGTATATCATTTCTTGCTTTTTAGAGGCGGGTTTTTTGAAGTCGGTTTTTTTAATTTGAGATTTTAGCATTAACAATGCTATTTTTATACAAATGATTTTTGACCGTGCGTTACTCTCCAAGGATTATTCCCAACCGACCTCACACCCACGTGGGGACCGTTGGAAATTTTGTGACGTAACACCCGATTCGAACAAATTCTACCAGAACATTTGATTTGAAATTGCACCGAATCAAATTAAGCTGACCGGGTGCATCGGCCACAGGTGCTACGACCACTGGGCTCTCTCATTTTTTTCTGGCCTAACCGACCTCCTGCTAAATCCTAACAGTCCCCACGTAGGTACAGAGGCGTGGGGCCGGTTGGGAATAATCCAACCTAAAAATCTGTTCAAGTTTGAAGAAGTTACGTGCCAAATAAGCTTAGTAAATAAATCGGATTATATGTACAATCTCAAATGAGATGTATTTTAAAAGACTGTTAAGTTTAATTTTCCAATCCTCAGATAACAGATATCAGTCAGTTTAAATATTAATCAAATCTAATAAAAGTCATTCAAAAATGTGACAGACAAATGAATGACAATCATTTTCAATTTGGCAGATCAAACGGATAAAGCTCTAGGCATTGAAAATCGGCCCTAAAAGTGTTAACTTACAAACCATAAATTTAAACCTCTTTATTACGATTTTAATGACAAAAATGTTTGTCGGTTATAGTAAATTGATAAAGCTGATGATGATTTATTTTGGACTTCTATATGAAGTACTTTTATGTTATAAAAGTTTCCAAGTTTAAAATAAATAAGAGGCTGCTCAACAGCGACTGACGTCAAAAAAAAATTATTCACGATTCAACCCTTCCTGATCACTGCCTAAAAAGCACAAGCCATGAGGGCAAAATGACCAAAACGCAGAATGACTACATCAACTACCATCAATTAGTTGCAAAGAAGGAGCTAGAAATTCATCAGCTTAAAAAAGTTTTGACAGAATTAAAATGACACGTCATCCCAACTTAAAACATGGAAACTAATTATGTAAACTTCGTCACGAAACACAAAGTCAAAAGCCATTAACAGATTATGTCGTTTCACGGTCTTATTTCTTTACCTTGACCTGTGATTCAATTTTAAAACAGGTTCCGAATCGTAATCAAAGTTAAAGAACTTATTTTGTTACCGTGTTTTTAGAATAACATTTTTTATTTATTCTTCAACAAAATAATTATTAATTAATCATCATCACGAGGTGCTCGATGGCGCAGTGGTTTAACGCCTGGCCGGCTGATTCGCAAGGGTTGGTCATGGGATGGTTGACCAAAAATAAATTATCTTGAGCTCCTCTGTGCTTCGGAAGGCATGTTAAGCCATTGGTCCCGGCTGCATTTGCAGTCGTTAATCCACCCATAAGGAAGGCCTGTGCCTCAGCAGTAGTTAGAGTGGAAGTGGCTTATGGTTAATCATCATTACACTCAGCCATTTGTAATGCTCTCCATTGTTGAGACATAGGCCTTCCCTATGGATGGATCATTATAACTAGCAACATTTTTTGAACACTGAGAACAACGTTAGCACCACAAACATCAAGACCCAACGACCTAAAAAACTTCGGTTTCGTTTACTCCACAGAAAATTGAGTACGAAATATCAGAGTTCCCTAACATTTTGCAACTTAAATGTAGAATGTTACTTTTGATGGTCAGATTATCCCATAAACCTTAGCCTAAAGCTTCGACATGAGGAAAATTATTTAATATGCTAACGATTGTTATCTTATTAAACACGTAAAACATGAATAACAACTTTGATGTATGTACTATCTCTTTACAGCCGTGACGTCGAAAATAATAAGTTAAAAGCAAAAATCTTATGCGATTCTGTGAAGACTGAAGGACAATATGAAATGGACGGTAAACTGCTCATCGTCCAGGTTTCTGGCAATGGAAAACTCAAGACTGTACTAAGTAAGTACTTGAATAACTACTTAACTTTCAGAATCGGAAGAAGTAAAGTTAGACTGAATGTGGTGGAATGGTACGAGACAATTTCACCAACACTAAGGTTACTAGTTCCGCCCCACAACTTCCTCTACTTCTTGTGGGAATTTTGGTGATAAGAGTATCGCCTATGACTATGATAACTTCCTTATAGTGAAATAATTTTCAAAATCAGACGAGTAAGTACATTGGGAAATTACCTCCTACATCCAAACATAGTGATAATAGTAGTTTAGATTTAAACTTCAAAATCTAAAAAAAAAAAAGAATACTTACCAATCTTTATCATAGTCTGCAAATAGGTAGAAAAAATAAATTGGGTATCATTATGAAGCTAGTATTTCTTGAGATGTACTGTAGTACTTAATTATGCTATTTTTTAACAATAAGAAATTAAAGACCTATATTAAAAAAATATTTTTGGTTTGAATATTAAGGCGAGCCTGAGCGAAATTGGCGCCGCGGTGAATTATATTTAATATTATAATTCTAATACACAATTTCAAAAATGTTTATCGTGAAGATTTTAGGGCCCACAGTCTAGTATTTTTAGGCGGTATCGTTACATTCCCTCGTAGTCACTGCTAGAAGTAGATAGCAAAACTGCTAAAAGTGGCCGTTTTTGACACATTTGCTATCTACTTCTACGAATGACTACGAGGGCATGTAGTGATACCTTCTAAAAATACTAGACCATGGGCCCTAAAATCTCCACGATAAACATTATTAAAATCTTTTTCTATTAATAACTTATTAAATACAAATCTCTGAGGGCGCCACTTTCGGTCATACAACCGCCTTAATACGTTAAGTGACGTAAACGATCCAAGTCCAAGGTCGAAGAATGAATTTATTTACGTTCGCAGTTTAAAACCATGACGTTTGGATTGTGTCATTTTATTGACTTCTAAATTTAACACGTTTTTAATCAGTCTTCGTGATGATAAAAAACGTCATGTAAAACAAAATAAATATAGCCGTCATGCTTTGTAAGTTTGTAAAAAGTATGTATTAAAGTCAGAAAAACTATATATACTTAAATAATCTTTTTTTCAAGTTATCGCCATTCGTACTAGCTGCGGCATATTATAGTTAAAATTTTTGTTTTAAGCAATAATTGTAATTCAGTCTTTAATATTTTGTTAATAGTAAATGTAAAATTGATTATACAACGTGTAATAGAATAAATGGCTAAACTAGAATATAGTAGATAGGGACCATGGAACTGAACAACTTTTACTATGGGACCAACTCTGAAATCGCAAAATAAAAATCTGCTGTTTCATATAAAAAATAATAACGGAGATATGAAAATGTAAACAAGTTTACATTTCGGTCTTTACTTTGTGATAATCTTTAATCTTTAATTCTTCATATCAACCACACGACGACCACTGCCACTCTTGCTTGGTAGACGGCTTAGCGATTACAGTAGGGCCAATGTTTTTAAGACGACGACGTTTAACATACTAAAAATAAAATCAAGAACAGCTGAGAGCTATAATAGTACATTGTTCACCGAGAGGAGAAAGAGACCGATTACCGTCGAGGGTGTCGTTTGAAAACACCCGAGATCGGGAATCGCACTTTCTCTCGAGTGATACATAGTGCTTTATACTACACCTACGAGGAAAATAAAAAACTAAATCTTTACGAATTGATTTCTGTGGTAAAAGGTTATCAATCAGTATTTATGCTGTTTCCTTCAACTGCGGCGGAGTTAAAAAATCTTCATCATCACTATCACTACTTATCATTTTAATAGTTTTATTTTACTTTCTACGAAAACTGAATCCTCAAACAACACACAAATTGAAAATGGCGCCAATGGCGTCTGCAATTTTCACATGTTCTTTTTTCAAATTGTTTATCCTGCCGCCGCAGGGTCGCACTGCCAGCCCGACACCATCCGACACACAGCTAGTGGCCAGTGTCATTTTGCGAACTTGGAGATAAAAACTCACTGTAAAATAGTAGATTGTTATACGAGGGTCAAAAGGAATTGATGACTTTTACCAGTGTTAAACACTCTACTTTTCATTTCGAATTTCAGGAAAGTAAAAAAAGTCTTAGTTATTCCAAAATGTTTATTAATAAAAACATGTACCTACCTAGTAACTACATTGGTAGGTAGACCTTATAATTATTACTTGTAGTATTGTTTCCTGTAGGCGAATTACAGCGTAGTTTTATTGTTTTTATTTTATTTGAGCTTTTTGTTTTAGTTTTAAACTCATTTTTAGTACTTAAATACAAAATCAACACAAAACTTTAATACGGCACACACAGCTCAAAGTCACAGAGTTAGGTAAGTCTCCCTCCAATATTTTATATTTTTTCTTATTTTAAATTTGGAACACGTCGCGTCGCCGGCCGCTCCTCCCAACTCCCAATGTTTTTAATTTTGCACTGGCTGTTTATACCATGTTTTGTTGTTGTTCGTGAATGCGCCCTACAAGGCTGCAACTTTTTTTAAACCATTTGTTTTTAACTATTGTAAATTTTTTCATTGCCTAATTCAGTTCTATTTTTAAATTACTTTTCCACCCTAGGGTGGAACGAAGAGTTTTGGACCCGCTGCTCAGTTCAAATATACATCACTTTCCGCATATGAGAAATGAAAACTTTTTGGCTTTTGATATTTAGGTTACCGGCGCATAGTCTTACCCAAAATTAAAAAAGAAAAACCACGTAAGAAATGGATTTTCATACACTTTTCTCTCCCGCTCAGATGCGTTTTCTCCCCGCATATTTGTTCGATATGCAATGACGTACTTTCTACCGTAAATTTGATAAAGTATCAAGGTACTTTCCGAGCAGGTGTAGTATAAACCATATTTTTATAACAATATCTTTCTTTACAGACAAGATTTTGATAACTGTTGTATGTGATATGGGAGAGAAGAAAGGCAAAGACGGAAAGAAATACTGGGACATCAAGAGATTTACTCATAGCTTCGATCTCCAAGACAAGGCTGAGCTTGAATTCGAGAACCTCTTCACTGGCAGCGATGTCATAGGTAAGTTTTCAACATTAAGTTCTTACTTAGTACATAATAGAATTAGTCTAGAATCTGTATGAACATGGTTCTTCGTGAAGTTATATAGGAGATCTAATCATAATCAGAACTTAATTTTCAAAATATGTTAATGATTAACATTGAGCAGAGAGAATCGCACTTAGTAAACAATTAAAATTAAAAATAATAATTTCATAAACAAAAAAACCGACTTCAAAAAACCTGTCTCTAATAAGCAAGAAATAATATACAAATCATTAAATAAGCATCATCATTTATATAATAAAACACGTCTATTGAAGTCGGGTGGGCTTTTAGAATATAAAAAAGCCCCACAGCGGCTTTTAGAATAAAAAAGGAAGATGTACTCCAGCCCCACCCGACTTTAATAGACGTGTTTTATTATAACAATAATAATGCGTATCTAATGATTTGAATATTATTTCTTGCTTTTTAGGGGCAGGTTTTTTGAAGTCTGTTTTTTTGTTTTTTAAACAATTTTTTATTTTTTTATTTTTAGTGTAAGTACCTTCTGTATATATATTATTTAGGTAGAAAAATCGGCTCAGCCAAACGTGAGATAATCGCGTAGAAACATACATACATACAAACTGAATACCTCCTTTTTTTGAAGTCGGTTAAAAAGACTACACAAAGGTATCCCTTTCCCAACAAAAAAATCATCTGAATCGGTTCAGAAATAACAAAATCGTCAAGGTAGTTACCTACCGTTAGTATCGTTAATCGACTAGGATTTAATATAATAGTATTTTCAAGATTACTTGTAAACTACTGAACCGATTTGAAAAAAAAAATGGGACCATCTCGCAAAAAAACTCAATCGACCAAAAAAATAATCATCAAAATCGGTCCATACATACAATCGAATTGAGAACCTCCTCCTTTTGTTGAAGTCGGTTAAAAAAACCCATCTGATGGTATATCCATATAGGTATTTTGAATTGTGAAAAGTGCAAATGAATAACTTACTGATTTTGATAGTTACCAATGGAACTTTCGTTACGATAAGCTGATTTTTAAAAATACCACTACACTAAAACTTTACTCCGATAACAACCTTTATAAAATCATTAATGAACTGGCAAACAAACCATTGAGAAATACGCCAGTATAATAAAAATGTAGAGTTACTCGACGCATCTTTAACTTCTAAAGGTGTTAGTAGTGTTAGCGTTTTTGTATGCATTCAGTTTGTAAATTATTCTCATTTTCCATCTTACTATTTTAGGCAAGGCCGCCAACCAAGTTATTGAATCCAGCAGTAACGAGATCATCACTGAAATCGGGCAACCAGTCGTCAAAGCCCTTATCACCAAAGTGGTAGAGTGCGTCAAGAAATTCTTCAACAACGTGCCCCCAGAAGACCTTGCTTTAGACTAAATTTAAGTATTGCTTTAAATTATAAAACTATTTGTAAATTCGATAGAGCGGTTTCATTTATATTCGTTTTATGAGTCCTCTATGAAAACAATTGCTTAAATAGCCTTCCGAATTATGGCAAAAATCGAGATACTGAATTTTAGTCAGCCAATAAGCTGCTCAATCTCTGCATGCCGCTAACTACTGCGCTATTGAGTTTCTCGTTTCCTTGAGAGGCCTTAACTAGAATTAAAAATCTGCTAATATTTAAGACCTGTTTGTTTTGTTAAGCAATTCTAATATGAATATTTTTAAGCATCTTACTACGACGATTTAAGAAACAGCCTTGAAACCAGCGTTGCATGCAAGATCGGTGTTTCCCTCCGTACAAGCAAAAGCCGTGTAGCTTCTGGTAGAGTAGACTAACCCTTCACACTTAGGGTTGTCGTAAAAGGCCACTAAGGGCTTAAAAGGTAGTACAGCTAATAAAACTAGAATATGAGCATCAGCGTATTAGATAAAAACAGCCAATACTTGTATCTACAATTAAAACATGAGAAATGCATTTGCATGAGTTTCCTCGCAGTATCAAATTCCACCTTAAGATCTATGAATCAATGTTATCATCCTGAAGCTGCTGCAGACATTCCACATCGCAAAAATACGAAAACAGATTATGGTTTTGGGTGCGATTTGCGCCACTGGCAAAACTACCCATTTACCAAGAAAATTACCGACGGACGAGACATTCTTGAATCTGTTCCTGTTCCTTGGAGTCAACAGCACTTTGGTAACCATACATGGATATTCCAACAAGACTCTGCTTCAGCTCAGGGTCTTAAGTTTTCAACAGAGTTGCAAAAACAATTTCCCTGATTTTATCAACTCAAAAGAAAAGCCACCCTTACTTTGCCTTACTTTACCTTTTACAGGCAAGTAGGGTTTTTCAAGTAGTTTTTCAAGGTTTTTCAAGTAGTCCAGTTTATTTCCAGTTTATGGTCAATCTCAGGGGCAAGGACCACTACGCCTCATAAAACTGTTGATGACCTTCAGGCTTCTCTTACACGCGAGTGGGACAAAATAGGAAGTGCGGGTAATTGTGGAACATTTTACCAAGCGCTTGACTCTATTTATTCACGTTACAGGAGGTTATTTTGTAGACTAATCGGGATTCTTGTAAAAAATAAGTTGTGTTGTTACAATACTTTCATCGATGGCTGGTAAGCAGTGTGTCACGATCACGATAAAAAAAACGGTCAAGCAAGAGCGAGTCGAACTCGCGCACCGAGGGTTTCCGTACCATCATAATAAATACACTGAAGAGCTGTAGAATAATAAAATTATTATTGCAGTATGAGGTCAGCACCATCTCTTGGCCGATAGTGGAACTATTTTTTTTCTTAGGCCAGCGCCATCTCTTGACCGATAGTAGAACTAAATAAATTTTTCTTAGGTCAGGGCCATCTGTTGACTGGTAGAGGAACTAAATATTTTTGGAAAAAAAGTGTGTTATATTGAGCATCGTTTTATTTTTCCTGTAATCTTTACATAAACTACTATAACATAGAATTATTTCAGATTTTTCTCATTGCAAACTTCGGAGATAAAGGGGCGAACGGTATTTTTTTTAACATTTTTTATCATAAGTCGAAAACTATGCGGCCTAAAAAAAAAGAAAAAAAAATGTTTTAAAATGTGCAAACGGCGCTCTTTTATATGATACCCCACATGTCCTAGTCGCCCCACTTAAAATTTTTAAGACCCCTTTTCAGTCCCTGTTGTCAAAAAACTATTTATTTTTTTATTTCTTTCTTTTTTGCAAAATAGTTGGACAAAGGTCATCTTTAACTATTCCAAATTTCAAGTTCATACCATTAGTAGTTTTCGAGATATCCAGCTGTGACAGACAGACAGACAGACAGACGGACTTAGTCACACCATAAGGGTTCCTTTTTACCATTTTGGTACGGAACCCTAAAAAACGGTTTTATGGCGAACAAACATTATCTAAATATCATTAGTAGCTACGATAAATAAGGAAAACCGTATCAATTTTTTTTAGTTAATGTCGTAACTTCGAGAAAATACGTCATAGGTTACCGGCTTATTTATCAAAACAATGTATTATTTTAACAGTATACCCCTATTCTATATATACTAGCTAGGTCATTTATTTCAAATAAAAAACTTAAGAGGATTGTCAAGCAAACGGTCTCCATACAAACGGCGATAACGTTTCCCACCCTCTAAACCTTAACCTACAGTAATCAATTTTTGGTTTTTTTTTGAAATGCCTAAATACTAGGGCTGTAAGTTTTGATTTTTTAAATATCTATAATAGATTTCGAAATATTTGCATTTTAGTGATTTCATACAAAACACAGAAGTGCCAATATTTTCAAATCTACAATGAATATTTTAAAAATCAAAACGTACAGCCCTAGTTTTTAGGCATTTCAAAAACATACCAAAAATTCATTGCTGTAGGTTAAGATTTAGAGAGTGGGAAACGTTATCGCCGTTTGTATGGAGACCGCTTGCTTGACAATCCTCTTAAGGTTGCTTTGTTACTTGTACTTTAGTTCCGCTTTTCGTAAAAAATAGTTCGATTCTTTATGGATGGCTTCTTTATTATAATATTAATTATTATGTTCCTATTAATAGTTCTAGCGAATGTATTTTTTATTCGTCTTTTGCCAACACATTGCTTTATAGTAAGATTTTCAACCTTAATCATTCTTAATCAACTTATCTCCTAAAGGTACTACAATTCGCCAAAATTGGATAAGCAGTTAAGGCTTGAAACAGTCTGTCGCAACTTCCATACAAAAAAAGATTCTATGAAACGGACACGAATTTTGATGGCGACTATATTGGTCTCACTCTTCCTCATTCTTTCTCGTTCTTTGATGATAGGTCATCTGTCAGAGAAACACGGCGGCAACATTTAAAGTATTGTAACAAATAAAATTAATTTGTGTAGGTAGTTAAAAGTTTGTTTTATAATAGTTTTGTGATATTTAAAAGTTTGTTTTAATGTTTTAATTTGATAATAGTCAAGTTAAGGTGCAGTACATGTAAATCACAATGAAGCATGTAAAATGTGAAATTTGTGGTTTAAAATCGGCGCGAAAAGACGATACAAAACGGTTTTTTATGGCCAAATTTCCTTCAGATGAGCTTCGGTGAGTAATACATTAACCAATATAACATTCGATTACAATGAAATAATAAAATTTTAGTCAGAAAAATAATCTGCAGGAAAATAGAGTGGTGCTATATCATTATAGAAATATCGACATTGATGCTTTTAATTTTAGGTGTAAGAAATGGGCAAAGATGGGCAAGAATGTACGCGTTAGATTACTGTTCTGTTAAAATTAAACTGTAACAAATTATAAAATTGTTTTCATATATTTTTATTTCAGGTCATCAGCCGCCATCAGCTGCCGAAATAATTACTTATTGAGAACAATAAAGATTTTTTGGAAATAATTAACTTTAATTTAATTTAATATTTTATTATAATTGCAATTAGTAGAAATTTTAAAATTAGTAAAGCGCAGTTCAGTGCATTCATCGATATCGATAAAAAAAATAATACTATAAGGTCGCCCATCTCTATTTCTTTCCTGTAGGTTGGCAAAACATTGTTTTACATTCGTTATGTTGGCTACGTCGAGGTATGTTTGATTTGACATTTCGTAGATTTTTTTGTTCTATGAAGTCCCGTCTCTTCTTACGTATATAGTATTTGCTTTCTCTGTGGCTTGAAAACATAACTTTATCTAACTACGTCTGTTTCTTTAAAATCACTTAGTCTGAATATTGCGGAATAGATCGGATAACTACCTATATTGCTCTAAAAAATTATAGAAAAAAACCTACCTCTAAAAAGCAAGAAATAATATTCGTAATAATAAAAATACGTCTATTGAAGTCGGGTGGGGCTGGAGTACAGATTCCTTTTTTTATTCTAAAAGCCCCACCCGACTTCAAAAGACGTATTTTTATTATTACGAATATTATTTCTTGCTTTTTAGAGGTAGGTTTTTTGAAGTCGGTTTTTTGTTTTTTTTAAACAATTTAAAAAATGCGACCAACTTGGGAGTTTACCTAATGTAATAACGTTTGAATCATTTCAATCGGTCCAGCCGTCTTTGAGTAATCGGTGGACATACACAAAAAAAAACAAATATACAGACGAACATAGAACCTCCTCCTTTTTTGGAAGTCGGTTAAAAATACATCTTTATACTTGTACGGTCAGCAACAAAAGTCACTTAACATTTGAGTACTTTGTTATAAAAACTTTTTCGACAGAATGTCTCGCAGTTTAAAACATTAATCAAATGAGAAACTATGAAAAAGTACTAAAGTGCTGAGCGACTTCTATTGCTGACTGTACCAGTATCAAAAAGAAAATCTCAAAACGATATGATCAATTGATCATCTAAGTCAGCTGATCGAAAGCTCCGTGTTTTGTCTCGAAAATGAGACCTTCTCAAAGTAAATATCGAAACGTGTCGAAACGTAACGCAGTCTTGGAACGCACAGAGTAAGTAAATCATTAAATAACTAGTTTGTCAGGTAACCACAAACAAATACAAAACAAAAAGGTTCACGTATTTAAAAAGAAGGGATCAGTGCGCTTCGAGTTTATTTATGTAGTGCCTCTAACTAGTAAACTATACTTGGTTAAACTTGCCCTTTGGATTTTTTAAAGATGAATAAAGTTTATCTTTTTGTGACCTGTTTTTTGGTAACGGTGTTGGAGTGCACAGCGAGTCCAAGTATGTACTACCAATTCTAATTAATTTTAATATTTTTTAGGATTATTTAACTTGTGCGAAATTCGGACTCCATAAAATTATTTATGCATTGCAATGAAATTTAATCGAGTAAAGTTATTATCACTATTTTAGTAGGTACTACAGAAAATAAATCATAGTTTAGCAGAGGTTTTTTGTGAAATAAAGAAAAAATCATAACATATAAACCTTTTGTCTATTCTTCATTGGGAATCTATTAGAATATGAAAAATGACTTTGAAAGAAGCAATGTGAAAACGGCAAATGGGGCATTGGCATATAATAACCTTCCCTAGCGGCCTTGAACTCTTCTTGTGATAATATTGAATGGAAAAGGTTCATCTGTCTACTTGTTTCTTTAAAAATCTTCTCCTCCTTTGTTCGTTGGTTAAAATAAACATATACGTGCGAGTATGCAGTTTGTAAGGACTGTCAATGTAATGTAACTACTAAAGGCAAACTAGCACAGCACCAATGACCTTGTCCTCGAGGATAAAATACAAAGTACAAAATGTAACTGTAACTAAAATAATATCTTCTTTACAACCCGTTAGCAGTTAATAACCATCTAAGTCATCTAAGTCTTTTAACCACAACTAGACAAAATTAACTGTCTTGGAAAGACTTGGTGATTCTTAAGTTTAGTGCAAATGGATGTAACTTCAATAATGAGTTATCTTTATAGAACCACATGTAACAAGATGTGCCGCGAATGATCCAAAATGCATGAAAAAGTCTGCGCAGGCATTGATTCCAATGTTTACGGAGGGTATACCTGAGTACCAGATCGAGAAGCTTGATCCATTATTTTTGAACAAGAATATCGATGCCAGCTCTCCGAGCCTCAATCTCGTGGTCAAAAATATGGTCGTCACTGGACTGAAAGGATGCATCGCTAAGAAAATCGAGTAAGTATTCCAAAAAATGCTTCAAATTTTAAGAGAATTTAATTTTAAAAAGTCGATACCAAACTTGACTCAAGTGCTGCTAACAAAAATCAAAAGTTACAAATGAAATGGTAATGTTTAAAAAGGTAACCAAATATTTTATGACTTTTTGGTATTAAGTAAGTAGTAAGTATAAAATTGTAATGTCTATGTTAGTAATTTTTGTGCCTGATAGCTGATCCATAGATATCACGAAAAGGTATCATCTAATACTCGTACAAACTTAAAAATATGGGTAAAGGTAACCCATGAATAAAATAGTGGAACTAGACTTGTACTATTATTATTCTGTGGCACTAGAGACAATAATTGCTAGCACCAGATGCTACTAGATTAAAGATCAAACAATCTCAGACCACAAAACACAAGAAACAATGACAGCTAACAACAAATGGGAAATTACTTTTCTGAAACTTAATTTCTTTCTTGATTTAATGATACCGTACTACTTGAATATGGATTTCATAAGGGTTTCTTTGTTTTAGACGTGATCTGGTGAAATCGAAGATGTACACCAGGTTGCTTTGCAACGTCCGCGCTGAAGGCCAGTACGAGATGCACGGAAGACTCTTAGTGCTCCCAATTGAGGGCAAAGGCAACTCATATGTGCAACTGAGTAAAAAATATTAACTATTTTTTTAATCACCACCATAACACAATTCTGTAAAAATACTTTCTTGCCTGGTTCGGAATGTTCGGATGGCTCCAATTCAAGCTATGAAATGCCGCTGCAGTCCATCATTGAGGACTGCAGAAGTTTATAGCTACAAAAAAAAGAGTGAATTGTGGTTTATGTGCTCAACTTCGGAAATAATACTTAAAACAACTGCAAGAGATTAGTATAGCACCCGCTGCTGCATAGGCTTCTCACAAGGATTGCCACGACGATCGGTTCTGTACTGCCGTCATGCAGCTTCCCGCAACCTTTACTAACATAGATATCAGTCATGATTATTAACTAAAAACTCACGCAAACAAAAGTAGAATGCAGAATATACCTATACAGGGTTACTTGTAAAACACCAATAACCTCGCAGGAGTACATAGATTACTAACATCATAAACAACAACATTAATTTGTTCTACGACTTTTCTGAAAACCGACAAAAAAAATCGACTTTCCATACAAAATGTTCGTTGATCGAGTTTCGTATGAAATTGAAAAGTCGATTTTTTTTGCTGTTTTTGGAAAAGTCGTAGAACAAAATATGTTGTTGTATATGATGTTAGTAATCTACTCCTGCGAGGTTGTTGGTGTTTTACAAATAACCCTGTATTATGTAAAAAAATAAAGCACATGAGGGGGACCTACGCAGAGCGTCGTCCCTCATCGTCATTGTAGTATCGCCAACTTGTTTAATTAATCTTTGATTAACCTGACCTTGTTTTAGATAAAATGCAGGTTGACGTGGAAACCGATATGAACGACAGGACAGGTCGAGATGGCAAGAAGCACTGGCATATTAAGGGTTCAAGATTCAGTTACGAGCTGAAGGATAAAGCTTCTGTCAGCTTTGAGAACCTCTTCAATGGCAACGAAGTTTTGGGTATGTCCGCTTTTGAATACGCTTGGTATACTTTTATTTTTACCTTTACACAAACACATACATGGACACAAACACACACACACACACACGGACACAAGCACATACACAGGGTGTGCAAAAGAATAACAAAAATAATTTTGATTTATTTGATGAAGACATGACAAAATTTTAGTTTCGATTTTGCCGGGTTCTGGACCCATTGCCACCAAATAAGATTTCATGTATTACTGTGCTTCGGAAGGCACGTTTGTGCCTCAGCAGAGGGGACAATGGCTGATGGTCATCTGTAACACACAGGACTGTTTTCAAATAAAATTAAAAAGTCGTAGATTTAGGTGTAAAATATTTTTACATTTTTAATGCTATAACTTTTAACTTATAATTGTTTGAATTTGTATTAAATTTTTAACATACTCGTAGCACGATTCACAGTTTCGTGTTCTAAAAATATCAGAAGCATATTCGGAGCTGCGTATATATTGCAATTTAAACCAATTTATCTGGTACTTAGGCCCAATACTTTCTCAATTAGCAATAAATAACAAACAACAATTAGGGTCCACTAATTTATTTATAATGGAAAGGAAAATTAATCGAAAATTTTTGCTTGCAATTAGGACAGAATTATATTCTCTAGAATATCTTTTCTTTTGTGCTAAATATTTGTTTTTTTTTTCAAATAATGTCAGGTTATTCCTTGATAATTAGTGTACTTACTTGTATTTTTTTTTTATAAAAATACACTTTGGATCTTTATCTATGCCACAGTTTTTACCCACACAATGTTCTTACTGAGATAAGAACGTAGCTTGACTTTTCCAATTTGCTACATTATTATTAATAAATTTGTTACAGCCCGTGCTGCGAATGAAGTCATCGCCACGAACTCAAACGATATCATCATGGAAGTCGGCACACCCATCATCAAAGCGATCGTCGACAAAATCATCGCAAACGTCAATAAATTCTACAAAGCTTTGCCTGTTGACGAGATCTCTTTAGATTAAGAAAATAGAGAAATTCATACACATCGATTGTCATTTTGTCTTCATTATTTATATCCATAGTAAACTAAGTTAAATTAATACATCGAAATATCCAGAATAATAATAAATACATATTTCTAACAACAGTGTTTTATTGCAACAACAATGTAAGATAATTATTTTTAATGCATTAGGTAACTAATGAAAAGTTAACTGAAGTTGCGAGTCACACATGTGCGTAAATTATTATGTGTATGTTAATTATTAATATAGGAAACTCAAATACACTGTAATAAACCTTTAAAATAATAGCACTTATCTTCCATCTTGAAACCAGTCTTTGTGGTTTTGCTACTTTAATAAACCTACGCTAAAACCTGGCTGACCTTTATATGAAAAATAAGTAACTACTTACTTAACTACATTAAGAAACTGCATCCAATGAAAGAAGTTTCAATTCCAGTTGTAAACTAGAAATATGCAATTTTCATTAAAAGTTTGAATCATGGGAAAAGATTCCTTAAAGAAAATGTACCTGTATTCTCATTTCTGACATGAATTTCACGTGATTTTTCTTTCTTTTTTTTTTTCTTTCTTTCTTAAATATCGTCTAATGTTACTGCTTTTTAGAGTTTGAGATTTAAGTCATCTTGACTTCTACAAAATATTTATAAAATAATATCTCCTGATTGACTACAGTTTAATTAGTTAGATAGCTATTATGAAGCTGCCATACGCTATAAGAATGGATTTTTAAAAATTCCCAAGGAAGTGGAAAGTTTTTATTAAGATAGTAAATATAGAATGTGAATACTCGTTAACGAGTACAATAATAAGAGAATTAAGAAATATCCTAATGACTAAAACATCGAAGAAAAGAGCCATAAATTTTATTAACTCTTAATTAAACTGTCATCGCTAACTTACCACCGCGTTGGCATCACAATAAACAATAAAAGAGCGATTATTTCGACTCTTCACACGAGACGAGATTCATGAAACTGTCAACAGCATGTATTTGAAACATATGGTACGTATATTTAGAGATTTGAGGGGTGCTGTCATAAAATCAGTGCAGTAGCCTATATCAGTCTGCGACGTGCCGCAAGTTGCACAGAGAACTATCGCTCATCTGTGTTTTACATTAATAGTCCTACCAAATATTACTAAACTTGAAATAAAGCATTTTTTGACGCAGAAGAACTTTTACTGCAACAGAAATATCGAGAAACTTATTAGTAATTTCGTCGATTATTTAGATCTGAACAAAACATGAGATCTTGATCAATCAATATTATGGTTTATACTTAAATGTTGTATTCAAATCCAGAGTATTTATTAATATTGGATTGTATGAATATTTATAGTGAATAGTTATAAAATGTGAAGCCAAAATTAGCAGAAAATGGAAACGATGCCCCGCGAGAATTCTTAATGTAGGAGTTGAAACGTGAGAATAAATTATCTAATACCTTTTTGTTAGAAGTATCATTTCTAACTTAAATAACAACAGACTATAAAATTACCTTTATCTTCGAAGATATTAGTTAATTGATCTCCCGTAGCAAAAAACGGGAGTCTTATCGTAAATACCTGTCAATTGTTATTTTGACAAACAGATGATTGCTCTCGAGCACAATTTATTACAAACTTATCAATTTGAGCGGTGGAAACTGAAACTAAGGCCCATATTTATAATCCGTTTAGAAATACGTGCCTTCCTTTCGACTTAAAAACTTCACTAGAGGTAAAAAACACAATTATGTTTTGTATTTTAATCGAAACAATAAGTTTTAATCTGTCAGTTGTTTATTGTTTATAGTCTTTCTAAGTAAAGTTTCTTGTTTTAACAGCCCACTAGCGCCACTCTCGACTGAACACAAAGGTTGTATACATTGGGCCGGGCTATAATGAGCCACGCTGACACAACAGAATTCTTCAAGCATTTAGTGTTATTAGTATTTTCTGAAGAGTTTTTATTAACTTCAACATTCGATTTGGTTTTTAAAACTGTTTTAGGGTTGTGTATGTTTGAGATTAGCTAGAAATATTTATTAGAAATATTTGAGATATGGCATCAGTTTGAAGTAGAGAGATTGATTTGATAGAATTTTGCAAATTGTAAGTACATGAATCACAATGCAGATTGACTACATCAAAGTGTACTATAAACCTTAGGTATCTACGCTTTTGGCCTTTTACTCAGCTTTGTATTGACTAAGTAATTTTATCTGATTATAAGTTCTAGTACTAATAAAATTGAATCTTCACGAGATCTAATTTCAACCTTATATCTGTGAGACGTTATAATATTATTTTTCCAAGTGCAGTCTAAGCGACTATAAAGAGGATGCTGCAAAATTCTAGTATATTTAAACTCTTATGTATGTATGTGATGTATGTAATGTACTTAGGGAGGGACCGTTTAGGTACTCACCTAAACGGTCCCTCCCTAAGTACATTAATAGCAAGAACATTATGACTAATAGCCAATAAATTCTGCCAAAGTAGTAACCAAACCCACAGTAATGATAATGACACTATATGTTTCTATTGTGTCATTATTAGGGTTCCGTACCAAAATTGTAAAAAGGAACCCTTATGGTGTGACTAAGTCCGTCTGTCTGTCCGTCTTATGGTGTGACTAAGTCCGTCTGTCTGTCCGTCTGTCTGTCTGTCTGTCCGTCTGTCTGTCTGTCTGTCCGTCTGTCTGTCTGTCCGTCTGTCTGTCACAGCTGGAGATCTCGAAAACTACTAATGGTATCAACTTGAAATTTGGAATAGTTAAAGATGACCTTTGTCCAACTATTTTGCAAATAAGAAAGAAATAAAAAAATAAATAGTTTTTTTACAACGGGGACTGAAAAGGGGTCTTAAAAATTTTAAGTGGGGCGACTAGGGCATGTGGGGTATCATATAAAAGAGCGCCATTTGCACATTTTAAAACATTTTTTTCTTTTTTTTGTTTTCGACTTATAATGAAAAATGTATTAAAAAATACCGTTCCCCCCCTTTATCTCCGAAGTTTGCAAAGAGAAAAATCTGAAATAATTCTATGTGATAGTAGTATATGTAAAGATTACAGGAAAAATAAAACGATGTCTCAATATAACACACTTTTTTAGAAATTCAAAAACAAACAAAAATATTTAGTTCCTCTACCAGTCAACAGATGGCCCTGACCTAAGAAAAAAATATTTAGTTCTACTATCGGTCAAGAGATGGCGCTGGCCTAAGAAAAAACTAGTTCCACTATCGGCCAAGAGAATATGGTGCTGACCTCATACTACAATAATAATTTTATTATTCTACAGCTCTGCAGTGTATTTATTATGATGGTACGGAAACCCTCGGTGCGCGAGTTCGACTCGCTCTTGCTTGACCGGTTTTCATTACTGTTGCGGACAGCTTAATTCAGTGAAAAAGTGATTAACAAAAAGACAGTTTAGTGGACACTAAGTGCGACCTAGTGGTGAAAATTGTGTTTGTGAATATTCATGTAAGTACCTTGTTCATAAGCAATAGCTTGCTATAACTATTTGAGTTGATTAGTTTGTGTTTTTAATTACTTTGAAGTTTATTAATGTGTAACGTTCTATTTGATTTTAAAATGTAGCTTATGAAAAGTGCTGTAAAATGAAATATTTAGCGTAGCTGTAAGTTTTATAGTTTGTGAGATATTTAGGTTTTAGCTCAAATAGGTATTGTTTAGGTATTTAGGTATCCTATGCATTAAATGATTTAAAGTCTTGTTGTTTCAATTGCATTACCCGGTAAAGGTTTTGAGGTATGGGCCAGGTACTATAGGTCCAGGAGGTGGTAGTTTCGACCTGAAATGTGTCTAGGTCAAACGCCAGCCTTTGTCCTATAAGCCCTAAGGTTTTGACGAGGTACTAAGAGGTAAGACTATGTAAAATAAAGGCCTCTTGTATAGGTCTCTGATTAAAGGTAATGAGGTGCCTAAATACCTAAAGACAAAATGTAAATACTGAAAGGTACCTAAATAATAAATGAGGTAGGTAGTCTCATAAAGAGAGAGGAGTAGGGGTTTCGCTGTCCCTCTCACACCGCTGCCAAGTTGGTTGCGAGCGCGGAGTGGGGGAAGCGCACTCCCTACCACCGTTAACAAACTCGTTGTAACGTAGGGTAGAAATAAATGTAGATTTATAAAGTACCCAACTTAATTAGATATTGTAAGTTTGTGTATTAGTGTACCAGTTGCAATCATGCAACAGACTACCTCAGGGTGCGCGGACGCAGGGCGATTTGTAAGCTCGCACACCCATTTTTTCTTTGTAACCACAATATACGAGCATTCAGAGTGATTCAAGAAGGTGTTTCAATTCGTTCCCGCTTGACGTTAACATACAGTGTCGAGGTTACCGACATCGGTAACAGTGCTTCGTGGTCCTTCAGAGCGCGGATAAGAAGAATCTGCTGCTTCGTGATCCTCAGCGCGGATAAGAAGAATCTACTGCGTGATCCTGCAGAGCGGCGGACAGGAAGAATCTGCGCGTCAAGCTAGAAGAAGCGAAGCATCACTGAAGAAAAGAAGAATCACAGTAACTAGTTGCCAATACGCGGGTGGACCGCGGCTCACACTGCCACACCCTTACGGTGCCAAGTGTGGTTAGTGTGAGTAACGCCGTTCAAGGCGGTGCAGTCTAACGGACACGGCTGCCAGCCGCCTTTTTCAAGGCAGCTGAAATTGTCCGATTACGCCGGTACGGGTTGTGTCGCACTGAGGGCCGGACTGTAGGCACTGCCGAAGCTGCCGGGCGTTCCTCCCGGTGGCCGAGCACCTCGGAGTTGCACACCCCCTCTGCCGGGTAATTCCTCCCTTCCACTCCTGCTTCAACCTCCATCCTCACCTGGGCTCCCCGCGGTAGTGTGCCCGGGCGGGATTGTTAGGAGTAGGGTATAGTAGGGCGTCAAGAAAGAAGAAGATGCCAATCACAAGAAGCCAGTCTGGAGGGAAGAAGAGGGGGGCAATCACACATGAAGAGCCACCGGCGTCACCTTCGACGATCGCGCCACAGCCACCGCCACCACCACCGTTATTGACTACAGCCACGATGCAAGAAGAGGCCACAGAAAGTGGTACAGAGAGACCGTTACCGCCGCCGCCCACCAAGGAAGTTGACGATGGCAACGCCGCCGCCGCCGCCGCCACCGACACTGAGGCTTTGAGACGTAACCCGCCGTCAGTGTGTTCATCGAGTGTCGCTGCGCGCGTCCGGCAGGCGCAACTTCGGGCCGCGGAACAGTTGGCCGAGATTAAGAGAAAAGAAATGGAACTAGAACGTGAATTAATTCAACAAAGGTTACAAGTTGAAATGGATACTATTTTGGAAGAAGAAACCCGTGCGAGCTTACCCGCCGAGAGCGTTCCAGAGAGGCTGAAAGAATGGTTGGATACCACAGCCGATCCTCGGTGTCGGGTAGATGAAAATTTAGAGAGAGACAGAGATATCGTCCCTGTCGTTTCACAAGACAGAGACAGAGATATCGCTCCCGTTATCGTGCAAGACAGAGACAGGGATATGAAGCGCAATGAGGCGCGTGCCTTAGAAATGGATAAAAACCGAACTTTTTGTGTAAATCCAATGGAGACTGACGCGAGGCCCGTAGTCGATACGAAAAAGGGCTACGGGGTGGAAAACCTCGCTGAAACATTGGACAGGGTTCTAACTAGACGACCGATGCCGCGGTACGCGCAAGAGTTGCCCGTGTTTAGTGGTTCACCGAATGAATGGTTGTTATTCAAGGCCGCAGTGCGTGATTCCACACGATTATACAAGTTCACTGCAGAGGAAAATCTAGCAAGATTACGCGTGAGCTTGAAAGGGGAGGCGAAAGAGAGTGTGTCGGCGCTATTATGGAGTGCGACCGACCCCGATCGTATCATGACCACATTAGAACAATGCTACGGCCGCCCTGAAGTGCTTATAGATAGAGCGCTCGAAGATTTGAAAAGCTTACCGCGTTCAGGTACGAGTGCTGCCGAGTTGAATGCCCTCGCTGTGAAATTGCAAAATATAGTTTGCGTTATTCAAGCGGTTGATGACCGAGGGTACCTACGAAATCCGCTATTGGTTCGAGAGGTGATAAAGAAGCTCAGCCCGCATTTGTTATCGAACTGGGTCGCCTACGCCGAGAAGAATGAATCGAGTGAACCTGACATAATTATTTTATCTCGATTTCTCATGAAAGAGGCCGACTGCGCGCTGCGTTTTGCATACGTACCGACTACGTCACAGCAAAGAGAGAACGTCGCTGTAAAAAACCGTAGCGAGAAACGCACCGATAAGAAGAAAAATGTAGCAAGAATATACACTTTGGGCCAGAAAGAGACGCCGCCTGCGCCGTGTTTACTATGTGGAAACGATCATGAAGTACCCCACTGTACTAAGTACAAAGCCATGACGGTAGATGAGAGATGGCAGTGGGCAAGAAACAATGGAGTGTGCTTTCGGTGTGTGAACAATAAGCACCGGAGGTTCCGCTGTACACACAAACTATGCGGGGTGAACAACTGTAATGCGCGTCACCACGCTACGTTGCATAAGGACCGTGCCGCCAGTAATGAAGAGACGTTGGTGCGAGAGTCGCAGACTGAGACGATCGCCACGATTAATAGGGCCAACGTCGCGGCGAAAGTCATGTTAAAGGTGTGTCCAGTGACAGTAAAAGGACCCGGCGGCGCCGTACAGACATACGCGCTGCTGGACGAGGGTTCGACAGTGACGATCGTTGATCATGACCTGGCGGACGAAATAGGTGCGAAAGGGCCTGTAAGCGAATTGAGCATATGTAGTATAAATGCGCAAGGGAGCGTAGCGAACAGTGAAGACGTAAACCTAGTGTTAGTAGCAAGAGATGAAAGCACCCATCATGTTCGCGCCAAAACGATGACAAGTTTGACGCTCAATCATCAAACAGTTAGTGAAGATTGCTTACAGTACGCACACTTAAGAAGATTAGCGGCTAGTGACGTGTGTTATGACAGAGTGAAACCACGTTTACTGATCGGGGCCGATAATTGGCATTTGATTGTGTCACGAAAGTTGTTAATGGGCAACAGAAGACAACCGGTAGCGTCGCTCACGAAGCTAGGGTGGGTCATACATGGAACGGCGCCTCGAATTACGGCGCTAGAGGGCGCGTCTAACGTTTACAAGACGGAGCTCATCACACCCGAGGTTGAATTACAAGACATGGTGAAACGTTACTTTGAAATAGACGCACTCGGTATCGCTAGGAGGGAACGCGAAAACCCAATGGAAGTTAAAGCGGTGAAAGCGTTCGATGAGAGTATAAAGCGAGTCGGCGGCCAGTGCGAAGTACGATTACCATGGAAGAGAGATGACGTCACGCTACCGCCCAGTTATTATAATGCTGTGAAGCGCTTGAAATCTATAGAACGCAAGATGGATCGGTCAAGCGACTTTGATAAAGCTTATACAACACAGATAGAAAATTTATTCACGAAAGGCTACGCGGAGCAGTGTAGTGGGAAAGAGACAGACGATCCACGAGCATGGTACCTGCCTCACTTCGCGGTCACCAACGTGAACAAGCCGGGAAAGATAAGATTGGTTTTCGACGCGGCAGCAAAAGCCAATGATGTTTGCCTCAATGATGAGCTTTTAGAGGGGCCCGATTTATTACAAGATTTAAATGGGTTGCTTTTGCGGTTCCGTGAGAAAAGGATAGCAATAACAGCCGACATTCAAGAGATGTTTTTACAAGTGAAAATTGCGCCTATAGACCAACCGGCACAGATGTTTTTATGGAGAGGCGGTGATAGAGACGGGCCGCCACGAAAATATAAAATGACGTCAATGATATTTGGGGCAAAGAGTTCGCCATTCTTAGCACATAGTGTGCGCGACTGGAACGCGAGAGAGAGCGCCGATGAGTACCCGCTAGCATGTCAAGCGATAACGAACAATCATTATATGGATGACTGGGTGGACAGTTTCGATGATAAGGAACGGGCGATTACTACGATGAAGCAAGTGATTGAAGTGCACAGGCGAGCAGGATTCAAGCTGACAAGCTTCAACTCAAACGAAGCTAGAGTCTTAGCTGAGCTGCCATTAGAGAGCCGTGCTACGTCATCGCCCAAGCAACTGGGATCCAACCTAGATGACTGTGGTCGCACGCTGGGGCTACTATGGGATGCGGCGACCGACACACTGGGGTTCAATACGACGCTTGCAAGGGTACCGGCCGAAGTGAAGACGTTAGCGAGACCGCCGACAAAAAGAGAAGCGCTGAGTGCAGTAATGTCGGTTTTCGATCCGTTGGGCTTACTAAGTTACTACACCATACGAGCGAAGATTGTGTTACAAAACATTTGGAAACTAAATGTAGAGTGGGACGAGGCTCTACCAGGGCCGGAGGCCGAAGAGATAATTCAATGGCTAAAAGACATAGAAAAGCTACGAACACTAAGATTACCGCGTCTCTACGCTCGAACGGGGGGAGAGCCAAGCCGAGAACTACATATATTTTGTGACGCAAGTGAAGTTGCTTACGCGACCGCGGCTTACTGGCGCGTCAAGAATGAAGATGGTGAAATAGAAGTGACACTAGCGGCCGCTAAAGCACGGGTAGCGCCAATGAAACCACTCTCCGTACCAAGGTTGGAGTTACAAGCGAGCCTGATAGGGACGCGTCTGGCAAGCTCTATCAAGAGACAGCAAGGCTGGGAACCCGAGAAAACTGTATATTGGACGGATTCGCGTACCGTGTGGCATTGGATACGTAATGATAGCGTGCGCTACACACCATACGTGGCGCACCGCTTAGGAGAGATAGCCGAGACTACGGACGCTAGCCAATGGAGATGGGTTCCGACAGCGCTGAATGTGGCGGACGACGCAACGCGCCCAAATGTAGAGATGAAGACGTGTAATGACAGATGGTTTAAAGGACCTGATTTTTTATATGAAGATGAGGCTTTATGGCCCACATGTGAAATCGTAACGGAAGAAGACACGGTAGAGACAGTGCTCACGACAATGGGAGAAGCAAACGATAGTATGCCCCGAGCCGAGCGTTTTTCCTCATATGAACGCTTGGTGAGAGCGATGGCGAGAGTATTACTATTCGTACGCAAATGTCGTGACCGTGCCGCTACGATGAATGTAGAGCTCATAGAAGAGGCTGAGATGAGATTGCAACGAGAGTCGCAACGCCAATGTTTCGCTGAAGATATAGAACGAATCACTGCAAAGCGAAACCTCAGAGTGGGAAGCCGGCTACGAAAACTGGATCCGTATTTGGACGAACAAGGTGTGCTGCGTGCCAGGGGACGAATAAGGGCAGCGGGTGTGTCTGCCCCCGCTATTCACCCTGTAGTACTGGACGGCAGGCACCCGTATGCGCGGCTGCTGCTATATCGCGAGCACCGTCGCGCCCACCACGCGCACAATGAGCGCGTTGTGAACGAAGTCAGAGCCAAATACTGGATACTACGATTGAGACCGACGATACGTACAGTGGCTAGCAAATGCGTGTTTTGTCGTGTACGAAAGGCCCGCCCTGTGGTTCCAGTGCACGGAGATTTACCTAAGGCAAGATTACAACCATATACAAGAGCCTTTACAAACTGTGGATTGGACTATTTCGGACCAATAACCGTGACGGTGGGACGGCGGCATGAAAAACGGTGGGGCGCATTATTTACGTGTCTCACAACAAGAGCGATACATATAGAGTTGGTGGCGTCGCTATCGACAGACTCGGCAATCATGGCTTTAAGAAGAATGGGCGCGCGCCGCGGGTGGCCGCGTCTTATGTATTCAGACAATGCAACAAACTTCAGAGGCGCCGACGTAGAGTTGCGTCGTGCGATAGAAGAATGGGAACCGGCTCTACGTGATTACGCACTATCAGAGCGTATGGACTGGCGCTACATAGCGCCGGGGGCACCACATCAAGGGGGCGCATGGGAGAGGCTCGTGCGCTCAGTCAAAAGTGCGCTACGAGTCACACTGAACGAGAAGTCGCCGCGAGAAGAGGTACTAGCGACGCTGTTGGCGGAGGTAGAGCACACCATAAACGCTCGCCCGCTAACCCACGTACCAGTCAGCGAAGAAGATCCAGAGGCGCTCACCCCAAATCACTTCCTGCTGGGCGGTTCGCGCGGCCTGCCACTCACTGGGCCGTGCGAGCCAGCTTCGCGCAAGCTGTGGCGTGCTGCGCAGGCGCTGGCCGACGAGTACTGGCGCCGCTGGGTGCGCGAGTACCTGCCCGAGCTCATTCCGCGCGGGGGCGCGCGTGACGTCACGGGCCGCTCACTTAAGCCCGGTGACGTCGTCATCATCGTCGACTCCAGCCTGCCTCGCAATGTGTGGCCGCGAGGCGTCGTGACGGCGGTGCATCCGGGACCAGACGGCGAGATTCGCAACGCTGATGTTAAGACAAGAGGAGGAGTTTTTCGTCGCCCGACAACGAGATTGGCTGTCCTCCCTACTGAAGAAGAAGGTGCCGCGAGTGCTGCACCGGGGGGAGACTGTTGCGGACAGCTTAATTCAGTGAAAAAGTGATTAACAAAAAGACAGTTTAGTGGACACTAAGTGCGACCTAGTGGTGAAAATTGTGTTTGTGAATATTCATGTAAGTACCTTGTTCATAAGCAATAGCTTGCTATAACTATTTGAGTTGATTAGTTTGTGTTTTTAATTACTTTGAAGTTTATTAATGTGTAACGTTCTATTTGATTTTAAAATGTAGCTTATGAAAAGTGCTGTAAAATGAAATATTTAGCGTAGCTGTAAGTTTTATAGTTTGTGAGATATTTAGGTTTTAGCTCAAATAGGTATTGTTTAGGTATTTAGGTATCCTATGCATTAAATGATTTAAAGTCTTGTTGTTTCAATTGCATTACCCGGTAAAGGTTTTGAGGTATGGGCCAGGTACTATAGGTCCAGGAGGTGGTAGTTTCGACCTGAAATGTGTCTAGGTCAAACGCCAGCCTTTGTCCTATAAGCCCTAAGGTTTTGACGAGGTACTAAGAGGTAAGACTATGTAAAATAAAGGCCTCTTGTATAGGTCTCTGATTAAAGGTAATGAGGTGCCTAAATACCTAAAGACAAAATGTAAATACTGAAAGGTACCTAAATAATAAATGAGGTAGGTAGTCTCATAAAGAGAGAGGAGTAGGGGTTTCGCTGTCCCTCTCACACCGCTGCCAAGTTGGTTGCGAGCGCGGAGTGGGGGAAGCGCACTCCCTACCACCGTTAACAAACTCGTTGTAACGTAGGGTAGAAATAAATGTAGATTTATAAAGTACCCAACTTAATTAGATATTGTAAGTTTGTGTATTAGTGTACCAGTTGCAATCATGCAACAGACTACCTCAGGGTGCGCGGACGCAGGGCGATTTGTAAGCTCGCACACCCATTTTTTCTTTGTAACCACAATATACGAGCATTCAGAGTGATTCAAGAAGGTGTTTCAATTCGTTCCCGCTTGACGTTAACATACAGTGTCGAGGTTACCGACATCGGTAACAATTACTATGAATTACTACTACACTAGCGCGCAACTAGCAAATGGCTCAAATCCTCTTAGTGCCAATCCTACCAAAATATTTATTTTTGTAAGGGCTGATTTTCCAATTCCCATTAAAAAAGACCTTTTTAAAAATGTTTGTCATTTGTTTGTCTGACTATTTTTTGAATGACTTTTATTTTATTGGGATTAATCTGCTATCTGAAGATGATGATTGAAAAAATCGATCCTTAATCTTCAAAACTTAACACACAATCAAAATGTCTTCATGAAAAGTTTTCACAGGTTCCTTCCCTTCTAAGGAATAGACATGTGGAATCTTGCACTTTCATCATCTCAGCAGCCCATTGCTGGCCATAGGCCTCCCCGAAGGATCAACATAACTCTCGGTCTGACTTTCTTCCTTCTGACTTCCCGCAACCTTATAATATTGTCGGTCATCTACCTTGCCACGCTAGAGACAAACTAAGCTAAACATCACTAAGCTTTGTGTGGCCCCAGTAGAAGTTGGCATTTGTAGAAGTTGGCACTTGTA
Source organism: Agriphila straminella (assembly GCA_950108535.1). Lineage (NCBI taxonomy): Eukaryota > Metazoa > Arthropoda > Insecta > Lepidoptera > Crambidae > Agriphila > Agriphila straminella. The sequence goes on from OX467312.1 coordinate 13,489,306, forward strand.
GAAGTTGGCACTTGTAGAAGTTGGCATTTGTAGAAGTTGGCACTCGTAGAAGTGGGCACTTGTAGAAGTTGGCACTTGTAGAAGTTGGCATTTGTAGAAGTTGCCATTTGTAGAATCTGGCGTCTTAAACTAAGTTAGCATTTGTCGACTAATGTTTAGTCACTTAACGATTATCATGCCGATAGTATGATCACAAACCACCGATGATATAATAGGTACTGTATCATTTTCTGGATTATGATAATACCTACTGTAAAATTCCAATTGATGGTCCAATTTTAAAGCCAAAAATGATACATTAAAACAGGTTTTATACAGCCATTACCAATTTGATACATATTTACATGGCCCCTCGTATCGTATCACACACGCGCAACCGAGAAAATGAATTATCCGGGGCGTAACTAACTACCAATCAATAACAAACTGATTTATTCCCACGGGCCGATGTTATCAAGCAAACAACTAGCGCTGTCACATGTTCATAAGCGGAGCGATTGGCGTTATACAATGTTAATTTTTAAGTATATCTAAAAATGAAATGGGGATTTTAGACCACGTAAATGAACAACTTTTACTATGGGGCCAACCACGGAATCTCGAAAAAAAATCAGCTGTTCCATAGAAAAGTACAACATCGACTCGACGATAATGTATGGAACAGCTGATTTTTTTTTTCGCGATTCCGTGGTTGGCCCCATAGTAAAAGTTGTTCAGTCACGTAGTCTGAAATCCCCTTTTCCTTTTTAGATATACTTAAAAACTAGCCATGTATAAGGGAAGTATATTTTAGTTAATGGTCATTAACTACAATACTTCTTTTGAATTAGAATTTACAATAGGTAATTATGAATATTATTACTATAATCTGAACCGGTTTGATTTTTCTAAACTCATTTATAATTGACAATTCATTAGTTATACAATTTAGATAACAAGAAATAGTAGTTACTTACATCAAGATAAACATATCCTGTTCATGTTTAGTACCTACATATAGGTATATTATGCGAATGACCTAAATCTTGCCCTAAAAAACCAGCCCTTATTAAATGCTGATTTTATTCAAGAGTCATTGATTATTACCTAAATTAACCGTAGTAAAATCATTATTTTTATTTGTATCAATTTTTCTATAGACTCCATCTTCTTTGAATTATCAAACAAATCAGTATACACTTTTCATCAGAGCCGAAATATAATATCTATCTATTCAGTTTATATTTTTCTTTGCAATTGGATCTATTAGTATGGATCTAGAGTCTTGTTAATATTTGGTATTGAAAAGCAATAAACTCTACAAATTATAATCTACCTTAACCAGCTGCATCTGAAAATCAGCGCCACTACCCATATCCAGTATAAATTAATTTTTTTTTCCTTTTTTGTACATGAATTATAGTACTTATACGAGTACATGTTACGCTGATTATTATATAATGTTGTCAACGCTGTCACTCTCACACTGTCCCCAGCCTAACTCATGTTTTCGATTTTGTAAACAGCAATCGTTTTGCAACTATCGTGGGCACGACACGTGGCCGGCCATATCCTTTGCGTGACATCTCCCAATGTGTTCCCTTGTACAGTCAGCAGCAAATCAGATTTTACAAATCTGTTAAAATTCTTCAAATGATTTTAGGCCCTAGTGATTTTACCGTTAGGTTCAAATTTGATTGAGATTAATCATATTGTGGTAACCTATGTTGCTGCGCTGACTGTACACCGAGTAACGAATGAGTTGAGGTAGGGAGGGAGACAAATCGAATAGCCTCATGAACCGTGTAAATATAATGGTATATTGGCAGGAAAGGAATATTGAAATAGTCTTTTACGGTTCCGTATATCCGGAACAATTTCTTGCTAGCTATAAATTATATAGCTATCGCTCTAAAAGCTATTACTTTTTTTACCAAAAATTAGCTTTCCTATCGGTCTTTTACAGATTGTACTTTGGTGAGTGTGCTCAAGAACTGCATGAACTCATTCCACCTTCTCCTTTCTACCATCGGACATCCAGACGCACTGCAGGTTACCACCCGTTCTTAGTTGATGTACCTTTCCCGCGTACCAAACGCTACTCATCATCGTTCATAATGCGCACAGCTATGGAATGGAATTCCCTGCCGGCGTCTGTGTTTCCGAGCGCATACAACCTGATTCTATTCAAGGCCAGAGTGAATAAGCACCTTCTGGGCAAGCTCGCTCCATCGTAGACCCTGTCTTTGCTTTTGGGCAAGACTGGGGTCAAGAGCAAACCCATTAAATATAAAAAAATAAAAAAAAATAATGACAAATGACGATTACAACAAAGTGACAAAGTTCTAAACTGTGCACAATTTAGACGTGACTGTACATGTGCCAAAATTAGGCGTACAAAGTTATTTTATAAGTTGCTGAAGCTGATTACAAGAAGCAATTTTATTAACGGCCCAGCATTTTAGTATGGAGTATTAGAAACAAAAATTGTTTAAAAAAACAAAAAACCGACTTCAAAAAACCTACCTCTAAAAAGCAAGAAATAATATTCGTAATAATAAAAATACGTCTATTGAAGTCGGGTGGGGCTGGGGTAAAAATTCCTTTTTTTTTATTCTAAAAGCCCCACCCAACTTCAATAGACGTATTTTTATTTTTACGAATATTATTTCTTGCTTTTTAGAGGTAGGTTTTTTGAAGTCGGTTTTTTGTTTTTTTTTAAACAATTTTTTATTTTTAGTGTAGGTGGCCTTGTAGGTAAGGTATATTATAATATGTAGAAAAATCGGCTCAGCCAAACGTAAGATAATCGCGGAGAAACATACATACATACGGGTGAAACTGAGAACCTCCTTTTTTAAGTCAGTAAAAAAACCTACACTTAAGATATCCCTCTTCCTACAAAAAAATAATTATCTTATTCAGTTCATAAACAAAGAAGTAATACGACCATCATAGAGGTAATTCGCAAAAAAATCATACTATTTTCGTGCTTTTTTCTAGATTACTTGAAAAGTACTAAACCGATTTCCAAATTTAAAAAAAGGGACCAACTTGGGAGTTCAATCGGTCCAGCCGTCTTCGAGTAATCGGTGGACATACACAAAAAAAAAACAAATATAGTGACGAACATAGAACCTCCTCCTTTTTTGGAAGTCGGTTAAAAAACTGTATGTACAACAACGATATATCAAAACAAAGTTTAGATGCGTTATGCGCCAACATCATGCAATTTAAAACAGCGACAGGTACTGCAGATACACACAACATCAATAGTGGGACAAAAATGAACGCCACCATACGGAATCCCTGTCGTTAGAAAGAGATAAACAGACATCTTAAGTTTCGTCTGATACGCTGCATGCTCATTGGCGCGTCTCGCTCTTTGTAAAAAAATGGCCGATTAGAGTAATACAAAATACGAAAATACATTTTACGGTTAAATACAGTACTTACGTGTGAAATGAAACATTTTTCCGATCTCTGACTGTCGCTGTATAATTTACACATCGTTTATAGACGCAGGAAGGCATTTTTGATCAGAATGTCACGGTTTTGTAGTGTCTGACTGACGAGAGTGGTGTGTGTTTACGTGTCACGAGCCTGTGCCTAATTGAAAGTCGGGCAATTACCTTACTTTCGTCTTGCCATTGTGGAGTGCGGGTAACGCATCTATACTTTGTTTTGATATATCGTTGATGTACAATGGATGACACAACACCGACCCTTTAAAAGAGAAATGAGCGACACAAAACAATACTAACACCATTAACATAAAAACTATATTGAGGTTAACAAAATTAACATAAAAATCTATATAACGTTATTAACAGCTCACTAAAACCTTATGGGCTATTTACATTGTCGGTTTTAGTCACCTATGACGGTCGACTTTTAGTCACCTTGCAAGTCGCTTCCAAAATTAAATCGCAGGTGATGGCGTCGCTGTCTTCTATTTAGGTTGTAGGTAGTTGATGGCGATACCTATATGTAGTTCCAGTTTTGGCCACCGGATCACATACTTTTGTTAAGTCACCTGCGCTGCGACCTAGGCCGAATTGCCATTTACACGATCGATTTTCGCCGTGCGGCGAAGGTTGTGCGGTTTTTAGTCACCCATGTAAATACTCCATTATTGTTACATCGTATTTTTTCCTGTCTTCATATTTAATTAATATAGCATGAGGTAACTTCGTCAAACAATTTTTTATCACAGCCGCCTTGTTTGTCCTTGAGTTTAAAATTAGATGATTCAAATATCTACTAAGACTTAATTTTTTTATTACTTTATAATAATTATTTATGTAAGTTTCTGTATTATTATAATATAAATAAGTATTGTTTACTGTTTCACATCGCTGACTTCTCAACTAGTGTTCCTTGAATAATGAATCAACAAATTTTGAGCTGCGGTTATTTATATAGCGTCGTTGAAAAACCCTTCGCAACTTTATAATCGAAAAGATTCGCTAGAAATACCGAACAATATTACTTACACATCATTTAAAAACTTTTTTATTTATTTATACATTATCATATTGCCTTATAATTTAACTTTTTATACATTGCCTTACATTTTATCTTTTTTTGTACAATTTACTCGTGATGAGTGATGAGACGTACGAATCAGCGCCACTGTTTTTGGTGGATATTCCAAAGACAGCGTTTTGCTTCAAATTTAATCATCCGTATAGAGAGATGGAACTTCTTGCCTGAGTTGGTGTTTCCCGATAGGTATAATCTGGGGCCTTCAAGTCACGAGTGAATAGGTAACTTATAGGCAAGCGCATTTCATCATAGATCGCATCATAGCTTACTAAGAGGCCCTCCGCTGCGTTAAGCGGGATCCCGTCGCGGGTACACGGCGCGGGAATATAGATTACTGGTTTTTGACGGACAGATGCTTGCGCAGTGCATGAATAAGCTCTAATCTATGTCGCCCCGCGCGCGTGTCCCGCTTAACGCAGCGGACGCACTCAGGCGTGACGTGATAGCAAGCAAGCGCTTGCTCTATAGACCTAAAACCTAATGTTATACCTACCTATAAAATAAACAAGACACTAAAATTACCTTGCAGGAGTAGATTACTAACATCATATATACAACAACATTTGTTCTACGACTTTTCCGAAACCGTCAAAAAAATCTACTCTCCATCTACTTACACAAACTGCATAAGCAAAGCTGTAATCCGCTGTAAATCAGACCACGACTTAAAAGTTCTAATAAAACGATAACAAATTCTGGTTGGTTATATAAAGTTGCATAAGCGGCTCCATAGCACTAACATTTATCTAATAGTTGGACTTAGTTGTGAACTTGTGATTTCTTTTTGTAACAATAACAATTATATTCGAATAGTTATCGATATGTTTTCGATACTTGTGTTTTTGTTGGGCGTACTCGGATTTATTAGCTCAAACAATGCAGCTTCTGGTAAGTCTTATTTATAGATGCTAAGAACAGTAATATTCACCAATTTAATACAAGAAATAAAGATAAACTTGCCGTTCCAAGATTTAAGTTTGTAAAAACTAGAGGTTCATTTATGGGGAAAGGCATAGCCTTTATTAATAAAGTTCCACAACAAGTGAATGGTGTTTGCATGAATTTATAAACCATGTTAAAAAAACGCTCATGGGTAAAGGTTATTATAAAGTAGATGATTATCTTACAGATCAAAATGCGTGAAAATGATGTAACACATAACTTGCTACTATAAGTACTTTGTTGAATTAATATTATAAGTCTATGTTGTTGCCAATAATCCTGTCACCCTGTTGTAATTATCCGATAACGATAAATTCAAGTTTGTAAATATCGTTACTTATGGTTGTTAAAGCTGATAAGTTTCTTGCGCCCGTTCTTCTTGTCAGTTAAAAAAGTCTGGAACGGTCTGGAATGGTAGGAAAATATAGACGATTCAAAAGTACTTAATAATTACGTTTATTTGAATAAGCTTATTCGACTTTTTGGGATATTTTTGATGTTGAAATTAAGATCGTTAATTATTTGACATGTTAACTTAAATGCTTCGTTCAAGAATATCCTAGACATCGCTTCACGATTGAACAGTACCCAAAAATGGCACCTTAATAGCATCCCACTTACAAACTTGGCGCTTATTTTGTACATAAATCACCTCTTATTTTGTACAAACTCACATTTTATATCACTTATTTTGTACTAAATAAGCTTTTTTTTGTACAAAAACGCATCTTTTATTACTAAATTTGTGCAAAATAAGCGCCCAGTTTGTAAGTGGGAAGCTATTTGAGGTGCCATTATGGAAACTCTGACCGGACATCTAGGGTATTCTTGATCGAAGCTTCAATGAATGCTACTTATACCTTTTTATCTTACCTTACCTATACTTTAAATACCTATGCTAAACACCTTTAGTCGCATAAAGTCCACTATATCAAAATATCTACTGTATCAAAGTATCATTATGTCTACATTCGCTCAGCCAACTAATTTAGTTGACTGAGCGAGCATGAAGTGCGAGTGAAAAGTCTCCGTTTCAGATTGGGCAAAAATGATTTCGTATGTCCGGCTGTCCGGCTGTTCTAATCTAGGTCGCAATTTTGTGAGCAGGTTCAATAATTATATAGAATTAATTTTCTTGTCGTTTCAGATTTTCAAAATTTTCAATATGGTAGAGATACAATTTGTATGGGTTGTCTAAAATAATATATTTCTTTATATTACTAGTAGTATAATATTTAAAAACTTTCCAATTATATTTTTGTTCAGGTTATATTACATATTGGAATATGTATTACAGTACAAAACAAAATAGTAGAAGAAATTAAGACTTTATTGTTTTTAACTTCATAAAGCTGTTTTTCTATCATAGTAAAATTATTTTCTACTCATGAATGTCAACTTCTTCTGTGACAGCACCATCCATCACCAAATGTCACGCCAGTGATACAGGGTGCATCAAACAGTCTGCGCAAGCGCTGCTCCCAATGTTAGCTGAAGGGAAGTTGTTCCCCCAACTAAAGACTTTGGACCCCCTGACCATAGACAAGATTGACGCTACCCAACCCAACCTCCACCTGATCGCTCGTGGGATCACCGTGAAAGGGCTTAAGGATTGCACTATCGATAGTATTTCGTAAGTTTCTAAGTCTTTTTGTAGAAAATGGATGTCAAGGAATCTTTACCACTAATATAAGATTATTTATCGTACAATACATCAACCCTAAAAGCATGATGCACGCAACACGTTATGGATAGGATTTTAAGTAAATGATGTCAATACAGCTATATCATTCCTAAACATAATATTCGTGTTTCGGTGCACATACTATGTAGGTACATGGGAACCTTATCGTGGAAAATATAACTTCCACAACTGTAAAAATATTTTTTTTGGCAGGCGTTTTATGTTTAAGTATGGTCCATCAAATATCAAATGATTAAAACACAACACATAATTCATTTGTTTTTGTTCCTGTAATGTTGTTTTTTAAACTTATCCAATACTATATCTTTACAGGCGAGATGCGGCTAAATCTAAAATGAATTTAAATCTACTCTGCACAGTACTGGTAGAAGGAGAATATGATATTAAAGGCAAGATACTAGCACTTAAATTGGACGGACGAGGACACTTGGTTGTTTCACTTAGTAAGTACTATTTCTATATATTCGAATTTCATAGGTAGGCTATGAAATTTGAAATACCTTACTTTCAGAGCGAGCATTTATAAGTTGACAACTCAATATTGGCACCACTTTATCCCTGATATTCTAGATAGGCTATCCACTTCCTGTCTCCAAAAGATTCTGGAATTCTTCGGTCACATCGCCCGAAAAGATGGACACAACCTCGAACAACTGATGGTCACTGGCATGGTCGATGGCAAACGGCCGAGAGGTCGAAGCCCAACTAGGTGGTCTGACCAAATCCGCTCAACGCTGAACACCAAGCTACACGATGCACTCCATGACGCTAAGGACAGACAGCGATGGAGAGGCATCGTCAAAGAAAAATTAACTTCCCATCGGGGGAATCACGACCCTCAGTAATGAGGAACACGACGCGAGGAGGAGGAGGATTCCCTGATAACCCAATATGTTATTGGAAACTGATCCTTAAAATAAGGACTTAACAATCTGTCAAAATTTATAAAAATGGGACGCATTGTTATTGAATAACATTATTTATCTCTGAAATATTTCTGATGATAGAAGCTTTATACGGGAAGAAAAATCTTGTCGTATCCGATAGGAAATCAAAAAGATAAAAAGTGATTTTATTTTTTTACTACATAATATACATATTTCTTTTATTTTAGAAAAAATCCTCATCAGCGTTGATACTGATTTAAACGAAATCGAAAAATCTGGAAATAAATACTGGAATATTAAGAACTGGGACTTTTCTTACACAATCAAAGAGAAAACTAACATCGAACTTACTAACCTCTTCAGTGGAAGTGAAGAACTTAGTGAGTATCTTATAGAATGAAGCCAAATAAAGTAGGAACCTTAAGTATAAAAAAAACAACTTTTTTAATCATACAGCTGCTGGCAACGAGCGCTTTTTACTACTAACTTAATTTTCATTCGACATATCAAAATCCGTATCTATTAATCACTCGTTTCCATCACCACTACTTTCACTTTTACCCCACTACAGTCAAGGCCTCCCCCAAGGATCTCTACAATGATTATTGGCCCTGTGTTTTTTTAGTGATTGCTAACCACTTTTGAACTTCTTCTTCTTATAAAATATAAAAATTAAGGCGGCCTTAAACAGCCTCGCGCGCGGGCCCAATGTAGAATGGTGGGTGTTAACCACAAATGCAGCCAAGAAAACACGAAGGAGATCGAGATCGAGATAATACACTTTTGGTCATAACCATGACCCATAGGTACCACAGTTTAACAGCCCATGATGATGAAGATGGTAAAGCTGTGCCCATACCAAGTAATTCTGTACCCATACTAACCGAAGTTGCATAACCGCCGCAATCTCAGACCATATGCACTAAGCGACCGTGTCATTGAACTTCTCAGAATATGTCCATCCTTATTTTCAATGCCTTCCATTTTTTCAGCTCAAGCTATCCGAGATATGTTTGGGGCCAGTGCTAACGAAATAGTGATGGAGCTGGGACCACCTATCATCAAAGCTATCACCACTGAAGTGGTGAACAATGTCAACGATTTCTTCCACCTGGTGCCGATTCAAGACCTTGCTCTTGATTAAAATGATCTTGAGTAATAAATGGATAGCTTAGTTCACTTCTATAATACTGCTATACGTAAGTACTGCCTATAAAGTAGTAAATTTTTATCAACTTTGAAAGTTAAAATTTGAATAAATAACACTATTGATTGATAGATGCTTACTTCAAAAACATAAAAATTGTTATCTTGAGGTTTATGTACATAAATGGAAATTTAATAGCAGATTGATAATTTATTTCTTTACAATTGCAGTCCCTCACCCCACAAAACATAAGGTGGGTCCACAGTCACACTTGCACACTTGCACGAACTGAACTTTGTGTGAACTTTGGGAATACATTCGTAGATCATGCATTCGTTCGCAGCGTGCGCGCGTACTCGCAGAGTGGACATGCCTAAATGCCTATTGGTGTTCGAGGCGCCTAGTATACGCGTGTGCTAGACAAGCGCAGATGTGTTTGTGTACCCACCTTTCGAATAAGTCTACTCCTTTAAATTTAATATGTAGAATCCCTATTTCCCTTCGTCACGAAATAACGCGTGAACAGCTGGACCGATTTCGCTAACTCTTTTTTTGTTGTGTTTGCTATCAGAAGATAGGTTATTATGAATGAAAAAATTAAGAAAATTGCGCGAAAATTAGAAAATTTAAGAATACTTAACCACCATATAAAATTATTTCAGACAAAATATAAACTTTTTTAATGTAACCTAATGACGTTTTACATAGAATTGACAGAATGCGTGCTGCAAATATCGTCAAAGAGGATGTAAAAAAAAACTAAGTGTCGTTTAAAACAGATGCTTCGGTCGGAGTTATTAATAGATTATACCAATTCGAATTCAATATTCATAACTAAGACAGGACAACGTCGGTCGGGTCAGCTAGTGCATAATATTTTTTTTTTTATGCTTGGACAATTTCACACAGCGCCATCTAGCCCCAAACTAAGCAAAGCTTGGGTGCTAGACAACTGATATACTACTTATATACTTTTTAAATATACCTATACCTATATACATAGTAACACCCAGACCCGTCACAGAAATTAAAATTCATCATTTCAATTTCTGCCCGGCCGGGAATCGAACCCGGGACCTCTTGCGTGGTAGGCGGCATGTTGACCACTGCACCACTCAGGTCGTCAATATATATACCAATATCAATAGTATTATTTGTCGTCCACGACTGTTCAGTTTTTGCAGGATCATTATTTGATGTAATTTAGGGACCACTGCCGGAATTGTTGCGCCGCGCCGATGGAAGATAAAGCTAATTAAGCTTAAATGAAGGTAGTAAAAACTGAGTGGGTTCCCTAGTGAATGAGATACACGAGGCATCCGTTTTTGCGAAACTCTCTTTCATTACGAAGTTTTTGGTCTAATTGATATAAAAATATCATAATATCACCCTATTAGAAGCCACCTATCATAATATTTTTTATGTGTGTAAGAAAAATAATATTTCAAAGCAAAATACCTGTGTCAAAAAATAGCTTATTAGAAATATATTTGTAGTAAACAGGAAAAAAATATATTCAATAAAAGGAAGCAATGTTTATCTTTAATAAGTACCTTAATGTCGCTAGATCATACTTATTAATTGTTCATTAAACATAGCTGTTGGAAAAACCTATAACTAAAACATTTTTACATAAAGAAACACATGGTAAGTAAGTATATTTGCTAGATACACGATCAGGTCAATTTTAAAATTGCAAACAATGAAATGGGAAAATAAAAAAAATGTGAACAATTTTATAAATTAAACAATACTATACTTACCTCGGTTGCAAAAGTAGGAAAAACTTTCTGCAAACAAGTACCAACTTAACAATAGTATTTGAATGTACATGAATGTTTGGCCCAAGGGAAAAAAACTTTTGAAAATATTTTTCGACCTATTTCATTTTCTAAAACAATATTATTATAAGCACACTAGTGTACCGCAATTGGAAAAAAACATAGTGCTTAAATAAATATTAAGTTTTGAATTGTGTTCTTATAGTCCACTCCGAAGAAGCTTTGTGATACTTTTTAATTTTTATAATATTTTCTAGCCGTTTAGTTAAATGGAGTTTTATTTAAAACCTGTTTGACGAATACCAATCAAAACATAAAATTTAATAAAATTAACAGTTTAAGTTATATAAACAACTAAATTATTAATATTAAAAAATATTGATGGTAGTGTTTAGATTAAAGGCAAACTTAAAACATATTGATGGTAGTGTTTAGAACTTTTGTTCATCATAATAACATGCAGTCGGAGGCATGCATAAAGAAAGTGACATTATGAATGATTTTACTTATCATTCAATTCTATGCCTCCGACTGCATGTTATTATGTTGAACAAAAGTTCTAAACACTACCATCAATATGTTTTAAGTTTGCCTTTAATCTAAACACTACCATCAATATTTTTTTCACTCCTCTTGCTCAAAAAGTGCGTCATTGTAACGTACAAGAGTCGAGATAAAATAGCATAATAAGCCCTAGGGGATAAAGTTTTTTCTTTTTTAATGTTTGTCTATTACCAATGAGCGTACTAAAACGAAAAAGTCTTTATTCATAATCACGAATAAAAACTCGCTCGACTTAATACTGGGGGCCTATTACGAAAAGTTTAATGCGATACACGCGGCTGCGTCCGTGCTTCGTTCCGATTGATTCCTATTACAAAGCACTTGCGTATGCGATATTGCAAAGTGATTGCGTAAATTTGACAGTTTCTCTCTAGTGGATCCATCATTATTCGTTCAATAGACTATGGACTACGATAGCTACATTGAAAATATTTGTAATAACTATAACCGACGAACTGCGGACGACTATCGTAACCAAGTTTCGTAATAGGCCCCCAGTTTCTCATTCTTATTTTTGAAAATGGAACTAAAAGCATCTCTTCGGTGAAATCATAGACTTATTTATACTCTGTGTACAGAGTGAATCGTAGAATGCGTGTTTGTGTTGTTTAGCTGCTAAATTAAAAAAAGGTACCATGGCGCGAAATCTTTAGATTTTTTTTATAATTACAAACCGATTGAATTGTGTGACTGTAATTGGAAAGAAATAATTTTAATCTTCTGCCGTCAAGCACAAATCATTTATTTAAATATTGTACAAAAAGTTTGTGATAGAAAAACGAGTGGATTCGTTTACGAGGGTAAGTAGGTATAAACTATTTAATATTGTATTTTATTTTCTCGCACTCGTAGTGAAAATTATAGTGTAACACACGACGCTAAAACCCATTGTAACTCGGTTTCTATTTATTCCCTCGCTAAAGCTCGGGAATAAAAATACCTCGTATGCAATGGGTAATTTTAGCGTCTTGTATAACAATCTACTATTAAGTTTGCCTTTATATATTATCTTGTTTCCATCTTTTCAGTTGACTTGTTTTTTGATGCATGTGGGTTTTTAGTTTTTCTATTTTATTTTTCTGTTGACTTGTCTTTTTTTAGGCAGGCGGGTTTTTAATTTTTTAAATTTAGTTGTTTTTTATTTACGTCTTTTTAGTTATATTCTCCTTACAAATTACGTAGACGGTCTAATTCTTTAAAAGAATTTTCATCGTGTGGTTTAAATAAGATTTTTTTAGGGTCAAGACAACTGACAGCAAGCCCTGCGAGAGATCGGACTCTGCTTAAAGCCACGTAAGCTTGACCTTTAGCAAATAGGTGACTGCTCAAATCGACAACTGCCCGGTCTAAAGTTGTACCTTGCAATTTATGCACAGTCACCGCCCAGCATAAAATTAGAGGTAGCATACGTCGCTCGATCTTGCCTTTACCGCGTAAACCATCAAACTCAGACGCAGAAGGTTCAATCCGAACACCAATACAAGAAGCTACCAATTTTCTAAATAATATTTTATCGATATCAAAGAGAATGTAATTAATCACTAATTCAGTAATAAGATATTCCTAAACACCCTATTCCTTAGTCTTAACTAAACTAGGTATGCTTGCTACAAAACCTAACAAAATCTACTTCTTTAATATTTTTTTCAATATTAATGCAAGTAAAGTAATGCAACACGCGTTCCAATTAGATAGATGGAATCTAGTATAATAAATAATGAATGTACTCTAGCTAGCTAGATGGAATCGTATTAAAAAAATTATCAATTAAAAAAGTTGTTAATGTTAATTGTTATAAAGACCATAAACGAGAATCGTTTCTTCTTATTTCTCGTTATCGTTTCTTCGATTCTTTTATTATTATCTTTGTAATTTCAGTATAAACACAAAAGACCTTATATAATCTCCAGAGAGCTAAACCATACCGAGATGTATTTGGCTACAACGCCATCTATTGATATGGTCTATGCAACTAGAAATCTATTGATGATGAATACAAAACCATACCGCGATGTACTCGGCTACAGCGCCATCTATTGATTAACTTAGCCGTGCCCTGCGGCATAGCCTGAGGCTTCGATCCCGAGGGATTTTGGGATGATATTATAGCCTATTTTTTCATCATGAATGTGGCTAACATACACAAACAAAATATAAATTTCTCATTGACATGTTTATAGCGGCCGCTCGCATTTGCGTAATATAATTTACTTTTTTTATTTTATTGTTTTTTTTATAATTATATTATGGTCATGATATACCTTTTTGAAATCCTTATAATAAGCCCTTTAATTTGACACCCATATTGCAGTATTCTAAAAAAAATTTTTTTTTTTCACTACGTATAATAGCACCGTACAGCCGCCATGTTGGTTTTTTTATAACGCCACCTTCTTAAGAACACTTGGGCTGAAAAGACCAATCTAACGATATCTTAATCATAGAAATCCGTTCAGCCGTTTGAAAGATATGAGGTAATAAAGAATATTACATACAAACATACATACATACATACAAACATACAAACATACTTACAAGATACGCGCGAAACACATAACCCTTTCTTTGCAGTCGGGTAAAAATTACCTCTCTATTCTACAGTTTATAACTTAGACCGTATTACAATAGGAATACATGAAAAACATATCTGATATGCCTTTGATCCTTTGTTCGCGCGAACGGAAGCGAACAATTAGGTGTACCTACGTTCGCGAGGGAGATCATTAAAACTACAATAAAAATCATCTTAAAAATGTTTTGACGGTGTAATTTACAAATATGACAATTTAGTTCGTTCTCATTATTCTTGTGTTACAGGTAGTAAAGTTTCAGAGCTATATTGTACCTATTGGTGTCAAATTATATTATGCAATGGAATATGCAAATTAAACTGTTTACCAGTTCCGGTGCATCCTGTTCATTAAATCAGTTAATTAGCAATCCAATCTAAAGGGAAATTCATTTTACAGAACATTACACTAAATGCAATTGGAACGGCAATGAAGATTTTTAATGAAAATAATTATTATTTGAAAGGTTTTCACTATGTTAAAGTCTTTACTAGAAATCTTGCAATAATCTACTTCTGCATCATGCAACTTGTTAAAATTACATTCATACAACAATTTACTTATTTATTAAAATACTAGAACCATAAAACACTAACACACACACACATATATGAGCTATTATTATTAAGACTACCTATACTATTATTAATTTTTCTCAAACATGCTTGGAAATTCGAACATTATTTTGACAACCTTCTTCGTGCTAAATCGGAGTTTCCGGACAGACCTAAACCGCGCCGGCAATTTTTGTATGAGAATCCATTACTAACGTGTAATAATGGATTTTCATAGAAACATTGCCTGCGTCTGACCGTAAATGTTAGTATTGAAACTCATTATACACGTGTAATTCAGAAATGGAACCAAATTTTCAATGAAACACGACAGCTAATGAGGTCTGTGACCATCATCAATATTTAAAATTAGAACTGGCTTTGCAAATGGAAATTTCCGAATCACGGTAACAGAGTGTAATGAGCGCACTAAAGCCCGCCTCCTGGTTACAAAACTTACGAACATACGATTCGGACAGGCGGCATAAAATAACGTTGTATTATCTATGGAATGGATCTTGGCGCGGGAAGTTATTATTGTTTAAATTGTTTGTTGTTTTGTCAAATATTTTGTCTTAGATTTAAATTAAGTGATTAATATATTATAAAAATGAGTTCAAGCGACGAAAGTGATATTGTGACGCCACCTGAAATTCAAGAAGCGGCAAGAACTGTAATAGAATGCAGTCATGTTGTCTCCAAAATCAAAAAACATTAAGTAAACCAGATGTAAACCTAACTGTAAACTGCAGTCTGAAATGCTCAAAAGACATTCACAAGGGTATAAATGTAGGAAGTCTGCATCAAACGTGCAAATTTTCTTGTCTGCCTGCCTAGCATGACCGATTTATATCGCGTGATATAACGTTTTATCACGTTTAACTGTCAAAAAGACAAAGGAGTTTGACAGTTGAGTGTCGATAAAATGCTATATCACGCGATATAAATCGGTCATGCTAGGCAGGCAGAAGCATCAGCCACAGACAGTGTGTATTTGGATACTAAAGTAAGTTTTCGTACTTATTGATAAGTATACTTACCTAGGTACTAATTAACCACTTTGTTTTAGTTAAACAGCTAACATCATAACTATTTTTGTTGCCGGTTTGATTTTTGGCATTTTCGGTGCATGAAGATGCAACGACATTATAATATACAGTATTCATGTAAAAGACGAAGACGAGATATTTATGTAGAAACTCAAGACGGTGCGATTTGTTACTTTCAATTAGGTACTGTAATTTTAAATAAAAATAAAATGTTAGAAAAGTTACTACTTGGATTGAATTTCCGCGCATTATTTGAGAAAAGTACTATACAAGCCTTGGCCGCAACTAGGCATTGATGGACTCACGTATGTGTGCCTCGGCTTCGCCTCGGCCCACATTTTTAACCGACTTCCAAAAAAGGAGGAGGTTCTATGTTCGTCTGTATATTTTTTTTTTTTCTGTGTATGTCCACCGATTACTCGAAGACGGCTGGACCGATTGAAATGATTCAAACGTTAGGTACACTCCCAAGTTGGTCCCATTTTTTTAAATTTGGAAATCGGTTCAGTACTTTTCAAGTAATTTTGAAAAAAAGCACGAAAATAGTATGACTTTGTGTGAATTACCTCGATGATTGGTCGTATTACTTCTTTGTTTATGAACTGAATAAGATAATTATTTTTTTGTTAGAAGAGGGATATCTTAAGTGTAGTTTTTTAACCGACTTTAAAAAGGAGGTTCTCAGTTTGACCCGTATTTAAGTATGTTTCTCCGCGATTATCTTACGTTTGGCTGAGCCGATTTTTCTACATATATAATATACCTTACCTACAAGGTACCTACACTAAAAATAAAAAAATAAAAAATTGTTTAAAAAAAACAAAAAACCGACTTCAAAAAACCTACCTCTAAAAAGCAAGAAATAATATTCGTAATAATAAAAATACGTCTATTGAAGTCGGGTGGGGCTTTTAGAATAAAAAAAAAGGAATTTGTACTCCAGCCCCACCCGACTTCAATAGACGTATTTTTATTATTACGAATATTATTTCTTGCTTTTTAGAGGTAGGTTTTTTGAAGTCGGTTTTTTGTTTTTTTTAAACAATTTTTTTCACGTTCGTCCTTCAATGCCTGTCTTGCGTGCCGCTGCAGTAATGTACTATAATATACTTAGGTGATCCGTGGGTAAGGACCTGGAGACCTGTACCCTTCACACGAACAGCTATCGAGAAAAAAAACGCACGTAAAATTACTCGATAGACAATTCTCTATGGAAAATTTCATTTCGCTCATCGGCGATAGATGGCGTTGTACAAATTTCCAATACAAAATGTATCTATCGCATGATTTTACGTGAGTAATTTTTTTCGATAGCTATTCGTGCTAAAGGTACTGAAATACAGGGTCGCCCTAGTTTAGGCTCCAGATCACACACTCGAAGCACTTTATGATGTAATATGCTGTTATGTTGTTATTTGTGTGTGATGAAATTAATGTCTTTTTTTTTAAACAAAACATTTGCACCTCATTAGCTATTCATTGAAATTAAATTTTCGTAATTTAATCGATAAGTAAGCTATTCAAAACATCGCACCTTAAAATTACATTTAAAAGTTAATGATACGAAACTGACCCTTTTCACGGTGCATTAAATTTGAAATTATCGTCTATCGATCATTTTGGGAAGTAATAATGCGGTGCGATTGAATAATATACACAGTTCATCAGTTTACAGTCACTATCAAACAGTTGGCATTGATTGAACACATCAGGTAAGGGAACGATCACAATGGAGGCGAAAACGAGCGTGTTTTGTTTAAACGTGGAAAATATTTCTTCAGTGATAAATATCAAATGTATGGAACTGAAATATTATCATTACATTTAAAAAAGTATGCGGGAGGTTCTGCATTTACGTGGTGGTCTGGTTCATCACGTTCTAAATTTGAAATTCAGGATATGGCCAAAAATACGTTTTAGGCGATTTGCATCTGTACCCTTAGCACGAACAGCTATCGAAAAAAATAACTCGCGTAAAATCATTCGATAGATAAATTTTGTATTGGAAATTTGTACAACGCCATCTATCGCCGATAAGCGAAATGAAATTTTCCATAGAGAATTGTCTATCGAGTAATTTTACGTGCGTTTTTTTTCTCGATAGCTGTTCGTGCTAAGGGTACTGATAACCATTTTCAATGGTAAAACTCGCTAGCGTTATTTTTATGAAACTTTATAGCTGCATGACTGGTCCTTTCTCATGGCTACACGAAACAATTTAAAAATTACATTTCTACTAAGAAAATGTTATTTTCTCGCATTTCTTGAAAAAACACTATAGAAGCCTTATACGTCTAGCAATTTACATTGCCTCGAATGATTAAATCCCTCGCCTAAAGCTCGGTCTTCAAACTATCCTCGACAATATATGCTTCCCGCGCCTGTTATGTACTATTGCTACGTATTATATCTATCTGCCTTATATTTATGATCTATCTATAGCAGAATACAGAAATTTTATCCGATTTAATTATGTGTTTTTTTTTTCATTTCACTACTGCATCGGAATCGAAAAATTCAAATTACAAATTAGTAAAACTTGGTCATTAAAAAGTAAATTAAATTAAGAATTTATTACAACTGTGGTTTACTACATTAATCTATATCATGTCATGCCAATTCGCAGTAAAGTGAAAACATGGGTTTGACAATAATCCTTACCACCAACCCCATTGTGTTTGGAAATGAAATTGTAATTGAATAAAATTTTCATCAAAACGTAAACAGTTTATCTTCCCCTTCGAATATAACTCTGGTTTTTGATAAGTAGCTACATGTCGCGTGCCTGTTGATCCACTAAAAGATATACTTTAATGAGAAAGTAATACTATTCATAACGATTTACCGCATTGACATACCCACTGTGGACACGCAACGGAAGTAAATTTTAAATGTTGAAACCCAGTGTCACGCAATTTTACGACGTGTGAATTGCCCTAAGTTTATTGATCCCTTAGATTTTGAACTTCATTTAAGGGTTAGCTTTTACCCTACATGAAACATAAACTTTGACAGTTATTTCCATTTTGATAAAATTTACAGAATCAAAGTCTCGTTGGACTCTCGTTATAATTCTCTATCTGTGTCAGGATTTTACATATTTTTTTTATTTGACGCCTAAAACTAAATAAAACGAGAGTTCAAAAATATTTAATTTAAAGTTTTCTATAATCTTTGTGTTCGTTTATAAATTGTTTAAGTAATTTTGTTTATGCTTTTTTTAGTAAAACGAGGATGACGTTTTTGACTTTACTCTTAGTAAATTTTATGTAGTAATTTTAGATTTAAGCTGTTGTCAACTCAAATTTCTTAAATAAATAAATAAATGAAGCTTTTCTCAGTCTACATAAAAAAATCACCCACCGTCCCATGGGTCTCAGTTAACACACAGCCTTACTCCGTGAACTTGACCGACGCGCGGCGCTCGCGCAGCCTGCCCCCGTTCGACGTCGGTCATAGATCACCGAACATTCTCCAGTGACGCGGGATCAACGAACCGCGTTATAAATGATGCTTTCTCCTGCCCATATCGCACCTATTATTGGTAAACACCCAATCTTGAGTCTGAATTAAGCACTTGATTTACTGACTTTTAAATTATTGCGTTGGAGCGTTGTGACCTGCATCTCACGATGAAGTCTTGTAGAAACTTATTTAACGGAACGTGAATTTTGTATAAAATATTACTCCCTATGGCCTATTCCCGTTGTCCACCACTGATATCAGGCAAAAATCCATACTTTTTTCCTGATATCCGCCAGTGGGGGAAAACTATGGAGGCAGTACAACTAGAATAGGTAGGCTCTTTTTTAACTTGCGTATTGACATAGGTATGATGTAAGGGCCAAATAACTAACATCATTCAAAACCACGTTCGCTTTTCAGTTTACATTCTTGATTGATTCAAAACAATAAATTGAATAGGTATAACATGTGTATTGCGTTTTAATGACTGGTTCAACATACAACAACATTCTAAAAGGGAGATTACCTACATGTTCAGTTTGGCATCAGTCCATTCCATCAGTCTGGTAAATATTTTGAATCATCAACAAATTCAAAGACCATACAGATATCAGCCAGACTGATCATGTAATCTCCGTATAAGCACTAGGTAAAAAAATAATCGATAAGTTATAGAATGAAATAGGAAATAAAAGTTCTATCTTTATCACAGCCTAGTGCGTTCGAGATTCAACATAATTAGAAAAAAATAAAAAACACAACAACAATGAGTTCCTCACTCTGGTTAAAATAGTTCTAATTTTTCAGTAATTCCATACTGTTGCCATAAATTCTAAGGCTTAGAAGATATCATTAGTTAGATAATTGTAGTGTCTAGTAGGATAGCCTACGGTTAACCTAGTAATAACATGTAACTGCAGTAACCGTTAATAATGAGGACAGACAAACACAGACCCTATTAACATTCTTATCGAGCAGTACACACGGGAGGCAATATCATTACCTACACCCATTGATCGCCTTGGAAATTAATAAGTTACAAGCTTAAGCGATGGCGTCATCCTTCTTTCAAAGTCATCTGCCATTTTATTTGCTGTCTTCCTTATGGACGGATAAGGAGGATGACGCTAGTACTATTATCTATTCTGTTCTGTGCTAACCCATCACGCAAGCTCAAGGCGTATTAGTGACAAAACGACTGCAAAATTAGACAATGGCTTAAAACGTCACCCCGGAATAAATGGAGTTCGAGTTACAGCAATACAATTTCATACCTACTACAATTTTTGGTCACCCATCCTTTGAATCAAAATCAAATCAAATCAAATCAAAAAATCATTTATTCAGTCTAGGCTGTTACAAGCACTTGTGAATGTCAAAGAAGCTACGCCATCGGTTCGCAAACCCTGAGCGGGAGACCTTGTAACGAGAAGAACCGGCAAGAAACTCGTCAAGGGCTGCTTTTTTCTCCCTGTATATTTCATACAGAGTCGTCAACATTGAAAAATGAGCTCCACATTTAAAGTGAGGTCATTTTCCATCACAATAATTAACAAAAATTTGTACACAATGGGTAGGTAGGTTGAAATTAAATACCTACTACATATCGGATAGTTAATTGTGAGAGTAAATAACTTTCAACTAGTTGAGAAATCAGTAATCACTATGTCTGCTACTCGAAAGTGCACCTAAGTAGGCAAAATTTACCAAAAAATACTTGATACAAGACATACAAATTAACAATAAAAAAACGCAATTCTTACAATTCAATATGCGTTAAGATAGGTACTCAGAAGCAGACCCATTCCCACTGGCAGCACCCGTTCACGAGCATGACGTGTGGACCAGCCATCGCTACGCTCAACCATATTTGAGGGAACGTAACGACCCGCCCCACACGACACCACCGCAGAAATGATTAAAGAGAGCATGACATACTTAGGCTACCCATCCTAAGGCACTGAATTGAAAACTAATATCCAAAAGCTTTTCATAGGCCTTTACTTACAAAAACTACTGACTATAGAAAGCAAAATGATTGCAATAAAAAAAAGAGATATCAAAACAAGGTTTACTTGCCTATTAGTTTTATGTTTTGAGTAAGAAGTGCCATACATATTGATAACATCAAACAGAGAAAAAAATATATATATATATATAAATATACGACGCCCTTAGTACAAGCAGACAGAAGCAGACCCATTCCCACTGGCAGCACCCGTTCACGAGCATGACGCATGGACCAGCCATCGCTTCGCTCAACCATATTTGAGGGAACGTAACGACCCGCCCCACACGACACCACCGCAGAAATGTTTAAAGTGAGCATGACATACTAAAGCTACTCGCATTAAGGCGTCGTTTGAGATGGGATAGATAAATATTTTTAAGTTTTTCAGCTCATTACCTTTCCATCATCTGCCAATGTAGGTAGGTACGACGATAAGGCAATCTTTTTTGCATACACGAACATTTTGTTTTCGGTCCTAATACAACTTGTTACAAAAAAACTCTCCTAATGCCGAATATGATAGTAGGGACCGTCAAACTGTTTTTTTACTATGGGACCAATTCTGAAATCGAAAAAAAATCTGCTGTTTCATAGGTGATATTTTGGTTATTAATTTTTGTATGAAACAGTAAATTTTTTTCGCGATTTCTGAGTTGGTCCCATAGTAAAAGTTGTTTAGTTCGATGGTCGCTATCTACTACATAATCGGCATTAGGGATTGTTTTGTAACACGTTGTATGGATATACATTTGCTTGCAATAGTTGTGGAGATTGGGGTAAGACACAAGAGGTAGCGTAAGCGGATGCTTACGCTACCTCTTGTGTCTTACCCCAATCTCCACAATATGAAATATTATGTTTTGACAGTAGTCATTAGCGCCAGTTAACTAGCTGCAACTATCGTTAACAGAACATTTTCTATCCTCATATAACTACATGCAACGACATTTTTCCCCGCAGGATATTTGGCTGTTTTCTCAGCATCATAACTGTTAACTACGTGAGCGTGGACTAAAATGGAAAACACGTTTTTACAACAATGAATAATGTATTTCTAGTATCGGCACAAATAATATCGGTTACAGACCGCAGTGACGGCTATGTTATCTTTCGTTTAGCCTACCACAATATTATATTCTCTATGACGACCAGCCAGTTTCCAACATCCCCACCCCCAGTGGAACACTAACAATCAATCGTTGGAAAGTGGCTGGTCGACGGAGCTTAAAGGTAAAAGCTTACGGGCTGGGCGGCGTAAGGTTCCCCCTTTAGTTATGACGTCAGCGACGCGCACAGCTCCGTCAGCACCCCTAAATATTTTAAGGACTCTTCCTAGTGGCCATAGACCCCGCGGCAAAGAAGAGTCCGCGATAAGCACGACGTCCCCCTCGGAAATAGCCGGAATGCCGCCGCGTGGTCCTCTAGGTCGCAATGTAGGCAAGTACTCCCGCAGCCACCGCAACCAAAAATGATCAGCCAAACGGAGTGTCTGCCGCCAATCACATCGCCTTATCAAATCCGAGTCTGTGAGCGACGACGTCCATGGACTGATAGATGACGATCCAAGTATAAAATGGAAAGGGGTTATGGCTTCCGGAGCTTGCGGCGAGGGTGATATATACGTGAGCGGTCTTGAGTTTACTATTCCTTCTACTTCGGCTAGTAAGGTGGTCAAAATCTCTTCCTTGGGAGATTTGGTCTTTAGGGTGTACCTTAGGGCAGTCTTTACAGTTCGGACCATACGCTCCCAGGCCCCTCCCATAAATGGTGATGCGGGAGGAATAAAGCGCCACTCGATCTTGCGGTTCGTAGCGTATTCGCGCACATCGTCTCCGTGCAAAGCTCGTAGAATTCGATTGGCACCGACAAAGTTTGTACCGTTGTCGGACATGATGATTGATGGAGATCCTCTGCGGGCTATGAAACCCTTAGGCTTAAAAGTGCAGAATCTGATGATAGCGACCCGACCACTTCGAGGTGTAGCGCTCTGGTTACGAGACAGGTGTATAGGGCTACATAGCGCTTCTCGTGGCGACGATTCACCGTGACGTCAACTGGGCCGAAATAATCGAGGCCAACGTTAGTAAAGGGTCTTCTGTGGTGTTCAAGCCGTACTGATGGTAGGTTGCCAGTTTGCGGGATAACGGGCTGGATCTTATACCGCTTGCATTCGTTGCAGGCGTTCGCGACGCTCCGTATAGTGCTCCTCGCTTTGAGAATCCAATACCGCTGTCTTAGTTCATTTAGAACAAGTTCGTTGAACGAATGAGCCGTCTGGCAATGGTAGTGCAGTATTATGAGGCGGACTATGTGATGGCGGCCATCCAAAACAATCGGACATTTGACACTCTCACTTACCCCGGGAGCGGATGTTATACGTGAATCGAGTCTAATGAGCCCATCGGGGCCCAACACCGGGGAAAGTGCAGCTATCCTGCTATTCTTGGCCACTGGCTGCGACGACTGCAAGGACTTGTATTCTTCAGGAAAGCCGTCGACTTGCGCTCGGTGAAGAAGAAGGTTCTCGGCGTTGGAGATATCCAGAGCCGTCAATCCAGAGGGGGAGGTGGTGCCATCTGCGTACAAATAAGAGTGTTGATCGATTGGACGAGACAAAAAAGTTCTAAACATACGCGCGGCTTGTAGCGAACGAGCGGTCGCTCTTAGTAGACGCAACCATTTACTAAAACGCGTAAAATTGGGAACCGGTAAATCTGGCAGAGGAATATCGATAAGAAGTCCGACTAGTTCCGATTTGTCGTCGGACGCTGGTGTGACTTCCTCATCATTGCAACTAGATTCGATGGGCCAGTCAGAATCAGGGTATAAAAGAAAAGATGGCCCGGAAAACCAACGATGAGACAAATCTAGTTTCAATGCCTTAGGCTTTGTAGCATCGTCAGCGTTATTGAGTGCACTTGGAACCCATCGCCAATTGGAAGGGTTTGTGGTTTCCAATATTTTCCCAAGACGGTGGGCTACAAATGGCTTAAACGCTCTAGCATCACCTCTCAACCACTTGAGGACCGTGGTCGAATCAGTCCAATAAAAAACTGCGGAAGGTTTTATGCGGTGAGCTTTCAAAATAGTTTGAGCAAATCTAGATGCGATTAAAGCCGCTTGTAGCTCCAATCGCGGAATCGAGATGGGTTTCAGTGGAGCAACTCTGGCCCTGCTACCGATGAGTGACAAGGACACTTCATTATTACCGTAAGTGAAGCGCCAGTAGGCAACACATGCATACGCCTGTTCGCCACCATCAGCGAATACATGCAACTGAACGTCTAAAGGTGTCAATGTCGATTGGTTCATGTAATGTCGTGGGATGGTAACGTTCGACGTGGATTCCAGCAGTTTAAACCAATTATTGCACTCGGGTATAAACTTATCGGGTATTGGTGTGTCCCAGTTCAATCCCTCTCTCCACAGCTTTTGAAGGATTATCCGACCTTCAATAATGATAGGCATTAATAGGCCGAGTGGGTCATAAATTTTCATGACCTTTGATAAAATGTATCGTTTTGTCAAAGAGGCAGGGGACTCGTGTTGTACCACGCGGAAGCTTAAGTGATCTGCTCGTGGGTTCCATCTGACCCCTAAAACACCTACGTTATCATTTGGTGGCAGATTGACATCTGAGCCGCTCTCGCTTCGCAGTTCAACTGGAATTTGAGACAGCGCTTCTGGACAATTTGAAACCCAGGAACGCATTTCAAAGCAACACGCGCTATGGACTTTTACGATGTCAGAGGCGATTTTCGAAGCCTGCGAAATGTCAAAATGGCTTCCCAAATAATCGTCCATATAGTGATCGTTTATGATTGCGAGACAAGCGTCTGGAAACTGGGGTTGAAACTCTTCAGCGTTTTTATTTTTAAGTGCCAGAGCGATGAAGGGACTGGAGACGGCGCCAAACATCATCGATGACATGCGATATTCCCTTAGATTTCCTTCCTTACTCCGCCCTAGAAAACGTTGAGCGTCTCTATCCTCTGCTACAATCTTTATTTGGGGGAACATCTCCCTTATATCTGCGTTCAAAGCGATAGCGCCCTCTCGGAAGCGAAAAAGAATGTCAAGCAAGGGTTGGAGCAAATCTGGGCCCTTAAGCAATAAACTGTTGAGACATATGCCTTTAGTCTTCGCCGCTGCGTCATGCACCACTCTCAGCTTACGCTTCTGTGGGTGCATCACGCCAAATGTTGGCAAGTACCACCGTACGTGGCTATCATTACTGGCACGAGTACCGTGGTAGGTCTCTATCCCACATTCCTCGGCGTAACCTTTCTGTATGATACCAGAAACGAAGGCTTCATAACCGGCCTTAAGTACGGGGTCTTTAGACAGCTGTCTCTCGAGCGACAAAAAACGCGATAATGCTAACGTGTATGAATCAGGCAGTGGTTTCGGTATATTCTCGCGCCACGGTAGCCTCACTTCGAACCGACCATTATCGAGTCTCCGTGCTGATTTCGAAACAATATCGAGTGCGCATTGATCTTCGGCGTTCTCTTTTGGTAGCTTTTTGCTAATGCCTAAAGAATCAATCTCGTATTGATGTTTAATTAGACTCTCTAACTCGTCGTATTGCCTTTGCATAAACGCTTGTGTCTCAGTGTCACTAGTGTCATCGTAAGTGACATTGACAAAGTCGATAGGTTTCGAAGAGGTCGAAATAGCGCCGTGTAATACCCACCCTAATAGGGTTCGCGAGGCAACGGGCTCGTTCTTTTTGCCTACTCTCACATCTCGGCTCAACGATAAATCCCAATTTGAAGCTCCGATGAGTACAGTCGGACTCGCGTTGTCATGTGACAGCTCGTCGGAAAGGTTAGCCAAGTGCTCAAACTCACGGTAATTTATTTCGCCTATACTCTGTGCACGCAAACCTAACGGAGTAATAGCGCGGGCATTTTCAATTAAATAGCGTTTTGTCTGATTACGTCCTCGTATGTGAAAATTTACGTAACTCATGTCGACGTCTTTACTCATACCGCTGACACCTTCTATGCGAAGGCGGCTTTGGTTTGTTGTAGTACTAGCTCCGATACGCGCGGCTACATCACCATCAATTAGTGTGGCAGTACTGCCCTCGTCGAGAAGTGCTGTCGTTGCAAACTGTCCTTTTGGACCTTCTAACACGACCGGAAGCACCTTCAAGAGGCCTCGCGGAAGCGCCCTTGATTGTGGTAGCCCTGTTGCGTTAACGAGAGTTTCGGATACATTTGTCACCTGAATATTAGACTGGTTAGTGGGAACGTGAATATCTGTATCAGAATTTGTCATTGCGACTGTACCTCTTACTACCGACCCGCTACTGTTAGGCTGTGAAGAAGATTCTAGCGCGCCATGGAGCAAAAGGTGATGACGCCGTGTGCACCCGTTGTTACCACAAGGTTTAGCTCGACAAAAATTCCACCTATGCGGATTAGACTTAAGACATCTGTAGCAAATTTTGAATTGACGTATCCATTGCCAACGACTATCAATATTTAGAAGCTGAAACTCCTTACACTTGACAATAGAATGTGAGCCTTGCTTACAATAAGTGCACTGTGCGTCGTTACTCTTTGCGACTGTGGCATGTACGATCTCCTTTACTACCGGCTTAGGGGCAGTAAATCTATTCGAAGAGCAAGCCGTCATCGAGTCGGAAACAAAATTGAATTTAAGTTGACGGTCCGCCTCTTCGAGCAAAAAATCCGATAATAGTTGCAGTCGAGGTGTCGTATTGTTTTCTCGAGGCAAAACACGTGCGGCCGCGTAGTCGGTAAAACGACTTCGCGTATGCTCGCTCAATTTTGACAGAACGGAACGGAAGAGCTCCGGTGAATACAAGTACTCGTACTGGCGCAGATATTTGATTGTTGACACACAGTTGCGCAATTTATTTGCCAAGATATTTAAATGTTCTGTGTTACTCAGCTTAATATTCCGCAGTCCAGCGATCTCCCGTGCCACCAGAATTTCAGGCCTAGCGAAGTTCTGCTCCAGCGTGCGGATGACGTCGTCGGGGTCACTCGAGTCCCACAAGTGTGACGCCACAGCTTGATACGCTGGGCCGCGAACAGCGTTGCTTAGACGTACCAAATTCTCGGCTGGGGAAAAAAGATACTTTGTTTTATCGTAGCCAGACTTAAACGACATCCATTGATTAATGTCACCTGAGAAAACACCTAGCTCCGGCCGTTTGGGCCGTTCGGAAGCAGCAACAATGGCTTTGGTGAGCTGTGACATATAGTCGCTGCTATTGTTGTTTGGTGGCTGCGCAGCATCTGTTGTGGGTTTGAATGGCATAGATGACGTGACGTTTACTGTCGGAATATGCGTCGCTGAGATGGCCGGCCGTTGTAGGGAGTCCAGCGGCATGTGCTGGGTAACGGTCGGTTGCGACATTTGGACCACCGCTTCCAGTGGTGGTTCTGACATCAACATCGGCGGAAGCGTCGACTGTCGAAAAATGTGACTAGTGTTAGCTTGCGGTTGCCGGTCCGGGGCTGAATACGCCGGGCAGGTTGGTTTGTTTACCTGTGCTATGAATGTGTCATGATTTCTAACCCACGACTCTGTGCGTTTATCTGATCTACGTGAGGTTCGAGATGAACCTTTAGAACAGGTAGACTTATCTGTAGCATCCAGGGCGGCGAGCTGCGCCTGTAGCTTCGTCTGCTCAGCTTCGAGTTGGAGGCGTGCGAGCTCGCGCTCGCGTTCGCGCTCACGCTCCGCCTGCTCACGCTCACGCTCCGCCTGCTCACGCTCGCGGTCGCGCTCACGCTCCGCCTGCTTACGCTCGCGGTCGCGCTCACGCTCCGCCTGCTCCTGTGCCAGCTGTACGCGGCGCCGAAGATGTTCCGCTTCGGCGGCAAGCTTTCTGGCGCGTACGGTGGCTGTTGAGTGGGAAGACTGAGAATGTTCTCCTTTGGAGCTACTGTAATTAGAAAAATCTTTCACGTTTACGACACTGCCATCGACGGGTTCGGGGCGCTGTGTGAGACCTGTTTGTAGGCTCGCGCTCGATGGTCGTGCTA
The DNA here is from genome assembly GCA_950108535.1 of Agriphila straminella. Lineage (NCBI taxonomy): Eukaryota > Metazoa > Arthropoda > Insecta > Lepidoptera > Crambidae > Agriphila > Agriphila straminella. The sequence continues at coordinate 13,517,536 of OX467312.1, forward strand.
AAATGTCATTGTCAGCGCTAGGAGTCGCCCGTGACGGGTCATGTGGATCGACATTGTCCCGTGTATGCGCGGAGCGTGTATTACGCTGCATATGATCGACTCCGAGTGCTGAAATATCTGCAACCGACTTACTTTTACTGCGTGTTTGCATGATCGTGAAATGAAAACTATTCTGACGATGGACGATGAACTATGAAAAATACACCAAACGAAATGAAACCTGATTATGCTGATTACACAATTTTGACTATCGAAGGACCAATGTTAACTACGTGAGCGTGGACTAAAATGGAAAACACGTTTTTACAACAATGAATAATGTATTTCTAGTATCGGCACAAATAATATCGGTTACAGACCGCAGTGACGGCTATGTTATCTTTCGTTTAGCCTACCACAATATTATATTCTCTATGACGACCAGCCAGTTTCCAACAATAACGTTTTCTCGAAATTACAACACTAAAAGTATAGAACAGAGTCATCAATCACATCATCAATCATCATTGAACAACAAATGTTATGCCAATGCTATCATCAAAATTAGTTACTAATAATTTGGTTTCTTATTTCTAGCGACAGTACTGAAGAATACTTAACTGCTTTTACTATTAGTTTTACTTTCAAAAAATCAATTGATATGATGGACTTACGAGTAGGTATACCTCTATAAAAACAGCTGTTTTTTTGTAACCTAGCCATTAAAAAACTTCGTAGTATTTATGACTCTATCTTTTGACTTGCTGTTCCTACAGATTCTTTATACCTGAACAGTTACACTAACATTGTAAACATCAGCATCGCATCTGCCCACACACAAACTAATTTATCTTTCATTGTTTCGAGTCATATCCTCAATCCGATGGCTAAGATCTATAGCAATTTAATTGGCGCATTTCCCATAGATCCAATACGGTTATAGTTACTGATACAAATCAAATAACGGCAACGAAATCAACATTAATTGTTCGGACCGACTCGACAAAACTGCAATCAGTGCAAGCAAATGTATACTTTAACGACTGTGACAATGAGACTAAAATTAAATATTTTTTACATATCGCGGTTAGAATGATCTATCTCCATTGTGCGTCGACTCATCAACGCCTTTTAATGGCTCGATAAATGAACCGACTGAAAAAACTACGAACATGATTAAATTGAGCTCGTTTGAAGCCGGACCAAGCTATCAGTGTTACTTCAAAAGTTGATTAAGCAAAGCAAAGTGAATGTATTAAGTCTTCTATTGATAAGTATCTCTATGTTAAGGCAGGTGACCGCTCCTCGTTGTAGTCTTCAATTCCTGATTGTAGCACAAAATACCTATCCAGTTGCAGTTGCAGTCCGTGAGCGTAGACGCCGTTCATTAGGACCAGAAAAGTATTTGAGTTTCTACAGATAAATTTTCTACAGAAAATATACTCTTCATCAGCCATTTTAACGTCACCAGCCACTGCTGGGGCACGCACAGTTCCTCTTTATGGGTGAATAAGGAGGATGGGCCATGACCCACTATGCAAGCCCTATGCGGATTGTTGGGTGTTAACGACTGCAGTGCCTTCCGAAACACAGAGGAACTCGGAATAATAAATTTTAGTCACCCATCCCATGACCGACCCTTGCAAAACTCCTCCGCAATCGCATGGCCAGGTGCTAAACCACTTTGCCACTGAGCTCCACATAATTCACACGAACTGGCATACGATGTGGCATCATTTATAGAATTTAATAGTTCACGAAGTGTGTCTACCAGATGCGGAAGATGCATTGACAACTAGTCAACCTGCTGATCTTGAAAAATATCCCATGTTCAAGAAAGGAGGTTACCATTCCACAGAAAAAGTATTAATGCCGCTGTCAAAATAGCAACAGTAACGGCCGAATACTCAAAGTAGGCTTATTAGTTAAAATCTTAACTTAAGGTCTTCTTAACTTTAAGGAAGCTGTCAGTTTCATAGAGTTTCTGTCAAATCTAACAACTTCTTTGAGTTTAAGGTGGCCTTAACTTTAAGATTTGTTTGCGAATGCTCAAAATCTTCAAAGTATACTAAACTGCAATAAAAGTCCTCAATATAACAAACGAACTAAATCGATAGTCATTGAAATACCTAAAATCAACTTCCAATGAATACAAATGCCAACAATCACGAACCGATAGCAAAAAATCGTAGCTCACTTAGCGGTTCTTTGAGAATCGATTGAATAGAAATGATCATTGTCATTAGAATTCACAAAACGATGAAGTTCGTGAGGTGACCCGTGAATATTATACTTACCTTAAAAAACAGCACTTGTAAATAACGCTATTTCACATTACAAATAGATCTATTAATTTTTTTAACGTTAAAAAAAGTATGTTAAAATGTGACTTCTTTTTTCGTTAGCAGAAATGACAACTTCATTCGTTGTAACTTAGCCGATGCTTATTTTTCACTTATCACATGCGACATTAGTTAGCTAAGTATCACAATAAACACTAGTGCGTTAAAGTTTTTGGCGTTAATGGTTGTTAAATAAGTTAGGACAATCTTAGTACTTACGGAAAATACAAATTCTTTAAAATTCTCTATACAAAACGGCAATTTCATACTTAATTAAACCCCTAATACTTTTTAGACGAACTATTTCATAAGGGTTTAATTTTAAAATAGAATCTGTATCTACCTACTCCTTACTCTTTCATTTTTTCCCAAATGAAAGTACTACTTTGTATTACATGAAATAATGCTTAGTAAAACGTAAAAGCTTCTTAATTTAATTTGTTTTTTTTTTAATCCCCGAAGCAAAAATAGAGGGGTGTTATAAGTTTAACGTGTCTGTGTGTCTGTCTGTGGTATCGTAGCTCCTAAACGGATGAACCGATTTTCGTTTTTTTTGTGTCATAGATAATTTTAGCCCGAGTGTTCTTAGCCATGTTTCATGGAAATCTGTTCAGCCGTTTGAAGATCATCAGCTCTTTTCTAGTTAATGAACGGATCTGACTAACTTCCTAGTGTCCGATCGATTCAAAATTTGGTACCGTGTAAATCTGATCAGCCGTTTGAAGATCATCGGCTCTTCTCTAGTTGATGGGGGATCTAACTAACTTCCTTATGTCCGATTGATTCGAAATTTGCTACCGTGTTATGTCAATGACATTGGAAGTATATGGTAAGGTAACCATGACCTGATCAGTCGTTTGAAGATCATCAGCTCTTTAATAGTTGATGAGGAGATCTGACTACCTTCCATATGTCCTATCGATTCGAAATTTGCTACCGTGTGTCGGGGGTTTTTTTAAATTTTTAATTTTTATCATTTCAGGAGACATGGCAAATTATTTCCTTTGAAAGCAATCTTAAGATTGGACGAGGCGTGTCTGTATTATACGAGACAAATTCGGCTTTGGTTATAAAAGACTAGCCCTACATTGTATTTGACCTTCAATCTGCGAAGAGGCATTATCCCTTGATCCCAGTGGCCATCATAAAATCGCAGTCGTAAAACAAGGTACTTTCTCACAGGATCGTGAACTTTGACTTTTCTTGTAATTTTTTTTAATGACGCACTACGCATTTTACCTTCGGATACGGTAAAGTATACGAAGTTCGTAGATTTCAATTCAACGACAGAAAGGTCAAAACAAAAATATTCATAGACCTACAAAAATTTAAGCTCAGTATTTGCAAATACATTGAGTTAAAAGCTTCACAACACAAGACCAATTTGTTGTACATAACAATTGGGTTGGTAACTAAAAAGTTTATAAAAAATAAAAATTCAATATTTTTCTATATTTGTACGAAACTGTCCAATTAACGAAAAATGACGAATCACATACACAGACCAAAATGAGGAAACTGACGAGTTAACAAAACTAGCAAATTAGGGAAAATGACGACATAACAATTTTCAGGGAATTGACGAATAAGGAAACTGACCAGTTTGAGAAACTGGCGAATTAGGGAAACTGACGAGTAACCCGACTCTTTTAATCACTCGTCAGTTTCCCTACAGTAGGTCTTACCCCCCGTTCCTATAATCGAGAAACGATTCGTTTGTTTTTTACTTTACGAAAACTAATTTGATATCAAGCCGAGGTTGAGTCTCGGCCAAAGGCCGAATTGATTATCGAAAATAGTATTTAATTTGAATGTAACAACTCGGCCTTCGTGGGCCGTAGAGGCGAGGGACGACATGGGAATGACTCCGTTTTGCTTGCGGATGGTACAATTTTGACACATTAACTATGGACTTTATGTCATAATACTACCATCCGTAAGAAAAACAAATCGTTCTTGAATATAGGAAGCGGCCCATATAGTTACAAAATATAAAGTCTGTAATGGTCTATGGCGCGCGCGAACCCCATACATGCACTGTCACTTTTTGTCGCTTATTTTGATAGAATCCATTCAAAACTTTCATTCGAACTAGAACAAATGAAGGATGTAAATCTAGATTTTTACCTATGGCTATCAAATATTTCCGACTATAGCGAACATATACCGTTTTGAATATGCACTAAACAACAAATACAGACCATTAGCGTTGCAGCTGGGCGGCGGCTGGGCGGCGGCTGGGCGGCGGCTGGGCAATCAGTCACTGGCTGCGTTATTTATCACCACCAAGTTTCAACTGCCTGCCGTTCGCGCTAACTGACAAAGTTGAAAACCTTTTTCTAGTTCAGGTTTTTTATTTCTATGTATGATTGTATTGTACAGCACCGCTCTGCTACTCATATATGCTAGAAAAAACGTACATAATCAATTCTGCTTAAGTAATTTCATAATTTAGCAGAATTCTTTTCAGAAAGTGTAGTACTTGAAAAAGTCGTAAGATTCCAAAAATAGTTATGTTAAATAGTTCCCCACATGGATCGATTTTGAAATATTTATAATATCTGACATAACTATTGTTTTTTCGAAAAAAATGATTCTTAATTAAGATCCGACATACAATTTTATGTTGACAGTTATTTTAATCTTAAATTTTATTTTAAATTGAGATCTTGTACAAATGGCTTTAAACTAATATTTACAGTTCCGTTTTACATAAACTTTATTATTACTCCACTAAAGTAGTACGATCTAGTTTAAAAAAACATACAAGTTCCTGTCAACTGGATGCGTGAGAATTTACGAACTGAAATGGTGTTAAAACATATTGTTTTTATTATAGCTATAGAAAATAATTTATGTGGTACTTATTAATCATCCTAACGAGCCAAAAATAAATTGAACTTGTCGCTTCTTGTTATATAGACTTTGTTCTTTAAAAGAGTAAATAAAAAAAAATGTTCTTGAAATAACATGCATTCCTGGTATTTGTATTGAAGATAATTAGTTCCAATTTCGTGTACAATGGTATCTATGACATTTTGTTTGTATTAGGGATCCGTGCCAAGGATTTTTCAAAAGAAAGATAAATATAATCAGTTTAGATAGAAATTGCTATCATTAAATCCAATAGTCAATACATGAATACTTTTACATGTAACAAAAAAATTACACGTTGTAATAAAAATTGAAGAAAAAAAGTAATAAAACTAAAAAAACATTTTGTTTTGCTGAATGTTTTGGTGAAAACTAAAAGGGAACATTGATCTTACGATAATCAACAATTGTTTCGAAAACATGTATAGTAAGTACAATTATCAATTTACTTCAATAAATTATTGAAATTAGTAAATTAAAAAATAATTCACAAGACAACATTTCTAAATCTATTCCCACTCTCATTTCACCCTTGACCAGTTTTATTAATTTCTCGCATGCATCATACAGTCGCCGTGCATTAAAATATTTGCCTGACACATAAATTCATACTCAGTGCATTCTCGGAAAGGATATGTCTGATACACTTTTAGGTTCCGACCGTACTGAATTCAATTACAACTTGACACGCTAATAAATTGAATTAATTACTTATGTTCAGTTAACGGGAATAGCTGTGCTTATTGGCAGTCTTAAAGATTTTCAATGTAAAATATTGTCCTGATCCTGATTTAAATGACTATCAATGTGTCATGTTCATGACTGGGACAGTATAATGAATTGAGTACCTATGTCTGTCATTGTTAATTAAGCGTTGTTATAAATTTTTAATATTTGACAACATAACAATCATTGCTATTATGCATTCCGGTGCATTTTACCACACATTGATTTTCATAGAGTCGCTTCCACGTCGGCCTTCGATTATTACGGCCCGCGAGGACCGAGTTGGGTCCAGTTGCAATTTTCGATAATCAACTCGACCCACGGCTGAGTTCAGTTAGTTGTTTTAAGCAAGACCTTTGCATAGCAAGTTTAATAGCGTCACATGAAAATAATAAAATTTAATTTAAAAACAATACATGCCTGTAAACTCTAAGCATCAAAATAATACTCGTAGTAAATGGTTGGAAAATAATTTGGGGGTACCTACAAAATATTATAATTAAAATAATCATGATAATAATATAACGAAGCGATAAGATTTAATAGCACACCCTCGTCTTTTATATCGTAGGGTGGATTACAAAATGCACTTCGTTAATACACCTAATCTCTTCCTATTGTGACGCGATTCCTCTGAAGGCTATAAGTATTACCTAGTGAAAAGAAGTTATTTCTAGTGAAATACTTGACTGGATTTTAAGGGCATACGTTGCAATTAATAAGAATTTAAGGGTTATTTGTAAAACATCAACAACCTTGCAGGAGTAGATTATAAATAAACAACAATATTTTGCTCTACGACTTTTCCGAAAACAGACAAAAAAAACCGGTCAAGCAAGAGCGAGTCAGACTCGCGCACCGAGGGTTTCCGTACCATCATAATAAATACACTGCAGAGCCTGCTGTAAAATAATAAAATTATTATTGCAGTATTAGGTCAGCACCATCTCTTGTCCGATAGTGGAAATATTTTTTTTTCTTAGTCCAGCGCCATCTCTTGACCGTTAGTGGAACTAAATTAATTTTTCTTGGGTCAGGACCATCTGATGACTGGTAGAGGAACTAATAATTTTTTTGTTTGTTTTTTAATTTCTAAAAAAGTGTGTTATATTGAGACATCTTTTTATTTTTCCTGTAATCTTTACATAAACTACTATCACATAGATTTTTTTCAGATTTTTCTCTTTGCAAACTTCGGAGATAAGGGGGGGGGGGAACGGTATTTTTTTTTACATTTTTCATCATAAGTCGAAAACTATGCGCCCTAAATAAAAAGAATTTATAATGTGCAAACAGCGCTCTTTCATATGATACCCCACATGCCCTAGTCGCTTCACTTAAAATTTTTAAGACCCCTTTTCGGTCCCTGTTGTAAAAAAATATATTAATTTTTTTATTTCTTTCTTATTTTGCAAAATAGTTGGACAAACGTCATCTTTAACTATTCCAAATTTCAAGTTGATACCATTAGTAGTTCTCGAGATATCCAGCTGTGACAGACAGACAGACAGGCTGAGTCACACCATAAGGGTTCCTTTTTACCATTTTGGTACGGAACCCTAAAAATGTCATACAAAACTCGATCAGCTGTTCGGACTTCTTCAAGGAAAATCGTAATTTTTGCCTATTTTTGGAAAAGTTGTAAAACAAATTTTGTTGTTTATGATGTTAGTAATCTACTCCTGCGAGGTTGTTAGTGTTTTACAAGTAACCCTGTATATCAAAGTTAAGCGTAGGTATTTATTAATTCTGATTTCTGAAAAGGTACTTTAAAAGTTTCACATCTTTTAGATTTTTCATTTAAATTAATGCATAGGTAAGTATAATATTGTGACACGCTCTATACACTATATTCATGGGGATTTTATTACAATTCACACACAACAAGACATTATATAACCGTTTGAATCAGTAAAAAATACAATAATTTTCATTTTGTTTTCTTTTAACTTGTGTGTGTGTGAACATATTTTCATTGCTATAAGTATCGTATCTTTTTCCGCGCTCATCTATCTGTAACCCGATTCCCAAACTAAGCTTGTAGATCCAGTATACCCCTCAGATTAAGGGGTACGGAACCCTAAACGTCATTTCTTGATACTCGATTATAAATGACTAGAGGGTAGATAAGGCAAGGATTTGCGGAACTCTAGCTATCTGATGCCTTTATGACATTTTCATGAGTTGGGTACTGCAGAATTAGAAAATTGTTGGTTGTGAATCTTTTTCTAGTTAATTACACGACTGCCCAAAAATGAATGTATTGAGTTGAGGTATTTATGAGTTTCTTTATTTTAGATTTATCACTATACTAGGTGTCTACTCATTTTTGACATCATGTCCAAAAGTAGGACAACAAGTTTAAAGTTTTTGTTTCAAAAACTAACCATACATTTTCGAATCGTCATTATAATCTCTTTTTTTACTTATTTCATAAATGAACCAATCCCAAAGCTATAAATTGTCATAATAACAATTCCCATACTTAGCATCTCTGAACAGCGTCTTCAGCGAAACTTTCAGAACTATGGGGCGCATTTTTTCAGAGAGGTCAGGCTACGGGATGATTTACTCGTCCAATATAGCGGCCAGGTGGGCGGGACGCTGACAACGGAATTAAACTCCCAGCGAAATATGGGCCGCCCTGGCGAACTAAGGCAGCAAATTCGTTACAGCGCAGCGAAGACTCGTATCAAGCTATTTTTGTAGTAATTCCAGTTTCTACCATTAAGGCGAGGCCAGTTCACGAAATTTACTCTTTCACTATGTTTTTAGAATAAGGTTGAATATTGCATAACTTTAATTGACGCTTCGCCAGAAATTTGACGAATTTTAGTACATTTTTATTGATTTCTGAAATACTGGATCATTTATTAAAAATGTACTCGGTTATTGTGTTAGATCGATAAAAAAGCTATCCTTTTTGCATAAAAAATCATATAACTGTCGTTGAAAATTACGAAATCTGACGATTTGAAATTTATTTTTATAAGTTTTTATGGTTTTATTCAGGATTTTTTTACAGAGTTACCATGCCGATTTTTAATATTCTGTTCGGTTAATTTGCTTCTTTGTTTCTTTTTCAGTCTACAGTAATTTTTGTGAAGTAGAATTTTAAATCAGTCTTCACATTGGATGTTCAAAAATCAGACTTTTCATCATATCGTGAACTGGCCTCGCCTTAAGCTTACGTATTACAAAAAAAACCCCTAAAGCCGAATATTGCAGGTAGGGACTAGGGACCATCAAACTGAACAGCTTTTACTTTGGGACCTACTCTGAAATCGCGAAAAAAAAATCAGCAATCATCATTCATACATTTTGATATTTTCGTTATTAGTTTTTGTATAAAACAGCAGATTTTTCGCAATTTCGGAGTTGGTCCTATAGTGAAAAAGTATCGATGACGAAATTTCTATCGATTTGTTTAGAGACGAAGTCGAAAAAAGAAATGCCATTTGTAATCTTAACTTACATTAAGGAATATTCAAATAAATTATTAAGGAGAAGGTCTTGGGAAGAATTAGTATTAATTTTCTCCGATCAGAATGATTCTGAAGAAAAAAAGAAAAACTTGGGTAAGTTTAATTTATCTGCATGTATATAAAGTTACAAAAAGGCTTGAAGATAATCTTTCACTCAAAATAGGATGCACCCAGTATCATCTTTCGCTTCTTCTCCGACGTCTCAGTCTTCGGTATAAAATGCATAAACAAATTGCTTCTACCACGTCCATTCTCAGTTATGTTGATGCCACACTGCCGCGCGTGCACGCTATCACGTGAATGCTCCTACCGCGCGGCGACGCGCGGCACCGCGCGTTCATATGAACTTAGCCTAAAGATGCTCTAAGGATGACGATGCCGCCAAAGAGAGGCGACTTCTTGGCTCATGGTCATAGGATTAATGGTAGCAGATCGCTACAACTATACGCAGATACAGAATACATACATAAATAACGAACGAGTGCATCCCGTCTGCACTGCATTTCCACTGCGTTGATGCGTAGTTTCCATCTTGTATAGAATTTCATACCCTTTTTACTCACGATCTGGATCTAAGTACGATATTTCAGTAAATTGCCTAGGTAAAATGCGGTATGATAAACAAGTTATTATTTGCATTTTCGTTTTCAGGGTTCCCAATAAAGTTCCTTTCCCCTGAAATTTAATATTCAGCCAAGTAGGTGCCTATTAGTTATTAAAAATAGCCGAAATTTTACAGCCCTGCAAAATTTACCCACATAATATTATCTTATTACCTACCTTGTTAAACAAATTATGATTACAAGGTACCTAGGCTATTTTGCCTCAAAAAACATGTGACATCCCAACACCGTAAATTAATTTGACGCACCCAACGGAAATCATTATTCCTTACAACGTAAACATTCCGGATTCCAAATATATTTACGTGCGGAGTTTAAAAAATAGGTAAAAAAAGACGACGACGCGACGGAAAAAGAGAAACAATACCGCTTTATAACTTCCGCCCTCGGCATTATGAAAATTAAGTTTTTTTTGCTCGAAGACTTTGTATGGTCAACATTTATAGAACTCTTTAAAGGATCCCATTTCAAAGTAGCATTAACATTCTTATACAAGTTGTTTATAAGAATGTTAAGTGCATTTATTACTGCAATGCTTGATTATAAAAAACAGTAATTATTAGAAGAAGCCCGAGAAAGACGTAAAAAACACACCGATATTTTATTGTTAATCAACAAAACTATTTGTACTTCTAATTTGTAGCTAAGTATATACTACTGTTACCATCATCTGGATTTGTGTTTGTTTGGTCTAGCTTCTAAATTAACAGTGAAAATTTTTGATAAACAAAATGTAAATAGTTGGCATACACCATCATCAGAAAGATGTGCTCTAATTTCTCGTGCCTTAACTTAATTAACCACCTTTGGAAAATGTTGTCTATTAATACCTGAAAACTTAAACAATCTCCTTAAATACAAACGACCTTATACAAAAGATTTTTAAACACTGTTTAACTAAACACATGTTTAAATGTGATGCCGTCACTTTTTTGACAATATTGTTTGACAGAGACACACATACATGTGTTTAGTTAAACAGTGTTTAAAAATCTTTTGTAATAACTCGGAGTAAGTTTAGTTTTCCATATAGGTATTTCATAAACTTTACGTTATGTTGACTGTACAAAGGTTTCTTCGTTGAATTAACACCGTCAGCTTTGCTTTAACCGTTGGTATTTGAGACTTAATCCGTTAACCAACTTCAAATTAATAACGGATGCAAACTTCCACCGTTAATGCGAAATAAAACATTGAAAATAACCGAATAGAAAAGTATTACAACAGGATTTTACTAACATAATGCTTCTTCAAGCTTCGTGCTTCTCCATTCTAGGCCCTTTAGCACCAAAAACTACATCAACCTAGGAAGAAAGTCCCTAAACTAGACCGACCGTGTCACTTGACACTTGAACAAGCAGTAATTACTCTTGGCTGAGTCGCAATTAAAGAGATTCCTAGGCGCCGAGTGTGGGAGAGATATTTGCTCAGCCAACATTACTAAAACCGAGCTCTTTATGAAGACCTACCACAGAACAGAGGAGACAGAAAGTCAACTACAAATAACATACTCGTAGTTGTTAGCTACTGAAGCAATATAGATTAAGTAAGTATAACCGTAGATTGGCACTTTGAGCAGAGCAAAGTAATTAATAATTAATATAAATTAATTTGCTCTTATCAATATAAAATACGTAAAATAGTCTTTATCATAATTATGAATTAAACTATATACTTATTTTAGCCAGTATTTGATGTTATCTACTTACCTATAGATATGTATGATATGTAGTACTAGGTACCTTTCGAATAGTATTTTTATAATATCTGCAGGTCTTCTAGATCCGGAGATTCCGGAGCAAATAAGTAATATTTTTTCGCAGGGTCATCTAAGATAAAAAGTTAAAAAAAAAAAAATGCGGTCATTTCAAAAGGCGCGGATAGACACCAACATGTTGGATGTTTTTGTCGATAAAATTGGGTAAATTTTACGCCTATAAATTATCGCTAGGACAAGAGCAGAGATATTGTCAAATACGATAATGATGAAAATCGAATATATTACGGACAGAGGAAACATAATAGCTACCAAGAATACATAAATAAGTTAATTATTGATTTTTTGCAATTTAATAAGAAAAGGTACAACATGTTGTTAAATAGATAAATAAATAACAAAAAAATAATTTCACTACTTTCTATATATACTTACTGGTGATTATATTTCCTTTTCCCTAGAACAACCATGGGAAAAATGCACGTAATTTTTGCAACATTTTAGGCATCGCTCGCGTATTCACTGGGTGGGTAACGACTTTTTTTAATTGCAATTGCAATTTAAACATAGTTTTATGATTGCTGCACTGAACATTTGCTGTTTCAAATTGCCTTCAATGTTTAAACAATAACTTCAGACGGTAATAAAAAAGTAGTCCAGTCTGCGGTATTTTAATACTGTTGATATTTCCTTCCATGGAAATAGATTAGTTAATTAATATTTTTAATTAAGTACAATGCAGCTATAGGTACTAATTATGTATGGTGTGTCCACTATACATTTGAAGCTTAGGTAGTTGATAAGATAAGTTGATGTTGTAGGAGTGCAGCAGAGAAACCACGTTCCACAGTTAAGTTTATATTGCCGATAAATATGTAAACAAATAGTTAATTAAGGTGGCTGTACCTTTCTCTATAGTAGTTAGTTAAGCACTAAAATGAAATTATAATTAAATAATAAAGTAAACAATCCGCGCGGCTTCCAAATGTGGGCCGCAGCGTAAGCTAAAAAGAAGTAGGTTTAGTTATGTGCAGTGTAAGACTGTACATCTTGGCAACCCCAAAAGAAAAAACATTAAAAAATTAGCAAAGAATAATAAAAATAGCTATAAGGAAAAGTACATCCATTACAAACAATCTTTTAAATAAAATTAGTCAAAATTGAATGCGATGTTCGCTTCTCCTCCAGTGTGACATCTGCGTCCTCTCTCTGGCCGAGGCTCCACCTGCGCGTAGAGGTTTGAAGGTTCCTCAGTGATTCCATCTTGGCGGGGACGCCGACTCATCGTTTGCAGCTCTATGTCTTCATTTTGCTGCTTGTTCGTGGTTGGGTTCTTTCCGTTTTTCTTGCGACGACAGTATTTCCTCCCAACTACCACAAAAAAGGTTGTTATTGCGATAGCTAGTAAGAAATAACTAATGACGTATTGGTGTAGGTCATGTGATGAAATTGGAGACGGTAGTTGGGTCTCAAGTTTCTTCTGCACGGTGAGCTTCGTTTCTATCTGATCTAGTTCCTGAGTTGTTGCTGGGTGGAACTCAGAGACGTTGTAGTTCGTCAGGTGCACTATTTTGTTGATTGAAGTGTTTAAAGTTGTTGTTGGTAACTCGTAGTCAACTCTTATCTGGCTGTTGTATTGGCTGTGAGCGACGATCGTCATATCTTTGGACTGCAGCACGCATCCTTGCGATAAGGTGACGATTCCAGAAGATGTCAAAGTATGAGTCGTGACGTCATCGTTGCATATAATACGTAATGTGCATACGTCACAGCAGATCGCTAACCAGCTGTTTGGCGAATGTAATTCAAGCCAAGCGTCATTGCACGTCATGCGTCGTACGTCACACGGCAAGCCATTCTGATGCGCCAGCAATTTCGCTTCGCACGGCGCGTTGTTGTTATGCAAGTTGAAAACTGGTAAGTTTTTGTGACATAAAAAGTTGTTTCTTTTCTGCTGGGTGCACTGCATGAAATCTTCTTCTTTTAGTGAGGCGTAAGTATTTTTTCTAAAATCAACTCCTATGTATGGAGCTGACATCTCTAGGTACGAAGTTCCGTTTCTTGTTTTTAGTGGTAGTGGCAGCACACGATAGAGAGTGAAATCTTCAGTTGACATCAGCGGTATGCGAGTTTCAAAAATAAAGAAATTTTCTGTCACTCTTGCTCTCACATAGATTAGTTTGTAGATATCTTTTACATCCTTTTCCAAATTTTCCACCGGTAGGCATAAAGTTTTGGGGAGCTTTCCTGATATTTCTTTCAGCTGTTGAACCAAATGAGTTGGCGTAATGAGATGCACGTCGATGTGTCCTTGGTAGACGTTGGTGAGAGTGTTGAACAGCATATCTTGAAGATGTGTTTGTATTCTTCATTAAAATAAATTTGTTGAATATGTTTCACAATTATTTCGTTTGCGGCGCTCATTTCCCTTGCAGTTAGGTAGTTCGTTTCAGGTTTCATTTTATTACGAGTGTAGGTAATAAAACGTAACATCCATGCAACGACCTTTGTAACTAAAGTCATTGAACTATGTTTGCTTAGTAAAGTAGTCATAAATGTTTCGTGATTATTTTTTGGATCGCTTTCAGCTTGAATATGATGTGTGCAGCCCATGTCGGTTTCAAAAGTTTTTGTTGTGTTTTCTGAGTTTGCCTCTTGCTTTATATCCTTTAGAAAATTAGGTCCATTCCACCATAAGTTAAAAGTTGATAGTTTGCTCGGTGGTAGTCCTCTCAAAGCGCAGTCGGCGGGATTCTGTTCTGATCTTACATAACGCCACTGCGCGGCGGGGATGACGCGGTTGATGCTCCTCACTCTGTTAGCGATGTAAACATCCCATCTTGTTGGTTCTCCTTGAATCCATGCTAACACAACTTGTGAGTCACACCATGCGCTTGTTGTTACGTTGTAGTCGCTAAGGGCTTGTTTAGTTTTTTCCATCAAATCGGTTAGTTGTTGGTCTTGTGGTGAGTCTCGCCATATGATTTTTTGCAGATGTTGCTGTTTTTCATCAAGCCACAAACATCTATACATTTTCTCAATGTCTGCGGTGATGACAAATTCGTAAGTTCTCCACTTGATGATTAAAGTTTGTATGTCCTTTTGTAGATTGGGACCCTTTTCAAGGAGGCTGTTTAGGCTGTATCCAGATGAATTTTTCTGAGACGCGTTGAACACCACCCTGAGCTTTGTTGTTTCAGAATTTTCACGTAGGACGCCGTGATGGGGAAGATAACACTCGGTACTTGATCTTGAATCTTGAGATGAAGGTATCATGTGACCTAAATCTTGATATTCTTTGATGAAGTCCTTGTACATAGCTGCGAGTTTATGTTGTTTTTGTAGCCTTTTTTCCAGTTGGAAAAATTGGGATGCTGCAATAGATCTTGAATTGCCTATTTTCTCTTTGTAGTCTGGGCAAATAGGCATTTTAACGACGTATTTCCCATCTGAGGCCCGCCGTACAGTTTCCTTGTAAAACGTTTCGCATTGTTCGTCCTTGGATACTTCGTTTGAGTTTTGAATATCTTCGTTTTCCCAGAATCTAGTGAGCTCTTCCATGTTTATCAAGGACACGTAACAGTTTAAAGTTTTCATCTTTCCGCATAAAATCCATCCTAGTTGTGTTTGTTGAGCTACAGGAGAGTCGTTGCTGCCCTTAAGGACCCCCTCCAGGATGATTTCGGAATATATGTCAGCGCCTAATAAGAGATCGACGCCACGTGAGATGTTGTATTCCGGGTCTGCCAGTTTCAAGTTCTGCAAATGCGGCCAGTTTGTGTTTTCAAAAGTTGAGTTTGGTAGGTTGTTTGTGAGTTTCTTCATAATAAGAGCTTGAGTTTCAAAATTATAGTCTGAATGGATGGCTTTACAGCTGAGATGAAGTAGTCCTTTGCAATCTCCCAAAACTGAGCCGATTCCTGAGACTGTAGCGTTGAGCTTTTTTCTAGGTAGGCGCAGCCTTTGTGCAGCATTTTCCGTTATTAAATTGACTTGGGAGCCTTGATCCAAAAGTGCCCGGAGCGTTGTGTAACTGCCATCCATAGTTTTGACTTTGAGTTGCACCGTAGTTAGTAAGATTTCAGTGGTGTTGTTTGAGAGATGATTGGAGCTTAGTTGATTAGTTGCAGATGAAGATTGAGATGAAGATTGCTGTTGACGACTCATAGTGGTGTTTTTTCCATTTGATGTTATTTGCTTTTTGTGGAAATTGTGCAATAAAGTATGATGTTTCATGTTACATTCTTTGCATGTTTTTGTTGACTTGCATTCGTTGTTTCCGTGACTGAACAAACAATTTTTGCAGAGTCGCAATTTCGTCACTGTGTCATTGCGTTGCGTTGTGTCCATGTCAATAAACTTAGTGCATTGCATAAGCACGTGATTTCCATCGCAGCACGGGCATTGACCGTAGCTCGTATGATAACTTTTAGCTGCAGGCTTCGAAAACTCGTAGTTATTTTTCTTAGCGAAAGTATTTGTGTTGAATGATCTTGAGTAAGTTGGTTTCTGCGAGGTGATGGTCTCTCTTTTTGAAGTTTTCATTGTTTCGTAAGCCATAAACTTGCTATCCAGGAAATACATAAAATCGCTTAAGTTTTGTAGCTCTCGATGGTTTTGAAGATCTTTCATGTATTCATTGTAAGTTGTTGAGTCAAGTTTTTGTGACATTAAATGCACAATAATAGGATCCCATGTCGCGGTGTCAATTCCAATGTTAGAGATCCCGTTCAAGCTCTCGGTGATTACGTCATGCATCCTCTTTAAGTTGTAGGCATCTGGATGCTGGATGTTGGCAAGATTAAGCATCGCGTTCATGAAAGATGTGAATTGGAGCCGACGGTTATCATAGCGCTGAGATAATATATCCCAACAAGAAGTGTAGTTTTCGGCGCTTATGTTTAAATGTTGCACAAGTCGCTCCGCCTCTCCTTTAAGTTTGGTTTTTAGATATTGCATTTTCTGAGCTGGGTTGATAGTAGGGTTGTTGTTGATAGTTCCCAGGAATAGATTCTTGAATGAAATCCATTGCTGGTAGCTCCCTGAGAATTCTGGTATTTCTAATCTCGGTGCCGACTGTTGATAGTGGACGGTCGAATAAATTTTGTTATTGATCTTCTTACGCAATTCATCGTATTTTTGTTCGATGTTATTGTACATATCATAGTATTGTTCATGGCACCCCTTCAGTTGAAAATCTATCACCCAGTGCAGTTTGTCGATGGGCTCCCACTTGGACTTCAAAAGCGCTAGATTTTCTTCCAGCTCCCACTTCTCAAAAATAAGTTGCATGTTAATTTTTGACATGACACGATCGATTGCGTTAAAGTTGCATTCCTGCTTGGTGAGTAGGTGCTGGCAATCATCTGAGTTCTCTTCCGTAGGTACATCCGTAAGATCGAAATTTACCTCCCGTTTTTGATCATTTATTTGTTCCAGCCTCTTCATAATGTCAGCTCTAGTTTTCATGAACATTTCTTTTGTTTTGTTGTAGATGTCATCCGTAAAATAGTTGATGTTTTTATCTTCCACTTCCAAAATAAGTTGAGCGTGTCTTTCGTCGAAATCACACCACTGATTTTCAAGTGATTCCAAACGTTTGTTCAGGTATTCCTCATTCTTCCTCGACGCGGAATCCTTGCTGTAGTTAGTACACAGGAACTTGATGTTGTTGAAACAGGCTTGTTGAAGTTCTAGTTTGCTCATGTTGATAATAGTTGATAGTTAGTTGACTAAAAAACTCACAGTCCAGCACGTAGTTGACGGTGACAGGTGTGAAGTAGTTTAGCAGGTGTAGCGAAAACCACTTATCTGGTTGTAGTCTTCACGTATCCAAATCTTCAGAATCCGAAACAAATCTTGTTCCCCTCCGAATTGATATGGTCGTTGTTCAGCAACTCGGTGCTCTAGTACTCTGTATACAGTATGTGCGTCCTGTCTCAATACGACTGGTGAGACCCGCTTGTGGGAGGCCAGCCGCACCGATTCGCTACTGTAGTAAGAAACACTAAAACACCAAGTCCTTATTCTCGAAGGACCGTTAAAACCTCTTGAAATTTAAAACTCGAAGGACCATTAAATGTATGGTGTGTCCACTATACATTTGAAGCTTAGGTAGTTGATAAGATAAGTTGATGTTGTAGGAGTGCAGCAGAGAAACCACGTTCCACAGTTAAGTTTATATTGCCGATAAATATGTAAACAAATAGTTAATTAAGGTGGCTGTACCTTTCTCTATAGTAGTTAGTTAAGCACTAAAATGAAATTATAATTAAATAATAAAGTAAACAATCCGCGCGGCTTCCAAATGTGGGCCGCAGCGTAAGCTAAAAAGAAGTAGGTTTAGTTATGTGCAGTGTAAGACTGTACAAATTACATTTACTCAGTTTTAATTTCGTAAAACGTAAGACCTTCGTGAATTCAGTACCCGTAGCACGAACAGCTATCGAGAAAAAAAACGCGCGTAAAATTACTCGATAGACAATTCTCTATGGAAAAATTCATTTCGCTTATCCGCGACAGATGGCGTTGTACAAATTTCCAATACAAAATTTATCTATCGAATAATTTAATTCACAATAATGAAGAAAAAACGTAAGTTATTATCTTAGACTAGATTAGGTATATATAAGTATGGCAAAACAGAAAAAGATGAAACTTTAGTTTCATTCGGGTGATGTATAATAAAGTGTCATTGAATTAATTAAAAAATATAAAAAATACATTTTCATAGCCATGTCATTTATTCACCACTTAATGAGCCGTTCACCGTCCAATGAGATTTTTGTTCAACATTGAATTTATAAACGTTAAATGACGTCATAAACTTCACCTATAAACGTATCAAAAAAGTCATAAAAAGTTTTTAACGACAGTTTTGAGCGTGCCTTACTTAGCTCTCGTTCGTCGGTTTTATGTTAACGTTTGAATTAAAGATGCCAGACAGTTAAATTAATTTAACGTCTAATGGATTTAGTCGCTTCGTCGCATAAGTGAAATGTCGTCTAATACTTTCACATACTCAATTAACACATTAAATGTCTCTATAGACTACTTTTGACTATTAGCTACAAATGGAGAGATTAAATATTTCGTTAAAAAAAATATTGCATAATATTTATACGTGAGAAAATGTAGTAGGTACTGTACCATCAAAAAATATTACAAATAAACACCAACCATATCAACACCAATCCTAAATTTTTTAATTTTAAATTGACATTTCTTTCTTGCTAGCAATTAAGCTAAAAATGCTAGCCAGTCAGAAAACTGCCTGGAAATAAGAAGTCATAATACGGTCTCCCCACTTTCAAATTCCTATTTTACAATCCATCACAAGCTAATAACATATCTTTTACTAAACTCTAAAACTGACCGTAAGAAGAAAGATCCTTCTAGAAGATTAATTATACAAGAAAACCGATCCAGTGCAACCTCACCACTTACATCAAGCGTATCGCAGTGCTGCGAGAAGCCACTAATTCTAGTGCTAAAACACTTGCAACCTAGTTCTTAATAATTAATTAGTAGAAACATTAGGGCGATAATCTTTATGGTCGCTGACGACGCCGCGGTAAATCACAGAGGTTCCTCACTCGCCTAGTGTATTGGTAGCTGCAGTACCTTAAGTCGAACATTCTTGTCAAGTCGACAAATTGTATGCCAAGTCGACAAATCTAAATACCACTATAATTGTATGTAGTTTGAAAATATTTAAATTTTCTAATATTTCGAAGATCCTAAAAATTAATAGTAATCTGCAGTTAACATAATTAAAATGATTTGAGTAACAAGTGGCGTTAGTGTATGAAATAGATATAATTTGATTTTCGAAAAAATTGCGCCTATTCTGTTCATGAATCACTTTAACAAAGATGAAAGATGGCGGTGAATATTTACACAAAAAATGGAACCCATTACCATACCACCCATGGAAATAAAATATACTTAATTAACAGCAAAATTTTTGGTTACAGAGCTATTGATAAAAAAAAAATATCTAACCGTCACTATGTCTAGTAATTTGCCCACCCTTGTAAGACGCAGGGGTCCCGGGTTCGATTCCCAGGGAGGGCACAATTTGTACTTGGTTTAGTTGGTGGTAGGGCTTATTCCAAGTCCGCCTGGCCAATAATGTCTATGCGCCTGGCTAGCTACCATCATCTTACCTAAGACATAAGTATTTATTCTTATGCCTAAGACTGACACCATAACAATAATTTAAAAATATTGTAAGTATTCCGCCAGTTACAGGTAAGATAGCCAGTTCCTCAGTGATAAGGATTACGGGAGTAGTGCGCTTCCACTTTCGGCCTTATCGTCACTTAACATCAAGTAAGGTAAGTACTTACTTACCACTTTGGTACTGATATAAATAAAATAATAAAAATAAAAATAATAAATGTATCTTGTCACGCTAATTCGAGCGCAAAATGTTAAACCGTTGGATAGTCGTAATTGGTCTACACAATTGTTAAATGTGTTTGTAACTTTTGACACAGCTGGACGTGTGAAGCACGACCAGTGCACAGAAGGTGGTAAATGAAACGCAATTTTACAATTTACCAAGATATATTGAAAGATCTCAGGGGGGTAACAATCTTCGCTCAGGGTTACGAAAAAGATATAGAAGGGGACTTAGCTGCTGTTTAGCCTAGAGGAGGCAGCAGAGGATGTGCAGCACGAGGGCTACACCCGCAAGCGGAGCGGAGGGATCAGCCTCGGTAGAGCGAGGGTGGGCTCGAGGTGAAGCGGGTGCGCAGGCTCGGCGTGGATGATGCTCCGGGGTAGGCCGGAAGCAGCAGGTGGTGGCTCGGGCAGGTAGGTGCCCGGAGGTGTAGCGGTAGGCGGCGCTGGAGGGTCCGGTAGGGGAACTCCTGCCCGTAGATACGACCCCTAGTTCGGGGACGCACGAAAAACAGACTTTAATTATCGAAAGGTAAAATATTTCAATAAATGAGGCAGATTCTACGAATCCGTCGTATTTATAGCGATATAAACATTCGAGAATTCTCAAAACGTTGAGAACCTTCTCGATATGTTCCTACATTCTTAATGGTCGTGCATGACCATAAACAAAAATGGCTGTCATAGATGGACAGTCTATGGTGGTAAAACGATATTATTATTTTTAATATTTTGTGAAATTAATATATAGAAAAATTAAAGGATTTTTTTTTTAGTTTAATTATATAAAAAAAGTAAATAAATAGTCTAGTCATGATCATCGGTGTCTCAAAACGCAAGACTCCAAGTTTTAGGAAATATAGTATTGAGGGTAGGTGATCAGAATTTTGACAATACTTGTCAGTACTATGAAAACAATAACAAGTTGTTATGGTGAAGTGAATGTAATGAATTTTTAAGAAAAATATAACAGTAAGTATTAATTATAAGTGGTAGGTTTTTAGAAACCGTTACACTTTAAATGATATCGTGCTGTGTACTGTCCCTAATAAATAAAATAAAAAATAATGAAGGCCAAGCACTATCCCGTTTAGTTGTGCATATTGCGATACTGTGTATACTTTAACAGCAACACCACTTTACCTTGAGTAGATGGTATCTTTACGGTTTCACCTTTAATGTCGTCTTT
Organism: Agriphila straminella; assembly: GCA_950108535.1. Taxonomy (NCBI): domain Eukaryota; kingdom Metazoa; phylum Arthropoda; class Insecta; order Lepidoptera; family Crambidae; genus Agriphila; species Agriphila straminella. Next base: position 13,538,877 of record OX467312.1, read on the forward strand.
TAGTCAAAATATCACGTCCTCTGTCTTAAATGATTTATAGATAGAAATGAAATTATAATGAACAGCCTGGTTAGAATACGTGAATTTTTAAAATGGTCATAATTTATGACACAGGAAAACAGGCGCCTGATCGTTGTCTTGTTATAAATATTATTATGTAAAATTATAAAAGAAAACCTTCGCTCAGCTTAGTACGTATACAAAGTCACTAGACCGATATTTTAACATCTATTCTATGCATTCTTTACATTAAAAAATAAACTAACAAAATCTGATATTTTGCTTCCGTGTCCGAGAGAAAGAGTGTAATAGCTTTTAATTAAAAAAAGTATCTTCAGAATCACTAACTACTTACATTTTCTTTTTAATTCAACAGTGTCCCCATCTACCATCATGGCTTTTACGTCATCACTTACTCATTATTTTTTAACCAACCAAATGTTCCGTTCCACTTAAAATTACTCACTAATTGAGAGGTCTAACATGTTCGAAAAACTAAAAACTCTTTTATCCAAATGAAACGGTTTGATTACTTTATCGGCGGTATCTTTTAAAAAGGTAAAAGAGTAACAAATATTAGGACCCAATTAACACCACACAGGCAAGAGTCCCTTTTGTTATCTACCTACAACGATAAGATTTGTTTTGTCTCGCTCCCGCCATCGACATTCGATAAAAGCCTTTACAACTACTGAAGTATTTTGTCGCCTTTATGCGAAGCAGGTGCGCAATCTTTTTAATCGTCATAGATTATGAAAATAAGTTTAAAATCACAATAGGTATAAGTGTTAAATCGGAGTTAGCACGAATTCGGGTTTGCCAAATTGATTATCGGATACCGAATCTGATTTACTACATCCGGACACCCAAAAGTTACTAATATCTAGTATTTTAGCGGCTTTTGTTAACCTAATAAGTTTTGCCGAGTTAACCAGTCAAGTTAATCTATTACACTCAGCGACGCTAAAATCGGTCCACTGTGTGATTTTCATTCACACAATACCTGCTCAATTCATTCTCATAAATAAAAAAGTACTTACACGTATCATTGCAGTGACTTTTATATTGATGGGGCCTGTTCATCTCCTAATATGAACATTCCAAATAACTACAGTTTCTTCATTTCTTCAATCATACATTTATTCAATTCCAAACAAAGATGTATAAAATGCAAAAACCCGCTTATTTTTTATTTTTTTGGAAATCGAGAGGTTTTTGAATCTTCAAACCATCTGGTTGAAATGTTTATTTGAAAGATCAGATAAAAGTCACTGCAATGATATTCATGTACTTTTGAATATGAAGTGATCATGTTTGTATGAAAGCCACACAGTGGGCTGATTTTTGTGGCTCTAATATATAAGACCTAAATGCCGAGTTACATTCGCCTAAAACATATTTTCACTGGATATTCTTTGTCTTGCAGAGGTCTGTGAACAGTGTGCGGTGACATCGACGCCACCTGCCTCACAGATTTCGCTCCGTGACCGTTTTATCTTCATTACGGCTTTTTGTTTGCTACATTAGGGCTGTCACATGAACATTACAATAAAGAACATCTTGGATAATGTTATGATAAATATTAGTTAGATAAGTAAGATGAAACTGAATGAAAACGAATTAGTGAAAAGAGAAACACACAAAAATTATGTTTAGTAATACTAAATAATATACTAGAAAAAATACGACTCGCGCCAGATCAATACTCAGACGGGAATCGAACCCGCGACCTTTGGATATCCGGTCCAATGCTCTGACCGCTGAGCTACCGGTACTCAGCGTGTCACTCGGTAGCTCAGCGGTCAGAGCATTGGACCGGATATCAAAAGGTCGCGGGTTCGATTCCCGTCTGAGTATTGATTTGGTGCGAGTTGTATTTTTTCTAGTATTGTGGAAAAATAACATTGTGAATGCAAAAATCTCAAATTTAAAAATTATGTTTAGTAAGTAAAAAATTAAGATAGATTTGAATAATTCGTTTTTGGATAAGTACATTTAATGTAACTCTCTGATTTTTTTCAAGAAACCTGCGATGTTTTTTCTATCATATTAATGATCATTTGTTTCTGTCTACGTTTATGCATGTTTGTTGTAGGCACATAGGTAAGTATAGTTGTGTCAACCCTGCTGTTCAAATTGACACACCTTGTTTCTTTGTTTCAGAATTAATGTGTCGGCTGATACATTCGACAGAGGGCGTTACGCGTCAATGCATAACAAAAGGAGATTTTGACAAGAGTATTTTTTTTCTACGCCTCCTTGGCTCGGACAAAGACACAGCCGGCACGCATGGGCGGTGTCCTTTAATTTCAAAATATTTGGCCATTAATCCATCGATGTCACACCAATGCATTCATTAGTGTTTTTTTTTCTTTCGATTCGAAATCGATTTAAAAAACTATTTATTTTTTTATGCACACGTAGACTTCACCTCACCGGATGTTAAGTGACGATAAAGCCGAAGGTGGAAGCGCACTACACCCGGAATCCTCATCACTGAGGAACTGGCTATCTTACCTCTAACTGCCAGAACGAATTCTTTTTAGTTGTTGTTATGGCGTCAGACTTAGGTAAGATCGTGGTAGCCAGGCAGACTTGAAATAAGCCCAACCACCAACCGAACCGAGTACAAATTGTACCCACTCCTGGGAATCGAACCCGGGACCTCTGCGTCTCACACGAGTGGACGAACCATTTGCTAGACCATAGCGACTGTTAAACACTGCACCTAATAAAATTATCATTAATATTGTTTTTTCAAATCGAAATATTTTGCATTTTCTTTTTTCGTATGCATCGCAAAATTATGTATTTATCTTACCTACTTTATGAAAGTCTAAAAAAGTGAAAAAAGACTAAGAAAATTATAGTGAGTATTAAATTGAACTACATACCTACTACGTTACTTAATATAACTAAAAAAAATATTAGAAAAAATCGACTCACCCGTAGCAGCTCAGACGGGACTCGAACCCGCACCCTTAGGATTCCGGCCCAATGCACTAACCAATCGGAATCCTAAGGGTGCAGGTTAGAGTCCCGTCTGAGCTGCTACGGGTGAGTCGATTTTTTCTAATATTTTTTCAGTTATATGTAACTTAATATATAAAAATAGCATTGTGAATGCTAAAATCTAAAAAAATCATATACATACCTACTTATATCGGTACCTACTTGTGATTTGTATTTATCATTTTATCATTGTTGTTACTATTATCACTAACTCGATCAACCCCTTAATTTAAAATACATATTTGATATTCAAGGAAACATCTTTGTCGAACAAAATCAGTTTGCATTAACATGTCATTCAAAAGTTCCTTGTAAAAAGCATGCATTTATTGTCTACCGTGATTTTTTGACACCAAAAAGGACCAAATTATAAAGAACCGTGAACACATTTTAATCTTCCATTCTTCCTTTGTAAAACCAAGCGATAGCGAAAGCAGGGAGGTCTACTTTTCTGGTTTTTCAGTCTGGGAATTCAATATCAAAATTCTAAGCAGGTGTGTTTTAAAACGAGAGACACCCTTATGACTGTGACATACGGCTTTAAAGAATTGACATCTTTCAATTTATTAAAATCTCATAAAATTCGTTTGATTCTAACGCTGAATAAAATCATAGGTAAAATGCAGATTACCTTATCTTCTGGTACTGAAGGTAAAGTCTGACATTGGCCCTAAGTTTATTACACTTCCTCATCATCAGACATTTTAAATGGCCCGACCGCTGCGCTGGTATAAGCGAATAAGGAGGATGGGCCATCATCATCATCATATCAGCCGCACGACACCCACTGCTGGGACCTATACCCAGCAGTGGGTGTCGTGCGGCTGGGTATACTGCGGATGGGACATAACCTTGTGCTATTATGTATTCTGTGCCATGACGCACCACGCGGGACCAATGCAATACTAGCACGAACATTTATCGAAAAAAATGCGCGTAAATGGTGCTGTACAAATTTTCCATACAAAACTGCTCTATCGTTTTTTTACTTGCGTTTTTTTCTTGATAGATGTTCGTGCTAGTAGAAATAAGATACAAGAGTCAATTAATTTATCTAACAATCTAGATTTTCTTATAAAATACACCTAGCCATACTTGGAGGAGCTCGATGGCGCAGTGGTTCAGCGCCTGGCTCAGTGATTGCGGAGGTTTAGCAACTATCGCAAGGGTCATGAGATGGGTGACCAAAAATGTAGAAGGTATCTCGAACTCTTCCTTGCTTCGGAAGGCGTCGTTAACACCCACCAATCCGCATTGGGCCCGCGTGGTGGGTTATGGCCTATCCTACTTACCCACCCATAAGGATAAGGCCTGTGCCCAAGCAGTGGGGACATTAAAAATGGCTGATGGTCATACTTACTTAGCTACTGTGTGTAGCCTAAGTAACACCGGAAAAAACGGCGTCGACCGCGGTCGCCACCGCGCCGCCGCCGCTTGTCGCTGAGCACCTTTGTCGGCACTTTTTGCCCGAAACGCGTGACTGTTTTCGTAATCGAATACTGATCTGTTTGAACTGTCCCGTGATCAGGTAGCGATGAAGTAATAAATATGATATAGGATCGATAAAAATCTTGCCGTTGAAATTTTAAGTTTCGGATGTTGTGTTTTTTCTTTTTGTGGTTCGTAAATTAGTAATAAAGATTTAAGACGAAAAGACGAGATCAACTTAGACATCGCTCATAGAATAAAACCCACGCGCCAGAAGTCTCTTTACTTAGCTTAGAAGCTAGCTTACTGCAGCTCAACTGCGAAATGATTAAACTATGTTTTACTTTCTTGTTAATTAAAACGTTCTAAGTATCATATAAAGATCTTTCGTAAGTTAGTAGCTAAAAAATTGCAGCGAATTTCTATTCTACCCCGTTGATATTGTAAAAAAATTTTTTACACTTTCAACAATTAAGCAAAATTTGGCTAAGTATCTTATGAAATATATTAAACAGAGCCAAACTGCTTTTTAAAATGATTCACCTATTTATCTAAGTAAGGGTCTCGTAACGACAGTGTTAGAGTAGTAAAAAAAACTTATTTTCGTTTTCGACTATCATGAAAATTTTAACTACTACCGCCATCTATTGAGCAGTAGAAAAACTAACATGTAGCTTGCAAGAGTTGCAAGTGAGAAGGATCTTTTTAAAACGGGATACATAATACTTATTTCCAAAATATGATTACTGAGTAGGAGGTTTCTTTCTTATGCTAAAATACATCGTTTTACACCTTAAACGAATGCAAATAGGAATATGCTACTTAGAAAATTGGACTCATAAAAGCGTGTTCCGAGCAAAACAGGTTAAACACGGATATCCATATAAAATGTTCTATCTTAATTAACACATCCTACTTCCAAAGTGCAACATAGTATATTGTTGTTATATATTGACTAGTTTCCTTGGGACTAGTTCCTGTGGGACGAGTTTCCGTGGGACGAGTTGACTCCGACCCCATTTTCATTGCGGATACAAAGATGATTTAGGGACACCTTGATCGCATCCCATCATAGTTCTTATGACTACATATATAGTAACACTATTATCTGTGCACTAAAGGGTCAGTTTTTTCTTTTATCTGAAAATTAAGATATCATGCACATTATCCCCTTCGTATATTTGAGTGAGAATCTTTAAAATTAGGTATTAGAGATTTTATTACTACTAACTATGACTGACACTGCCATAGGTTATTGTAATGTCTACCGTTTATTTACAATAAAAAAATATTAAATAAACTCACATTTACGATAGGTATGCGAAAAATAAGCACTCACATAAATGTAAACTGTTGGTAAATAATACATTTCATTCAGCCGTCTTTAATTTGAAAAGGTCTTTCCTAATTAATATTCCCTTCGTACCATTCGTAATACACCGCCATTACTCTCCCTTGTCTAATTAGAAAACCGCAAACAAACCATTTTTCTCTGTAAATTGACATCTTTGTTTTAAGTAATAAGGCCGCTGCTTTTGAATGTTTTGGTCGATACTTTCTTTGTATGATATTTCTAAACACCTACACAAAGTTTTCTTTATTTCGTAATGTGCGGTGACTGGCGAAGGTTTTAATTTATGGTTTTAATTACTATGTTTGGTTGTGTACCTAGATGTTGTCGGTATTTGGCAAGCCTATTTTTCTATATATTTGCTCTACTACATGTGAAACATAGCAGAATTTGTATTAAAGTTCAAGATGACCTTAGTTACACCCCCGTCATAGACCTAATGCACCTGTACCCTTAGCACGAACAGCTATCGAAAAAAATAACGCGCGTAAAATCAATCGATAGTGCAATTTAGTATGGAAAATTTGTACAACGCCATCTAACGCCGAATAGCAAAATTAAAATTTCCATAGATAATTCTCTATCGAGTAATTTTACGCGCGTTTTTTTCTCGATAGCTGTTCGTGCTAAGGGTACTGAGCCAAATCACCTGGGTAAATTAAGTATACTAATTGGTAGACTTAATTGACCCAGGGGAATAGGTGAATTAAGTATACTGATTAGTATACTTAATTCACGACTTACACCGTACAGAAAAAAAACTTATCTTTTCCTTTTTCAAACATTTTTTTCAGTCTGTATAGGTAAATGTAAGTACGACAATCGTGGTTAGATAAAAAGTTACTAGCAAAGATTTTGAGACAAAATCTTAACGTACAGTTACTTCGTATTGAAATTAGAATTTAAACCTTAACAGCCAAAAGACCATTACAATTCCCTTGACGTGACTAAACGAAATCACCGATAGCAAAAAAGGTAATACAAATTTTGAAAAGACATTAACAGATTTTCAATAAGCGTGAATGGTGAGGAAAGTAAGCAAAGAGGGAGGTGTTTTATTTTGAGGGAAACGGAAGGATCGGGAGCCTCCGCGTCCGTCTTTTAGAAAGTCGCCTCTGGGGCCCTAACTGAGGACACCACGCTACAAAGTATTCTAGGACTTATACAACTCTTAAATGTGTTCTGGGACTCGATATTTGGAGTCTCTTAAAATATAACTTATTGTGAAGAAGTTCACTCTTCAATAAAAAAAAATATTACCTACTATTGCTGAAATTGACCGCGTAATACAATGAAAGCTGCTGTTAAACGTTAACTTAGTAAGTAATGTAAGATTAACACGTGTCACATACGATTTAATTTTACAAGCGACTTGCTAGGTGACTAAAGTCAACCATTACAAGTGACTTAAATCGACCTATGTAAATAACTCATTCGAAGTATTGCTACTACTAATTTAGAGCAAAATCTCTTAGGTTTAGAAAGCTTAAACCACCTTACAACTTACAATGATAGGTAGGTAGATATAACCTCATCATCATCATATCAGCCGCACGACACCCACTGCTAGGTATAGGCCTCCCCTAAGGATCTCCACGACGATCGGTCCTGCGCTGCCCGCATCCAGCGGCTTCCCGCAACCTTCACCAGATCGTCGGTCCACCTTGTCGGGGGCCTACCCACGGAGCGCCGTCCGGTGCGCGGTCGCCATTCCAGAACCTTTCCGCCCCAACGGCCATCGGTTCTTCTCGCTATGTGTCCCGCCCATTGCCACTTCAGCTGAAAGGTATAACCTATACAGGGTTATTTGTTAACACCAACAAAATCGCAGGAGTAGATTACTAACATCATAACAACAATTTGTTCTATGACTTTTCCGAAAACATACAAAAAATCCTCTTTTCACACAAAACTCGATCATGTTCGGACATATCGATTTTTTTGTCTGTTTGTGTCAGTGTAGTTTTTGTCAGGTTGTTGGTGTTTTGCAAATAACCCTGTATAACTTTGTAACAATTTAAAAAATACATAAGGATACTCTGTCCTTTCAGTATCCTTTCTCATGGTCCCACCGCCCATTGGCAATATTGCTATTGAGCGACCCGTTGAAATCCGCGCCGATCCCATCGTGCCTCCGAACTGATGTTTACCTTATATCTCCGCCGAATTACTTATTCAAATCTCGAGCCGAACCTAATTTTGTACCATGTACTTATTTGCTGCATTGTAAAGTAATATCTATTGTTGGCGCCGTAAAAAGTTCGTCCTTTATTTGATTAGCTAAATGGAATTTAGGGCTCCTTTCATATATGGAATGGGACCATGTCTTGATGGTTTTGTTACGTTTACAGGGCAGTAATTACTATACTACTTTATGCAAAATATCTAATAATTTTTACTGCCCACTTTTGTTGAGGAAATGCAACTCTCTAAGAAATACACAACACTACCAAAAAGTTATTAATAAAAAGTTTTTCTAAAGATTTTTTTTCAAGTTCAGTTTTGAGCACACACTATTTTGTTGTTTTTACAGTCTACAAGTATGTATGTACCTACATGTATTCGACATGAAAAAACATATCCATTGAACGTTGATAAACGGTCTGCTGGATCGGACACATATTTGATTACATGGCGGCGATATCTCGTTACAACAAAAACGAATGCAATAAAAATTATTGCGCAACGCGATTGTTCAATTTTTACACCTACAATAACATCAGTTTGGTATAATACCAAGTAAATATTTTGAAAGCTAGGCTATAACTTATAAGTTTAAAGTTGATATTAATCATAAAGAATATACATACTTACATAAATAGAAAGTCCAAAATTAAATGTAAAAACTTGCACATTTTTTTTGGATCGTTTACAAAATTATTCCTCGGAGACCCGTGCCCAGCAGTGAGATAAAAAGTAGTCTACGTCCTTTCCCAAGGTCCTATCCTAAAATCCGTAATAAATTTCGTCAAAATCGGTCCAGCGGTCTAGGCGTAAAAAAGTGACTTACAGACAAAGTAATTTTCGCATTTATAATATTAAATATGGACTAATAATTAATTATTATCATTATTTTTCGATCTCCAAAAGCTATCACCCCTAAAATGCTGCATACATTTATTTGTGAAACTAGAAAACATAAAGATTTCTGCACCATCACCAATATCTTATTTTAAACCTACCGTCTACGATATAGTGGCTACCTCTAGTGCACTTTCCATAATACCCGTTAAGTACTAAAGTACTAGCCACACTGCATACAAAGGTTCGTCTAGTCTAGCCTCCTATACTAACAAGAGGGCAATAAGCTTTTCAGTGAACTTTTAGTGGCTTCGAAAGCTCATGTCGTTACTTAGAAACCCTATAGACTACGGGGAAACATTCTGCGTAAATTCATTAGTGTAATGTTTATGATCAGCGGTATAGTGCCGCAGAGTTCGGCGTTGTGTTGTGTATCCGTACCGCACGCGGTAGGTAACAGAATAGATAAAAGTAGGCACGGTGCGCGGTGTTATGATTTCGTTAGGCTGTCTTTACGCCTGTAGCATAGCTCCGCCGCAAAACAATGCCAGCGAAACTGCAGTAGTTCTACCATGATTTGTCTTCTATCGACGATGATATATGACGGTCACATCTATATAGCCGCCGCGGTTTCGCGTTAATATTTTCGCGGCGGAGTTGTGCCAACAACGGTCCGACCGAGCCGATCGGGCGCGCGTGTGAAAGAAACAGCATAATAGCACAGAATAACTAATAGTACAAGGTAATACTTAAATCTATGCGTTAGAACATGCTGTTTCGCATCTGTTTCGCTTGTCGTAAAACTACAACTCATGGCGGAACATACTGCGGTTACGCTGGTTTTGCGGCGTAGGTGTGCTACAGGCGTTAAACAACAGCGTCCATGTCTCCAAGTAAATTAAAAAGTTAAAATAAGTTACATTTCCTTAATTAAGAATATTTCAGTGCATTTTTTCAGCTTAATTACTTTCTTCTCCGAGCCTTGCATTTAAATGTTTGATAATAGAGAATTAAATTTGTATGTGGTACGCTTGTAGAATGAGTTTGCTTACTTAAGGTTAGTGGATGAAGTTATATTTAAACGAGTTAAGCTAATTTTACTTTTGTTGAACAAAGAATTTTAAGTTGGTGAGCGAGTTTAAGTTATTAACAAGTTTCTTTATGATTTGCATTCAGTTAAGGAGTAACGGATAATAAAGAACATTATGTCATACTGTAACGACTTTTATAAGGTTTAAGGATATTACTGTTTGATGGGGTTTTGTCTTATCCGTTTTATGTTTGTACGCTTATAGGAAAATGTTTTTAATATTGTGTGAGCTGTGATCTTTTGATTTATTTATTAAAATAATACATTAACAAATGCCTGAATTGAAAGCAGTGACAAAGATCGTTTTAATTTAGCATTTTATATGTTACCTATTTATCATGAAGTCGGTTAAAAAGTAATCAATTATATAGGTCATAGGTAGTAAAGTATAAGCTAAAAATTATTCCATAAAAGATATCTAAAATAAACTTAGCAATTTTCATATTACTATGTATGTATTCATTGGTAGACGGGACCGACTTAAGTATACCTAAAGGAAAAGGGTGTCACAAAATTATGGATGATACCCAATACCTTATTCAGCATAAAGTGTGGAATATTCGATCTTATTTACAATTTCATGGTAGAAGTATACCTCTATTTTGGTGGCCATAAATAAATTATTTCTACGACATAATAACATTTCCTTCTGTATTATTTTTAATCATGTTTAATAATGTTTAATTTAATTCGTGCGATTTAATTGACAATATAGACAGTCATTCGCTCCAACTTCACTCTAGAATGTATGGCAAAGAGAATATTTCATAGATTAAAATACGTCATTTCTACCGCAAGTGCTGTGAAGTTAGTCACTTCAGTTGCACATTGTTAAATTAATTTCATTATACTTACCTCATCATCATCACCTTTCCGCCCTTATCCCAATTAATTAATTTAGAATCGGCACACCTGTATTTTTTCATACATTTCTATGATGCATCATTTCAGTAATTATTCAGTAACAGAAAAGAACCTTTTTAAGCATAAAATACTTCGATCAGTACAAACAATCCATCTATCTTTTCTTGAGGTTTGCTCTACCCGTATATTTATTCACATTCGTACTCAAAACCCACGAAGCTCCAGTTCAACTTAGGAACGTATTTATAAACCGCTCAGAGCTATCATACTTGAGGTTCTTATAGGAACAGCATCTCATGTATGATCTCAAGATATTAGCTCTTAACGTTGAGAGCGGTTAAATACTGGCCTAAGAAGTTGTAAGTTACAGTTTTAAGATTTTCATATCTAAAAGAATACATTATTATTTAAATGACAGGTAAAATAAAAACTTTTCTGTATAAACCTAAAACACAAAAGCTTTGCATTACCATTTTATAAGTCTTTGCCTAACAAAAAATTTTATTTGTTTTATTATCTACTTGTTTCTATTCTATTCGCATTTAACGAATAGCAAATTTCATATTATAAAATTAAGCGCCAAGAAAAATGGACACCGTTCCCTATTTGACGAATTAAAAAGAAGAAAATGTACAATTGACTTTCATGCCGTCTGTACGCAGCATGTTTTATTCAATGTTTTTACTTATCTCACGTCGGTGCTGCCATATCAAAAAAAATAAAAGCTAACGAAATTGGAAACAATAGAGCGTTGTTCCATAAAACATCCATGTTATATAAAAATTTGACACAGACCGACGTCAAAGTGGCAAGTTGGTTTTTTGCTAACGATCGTGTTTTGTCACAAAATGTTTTTAATAATTTAGCTCTTTTTCTTCATACCAATACGTGCGGGATGTTTATAGATAGGTCTTTAAAAATGACATTGAGGTTCCTAAGACAACTTTTTCTCAAAGTCAACTGTTTGAAAGATAAACACTGCCAAAGTGGTAAAATGTGTCTCCCCCCTCTAAATTTTGAAATAGGTGAGTGAAAAATAAAAAAAAAATATATGCTATAGATCTTTATAATAACTTTCACTTAAAATTGGTTTGTATGAGATATAGTCATTAGTTTTCGTGATATATCATATTTTCCAAAACCGCAAATATAACTTTGTCATTCCTACCAACACTGTGAAAAACAAAGTTATTTTTACAGACGAAAAATGATAGTGTTATTAAATATGGTATGGTATATAAGGTAACTACGGAACCCTACGGCGCGTGGCCCGACACGCACTTGGCCAGTTTTTTTAAACCTCTCTTATCCAAACTTACCCCCTTACCAATAAAGATTGTATAGCAGATGCATAGTTACAATGGTTACTCTCTGACAAACTATTTGAGTTTGACATTGAAAAGAAAGTGACAAAACACTGTGTAACCAGAGATGTGAATTATTTGAAATACAAGTATTTAAAATACAAATACAAAACACAAAATACCTATTTGTATTTTGTATTTGAAATACTTTTTTTTAAAATGTATTTAGTATTTTATTTGAAATTGTTGACGGCAGAATGATTGTAAATATAGTTAAGATAGTTTATAACTTTGATATTTTGTAGAATTACTTTGTTTTCCTTTATTTGAACTCTTAATTATGTTTACCTAGTATATTTTGTATGTAGAAACTAAGATAGTCATTAAGATTTCTCATTTGTTATTTATCCTTTTTGTAAAGTCACTATTAGCGATTTTGTTTGCTTTGTTAGAAAGAGATAGCACTATACAGTTAGAAAGGGATATGAAAGATTAGTGCCGTGTGCAAAACATACGTATTGTAATTAGCTACGAGCTAAAAATGTAGTAAACTATCTAGCCACTAAGTGCGACTAAACATTTTGTACTTAAAAAGGGCTGTTTTGTATGAAAAGTTGTTCAGTTATTCAGTTCAGTTCTGATTATACCTACTAAGGTTTGGAAATACAATCAGTAAAGAAAAAGCTGGAGTTTTAATTCTTCTACCCGACGTCTACTGAACCCCTGCACCTGAAATTGAGTCAACAAATGGTCCTTCGAGCCGGATACGCCGGGAACATAGAAGAAATTCACTGCCAGCGCCCGGGACTTAGAAAATTTGAAGAAGAATTCCCAAGACGTTGAATATACCTGAATCATTCAGTCTGGGACTTGAAGAATCCCCGGGACCCTGAAGAAGCAACCATGTCGTATACTACAAGGAGCAAGAAAGGTGGAGTGCCAACTACCCAAAGTAATCCTGCACACACGGAAGCCGCAGACTCCGGGGTAGCCACGTTCGTCCGCCCACTCCGATCGCCGTCAACGGTTAACCAGGGGGTGCCTAGTGTAAGCAACATCCCCGAGATCCCGTTGACCGGCGCTGGTGGAAGAGTGGTGGATTTCACGACCAGAGATCCAGATCAAGAAGCAACGCCGACCGTGAGCACTGTACGAGCGCCCCGAAAAGCTCCGAGTGTCACGTCGTCCCGTTCCAGTCGCGCACACCGAGAAGCGACACGGAAGCGGATCGAATACGAAGCAGAACTGGAAATGTGCGCAGCACAACAGCGTCTCGCTGAGAAGAAAAAGGCGATGCAACTGGCGGAGTTAAACGCTGAAGAGGAAGATGAAGAAGAAGTCTTAGAAAGAGCAGAACCACCGAGAGAAGATCGAATCAAAGAGTGGATTCAACAATCACCCTTCGAGCCCGCTCGTGAGAAGACTCCATACTCTGGCCGAGAGGGACGTGATTCTTCGAGAGGACGGCGACAACCTGGGAAGGCGATTGAAGAGTTGGCCGAAACCCTTCGTGACATGGCCAAACCACGCCCTATGCTGCGAGCCTTTTATGAACTACCGAACTTCAGTGGAGATCCAGCGGACTGGCTTGCCTTTAAGAAGAAATATGAAGATTCTACTGCCCAGTACGAGTTCCGGCCAACAGAAAATCTTGCGAGACTACAATCAGCAATACATGGCAAGGCGAAGCAACTAGTTGAAGACCTTCTCCGCACCAGCTCTGATCCTGGCGAGATCCTGAGATGCTTAGAGCGCACCTACGGCGATCCAAACCTCCTATTGAAGAGCGCTATCGGGAAGATTCGAGCACTACCCAAGACCGCCGACAATGACAGCGATGGCCTTCGTGTCTTCAGTGCCACCGTCCGCTCCTGCATCTCTACACTCAGAAACATCAAGGCGGACGGCTTCATTAACAACCCGCAACTTGTGAGTGAGCTGCTGGAGAAATTAACGCCGACCCAGCGCCACGAGTACTCCAAGTTTGCACGGAGTCAAGCCATCGCCGGCGGAGTCGATCTGCGTGTGTCACCGACGCTCACCATCTTCGTGGACTTCTTGGAGGAGCTCGCCGACACCGCAGCCTTCGTGCTTCCTGCCGACATCATCGGGAGCGGATCTGCAGCTGCGCAGAGGCAGGTGACACCGCGGAATCAAACTGTAAGTAACCGCTCTAGTGTGAAAAATGTGCATAAAGTGAACGTCCATAATAACAGTGAAATAAAGTGCGTGCTGTGTGAAAGTAACCACCGTTTAGCATCGTGTGACAATTTCCGTAATAAAAGTGTAAATGAACGTTGGGACATTGTTAAAGACAATAAGTTATGTTTTAAATGTTTGAGTGGCAATCATAATAGGTTAAGGTGTAAATATAAAAGATGTGCGAAGTGTAACTATGGCCATCACACGCTCCTTCATGCGGATAAACCGGGTAGCGAAGCTCGTGAGATCACTACCCAGACGGAACGTGTCACAAACCTCGGGGACAGACGCTGTGTGAAGTCACTCCTGAAGGTAGTGCCCGTACATGTGAAAAACGGGGATCGTCTGATCAACGCTTACGCCCTGCTTGACGATGGTGCCACTATTTCGTTGATAGACGAGACTCTTGCCACGGAATTGCGAGGTCCGATATCACCGATCCAGATCCTCAGTGCCGGCGGACACTCGATAGAAGATGACTCATCAAGGATAGTGAATGTGACTATATGGGGACCGAATGAAGAACCCCGCATTCTGAAGATGAGAACCATCAAGAAGATGAATCTACCGCCGCAGACTGTGCCAAAGAGTGTGATCGAAAATAGTGATCATTTGAAAGGATTGGGAATCGAAGAGATGAGAGACGCTGTTCCACTAGTCCTCATAGGACAGGACAATTGGGAAACAATAGTGGGCGGCGACATAAGAAGAGGGAAATCGGGAAAACCGGTGGCCTCCCTAACCAAGCTAGGATGGGTAATTCACGGCCCAGTGAATATGAAGAGCGACGAGCCTGACACCGTAAACTGTATGGCGGAGCTGAACGACCTCGTCAGACAGCAATTTGACATTGAAAATATGGGAATCGTCGCCAAAAAGAGAGTGAACTTCGAAGATCAGAGAGCAGAGACCATACTCAATGAGACTGCACGCCTTACTAATGAAGGTTGGGAGGTGGGACTGCTCTGGAGAAGAGATAACGTCCAGCTGCCAGACAATTTTAATGAAGCTGAGAAACGCCTAAGAGGAATCGAGCGCAAAATGGACAGAAACCCGGACTTTGCGACTGCCTACTGTGCCCAGATAAACAGGCTAATTGAAAAGGGATACGCGAGACGTGTGGAAGAACCGATCCCCTCAGAACACACTTGGTTTCTTCCGCATTTTGGCGTGACTAATGTAAATAAACCGGGAAAGTTGCGATTGGTGTTCGATGCGGCTGCGACGTATAAAGGGACTTCATTAAATGACCAGCTATTGAGTGGACCAGACTTACTTAACTCCCTGTTAGGAATTTTATTCAAGTTTCGCCAGAAGCCAATTGGAATCACCGCAGACATCGAGGACATGTTCCTTAGGGTGAAGATAAGAAAAACAGATCAAGGTGCACAGCTGTTTTTGTGGCGAGGTGGGAACAGACATGAAGAACCAGATATATACGTAATGGAATCAATGATATTTGGGGCAGCGTCGTCTCCAACATCAGCAATCTTCGTGTTAAACAGAAACGCTGAAAGATTTCAAGAAGAGTTCCCTAAAGCGGTCGAGGCTATTAAGGAACGACACTATATGGACGATTACATAGATAGTGTAGAAAATATGAAAGAAGGCAAAGATTTACCGAAGCAAAGTCGTTTAAAAGCTCTCGATCCAATGATCATGGAGGATGGACTCTTGAGAGTGAGAGGAAGGATCCAGACAGCAGACGTACCCTTCGAGGAACGACACCCTATTATCCTGGATGCCAAGGAACGAATAACGGAATTGATAATTCTACATTACCACCGATTAGCTCATCACGCTAATAATGAAGCAGTTGTGAATATACTTCGAGAAAAATATTGGATACTGAAGATGAGACCGGCTGTAAAGAAAGTCGCAAGAAGCTGTCCCATGTGTTTTATAAGAAAAACACTCCCGAAACCACCGAAGATGGGGGACTTGCCCTCCGCCAGATTAGCCCATCATCGTCGTGCATTTACACACTGCGGAATTGATTATTTTGGACCCATGGAAGTGACCATTGGACGTCGTCATGAGAAACGTTGGGGAATCGTCCTGACCTGTTTGACGTCTAGAGCAATCCACCTGGAAGTCGCTTCCTCACTTAGCGCAGATTCGGCCATCATGGCCCTCCGACGTTTCATCGCGCGCCGCGGTCAACCTGAAATACTCTACAGCGACCAGGGCACAAACTTCATAGGTGCTGACAAAGAACTAAGGAACGCATGGAAGAACCTGGAAATCCATCAGCTGGAAGAAGCAGCCACCACACTTGGAATCAGGTGGAAGTTCATCTCGCCCGCCTCGCCACATATGGGAGGATGCTGGGAGCGGTTAGTACGCTCCACGAAGACCGCGTTGAAAGTAACTCTGAATGCGAGAGCGCCGCGGGAAGAAGTGCTACTAACACTGCTGGCTGAGGTGGAAGCTATGATTAATAGCAGACCGCTGACTCACGTCTCAGTGGATCCGAACGACCCAGTGACGTTAACTCCGAACCATCTACTCTTGGGTACCGCGTCAACGACCACCAGACTTGGACATTTTTCAGAAGAAGATCTGACAACTAAGAAACAGTGGAAAGCTGCGCAAGCGTTAGCTGACATATTTTGGCGCCGCTGGGTGTCAGAGTATCTGCCGACACTTCAGAAACGGTCGAAGTGGACGAAAGAAGTGGCACCGTTGAAGGTTGGGGACTTAGTGTTGATCGTCGACCCCACGCTGCCCAGAAACGTCTGGCCCCGAGGAGAGATAGTAAAGGTTTACCCTGGAGCGGATGGCCAAGTTAGGGTTGTAGATATAAGAACTTGCCGTGGAACATTACGCCGCCCTGCAGTAAAAGTAGTAGTTCTGCCTACAGAGGCATGATATGGTTGGGAGTAAACCCACAACCAGGGGGTGGAATGTTGACGGCAGAATGATTGTAAATATAGTTAAGATAGTTTATAACTTTGATATTTTGTAGAATTACTTTGTTTTCCTTTATTTGAACTCTTAATTATGTTTACCTAGTATATTTTGTATGTAGAAACTAAGATAGTCATTAAGATTTCTCATTTGTTATTTATCCTTTTTGTAAAGTCACTATTAGCGATTTTGTTTGCTTTGTTAGAAAGAGATAGCACTATACAGTTAGAAAGGGATATGAAAGATTAGTGCCGTGTGCAAAACATACGTATTGTAATTAGCTACGAGCTAAAAATGTAGTAAACTATCTAGCCACTAAGTGCGACTAAACATTTTGTACTTAAAAAGGGCTGTTTTGTATGAAAAGTTGTTCAGTTATTCAGTTCAGTTCTGATTATACCTACTAAGGTTTGGAAATACAATCAGTAAAGAAAAAGCTGGAGTTTTAATTCTTCTACCCGACGTCTACTGAACCCCTGCACCTGAAATTGAGTCAACAAATGGTCCTTCGAGCCGGATACGCCGGGAACATAGAAGAAATTCACTGCCAGCGCCCGGGACTTAGAAAATTTGAAGAAGAATTCCCAAGACGTTGAATATACCTGAATCATTCAGTCTGGGACTTGAAGAATCCCCGGGACCCTGAAGAAGCAACCATGTCGTATACTACAAGGAGCAAGAAAGGTGGAGTGCCAACTACCCAAAGTAATCCTGCACACACGGAAGCCGCAGACTCCGGGGTAGCCACGTTCGTCCGCCCACTCCGATCGCCGTCAACGGTTAACCAGGGGGTGCCTAGTGTAAGCAACATCCCCGAGATCCCGTTGACCGGCGCTGGTGGAAGAGTGGTGGATTTCACGACCAGAGATCCAGATCAAGAAGCAACGCCGACCGTGAGCACTGTACGAGCGCCCCGAAAAGCTCCGAGTGTCACGTCGTCCCGTTCCAGTCGCGCACACCGAGAAGCGACACGGAAGCGGATCGAATACGAAGCAGAACTGGAAATGTGCGCAGCACAACAGCGTCTCGCTGAGAAGAAAAAGGCGATGCAACTGGCGGAGTTAAACGCTGAAGAGGAAGATGAAGAAGAAGTCTTAGAAAGAGCAGAACCACCGAGAGAAGATCGAATCAAAGAGTGGATTCAACAATCACCCTTCGAGCCCGCTCGTGAGAAGACTCCATACTCTGGCCGAGAGGGACGTGATTCTTCGAGAGGACGGCGACAACCTGGGAAGGCGATTGAAGAGTTGGCCGAAACCCTTCGTGACATGGCCAAACCACGCCCTATGCTGCGAGCCTTTTATGAACTACCGAACTTCAGTGGAGATCCAGCGGACTGGCTTGCCTTTAAGAAGAAATATGAAGATTCTACTGCCCAGTACGAGTTCCGGCCAACAGAAAATCTTGCGAGACTACAATCAGCAATACATGGCAAGGCGAAGCAACTAGTTGAAGACCTTCTCCGCACCAGCTCTGATCCTGGCGAGATCCTGAGATGCTTAGAGCGCACCTACGGCGATCCAAACCTCCTATTGAAGAGCGCTATCGGGAAGATTCGAGCACTACCCAAGACCGCCGACAATGACAGCGATGGCCTTCGTGTCTTCAGTGCCACCGTCCGCTCCTGCATCTCTACACTCAGAAACATCAAGGCGGACGGCTTCATTAACAACCCGCAACTTGTGAGTGAGCTGCTGGAGAAATTAACGCCGACCCAGCGCCACGAGTACTCCAAGTTTGCACGGAGTCAAGCCATCGCCGGCGGAGTCGATCTGCGTGTGTCACCGACGCTCACCATCTTCGTGGACTTCTTGGAGGAGCTCGCCGACACCGCAGCCTTCGTGCTTCCTGCCGACATCATCGGGAGCGGATCTGCAGCTGCGCAGAGGCAGGTGACACCGCGGAATCAAACTGTAAGTAACCGCTCTAGTGTGAAAAATGTGCATAAAGTGAACGTCCATAATAACAGTGAAATAAAGTGCGTGCTGTGTGAAAGTAACCACCGTTTAGCATCGTGTGACAATTTCCGTAATAAAAGTGTAAATGAACGTTGGGACATTGTTAAAGACAATAAGTTATGTTTTAAATGTTTGAGTGGCAATCATAATAGGTTAAGGTGTAAATATAAAAGATGTGCGAAGTGTAACTATGGCCATCACACGCTCCTTCATGCGGATAAACCGGGTAGCGAAGCTCGTGAGATCACTACCCAGACGGAACGTGTCACAAACCTCGGGGACAGACGCTGTGTGAAGTCACTCCTGAAGGTAGTGCCCGTACATGTGAAAAACGGGGATCGTCTGATCAACGCTTACGCCCTGCTTGACGATGGTGCCACTATTTCGTTGATAGACGAGACTCTTGCCACGGAATTGCGAGGTCCGATATCACCGATCCAGATCCTCAGTGCCGGCGGACACTCGATAGAAGATGACTCATCAAGGATAGTGAATGTGACTATATGGGGACCGAATGAAGAACCCCGCATTCTGAAGATGAGAACCATCAAGAAGATGAATCTACCGCCGCAGACTGTGCCAAAGAGTGTGATCGAAAATAGTGATCATTTGAAAGGATTGGGAATCGAAGAGATGAGAGACGCTGTTCCACTAGTCCTCATAGGACAGGACAATTGGGAAACAATAGTGGGCGGCGACATAAGAAGAGGGAAATCGGGAAAACCGGTGGCCTCCCTAACCAAGCTAGGATGGGTAATTCACGGCCCAGTGAATATGAAGAGCGACGAGCCTGACACCGTAAACTGTATGGCGGAGCTGAACGACCTCGTCAGACAGCAATTTGACATTGAAAATATGGGAATCGTCGCCAAAAAGAGAGTGAACTTCGAAGATCAGAGAGCAGAGACCATACTCAATGAGACTGCACGCCTTACTAATGAAGGTTGGGAGGTGGGACTGCTCTGGAGAAGAGATAACGTCCAGCTGCCAGACAATTTTAATGAAGCTGAGAAACGCCTAAGAGGAATCGAGCGCAAAATGGACAGAAACCCGGACTTTGCGACTGCCTACTGTGCCCAGATAAACAGGCTAATTGAAAAGGGATACGCGAGACGTGTGGAAGAACCGATCCCCTCAGAACACACTTGGTTTCTTCCGCATTTTGGCGTGACTAATGTAAATAAACCGGGAAAGTTGCGATTGGTGTTCGATGCGGCTGCGACGTATAAAGGGACTTCATTAAATGACCAGCTATTGAGTGGACCAGACTTACTTAACTCCCTGTTAGGAATTTTATTCAAGTTTCGCCAGAAGCCAATTGGAATCACCGCAGACATCGAGGACATGTTCCTTAGGGTGAAGATAAGAAAAACAGATCAAGGTGCACAGCTGTTTTTGTGGCGAGGTGGGAACAGACATGAAGAACCAGATATATACGTAATGGAATCAATGATATTTGGGGCAGCGTCGTCTCCAACATCAGCAATCTTCGTGTTAAACAGAAACGCTGAAAGATTTCAAGAAGAGTTCCCTAAAGCGGTCGAGGCTATTAAGGAACGACACTATATGGACGATTACATAGATAGTGTAGAAAATATGAAAGAAGGCAAAGATTTACCGAAGCAAAGTCGTTTAAAAGCTCTCGATCCAATGATCATGGAGGATGGACTCTTGAGAGTGAGAGGAAGGATCCAGACAGCAGACGTACCCTTCGAGGAACGACACCCTATTATCCTGGATGCCAAGGAACGAATAACGGAATTGATAATTCTACATTACCACCGATTAGCTCATCACGCTAATAATGAAGCAGTTGTGAATATACTTCGAGAAAAATATTGGATACTGAAGATGAGACCGGCTGTAAAGAAAGTCGCAAGAAGCTGTCCCATGTGTTTTATAAGAAAAACACTCCCGAAACCACCGAAGATGGGGGACTTGCCCTCCGCCAGATTAGCCCATCATCGTCGTGCATTTACACACTGCGGAATTGATTATTTTGGACCCATGGAAGTGACCATTGGACGTCGTCATGAGAAACGTTGGGGAATCGTCCTGACCTGTTTGACGTCTAGAGCAATCCACCTGGAAGTCGCTTCCTCACTTAGCGCAGATTCGGCCATCATGGCCCTCCGACGTTTCATCGCGCGCCGCGGTCAACCTGAAATACTCTACAGCGACCAGGGCACAAACTTCATAGGTGCTGACAAAGAACTAAGGAACGCATGGAAGAACCTGGAAATCCATCAGCTGGAAGAAGCAGCCACCACACTTGGAATCAGGTGGAAGTTCATCTCGCCCGCCTCGCCACATATGGGAGGATGCTGGGAGCGGTTAGTACGCTCCACGAAGACCGCGTTGAAAGTAACTCTGAATGCGAGAGCGCCGCGGGAAGAAGTGCTACTAACACTGCTGGCTGAGGTGGAAGCTATGATTAATAGCAGACCGCTGACTCACGTCTCAGTGGATCCGAACGACCCAGTGACGTTAACTCCGAACCATCTACTCTTGGGTACCGCGTCAACGACCACCAGACTTGGACATTTTTCAGAAGAAGATCTGACAACTAAGAAACAGTGGAAAGCTGCGCAAGCGTTAGCTGACATATTTTGGCGCCGCTGGGTGTCAGAGTATCTGCCGACACTTCAGAAACGGTCGAAGTGGACGAAAGAAGTGGCACCGTTGAAGGTTGGGGACTTAGTGTTGATCGTCGACCCCACGCTGCCCAGAAACGTCTGGCCCCGAGGAGAGATAGTAAAGGTTTACCCTGGAGCGGATGGCCAAGTTAGGGTTGTAGATATAAGAACTTGCCGTGGAACATTACGCCGCCCTGCAGTAAAAGTAGTAGTTCTGCCTACAGAGGCATGATATGGTTGGGAGTAAACCCACAACCAGGGGGTGGAATGTTGACGGCAGAATGATTGTAAATATAGTTAAGATAGTTTATAACTTTGATATTTTGTAGAATTACTTTGTTTTCCTTTATTTGAACTCTTAATTATGTTTACCTAGTATATTTTGTATGTAGAAACTAAGATAGTCATTAAGATTTCTCATTTGTTATTTATCCTTTTTGTAAAGTCACTATTAGCGATTTTGTTTGCTTTGTTAGAAAGAGATAGCACTATACAGTTAGAAAGGGATATGAAAGATTAGTGCCGTGTGCAAAACATACGTATTGTAATTAGCTACGAGCTAAAAATGTAGTAAACTATCTAGCCACTAAGTGCGACTAAACATTTTGTACTTAAAAAGGGCTGTTTTGTATGAAAAGTTGTTCAGTTATTCAGTTCAGTTCTGATTATACCTACTAAGGTTTGGAAATACAATCAGTAAAGAAAAAGCTGGAGTTTTAATTCTTCTACCCGACGTCTACTGAACCCCTGCACCTGAAATTGAGTCAACAGAAATACTTTTTAAAACGTAATTAGTATTTGTAAAATACAAATTACTTTCTATGTAAATGTCAAGTCAATGTCAAACAAAACAAAACAACCAATCATAGAGCTAGGTAATTTGTCATGTCAATGTCACTGCCAAACAAAAAACCAATCATGAAGCTCGGTAATTTGACATTTATTTATGTCAATGGATGCATTTCAGCAGACCAATCGCTAAGGAAACGATCACCAAAGCATACATTTTAACCATGGAAAGTAATTTGTTTTAATGTTTAGTTTTATTATTGCATGCTTAAAATGTACTCTATGGCGATCAATGATAGCTATAAGTCACCTAGAATGCACCCAATATCACTGTTAAACAAAAAACTATCTACCTACTTTCTATCTATATAGGCATTGTATGCAGCTAGCTACATACAATACATTGCATATTATATTGCAAGTATTGCGACTTATTGCTAAAAAGAGAACTACACTAGGGAGGCGTGAGCTACGTGAGCCACGTAAGCCTATCTGGGCGCAAATATAACAATAATAAAAAAATAATACGAAAAAAAGGTATTTTATTTGAAAAAAGTATTTTGAAAATACGTATTTTGTATTTTGTACTTAAATACTTTTTTTAAAAAGTATTTTGTATTTGTATTTGAAATACAAAAAAATTACAAGTATTTGTATTTTGCATTTAAATACTTTTAATAAAGTATTTTGCACATCTCTGTGTGTAACTATACATCTGCTATACAATTTTTATTATTATGTAAAGTTACTATCGATAAGATGACGTTATCATTATAATTCCTACGCCATAACTTTGTGATAAAAGATAAATAAGGCAAATCAAATCTGCATAACATTTAGATTTCACTATAGGTAAGATAAAAATTGTTTAAAAAACAAAAAAACCGACTTCAAAAAACCTGCCTCTAAAAAAAGCTAGAAATAATATACAAATCATGATTTGTATATTATTTCTTGCTTTTCAAAAAACCGACTTCAAAAAACCTGCCTCTAAAAAAAGCAAGAAATAATATACAAATCATGATTTGTATATTATTTCTTGCTTTTTTTAGAGGCAGGTCTTTTGTTTTATTTTTAGTGTAAGTACCTTCTGTATTAGGTAGTGTAGGTATATTATTTAGGTAGAAAAATCGGCTCAGCCAAACGTAAGATAATCGCGGAGAAACATACATACTTACATACAAACTGAATACCTCCTTTTTTTGAAGTCGGTTAAAAAGACTACACAAAGGTATCCCTTCCCCAACAAAAAAAATTGAGAACCTCCTCCTTTTGATGAAGTCGGTTAAAAATACAGCTATACTTATTTGTTTAAAAATGTCTCTTAGAGTAAAAAAGCTCCCATACCGAAAACATAATACTTAAATTACTTCGCAACCCTTCACATAAGACATTATCTTTCATTCTTCTTTGATTAAAAATATTAAAATCAATGTGCGTTTATGCATGTTCACGTTACAATAGAGTATTTTAATTCCAATCTTTTATAGTGACTGGGCCTAAGTGACATCAAACAAAATCTCTAAAAAATACCTACCTTTTCCAACAGAAAATTGTATTCAAAGTTGACCCACGCCCTTAAGGGACTTTCAAAGGGCAATATTAAGTTCTTTGATACAACTAAAAGCAATGTCTATTTAAATATCAAATAACACTTAAACTTTATTTCAATAAAGCATAATTTGAAAATATTTGTATATTATAACGATCCATTAGTCGTTTAGAATTATAGAACCTTCGTTACTGAGCCAACCGTTTGAAATTGAATTCATTATAAATTCTAGATATATTAAAGAATACGAGTATTATTAGGTACATTTTTTCAACATTATTTTGTAGTCTTGGATTCTAATAACCAACACAATTTTGTCACTATGATTTTTTACCAATTTTGGAGTCTTGGAAATCATAGTAAAATTCGTCAAATCAAGCAAAAGTTTCGCGTAGAGGTTTATTTTGTTTCCCTTCTCTCTATACCTTAAAAGTAGAATCCATTGTCAAGTCAAGTACCCAATTGTCATACCCACGACTCTATAGCTATGGATATTTTTATTTTTTTACTCGACACGGAAAACCTCGAGAACGTGACGTGATACAAACTTTCGATAAACGTATGAAAAATGTGTTGTACTTAATTACATACAAGAAAGGTAAAATAATTCTGTTGTAAAACAATGCCAACTTAACTATGCAATTTTTTTCACGCTAGCTATAATAAGTCACACCCCTCCCTCTCTGATGTTTATAACATAGTATTTAATACTACGGTAGCAACCCATTTGACTCTCTAAATTCTAATAAAGTTAGACAAGCGCTATAAAACTAAAACAAACTTAATTATTAAACAAACAATTCCATATTTTATCACGCGCACGTTAGTAGGCCACCCACGATGCGCCGCTAAATCTCACCCCGAGCACAGCGTAAGTCATTAAACAGAGATAAATCTGAAACTGTCTTTCAGCACTTCCGAAAAAATGCCCATAACCACCATTCAACGGCCTGGGGCCCTACCGGCTAACAATCCGACTTCGGCAAATTTGCCGGGCTCCAACTTAAAACAGATTAATCAAAGTGCGGAATTTCATATTGTACTTTTTTCCGAAGTTATTTGGAAGATATCGATAGTCGTGTGACATCATGAATCGGGGTTTGCCATTTTGGCCAGATGGGGCTCGATTTATGTGTATTAATTTGAATCCCGGCAGACTTCTTAAGTTCGGAGCTTTAGCCGGTACAACGGCCCCGGGCACGCATAGGAGCGAATGGCCACCATTGCGGCGAGTGAATCCTCTCAATTATTAATTCAGATAAGTCAGTTGGAAGGTTGGAACTTTGAAAGTTTCGCCTATATTTTGATTTCCATCAAAAATCTCCAAATCTCACTATCGTCATGCTTCAGTCACTTTCTTCACTCGTTATCTTTTCTTTATTCATCCCAAATGTATGTGAAATGGATTAACTAATAAATTAAACATTTTATTAATAATTTTAGTAAAGTGAGCTGTGTTTTTACCCGACTGCAAGAGGGTTATGTTTTTCGCGCGTATCTTGTAAGTTTGTTTGTATACAGTGTGTTTGTATGTAATATTCTTTATCACCTCATATCTTTCAAACGGCTGAACGGATTTCTATGATTAAGATATCGTTAGATTTTTCTTGTCAGCCCAAGTGTTATTAAGAAGGTGGCGTTATAAAGAAACCAACATGGCGGCTGTACGTTGCTATTATACGTAGTGAAAAAAAAAATTTTTAGAATACTGCAATATGGGTGTAAAATTAAAGGGATTATTATAAGGATTTCAAAAAGGTATATCATTACCGTAATATATAATAACTAAAAAGAGATAAATAAAAAAAATAATTAAAAAAAATAAAAACCCGCCTGCATAATTGAAAGAGATATGACGTGTTTTTACGTGGCTCTGCTATATTTAGTCTCTGTTCTGTCTCATGCAGCTGTATCTTTACCCCGTTATAGCAAACAAAATGCACTCCAGTCCGAATTAGACATCTCGTTTCACAGCCGATAAATTTAATAGACCCCGACTGAGCTTAGCTGGGATTAGGCCGGCCGCACGCTTACCCCGACGCGATCAGAATGTTTAGGAGCATTGAATTAATCAAAACCCAACTCGGAATAAAATGGAACAACATTATTTTTATTGGATTTTCAGCTACCTGGTTTAAGTTGTTTTTTTTACAATCACTTTGAGATTTGTTAAAATTAATTGTTCTCTTAACAGAATTAGGTGATTAGTTAAAAATTAACCTACTATTGCATATTGAACCTAAAGATGAACGAAAATGTTAAGAAAGAAGAAATGCTAAAATTTTTATAATCCACGTATATTATTAAAGTTGCGCTCAAACCGATATGGAGAATATAAAAGATCTTTTAACTTACATATTGATTAATACCTATTTCAATTTAATCTTATCGTGATTTCAATAAAGTTTTTTTACAACAAACATCATCGAGCTTAAGGTTACCCTTAAACAAGCTTCACAATAGGCTAAGAAAGTGAAAATTTATAGAAATTAAAGTGAACTGTTGTTATAAATAAGCTATTGAGCGTGTCGGGCTCAATATGGACACAATCCATTACTTTTAATAACCTCCACAATGTGTCCCGTCCCGTCCCGGCGCGGTTTATTATAGGAACTCGGTCGGACACGAACATAGTTTAGGATAAAACTCTTTAAAGAATTTTTTCTAAGGAAATCCTCTGGAACTATTATTGTGCAACAAAATAGATTAAGAAATAATTTTCTTTCTACTTTCTGCTATGTAGGTAAGTATTGTTTATTATTACGTATGTAATTAATTAAGAAAATGAAGCTAAAATAAAGCTAGTTATACATTAAGTTATTTTTAATTACTGAACTGGATAATTGATTATGATTTACATGAATATTAATTTTTTGAAAGTTGGTAACTATATCTATATATTTATTTATGTAGAATTATTGAAATAAAATTAACATAGATTAGCATTATTACTAAATTATACAATAAAAGGACATTCACCGTTTTTAGCCTGTCCCTCATAACTTGGCCGCCACAACAAACTCGACACAATTTTAAAAATTGTTGCGTCCCTCAGTGATGAGGATTCCGGGT
This sequence comes from Agriphila straminella, assembly GCA_950108535.1. NCBI lineage: Eukaryota > Metazoa > Arthropoda > Insecta > Lepidoptera > Crambidae > Agriphila > Agriphila straminella. The sequence goes on from OX467312.1 coordinate 13,566,066, forward strand.
GTAGTGCGCTTCCACCCTCAGCCTTATCGTCACTTAACATCAGGTGAGGTGAAGGCCAAGCACTACCCCGTTGTGCACGAAAAGCATTTTTGCGTGTATTCTGATGAAAACGAAAGTATTTTCGATGGACTGTCAAATGATACCCTACCAAAAAAAAATACATCCATCAATATTCCCTTGTACCCTTCATATTGAGCAAACTCATATAGGTACTTTTCAATAAGAATAACCTTGAAACGCACCCGTAATTCTTCATATAGGCCGTAACACAGTAAAAGCAAACGATTACAAACGGCGCAGCCTCCATGAATTTATTGCGCGCATAAATTTGAATGGCCTTAATTATTTCCAGCCAACAAAAGATTGAATCGTTCCGAGATGTTTTGCATAAATTCCCAAGTATAATTACAAGGCTAGACGGTAATTTGACGACTTTATTTTCAGGTTTAATGTGTGTTGTTAGGATGGACGGGTCTTTTGATAGTACCCGTATGTATTAATGTTGAATTGAGATAAGTTAGTGGTTTTAACATTATAATAAAGCCAAGTTTAGATTACTAGATTTCTCAAGATTTTACTTGAATGTTCTCAAACTATTGTTAATATATATTTTTTCTTTTTGGCGACATTGTTATTTTCTTTTTGTTACATGAACATTTAAGTACATGAGTTAATAAGAAGAGTAAAGTTTTTTCGGTTCTAGCAATATCTTGACTGTGTGAATAAGCTTCTAATTCTAACAGCAATTTACTAACAAGATAAGCATAATGACGTTAGAAGTATAGGTACTTACTCTTTGATGTTATGATTTTTTCATAAAATATGTAGGTACAGCTAGCTACTTTAAGTATCGTTAAAAAGAAAAACAAATGAATATTTAAAAAGTTCGCAAACAAGGAAGGTCCATTACAGATAAGGATAAATTAGTAAACTTCACTTTCTTTTAAACGAGCCCGCTTGATATTTCGCGAGCGTCCTTAAATCCATTATCAGAGACAAGCCAAAACCCCAAAACTTGCACACAAATTGAATTCGTATTCCGAACGCGTAATCAACGAAGACACTCCGTTGCACATCTGCGCCCGACTCAGCTGAAATCATAAATAGATAAAAACAAAATAAAATAGACTTTATGTGTAAAAGAATAGATACTACACAGAATGCAGTGTCTACTGGTTATCCTGCTGTATTAAAAGGATTACAGTTAGCACAATGCCAAGATGACTCGATAGATAGCACGGCTCGCATTTGTTCGAATGCAGTGTAAAACGGTGTTAGTTGTAAGAGGAGGGGGGATTTGAAAAGAATGACAAATAGGATAGCTGCGACGAATGACACTTTAATAACTGCAGTGTAGCAGTAAAGACAATTATGTAACTCGTTGGAGAAAATTCTATTACTGTCGCTTTGTCGAAGGGTAAAAATACACAGAGTCTTAACGTGCCTAGCTCTTCATAGATTCCATAAGTCATCGTTTTGACAGTCAAACGCTCGTTCGTAAAATAAGACTGTCAACAATTAACCAACAATAATAATTATTGTTTTGTCAAACGTTCAGGGCCCTATTTTTAAATCATTCGTTTGAAATAGTTCGAGTCGCATGCGGCGTAATGTCACAATTGACAACTAAGGCTGAGTTGCGCCATCTAACTTTAACGATAACAAGCTTGTTAAAGTACCGGTTAAGCACAAGTTAGCCAAAAAAAGAGGTTGCCAGCCAGCATGATGTCCTTTGACAATTTTGACGTGACAAATAGGTAGCATTATCATTTGACAGCGTTTTGGTGCAACTCACACTAAATGTCACTCCGAAACCGCTGATACTGACAACTGAGAACTAAATATCACCGCTGACCAAAGACATGACTGCCTACTGGCTGACCAACAAGCGATTCAGTAAAACGGATTTTGCCATGTCGAATAAAAATGAGTAGAAAAGAGCGCTTTACGCCAGCCGAAAGATTCAGAAATAAGACCCCATCTCGTGGCACATTCGTTCAGTAGTCCAGAAGGCCTTTTACGAAAATAACGTACGCAATTGCGTAATGCAGTCACTTGGTCACGATAATCATCCGCAGTTCGTCGGTTGTGGCTATTAAACACATTTTCAATAAATTTGGCTATCGTAGCCCAAAGACTGAACGAATGATGTCGGATACGCTAGAGATAAACTGTCAAACTAACGCAATCACTTTGCGATATCGCTACGCAAGTGCTTTGTAATAGGAAACAATCATAACGAAGCACGGACGCAGCTGCGTGTATCGCATTAAACTTTTCGTAATAGACCCCCAGTATATAATTATCTAGAAATGTGTAACGTTATAGTTACAATAATTTACAAAAACATGCACACATGCACATCTTCGAATTAAAAAATAATGTACAAAGTAATTTTTTACTACTTTACGGTCCAGAATCTATCGAGTCGCAAAATCGTAAAGCACCTGTTTAATAATAAATAAAAAACTTGTATTGTGACCTTTTAAAACCATTTAAGTTCAGTTTCAAAATCAAAACACAAACAAAACTCTAATCACTTTTTAAGAGGCTGATTGAAAACAGTAAATCTCACCACAATAAAGCTGCCTAGTTGATCAATCACGACTAACAAACGCTATCGACCGCAGTTTCCTTATTCTCGTTTTCAGACAATAGCATCCAAACCGCATCATTTATCAGCTTATTAAAATCTCATCTTGATACATCATAATCAAAATAGCAACGCAATTATGTCCGTCCGTCCGTGAAGAACAAAGCGACGGGTGAAATAATATCTAAGTCGACCATCTTCGATCAAATACAAGTTGGAAGCGGTTCGGCTGTCACAGCTTTCTACAAGATAATGTTTCACATTGATTTATTTATACGTACCTACCTTGCTAGTGAACCGATGATCACTTCAGACTTCATGTTTTTTATTGTATTTTTTCAGTAATTAACTACACAATTGTATAGGTATTTCAATTTACCATTAGCAATTTTAACGTCAGAAATAATAAAAAAATCATAAGTTCTTATTGGAATGGAGCAAAATTAGCATGATGGGTTGTTTTTGCTCCAATTTGTTTGCGAAATTCGTTGTTGTCTAACGTACCCACCCATACATCTTATATTATGTTGTATGTAGGTAACTATTCATTTTTAGCTACTTCTAAAATCACGACTGCTTATTTCTAACAAAAAATGTTTATGTGACTCACACAGGTTTTCAACGAGGGTTTGTTCATGAATAATTAATTTCCGACAGGTGTAAAAGATTACAGCTATACCTAATAGGATTATAAGGATAAACCAACAGCAGGTTTATTTAGTAAATTAAATCACAATATTTTGTATACTGTCCCGCCATTGTGACGACTTTTTTAAAACTTTTAGTAGCTAGGCACTTTGTTTGAGTCATAATTATGAATAAAATACTTTTTCACTCCTCTTGCTCAAAAAGTCCGTCATTGTAACGTACAAGAGCTGAGATAAAATAGCATAATAACCCGTAGGGGAAAAAGTTATTTCTTTTTTAATGTTTGTCTATTACCAATGAGCCTACTAAAACGAAAAAGTCTTTTTACCATCGCCCCTCAAAAAAGTGCGTCTTATTCATTGATAACAGTGAATAAAACGCGTTTTTATTCACTGAGTGAATAAAAATATTTTGAATTTGGAACAAGCGCGCATCGTATGAATTAGGTACAAAAAAATAAAAGGTGCTGAAAGTATGGAGCTATTCCATAGATAAAATTATAGTTCTACAATTAAATGACAAAAATAATCCCGCCAATTTTATTTAGGTTCTTTTTAGTGTCTTATCTTTGGGTTCTTTTCTAAAAAATATCCCGTATAATATAATATTTTTTCACTTGTTGTATAATCTACTATTATTCATAATCACGAATAAAGACTCGCTCGACTTAATACTGTTTCTCATTCTTATTTTTGAAAATGGAACTAAAAGCATCTCTTCGGTGAAATCATAGATACTGTGTACAGAGTAAATCGTAGAATGCGTGATTGTGTTGCTTAGCTGTTGTTACAGCAGAAATTAAAAAAAGGTACCATGGCGCGAAATCTTTAGAATTTTTCTATAATTACTTACAAACTGATTGAATTGTGTGACTGTAATAGGAAAGAAATGATTTTAACCTTATGCCGTCAAGCACAAATAATTAATTGAAATACTGTACAAAAAGTTTATGAAGTGGAAAATAGAAAAACGAGTGGATTCGTTTACAGAAGTAGGTATAAACTGTTTAATTTTGTATATTTTGTATACTGTCCCGCCATTGTGACGACTTTTTTAAAACTTTTAGTAGCTAGGCACTTTGTTTGAGTCATAAATTATGAATAAAATACTTTTTCACTCCTCTTGCTCAAAAAGTCTACAACTTACCACCCATAAGGAAGGCTTGTGCCCCACAGTGGGGACATCAAAAATGGCTGATGGACAACTATAAATACTATAGGTACTGCTATTTTTTTTTCTCGCAGTCAATGGTAAAAAGTAGAGTACACAACTCGTGAAAAAAAAAATTCATCTCGGTCCTTTGTATCCTTCGCTGCTCTCGGGATCCAACTTAGTCCCTTGAACTAAATTCCCTCTTTTTTCACTTATTGTATAATCTACTATTATTCATAATCACGAATAAAGACTCGCTCGACTTAATACTGTTTCTCATTCTTATTTTTGAAAATGGAACTAAAAGCATCTCTTCGGTGAAATCATAGATACTGTGTACAGAGTAAATCGTAGAATGCGTGATTGTGTTGCTTAGCTGTTGTTACAGCAGAAATTAAAAAAGGTACCATGGCGCGAAATCTTTAGAATTTTTCTATAATTACTTACAAACTGATTGAATCGATTGCACCTTATCTACTTGATGTTGAGAACAAACTTGTATTGCACCATTCAATGTATAGTGCACTACTCAGTTCATATCGCATTCCGGACTGGTTTAGCTTTTGGCTTTGAATCTATTTATAGTTACTTCGCGAAATACCTTCTGTTTTTAAATATAATTATTATCGATTTTATGCTACATTTATTTGAATATTTTGATGCATTTGTTATAGCTTCGTGCTGTGTTTGGTATTTAATTAAGTATATTGTACAGATGTTCATGGCTATCTCAAACCACACAATTACACGCATGTTATTTTTATGTAATTCAGTAATATTATTATGTAATATTTTTTCTATTATAGAACAATGTTATTAAACATATTTTATCAGAATGTGCGTGGTTTGAGAAGTAAAACAAACGTATTTTTGAAAAACCTACTTAACACTAATTTCGACATTGTCTGCCTCACAGAAACCTGGCTGTTGCCGGGTATTTTTGATGCGGAATTGTTCGATCCACGTTATGTAGTTTACCGAACAGATAGGAACTACGATAGTCATGGAACGACGAGGGGTGGAGGTACATTGATAGCAGTGCGTCGCGGCATTGCCTTGGACGTGCAGTCGTCATCGTCGGTACCTAATCTGTTGGATACTGAGATCACTCGCGTTAATATTACGATAGGCCAAACGCGAACGCATGAGTATAGTAAGTTATGCATCTTTTGTTGTTATTTCCTTCAAGGCGTGCACCAGGCTGCATCCCAGAACATGTTCTTTGAATTTATATCTAATTTGTCTATTGACGAACCAAATAATAAATATCTCATCGTCGGTGATTTTAATATTACTGATGCAGTTTGGGGCGTTGACCAAGGTTCCGATTTAATTTTATGTAACCCTTCATTTAATTTACTTACATCTCAATTAAACACATTCTTATGTTTTACAAACTGGTCTCAATTCAACAATGTTGTCAATGGAAATGGCCGTTGGCTCGATATAGTTTTATCTAATTTAAATTGTAAAGTGTCACGCACTAATCCATTATCACTTCCCGAGGACTCGCATCATCCTGCGTTAGCTATAGAGTGCATTACCGATGACGTCACGTGCCTTCGCGCACCGCCGCGTACTGTTCGTTTATTCTGTGCCGCGGATTATGAAGCGATTAATTGCGAGCTGGATAAGATTGACTGGTCTGAACATTTTAACGGGCGAAATATTGAATCTGCCGTTGATTGCTTTTATAAAATTTTAAACCATTTAATTGATAAATATGTTCCAACAAAACAAGTCTCGGAACACAGTTCTTTTCCTGTATGGTACACACGGTCTCTGATTAATTTATATCATAAAAAATGTAAAGCTCATATAAAGTGGAAAACTTACAATAGATTATGTGATTACAATAAATTTAGTGAACTTCGTAAGGAATTTAAGTTACTACAAGATTATAGTTATGATTCTTTCCAACTGAAGTCGGAGGCTAGTATTAAAAGGAATAGTAAGCATTTTTGGACATTCATAAAATCAAAGAAAAATGATAATTCTATCCCGGACACTATGTACCTGGATAATTCTTCTGGATCAAACGGCTCCTTAATTGCTAATCTTTTTAATACTTACTTTCAGTCGGTTTTCGAAAAGGAATCAGACCCTGTTCCCGATTGCAGGCCGGCTGGTGACTCAGATTCTTGCATAATGGGATCGGTGCACATTACACCTCAATTAGTGAAGAAATACCTTTCACGAATTGATACCAGCAAGGGGTCTGGGCCAGACGGCTGGCACCCTCTCTTGCTGAAAAGATGTTGCGGGCAGTTGGCCGAACCGCTGTCTTATTTGTTTCGGTTATCGCTATCAAGTGGAACTATGCCGACTGTCTGGAAACAGTCATTTGTAGTACCAATTTTTAAGGGTGGGGACAAGCATAATGTTCGTAATTATCGAGGTATTTCAAAACTTTCGGTTGTACCTAAACTATTTGAAAAGATAATATATGACGAGTTATACTTAGTGCTGAGACCGTTATTTATACCTCAACAACACGGTTTTATTGACAAACGGTCTACAGAGACTAATCTATGCGAATTTGTTGACCAGGTACTGGAGGGTATGGAAAAAGGTTTTCAGGTGGACGCCGTGTATACCGACTACTCGAAATGTTTTGATAAAATTTCACATGCAATATTGCTTAAAAAAATTGAGTATGTTGGTATACACGGCGACCTTCTGAGGTGGATAACATCGTACCTTCGTAATAGAACTCAGGCAGTTACAGTTAAAGGCTTTATTTCTAACTTTATACCGATACCTTCTGGTGTGCCCCAGGGCTCTCACCTCGGACCCCTACTTTTTAATATTTTTATTAATGACGTTGCACACTGTTTTAAAAATTCAAAGTTTCTTTTATTTGCTGACGATACAAAAGTATTTAAAGTTATAAGGAATATCGATGACTGTTTTAAGTTACAAGAGGATCTTGATAGACTTTGCAACTTTTGTGATGCTAACAGACTTTTCTTAAATGTCGATAAATGTTGTACTATAACTTATAGCCGGAAAAAGAAACCGTTGGAATTTGATTATCAGCTTCAAAACAAACAGGTCGTCAGGGTGTCCGAGGTTAGAGATCTGGGAGTAAAACTCGATTGTGAGCTATTGCTTTCTTTACATATAGATGATATAACAAGTAAAGCGTATAAAATGTTGGGCTTTATCTTCCGCCAAAGTGTTGATTTCAAGGATGCAAAAACTCTGATTCTGTTATACAATTGTTTTGTTAGATCTCACCTTGAATATGCTTCTACTGTGTGGAACTGTCAATACGAAGTGCATATTAATTCAATCCAAAGAATTCAAAACAAGTTTGTTAAGCGTCTAAAATATAAGTTTAAAAATTATAATACTGATGATACTTTTATTCCTTTAAGTCTAAGAAGAGAACACAGAGATATAACCTTACTGTACAAAATTTTAAATAATACTGTAGACTCACCTTACCTTTTAAGTAAAGTTTCATTTAAATGCTCAAGATCACTGCGTTCTTGTGATACGTTTTCTGTACCTTGGTGTCGTACAAAGTATGCAAAAAATCGATTTATTCCAAGAACTTTACGTATTTATAATAAGAAGTATAGTTGCATTGATATTTTCAATCTTAAATTCTCGAAATTGAAATCTGAACTCTTAAATATTGTGTAGTATAAGTATAACCTCTTAAATGTACTGATTAATTCTTGTACTCATTCGTTGTTCGTTGTTATTCAATAGTGCAAAAAACATCTTAACTCTTTAGTACGTACTTAGCGAATTCAATGTAAATTATTATAAGTGGAAACTTTTTTGGCAAATGAGTTAGTATATATTAAGTTATTGCTATGTAATGTATAAGGCTGTTTGTTTCCCAATAAAAGATAAATAAATAAATAAATAAATTGTGTGACTGTAATAGGAAAGAAATGATTTTAACCTTATGCCGTCAAGCACAAATAATTAATTGAAATACTGTACAAAAAGTTTATGAAGTGGAAAATAGAAAAACGAGTGGATTCGTTTACAGAAGTAGGTATAAACTGTTTAATTTTGTATTTTATTTTCTCGCAACCGTAGTGATAAAAAGTACAGTGTAACACACGACGCTAAAACCCGTTGTAACTCGGTTTCTATTTATTCCCTCGCTAAAGCTCGGGAATAAAAATACCTTGTATGCAATGGGTAATTTTAGCGTCTTGTATAACAATCTACTATTTGCCCACATCTACATTTTGTAGCATCTTTAAAGATCAAGAATCTCCGAAACGAAACTTTCTAATTTAATTCGAATATAATACTTTTTTAAGGTTTTACAAATTGAAGTGTTCCAAAGACAATTTCTAACTAAATAGTTTTCAACAGCTAGTTTGTAGAACACAATTGGCCAACTAATCTCAAGTAATTTTCTTTAATCTTGCCTTCTCCTACAATAACAAACGTCGCTCCCGAGAAGATAAAAACCGTTTTCTTTTGTGTGGAAACTCGGTCAAGTGACTGGAAACGTAATGAAAATCTTGAGATGCACCGAGAGATTTATAACTGAGCTTTGACCTGGGGCGTGTGTCATATGGATTTTGGAACAAATACGCTCAATGGATTGCGTCACTCTATTTTCTTTTCAAACAGAAACGTTTCATAGCAGATTCGAAGTTATAGATGGAAAAGTGAAGCTATGTAACTTCCGGTTGGGATTTGTACTTTTATAGAAAGCTATAAACGTTTTAACAATGATCAATATAGGGTAAATTGCGTGATTTTTTATTATACGAACTCTGTGAAAGTTAATAAAATGATAAAAAATCGTATGAAATATGTTCGAGCGATTAAAAATGAAAATTCAATTGCAAAATTATACCACGTGAATCGGTTTTCATAACAACTATGCTTCTTCTGATTTTCCTTGAATTTTTTGTCACATTAAATGATCAGCAAGTGTCTTATTCATCTAATAATATATTTTGATACAAAGACGGAATGACTCACATCTGTAATACTTAAGCTTAATCTTCATTAAATCTTCAAAGCCTCGGGCTTTTGATAATGTGGTAAAATAGCATCTCATAATTATCTTCATTATCTGCAAAAAAATGGATTTCGCTTTTTTCCCTTAGTCATCTTGTTTCTGGGAAATATTTATAATAATTGGCAGTTAGATCTTGGTAAAACAGATTTGCTTTGAAACATCAATTTTGTAATCACCTGAATTGAAATTAAGGTAAAAATTTGTCTTGAAAATAATTAATTGTCAACGCATTTTTTTGCCTTATTTACCTTTGATTGCAAATAAAAGTCACTGCGCAATATTTCATTACTTAAATTCAAGGAAATTGCTTCCACGCGACATTTGTGTGCTGATTTTTAGCTGTTCCTGTGAATTTTACAGTATCAAATCAAAAATAAATTTGTTTGAGAATCACTTCCATACGAAATTATTGCATGACAAATGAGGTATAAAGGTTTTTACGTTTAAATAAACCTGCAAAAGATGAAATGAATGAAATGAAATGAAATAATTCTTTATTGCTTTAAATGTGGTCAGTACAAGATTATATCATTTATTGGATTTGTTTCTCACATTTAACCAAATAACATTGGTATGCAAATTAGAGATGGGTCTTGAGTCTGATAATAAATTAAAAATGTCGCGAAATAATCATAAATAAAATAAAAACCAAATTAAACCATAAAAATAAAAATAATTAAATCATGTCCAAAAGTAATAAACGAATTGAAATAAGACCTAATACATAATATATATAAAAAAAATAATGGTTTGATAGTGTTCAAATTTTGCAATTAATAAATTCCTTAACGCTATAAAACATTTGTCAGTCAGTAATCGATACAACGCACATTTAAATTGTTTCATTGGTAAGTCTTTCATTGCCATTGGTAGTTTATTGAATAATTTTATTGACATGAGATAACAATTCCTTTGGCAACACGTTGTTGAGCAAGATGGCAACACTAATTGATTTGGATATCTGGTTGAGAATGTACACACCTCATGCTTCTTTTTAAACAAATTCAGATTACTTTTCGTAAAGACACATAATTCAAAAATATACATTGATGGGACTGTTAATAGATTTAGTTTTTTGAATAATGGTCGACAGGAATCCATGGGTCCTGCACCACACATAGCTCTAATACACTTTTTCTGAATCAAAAAGGCACGGTCAACGTCAACCGAGTTTCCCCATAAAATAAGACCATACCTCAAAACTGAGCACACGTAACCATGATAAGCAGTAAGCCTTTTGACCACTTAGCCGCGTTAAACGATATAAAGCATAAGTAAATCTATTAATTTTCTGACCAACACATGAGACGTGATTTTTCCATGTTAAATTGGTGTCTACTTCAATGCCAAGAAATTTAGCAGCAGTGCACTCTGCAATTTGTTTACCATCATGCATCACAGATACTTTTTGTGGTCGTCCATTTTTATTATAAAATTGTATAAATTTAGTTTTTGTTATGTTTACTAGTAGATTGTTATGCCTTAACCAATTTATTACATTAATGATTGTATTATTTATTTCAGTTTCATAGATTGCGAATACTTTAGCAACACGTCTTTAAAGACTATTGTCAACTCCATACAATAATTGCTACAAACTCCCACAAGCACACACTTTATATTATGGGTACCATACTTTGTCATTTAACTCAACATCAAAGTCAATAAATTCTCATCAAATAATTTCGAACTAAATAAAATGGTATCAAAACAAACCACATAACATGGGCTTACTTTGAACACCAGTACATTCGGCTTATGAGAAGTTGTTCTATACATTTGTGTTTATAAGCACTCCAGGAGCCCAATCGCGGTAATTCTAAACGATTAAACCAAAAACGTTACGTTGTTTTTTAGGTTATATTTACCTAAAAATCTTTGGTTTCATAATTTTCACTAAAATTGTCCCAGATTGTAATCCTAGACTCCTCAGGCAGAGTATTCAACAATTTTAACAAAACTAAAGCTAGTATTTTTCTGTAAACGAAACTGAAACGGTAACGATTTAGCTTTGAAAAAAGAAATATAATATAAGAATATAAGCTTACTTCCGCAAACAAAATATTATGCAAGATGCACCGCCCGCCCGCCCGCAAAAATATGCACATGCACACCACAAAATATAAGTGCACAATACCTGCATTTATTTGCTACATTTAAAACTTTTAAAGAAAAAAAAGACTTTTTTGTTGTAATGTAATTATTTACTTAATAATTTTCTTACATCTGTTTGCTTACATAATAGTCTGTTCAACGTATTGTACTACTTGGTGGTGGAAACTTTTTTGGCGGATGTACTAATATTTTGTTTATCACTATGTATTATTTAAAGCTGTATGTTTCCCAACGTAATAAAATAAAATAAAATAAAAATAAAATTTAGCAAGACAGCAACACACCTTGCACCTTCACCAATTAGGCTACTCTACACACGTGTTTTGCCCCAACCCGGAGCGTCCTCAGGAGTTAGATCGTGCGTAAACCAACACCGAATATAATAATATTTTTGCGGGCGGGCGGTGAATTTTGCATATTTTTTTTGCGGAAGTAAGCTACATATATTTCTTTTTTGAAAATGGTTTGGGACTTCCGCCAAGTGACGCCTGATTCAATCAAATAAAAAATGATTTAGCTTTGGTTTTATCGTTGAAAATTAGCGCGATTAGGCCCTAGAGAACACACGAAACTTTATCCCTAATATTTGCGTTTAACCACAGATACAAGCTACACTTTGTTGATGCAGACCCACTGACCACACAGTTTGGTAGAATGTACACTCGGCCTAAAAGTAGCTAAGCAAGTTAGTACTTTGTTACACCAACTGTAACGCTTGTTCTGGAAGTTGCAACCCTGCTATAGGAACGCAATCAATGCTGCGACATGGTTCTAAAATGTAAAAGTACTTTTGAGGTAGGCCATACAATGTTTTGTGGTACAAAATGTTCTGACGCTGCGGTAAACGTTCATAAAATGAATCACAACAAGATATGTAAAAGGGAATTTTAATGTTTAGACGCTTTTCGTTGTCCGCGGTTTGACCGCACAATAACTCTCCGGCTGTTACATTTTTAAATGTTCGTAAGATTTATTTTGATTTGTTTTCGTACCGCAAAATTACACGTAAGAAGTTAAAACACTTTGTTAACTTTGAAAAATATTTTACTTATCTTTGATTGAATTTGAAACGTTGTTGTGAAACAATTGAGATCTGCGATAAATTAATGACCTTTTAAAATTTGAGATTTTTGCATAATAAAATGCGAAATAACGCTGGCTTACAGCGTAAGGATATACAAGAAGAAATTCGACGATGTTACTAGTGACTCGGTAGCTCAGTGGTCAGAGCATTGGACCGGATATCCAAAGGTCGCGGTTTCGATTCCCGTCCGACAAATTGATCTGGTGCGAGTCGTATTTTTTCTAGTATATCATTTAGTATTGTATAAAATTAATGACCATCAGCCATTTTTAATGTCCCCACTGCTGGGGCACAGGACTTCCTTATGGGTGAGTAAGGAGGATAGGCCATAAACCACCACGTGGGCCCAATGCGGATTCGTGGTTGTTATCCACTGCAAATGCAGCCGGGACCAACAGCTTAACGTGCCTTCCGCAGCACGGAGGGGCTCGAGATAATAGATTTTTGGTCACCCATCTCATGACCGACCCCTGCGAAAGTTGCTTAACCTCCGCAATCGCTGAGCCAGGCGCTTAACCACTGCACTCTCGAGCTCCTCAAATAAATAAATATCCTGAACAGTTGAATTGTTTGTTTATAAATACCTATATACAATAATATACATACTTACGAGTAAAATTCTCTAAAAATAGTCTTCAACTTGACATAAAAAAAAAAAATAAGCATCGCGAACTTGACTAAAAGATATAGCATGTTTTTATTTGGGCAAGTTGGTGGCATTACATTGAATAATGTAACTCGATCAATTTCCTTGTTTTCCTTACGATCCGTGGCTGGAGGTTGGTATAATATTGAAATAGCGCCCCGAAACGCACGTGATGTGGTTCTCAAACCCAACACTGAACGTTTTAGCGACATTCGCCTGCCTACAATACGTTTGCGATAAATTATAAAAACTTCTACTAAAATATTTCAGAAAATTCAAGAAATATTTTAAGTTGTAGGGAATATTCACTTCTCAAGCTTACGCGCTCACTAGACATGAAATAAAACACTTTTAACGGATACTAGCGCGGTTTTTATTGAAAGCACCTTGGCAACTAGTTGGTATTTGGTTTGATTTTAAAACCAAACCAAAATTAAAAAAATTAAATTTGATAAATTTTAATTTCTGAACGTTCTAAAAAATTCATCGCTTGAGGGTAGGCTCACAAGTAGCTTCAGTCCCCCGTGACCACGGCAGCTGCAAAGGTGCCGAAACGTCGGGAAAATCAAAAATCAAACCAAATACCAACTAGTTGCCAAGGTGCTTTCAATAAAAACCGCGCTAGTATCCGTTAAAAGTGTTTTATTTCTTGTAGGGAATATTTTTTCAAGATTTTTTTTCATGAAGAAAAATGTTAGTGATCAATTGACCGAACGAGCGCGAAATGTCTCCGTTTCAGCTTGGACAAAAATGCTTTCGTTTGTCCGGCTGTCCGTCTGGTCTCCTGTACAGGTCGCATTGCTCAGCCGATTCAAGTGAAATTTTGTGAGCAGGTTTTATAATTAAGTAGTACCTATTAGAATTATTTGTCGATTCAGTTTTTGGAAATTAATCTCAATGGCGGAGTTATGGGGAAAATCATATTCCAGCCATTTTGAAAAATGTTCAAAAATGTCAGCGAGATCTGCAACTCTATATACAGGGCCAGAAAGAAGATACTACAGACACGAAGCAATGTATGAAGAGATATAGTTTTCTTTAAATTCATAACAGCTTTATTTCATAAACAATAACAATTACCATTAAAAAATTTCTTTACATAAACTAAAAATATTTTTATAAGTTTATAAACAAAATAGCACCAGCGACCGGGGCTAAGAAAATAATTAGTCACATTGAAAAATGATCAAGATTTCCTGGTCTGGTCCATTATTAATCTTAGTCTAATTACTTAACATGCGAACATTCAAAACAATGTTTTGACAATAAATTAAAAACAAATATTTCACACACAACACAATTTATAAAACACAACGGTTTAATAAAATAATAAAAAAGGTAAATACATTTATAGTTACATTGATAAATTATGCCAACCACAGGGACACTTAAGTTCCACTCAAGTTTTTAACTCATAATAAAGCTTTTACTCTTAAAATCTAAATAATAAATTGACCTCTATGCTAACATAAAAAATAATACTGTCGAATATTTTCCTTTTACGTGTTTTTATCAAATCAATCAGACATTGCTACCGAAGAAAATATGCTATATAAAAAATATTCTATCAAATAAAATGAAAATAATCATTTTCTAAAGTAGCTTTTACAAATTCAGTCTGAAATGGCACTCTTCACAGCCTTTCACAATTTTCATCAATATGTTAGTCTATTTTTGTCACAAAAGCTTTTAAATAATATGAATAAATAGAATTGTCTCATTTACTGGTTTTTTTTATATGTTATATACTTATACATTACATGCTTTCTAGGATCGCACGTCTACATTATTGTTTACACTTATATTATTTATCGTCGGTATCCTAGTCTAAGACCTGCAAATTCCCAGGAAAGCTCAGCCCTGTGACTGGGCGATAAAACGCTTAGTCGGGACGACTGCGGTTCGTCGGAGGAACTTCGCGTTTGCGGGTGAGAATCGCTTCACAACCCAACACGGTGTGGTACAAGGTACAGAAGGTTGAAAGAGAAGTATAATTGAGCTAATATTGTGAAGTAGTGATTTAATTATATTCACGATAAGTCATAATTACAGCTTTGTTATAAAAACTCGGATTGCGTCATCTATATATATAAAATTTAAAGTCCTGCCTGACTGACTGACTGACTGACTGAATGACTGACTGACTGACTGACTGACTGACTGACTGACTGACTGACTGAGTGAGATATCAACGCACAGCCCAAACCGCTGAACTTAGAGACTTGAAATTTTGCACATAGGTTCCTTGTGAGGTCTAGGGGTGCACTAAGAAAGGATTTTTCAAAACTCACCCCCCAAAGGGGTGAAACGGGGTCCAAAGTTTGTATGAAAGTCCCTCAGTTTTGAAGCTAGGATCTTCAAATTTTGTGATTAGGCTGAACATTAAAAATTAGTAATACGGGTCTTAGCGTTTTTCAAAATTCTACCCCCGAAGGGGTTAAAAGGGGGATGAAGTTGTATATTGAAGGAAATCCTTTATTTTCGAAGTAAAAATTGCGAAATTTATAATTTAGGCTTATGGATGGAAATGGGATGTATTTAATAGCACTTTAAATTTGATGAAAACAGCTATAAAATAGTACTTAAGCACTTTAAAATAATAATAGATCTTTAATATAATATTATCACTTAAATAATCATGAACCAAATTTACAAAATTAATATACACTCTAAAGTAATAATTTCATAGACAACTTAATTAAAATACCTACAAAAATAATGGTTTGCACTTTAACTATGTTGAAATCGAAAGAAGTAGAGAGTAGTTAAAAATAATTGAATTAACCATAAAAATTATGATTTCCACTGTAAATATGCTTAGCTTTGGATAATACTTTGCACTATACAATTTAATTTTATAACTTTAGTCAAGCTTTAGTACTTATTGTGTATTGTGTAGTGTACGTAAGTAGTTGATAATTAATTGCTCGCTAAGTAGGTACATAATGTATAGGTTTAGAAAATTCACACTTACCGGTTGAAGCTGAGGTTCTAAAGTTTATTTACAAATAATAACCTCAGTAAAATATAGTTTGTTGTAGACGTTGTAGTAGGCAAAAGTGTCCAATTTTTGCTCTTGAGGTTGAAGTTTGTAATAGATGTTATAAAATTAAATTGTATAGTAAAAAGAATTAATTCTAAAGCTAAGCATATTAACAGTCATTATTTTTATGGTTTATTCAATTATTTTTAAAGCTAAGCATATTTATAGTGGAAACCATTATTTTTATAGTTGATTCAATTAATTTTAAAGCTACGTATTTATAGTGCAAACCATTATTTTTAAAGTGCGTTTATATATTCCCCGATGGAAATCTAACGCAACGTATATTGTTATTGTTAGTATTTCAACCCCTATGGGGATGAAATGGGGGTGAAAAGGGGTAAAAACCCCAAAAATAGATATGGGTGTCGATATTGGGGTTTTCTGGGATGACGATTGCAAAAATGAAATAGACATTACAACTTTAAAATTCGTAGGAGCATGTCTAAAAATAAATAGGCAAACACATATTTTGTTATTTTGAAACTCATCCCTTAAGGTGTAAATGGGGTAAGTAAACATGAAAATCGATGTGGATGTCGTTCTTGAGGTTTCATGGGATGGTGATTGCGAAAATGACATTTATTTTGAAGTCCAACACGGTGGACATGATTGGACCTGGACATGCACATCCAGGGGACGGGGACAGGGACAGGGACAGGGACAGGGACGGGAACGGGAACGGGAACGGGAACGGGAACGGGAACGGGAACGGGAACGGGAACGGGAACGGGAACGGGAACGGGAACGGGAACGGGAACGGGAACGGGAACGGGAACGGGAACGGGAACGGGAACGGGAACGGGAACGGGAACGGGAACGGGAACGGGAACGGGAACGGGAACGGGAACGGGAACGGGAACGGGAACGGGAACGGGAACGGGAACGGGAACGGGAACGGGAACGGGAACGGGAACGGGAACGGGAACGGGAACGGGAACGGGAACGGGAACGGGAACGGGAACGGGAACGGGAACGGGAACGGGAACGGGAACGGGAACGGGAACGGGAACGGGAACGGGAACGGGAACGGGAACGGGAACGGGAACGGGAACGGGAACGGGAACGGGAACGGGAACGGGAACGGGAACGGGAACGGGAACGGGAACGGGAACGGGAACGGGAACGGGAACGGGAACGGGAACGGGAACGGGAACGGGATACTAATATCTCTGGATACAATTCTGAATATTTTAAACTAGCTTCCGCCCGCGACTTCGTCCGCGTGGACATTCGATAAAATCCTCATGTTTTAATTTCATTAAATTCTGATCAGCCGTTTTTACGTGATTAGGCGGGTCCCCACCAAGCGAGCAAGCGAGCCCGTGCGGCAAACGTCCCGCCTCGCGAAGCAGCGTGCTTGGTGGGAACCCGCCTAATCACGTAAAAACGGCTGATCAGAATTTAATGAAATTAAAACATGAGGATTTTATCGAATGTCCACGCGGACAAAGTCGCGGGCGGAAGCTAGTTGTAATATGTACGAGTAAATGTTAAGTGTTCATTCGAATGAAATGGCCGATTGTTCTTCATCAACTTTTTACAACATTTGGCTGTAAACTGAAAAAAAGAGAAACTGACTAACTACAATTACCGGCGTTTACGACGTGGCGGGGCGGTGCGACCTCTTAACTAAAACCAAGTGTTATTTGTTGTCCGCAAGCATCACATTTTCACATAAAATAATAATAATATTAAGTATTGTATAAAATAATATTATAATTTACCAACGAAACACCCACACCGAGCCTGTGCACTCGCTTATTCTTGAGCGCGTAGCCGTCGCGCTACGCATGCGCTTCTGCTACCGTTAGGATAAACGCTAGCTAAGTGTTTTTTTTCTCGTATCCAGAAAACTAAGCGGAATCATCTGTGTAACCCACCCCATGAAATCTTTCAATATACATAACTTAGTAAATTGTAAAATTAACGTTTCATTTTCCGCCTTCTCTGCACTGGTCGTACTTCACACATCCAGCTGTGTCAGTGGAAAAATTGGATTGCCACTCGTAATATTCTACCAGGTGGCAGACAAGTCGTCACCACAATTTATCTCCCAATACTTGTGACTTGCGGCACACGCCAGTCAGCAGCACTTTACTCGTAACAGCTTTGTTGGCTCGTTACGTCTTTCGTGCAGCAAGCGAATAAAGTTTTCTTTGACGTATTTTGCATTCGGCGTACAGCTGAATTCCTTTAGATTTCATACTGCCAATTGATGGCTTCATAACCGCTCGCCAGCGAGTTTGAAATGTTCTGAAATGCTTTCTGTATATTGTGAGAGTCTGGTAAGCAAGTCAAAACTTTTTTGGGATGTATAATATTAGTATGAAATTGCCGTTTTGTATGTCTCATTTTAATGAATTTGTATTTTCTATACTAACATTATCTAAATTTATTTAACAACCATGAATATTATAAAACTTTTATGCGAACTAATGCCATAATATTTGTTAAGTGAAAAAAATTGTTAAAAAAAAAAAACAAAAAAAACCGACTTCAAAAAACCTATGTACCTCTAAAAAGCAAGAAATAATATTTATAATAATAAAAATACGTCTATTGAAGTCGGGTGGGGCTGGAGTACAGATTCCTTTTTTTTATTCTAAAAGCCCCACCCAACTTCAATAGTGTAGGTACCTTGTAGGTTAGGTATATTATTATAATATGTAGAAAAATCGGCTCAGCCAAACGTAAGATAATTGCGGAGAAACATACGTATACGGGTCAAACTGAGAACCTCCTTTTTTAAGTCGATTAAAAAACCTACACTTAAGATATCCCTCTTCCTACAAAAAAATAATTATCTTATTCAGTTCATAAACAAAGAAGTAATACGACCATTATCATCGAGGTAATTCACAACAAAATCATACTATTTTCGTGCTTTTTTCAAGATTACTTAAAAAGTACTGAACCGATTTCCAAATTTAAAAAAATGAGACCAACATGGGAGTTTACCTAATGTAATAACGTTTGAATCATTTTAATCGGCCGTCTTCGAGTAATCGGTGGACATACACAAAAAAAAATAACAAATATACAGACGAACATAGAACCTCCTTCTTTTTTTGGAAGTCGGTTAAAAAAGAGTCTCTCTTAAGATGCTTTTTTTAACGTTCAGGAAAAAAATCAGAAATATTTTATTGCTGATAGTGGGTCGTTATGATCATAATTCGAAATAATAACAAGTAACCGAAGCATCTTTAACATTATAGATAGAAGATATGGGAGCCCCTGTGTGTGAGAAACCCCTATTATTTTAGAGCACTTTGTAAGTCTAGATATCTCACATCAGTAGGCGTATTATGAGTTTACGCTTACTATTCTTGCTATCGACTGTAGTTGACATTTTTATGACAACTTTTAGTTTAGTGTAGTTACCGCCAGAGGCGCTGTACCAAATTGCATACGAAATTATTGCTTACAAAGTCGCTATCGAGTGTAATAAACGTAATGTGCAAACTCTTAATACAGGCACAGAGAGCCTTTTTCAAACCCGTCAGATTATCAGGTTGAAATTACTGCCATAGCAAGAAACAATGTTTGTTTATAAAATTTCTGAGTTTGAATTTTCAAAATAAACCCGACCGAATTGTGGATGTAAAATTATTCTTCAATTACTTAATTATTGAAATTAACTATTTTAATAATCTACAAATTAGATGATATCGACAGCTACACCTTTTATCTCTATATTTTTTAATAGAATAATAATAATAATATAGAATTTGACAGTTCCGGTGATGGTAAGCTACTTAAATAGTTATGGTGATAGATTTCGCTATTACGCCATATTGTAGTTTGTTGCTCAAATAGTGTTTTAGAAGATAATTTATTTCCCTATACATATATAGGTATTTACTGTCATCGTCGAGATTCAAGATAGTTAAATAAAAACACTTAACAATTCACTTTGTAACCGTAACACCTTTATAATTACAGTACTTTTCATTTTAAATGTATACTTCTGAAGTATTAATTAACGGTCTCAACGTTTTTCCAAATATTTCTACATTAATTTTCTTTAGAATATTATATCAGAAGACAGAAGCTTTTATCTTGATATTACCGACGGGAAAGTTTTAAAAGCACTTTGAAAAGCACTTTTGAGAGCTTAACATTGACTTTATGTGCAACATGTTTGAACTTCGCGATCAGCCGTGGGTATGGGTAATATGGGTATTCAAAATACATGTATACCTACGAGCCTTCTTGAAAACTTGATCCACACATCACATCATGATGCTAATAGTAAGAACCTTAGCCCTTTCAAAAAAAATGTGCTGAATCAATCACTGAGCCTCTTTTAAGGTCTCTATAGCCTCTTTTAAGGTACATTTTTGAAAGTAAACACCGTCAGTAAAGTAAAATCTGTAGTTATCTGCAATCATTTATATTATACCATCTAACGGATGTATTTTCTTGCCCATGCTCGGTATCTACATAGCGATCGGCCACGCCTCGGTTCATATGTTTTTACTCTAATAACCGCCTCACCTATTATTAAACTGTCTCATTTTGAACCGTATTTTGTTACGGTCTACCGGTGAACTAGATTTTGGTGAACGTAACGATTCTGATTTGCGTAGTTTTCTAGTAAACTCGCCTTTGACTTCCACGAAAAATGTAATTTGAATACTAGGCTATTTAGCTTTAGCATTTTTGGGTCAACCTGACACAATATTTGGACTTACCAAAAAATATGTGTGCTTAATTAAGTTATTGATTATGTTTTTAAGGAATCCATTTTTGGTTTCAAAATGTATAATGGTGATGGTTGCGCTCAATCAAGACTTACCTACTACTTTACTTGATTCAGGGATTATGAGAATTAATCTGAATGCGAAGGATGTAGTCTTAATTCCTGTCTGAGTTGTTAAAGACGTGTTGTTTTATTTAGTATATTTACTGCAAATAAAACTAAAAAATATTAGACTGAACGAAGAAGACAAGAAAAAGTCAACACGACGATGTTAATACACAAAAACTTACATACACAGGCACAAAAAACACAAAAATATCATTAATTTACAAGTAAACTATTAAAATAAGTAGGTATATACCTACTACAAGATTTTTGGTTCGTTTTAATGAATGGAGCATACGAAAAAGCACATATAATAATAAAAACCTTATAAGTAACAACAATTACAATAAATTGTACCACTTTGGTAAGTTTTAAACCAAGATCACCATTCTAACATAGGTATAATAATATCAAAGTTAAAAAAATCTAGTAAAATCTTTCACGCTATCATAAAATTTTCTTGCACAATTTGATCCCACTGCGCTCCGTTCAAAACTTAAGAACTCTGAAAACATGCTACCTCTGAGCTTGTTACAACGTTAGCTATGAAATAACGAGAAAATCTTGTTTGATAAGTTAAAACGCCCTATATAATATGCAAATTACTTCATATGTGAGACTCACTGAAACAAAGCTTACAAGCTAGGGATTTGTGGTTTCTGAGCATTGATTTATATGCTGAAATAATAAGCCAAGCTTTGCCTCATTATCATTATCCTCATTAGCTTGTTGTAAGTGATTTCTCCAAAAAGATTCTTTGAGGTAGCATATCATTTTAATGTATTCCGCCTTATAAATCACAAATCTTTAGTAAATACAAACACTGACAGTAAAAGTATGTTGGAACCACAATTATATTATTCAGAAGAATGAAAAGCTGTATTTCTTAAATAGATAATGAAAATCGCGCTTATTTCTCAACATTTAATTTGGTACCTACTTTATTACTTCTTTGTGATTTTGCGTCGTGATTTAACAATTGTATAATTTGAACCTTATTTCAATTCACATAAGCTCACTATTATTATTGCCATTACATTATCCCACTGACAGCAGGTACATAATTAGCATTTAGCATTAAATAAGCCAAAGAGGCCTTATTAATGAAATCATCTTTAGAACCTGAAGCCTGTTGAAATTCTCCGTGAAAATTTCCTCTTTTATGTTAAGGGCGGTGTCTTATTAAAGTCGTAATCATGGGAAGGAAGGCAATATTTAAATTATATAGCATACGTATAAGAAAAGCTAGGTCGTCTTTAGAAAGTGTTGTCGTAAACTGTTCCACATGACAGGATTTAAAAAGTTATGTAGAAGTATGGAACGGAAATGATGATTATTTAAGGGAGGTTAATCCCAGCAGTGGACGTTATGCGGAAGACAATATGATGATGACAATAGTATTATTATACTAATATTGTAAACTACTTCCGTGCTGATCTGATCAAGAAAATAATACTTAATTTACCAGGTAATTTCGCAGGAATTGTGAAAATTTACTAAAAATAGAGATAGGACATAGGTACACAGAGTAGGCGTCACGTAAATATACGCTGAGCAACAAGCGAATAATAGTGGAGGTATCATACCGTCTTCCAAAGACGATATGATACCATTGATACCATGATCTATGATATCTCCAAACAATACACTATCGCTCATCTTTGAGGCACCTATCAGCGGTCTTTTTTTTTTTTTTTTTTTTTTTTATTTATTTAGGACAGCTAACAAGAACATACACCAAAGACAAGGCAATGATACATTCGAAGGACTTACATGCTACAGTGTTGTCTTTTTTACAAGCTGCCACGCTGCTGCCTGCTGCTGCTTTTTACGTGACTTCTATGTGTAATGCAACTAATGCAATTATTACCTACTTAAACGATTTTCCAAATAAAGCAATAGGTAGGTAGCCTTAATATCCAAAGAATTTTATTTTTAAAATTTTAAATAAGTATCACTACTTCCTAAACAAGCAGTCAGAGAGTTTAAACTTAGACATCACAGCCACGTTGGAAAACGGACATTAAAAAGACCAAAAAACAAAAACAGTACCCTTAGCACGAACAGCTATCGAGAAAAAAAACGCACGTAAAATTACTCGATAGACAATTCTCTATGGAAAATTTAATTTCGCTTATCGGCGATAGATGGCGCTGTACAAATTTCCAATACAAAATTTATATATCGAATGATTTTACGTGCGTTATTTTTTTGGATAGCTGTTCGTGCTAAGGGAACACAAGTGGACAAAACGACCACAGAGTAAAACAATGTGAGTCGGAGCGCTGCGGCGTCGATTAAAACCCTAGTCGAGATCCTCGGGGCTGGGGAATGCTGCCCACATTCGTGTTGTCCACTGCGTTACATTCCTATCCTATGCAATAAACTGACTAGATTCCGTGAACGAACTAATACTGCACACTGCACAGCAATCTCTTTAGACGGCCGTACGCGAGAAATCCAATAAGTGAAATTGATATTTCAATTTAAATAAACCGGTCCCGAGCGAGTCAGACTCGCGCACCGAGGGTTTCCGTACCATCATAATAAATACACTGGAGAGCCTGCTGTAGAATAATAAAATTATTATTGCAGTATTAGGTCAGCACCATCTCTTGGCCGATAGTGGAACTATTTTTTTCTTAGTCCAGCGCCATCTCTTGGCCGTTAGTGGAATTAAATTAATTTTTCTTGGGTCAGGGCCATCTGTTGACTGGTAGAGGAACGAATTAATTTTTTGTTTGTTTTTTGAATTTCTAAAAAAAGTGTGTTATATTGAGACATCGTTTTATTTTTCCTGTAATCTTTACATAAACTACTATCACATAGAATTATTTCAGATTTTTCTCTTTGCAAACTTCGGAGATAAGGGGGGGAACGGTATTTTTTTTACTTTTTTCATCATAAGTCGAAAACTATGCGGCCTAAAAAAAAAGAAAAAAATGATTTCAAATGTGCAAACAGCGCTCTTTCATATGATCCCACATGCCCTAGTCGCACTACTTAAAATTTTTAAGACCTCTTTTCAGTCCCTGTTGTAAAAAAACTATTTATTTTTTTATTTCTTTTTTATTTGCAAAATAGTTGGACAAAGGTCATCTTTTCTATTCCAAATTTCAAGTTGATACCATTAGTAGTTCTCGAGATATCTAGCTGTGACAGACAGACTGAGTCACACCATAAGGGTTCCTTTTTACCATTTTGGTACGGAACCCTAAAAAGGTTGGATGAAATTTAAAGCACTTTTAAGCAACTTTAACCAACCAACCCCACCCTAAGTAATTAAAAAATGCACCTTATAAAATGTGACATTTTACAGGACTTTGCTCGAGGAATTAATTTGGTATCTTTATAAAGTTCGTTAAAACCAATTTACTGTCTTTAAAAGTTATAATAAGAGTAATATTCGTATAATGGCACAGAATTAATAGATATTGGTGACAACAAACAGAACATAATTGTACTGCATTTTTAAAACGATTTTTTGGAATATAACACTATTTGATGGCACTGAGTGTAATGGATATACTTACCTACAAGTGTAACAGAATAGCTAAACCAAAAATGCAGATAGAGACCATCAAACTGAATAACTTTTACTATGGGGTCAACTCGGAAATCACGAAAACAAATCAGCTGTTATTATACATTTTCATATTTTTGTTATATTTCTTTTTCGTATTAAACAGCTGTTTTTTTTTTCGCCATTTCAGAGTTGGTCCCATAGTAAAAGTTGATTAGGTTGATGGTCCCTATCTACGATATTCTGACGTGATTGATTTAACTAAGCTATTGTAGTCTATTCATTATCTAGAAATCCTTTATAATCAATAATTAGATTTAGATTTAGTTTTAGATTTTGGCATTCACTAGATAATCCAATAAAGAAATAATTTGAGTTTATTTTCTACTAGAAATAAATCATAGAATAACGGAAACACTTCGTATTTATTTCACTAATAATTACCTATATACCTACTTAGATTTTTTAAACGTTTCCTGACATTAACGTGAAAAGTTACGGGTCGTCTGCTAATGTTTTCGTCAAAATTGTAGTTCAATGGTGTTTGAATGTTAATGCTTTTTGACAAAGTTCTTGTTTCTTAAACCCAAAACCGTTACGGTTTGTTAAACGTGTTTCTTAAACTCATAACGGAAACACATTGTGTCTCGATTTCACATCTCGGAATCACATTGTGTCTCGAAGAACTGTGTCAAAACGCATTACCATTCAAACACCATTGAACTACGATTTTGACGAAAACATTAGCAGACTTGACCCCCTGTAAGATGCTAAGGACAAATCATTGTTTTTTGTTTTCCTTATTAATGATTACTTTACGTTCACAATTAAATACATCACGTGTCACATTAAATATAAACAAGTGATTCGTCCCAAACACCTCTGACTAAAGTAACCTCTTTCAGGCAATCTTCATAATGGACTTTTCACGTCAGAATTTTACCTTTAAAAGTGTACAAAACCCAACAAAAAGATTTTCTTCTTAGTGCTAACGGAAGAATGTAGCTGCACCTTAGGGATTTAAAGTGTAGTTCCGTGTTAATGTTGAGCTTTTAACCGACTTCATAAATCTAGAGAATTGTACGCAATTTTTGATTAAATTTTCATTTGCAGGTTAGCTCTATTACAAAACTTACTTTGAGTTGTTACGAGCAAAAAAACCGTCTACTATATCAGCTTGTCATTTTAAGTCGTAGTTACGCAAAATCTGTAGCAAAGTACGAATGACCTTAATTAAAAACGAAGTCTCGAAATTTTCATTTTTATCAAACAGGAACATTTCACGACAAACCGCAGTAAAAGCAAAATGTATTATTTTATCTTTCAGCTGTCATTTGTTGTCTTTTCCTTTTCCATTTCTTGCCCCGACTTGGCCTCAATAGTTGAGAGAGAACCATCTTCAATTTTTTTAAGTCTTGTCAGAGCGTTCTTTTACCTTACATCGCCAGATTTTTAAACATTTTCATTTGAGAACTTTTAAGTGAAGTTGACATTACGAAGTTTTCCCTCTGCTATCGTAGATGACTAGTGACTTTTGCAGTGGTCGCTCATAGGATGGGATAACGCAAATTTTATCAAGGAATGAGGCTTATAAAGGCATTGGTCCAGGTCCAGTAAAGGCGATAAGTCAGAAAATAATGTATTATTTTTAACTTCGATCACAGATTTTTAAGCTAAATAATGAGGTACGAACCAACTAGAAAATTAAAGAAAATTTTATTTTCTCCCATTTCTTGAGAAAAGGACTATTACTTTAGCAATTTACATTGCCTCTAATGATTGCAATCGTTTAAAGCGAGTTTAATGAGCTGTAGGCGATGGCTTACAGCTCGGGCTTCAAACCATCCCCAACGAATATATAAATGATTTTCGCGCTCACCTGTTAGGTACTTATACCACAGAATAGATAATAGTGCTAATACAACCGTGTACCATACGATGTTTTGCAATACATTAGCGAGAAAACATTATTAAAAAAACCGTAAACTTAAACGCACGACGTGCGATAAAAACAACTTTCCGCACGCTGTACTGTCATCGAAAGCACACATTTTCGAGCAACTGTATAGAAAAGATCGATTATGAGCTGCCTTCATGACCTATTCTTTAATTCCTTTTATAAAATTCTACACTTAACCGTTTCAAGACGAAGAGCAGAAAGTGAATAAGAAACTACTTGATGGAATGAATTAGCGCAATGCAGGTGTCTTATTAGTTCTCGGCGTCCCTTTTAATTCACGATTCACTCATACAAGAGACTACAATTAAAGTTTAATATAGCAGGTGGCGAATTGAGTAAAACTTTTGCTCGGCAAGCCGAAGGCTGTGTTTAGGGTTGGCGCTGAGCACTATAATTTTTGTGTTTATGAACTGGTGTTGAGATAAATTACTGATCATTTAGTTTTATGACTTCCTATGCAAAAGTCACTAAAAAGTAAACTAATTCGCAATCATAACGCATCGACCCAAACATTTATTGGTATAATGAGGTATCGAGTTTTTCTCATCAAACTCTTTCATTTAATACCTATTTTCCGCAATGTTGGATTTAGAATGACGTTACACAGCTAACCATGCATTGTTTTCCAAACTAAACGTATATACAAAATTAACTTTAAAATTGAGTTGCAAGATATATACATTGCAAATGAAAGCTAGCTTGTAAAAAAAAATACGACATTTGGGACCTGTTTGACAGGTTGATAGCGATTCCTCCGACAGTATCAACCCTAGTCAGTAGTAATTATAAGGCAGGCAGCTCCTCGAAGTCGGATGACACCATGAATATTCCACTCGCAGCGTGTATGCAACTTTGAACTAGTACCGGTGTCATGTCGTGACTGCTGCTCTGGAACTCGCCTCCAAATAATTAAGTCATCTCTGAGTCCTTGACATGTCGAACTATTGGAGAAGGATAATACTGAAAAAAAAATTGTTACACTATGATAATACTGAATGATAACGATTGGATAACAAAAACTATTTATGAATTTTATAATAAATTTTAAATCTAAATAGGTCATTTTCTTTTAAGTATCATAATATTGAAGCATTGATACAGTGGTGTGGAGTGTAATAATTAGTTTATCTTTGCCAAATTATAAAAAAAACAAGGTATGATTCATGTTAAAGAAACAAAAGTGATATAAAACTCAGAGTTTTTATAAAAAAAAACACAGTTGATTCACATCATTTTCCTTTCAAGTTATTTTTAAAAATACTTATTAATACTTAAATCGTTTTGTATTAATGGAGCGACAAATGCATATAAAAACACAATACACCTTTGCAGTACAACAACAATCAAACCCCATCAAGTACCCAGAATTTCTGAACACTTGCACAGAATACTTTATAGTACCACGCAATATAGAGATACATTATAAGCAGAAGAGCCGCTTGGAACAAATCTAGAATTTTCCGACCGCGCATACACTACGTACGCAATCTCAGCCATCGTAACATAAGATAACAACCGAAATTTATCGTTCTTAACTGTCAAAAGACAATGTATTTTGACAGCTGATAGAATAACATGACCACCAAAACACGATTATGATAAATCGTTTTATCGACGTTCAGCTGTCAAAATTTGTTTGTTGACAGTTAAGTACGATATAAATATCGCGTGATTTAGCGTTTAATCGACATTCAACTGTCAAAATCCATTGTATTTTGATAGCTAATTTATATCTTATTTCGGTGGTCAAGCTACGAGAGCAGACCTGTGCTATATGCAGTAATAGCAGCTTCTATTGCATCAAAACAAAATATATAAACAAAAGGCGAAAATGTTCGAATACGGCGGCGCTTCTGTCTAGAAAACTTCATATTTTGGGATAGTAGGTTAAACCTCTATATCATATTGTATTTCGGTGGTCATGCTACGAGAGCAGATTCAGTACCCTTAGCACGAACAGCTATCGAGAAAAAAAACGCGCGTAAAATTACTCGATAGAGAATTATCTATGGAAATTTTAATTTCACCATTCGGCGGTAGATGGCGTTGTACAAAATTGCACTATCGAATGATTTTACGCGCGTTATTTTTTTCGATAGCTGTTAGTGCTAAGGGTACAGTACATAGCAGCTTCTATTATTGCAACAAAACAAAACAAAGACGAAAATGTTCGAATACGGCGCTTCTGTCTAAAAAACTTCATATTTTGGTAAGGTAGTGCACTTGTGATCTCTTTGAGAACACCCTCCTTTCTGGGTGCTAAGTAAACATTAGAGAAACTTCCCGAATAATTATAATGCAGTGCAGCGGGGACTGAGTGCACTCTACAGTAATGATGTGAGGGCCGGTAGTACGCTGGAGGAAAATATTGCAAAACACGTTTATTATAATGGGGTAAGGTTTATATAGGAAAAATGCTGTTTTGAGTTTTTTTATTACTGAAGTGATGTTTAGAACACCGATTTTAAATGGTAGTTGATGATGAGAAGAACGACGTAATATCAATTGAGTACCTAACTGTTTTGCAATAATTTTGATCATCAAATTCCAACCCAAACACACTCTGCAGGGTTTAAAAATAATTAAGTCCAACCAAAGGAACGTATCCAAATAATTAAAAAAAGGACGAGGGGCTAAATAAGTCCACGGCATCAAAGGTGATGTAACATCGAATCGGAATCTGAAAAAATCAAAACAAATTATGAAAAGTCCGTTAAAAACTGCGCCCAAATTATAAAATGACGTCAGTTCTACCCTTAGCACGAACAGCAATCGATAAAATACGTAAAACGTACGTACGTACGCGCGTAAAATTACTCGATAGACAATTCTCTATGTAAAATTTCATTTCGCTTATCGGCGATAGATGGCGCTGTACAAATTTCCAATACAAAATGTATCTATCGAATTATTTTACGCGCGTTATTTTTTTCGATAGCTGTTCGTGCTAAGGGTACAGTAGGTACTAATTATGTATATTCTGTGACTTTACCTCTTTGTGAAAACCAAGAACTTTAAAGTAAAAAGTTCTTGGTGCAAACTGTTTTGCAAAATGTTTTTTTTCTGGACTAATTAATCATTTACTCGCTGGTCGCGTCTCGTCTCATTTCGCTTAGCCTTTAGTCATGGCCAGGGCTAAAGACGCTACTCCTGAGTTAACTGAAACAGACAAGACAGTGATTTATCAAGATTGAAACTTGTGGTAAACCAATCAAATTTTACGAAGAGTCTAGAAAGTTTTGATAAAACTAGACCTCCTATTTGAAACTTCAAAGCCTAGTAGCAAAAACAATATTAAAATAACTTTGACGTTACTTTATGACTCAATCTCTTCTTACAAAATGCTAGTGGTCTGTCTGAAAATTAAGATAAGAATTTTAACTACTCTCAGTTTGAAATATTGATTTTAACTTTATTACAAGCTAAGTTCATGGCATGTTGCTATTTAAGAAGTATGTATTTAACTATTTAAAAGTTAAGTAAATCTTTACACTTATTGAAAACTTGGCTTTCAATAACTTTGTTTATTAAATCTTATGTGTGCAAATAGAATAGTGCGAATAGAATAATAAATAATATTTATTATTAAATCAAGATTTTTCGCATTCGCAATGTTATGATTATATTAAGATATATAATATATTCAGAAAAATACTAGAAAAAATCGACTCACCCGTAGCACCGTTTGCACCTCAGACGGGACTCGAAAACGCACCCTTGGGATTCCGGCCCAATGCCCTATGTTCGTTCGAGTCCCATCTGAGGTGCTACGGGGGAGTCGATTTTACTTATAATACCTACTTATAATATTTTCTACCTATATTTTTTTATTTATTTAATAATACCTTTGTCCCATAGACTTATTATATTACTACCTACTTTGTTCTTAAAAATACTTAAGTAGGTATCTCATTTATTTCTTTATCAATATGATATTAAAAATCAACTTCACTTAATGAATTGTTTCTACACTAGGAATACAATCCGTTTTGCTCCACGCAATATCTTTGAGACAGAGTCAACCAACCAATCAAACAAAAGCCATACTCATTAACGACCGTAACTAATAGAGCCAGATGTTGCACCCAATAATCTAAGTTAGAAGTCTAAAGTCAATAAATTAATATTAATATCGGGTTTGAGAATAACGTTGGCGTTGGCCAATAAACAATGAGCAGGTGGAACCCTCGATCGCGTTACTCGATATTGACTATCATATTATCATCACGAAATGTCCCGGCGGGAATATGAGGGCCTATTAGGTGCAGAACAAGAATTGCGATAATCGGACGATGTTCGGGTTAAGGCCTTAAGGTGCGTCAAATCCCAATATTCAATTCAAATTATTGAAAGATTACGCGCGTGAAGCTATCATGGAAAAAATATATAATGTACTTGATTTAATACACAATAGATTTATTTAAAAGCATTTATAAAAATGTTACCACCTTTGATGTAAAAAAATATTCCATGGACCCTGTTTCTGGTCTTATTTGCAAAATTTCTCGGAAACAGAACATTCGTTTATGTTAAAACCATTCATAAAAATCGGCGATGTTAATACCTTCAATCTTAATTGAACAGTTTTTTTTTAAATAAAAACTAATGTAAAAATTGAGAATAGGTGCTAGTTCTCAACGCAATCGCCGCGTTGGAACGCGCACTGATTTGAACCCAAAGTGAGTAGAGTTACGTTCGATTTCACTCCGATTTCGCTCGGATTGACGCATGTTAAGGCCTTAAGTGAAGATTTATGTTACACCGTACCATCTCGCCAGTAGCATGGTCAACTAATGTCCCGTATATTTTGTATGGATTCTTCTTCTTCTTCGTGTTTCACTCCTATCGGAGGTTGGACAACATCATGGCCATCTTGAACTTGATCTTGAACTTCGAAGCCGCTGCCCGGAACAGGGACGTACTACTGCGACCGTACAAATCCCGCAGGTTCTTCAGCCACGAATGTCGCCTTCTTACAGCGCTGCGTTTAATTAAATAATTGTATGAGATCGTGGTAAAGGTAAGATTGGCCCGCCCTGCACCGTATTTTTTACAACTTTATCTCTCTTCGTCATACTGAAATCATTTACATCAGTGAGAAAAAACTACGGCTTCCGCGCGCTTTGACAGTCATTCGCCAGGCCGTCATTCGATGAGTCTGTGACTTCGAGGAACGCTGCTTCCGTTTCGGCACGGAAACCGTGTTTGCTCGAAGGTCTGTGAAGCTATGATGGAAAAATTTAGAGTAAGATTTCCCAACATAGCTTACTTAATTTCTGACCGAATGTTCACTTGTTAGAGCTGGCGCAAATGAGCAACTTTTGTCTCCGCAATTAAGTATTATTGTTGTGTGTGTGTGTGCAACTTCGCACACGTAGCGATGCGACAGCCTGCGACTTTTCAAAAATTTTTACAAAAATAATAATTAAGACGCCGAAGCCCACGGTAGTTTAAAACTGTGCTGCAGGCTCCGGATTCTCCCAGAGAATGGCACTAGATAACATTGTGTCTTTTTTACAAAAGGTTACTAACTAGAAATATAAGGTAACTTTTTTTTTAACCTTATATACACTTTTGAATTGGCAGTGCGTTTGTATAAGTGAAGGTCAGTAGTTGTGTATGTAGAGACAAATTAGTTGCCGAAACAAAAGTTGCTCGTGGGCGCTTGGATCGAACGTCGTCCGATTATCGTAATTCGGCTTTTGGAATAGGCCCACTGGTAGTAATAAAGTGGGGGAACGGGTCCTGCGACTCTCTAGAGCTACTGCTAACGAGTTAAGGCAATTGCTATTTCAGACACTAACCTTCCAGAAGCTTTCCAAGCATAAAATAAACTTACTAATTCGATCTTTATTGCACTCTAATAGCAGATAATAGGATGTCATCAGATGGTAAACTGATACGAGTGCTAAGAGAGCTAACGTTTAACTTACTAGATTAAAAAAATACAAAAGTATAGGAAGATACAAAAAATATCTAAAATCAACCACAACATCTTAGGGAACATCTGATAAGCATGGATTTTCCCTTTTATAGGTTAGTGCAAACTTTAACGAAGATTCATTTCAATTGATTTGCAAATCGTTAAAACATTTGAAGCAACTATATCCACTAATATAAGTCTATAGCACTTTCTCGTACGCTGTGATGAAATCCGATCACCCCAAACGATCATTACCGGTACATCCCCGTCTTAATACAATTTATCGACACCACGCCACGTCTCGCACGTACGTCTCATTCGGGGATCGTGACCGGGGTACCAAGTACCAACCAGGGGTACGAACGAACAGACATTGTACTGATAGCCACGTAAGGCTGCGCTCAGACGATAACACACAACCCAACCTCAACCCGAACTCAACTCAAACACAACTTAACCACAGCCCACTCCTTGAAATACGTACATCGCTTACAATTTTGAATTTTAGGTTGCATTAATAAGCTCCGTTATATTTGCCTCGCGCTAAACCCGAACACAACTCAAACTCAACCCGAACTCAACTCAAACTCAACTCAAACTCAACCCGAACTCACCTCAAACTCACCTGAACATTACACAGGAGCTTATTAATGTGTCTTAAGACTCAAAATTGTAAGCGATGTATTTCAAGGTGGGCTGCGGTTGAGGTGAGTTTGAGTTGAGTTCGGGTTGAGGTCGGGTCGTGTGTTATCGTTTGAACGCAGCCTTAGGATGGAACTTTTATGAAAGCGATTAGCGGTAGCGACAGCGAAACTACTACAAGTTTTTAATTAGGTCTGACTGTATCAGGCATTAGTGATACATCGTCTGTCAGCCATTGTTTCATAGACATTAAATATTATATTATAATATTTTTTTCTCGAAATAACATAATAAAATTTTTAATAAAAATTTCCATCTTTTATCTACGAGTAGGTATTCTTTGTTTTTCCAAAATTTATGACGCACGAAAGAAACTTGTAATTTTGAAGTAAGTACAAATTCAAGATATTCAAGTATTATTTCATCTTTTGAGGTTTCGTATTATTATCACTGTACACGTAAATCTCATTGAGGCATCGTGACCAGCATACGAAAACAGAAGGGGAACCGAACACATTGTGTTACGAGAAACTTGCGAAATCAATACCACTTATGTTGAGTGGATGGAGGAAAGTATCAAAATCAAGCCGTCATTGGAAAATGTATTCAATGAAATTACATACTTACTATACATATATATATCTGTTAGTCACATTTAGACAAATTGCTCTTTTATTATCCATTTCGGGGCCGATTACGATAACTTTCAACGATTGAACCAAAACTAAAACGCTAACTTAGGGTACCTTAGGTCTTCCTTATAAATCGGTCATACATAATCTTATCGGATGGCAGTGGAAGGCGTTATTTTTTGAATTTTATGTCCAAATCGCATTTATCAACGTTGAAAAAAAACTCATTAAAATCGTTAATATCGTAGTTAATATGATTGCAGCTTTTAATACTGAATGAGACTTTCCGAATGAATGAATTCGCTTTGATTAAAGTTTCAATAGTAACATAAATTCTTTATTAGCAATTATGATCAAACTTATCTATGAGCATTATTCCAAGCACATTTAATGCTCAACTTTTAAGCTGAAATTTTCAGATGGATATTCAATGAGAAGATTTAATTAATAGATACAATCTAACTATACGTCTAAACAAAACACATGATGTTTTCTTAAAAAATAATTTAGTGTGTGAATTAATTGCTTTGAAATAATATGAAATAATATTATACAGATTACTACAATTTGTAAATAAAATACAAATGAGTTAGTAACTCATTATTTATTTCATACTAATGTTATAAAATACGTTCAAGTTGTATTTTCCACATTTACATTATTATTACAGATACCTACCACATTTCTTAAAAAGCTCTATTTTGTTGCGTAAGTATTTACAAAAAAAATAAGCATAAACAAAAATTGAGTAGCGAGAACAAAAAAGTTCAACATTGACAAATTCTTTGATTCATCTATTTTCGTCATAGATATAGTATATTAAAAGGGGTAGATGCGCTACCGAGCGACCGGGTGTAAGGGATAGATATAT